>OZ004720.1:4609200-5209200 GCA_963924515.1 Vespertilio murinus | reverse complement strand
ATGCATAGGGAGAGAAAAAGCCTGGGAATTATCACAATTAAAATATAATGCTGAGTTACACCGGTAATTTTGAAAGCATTTTTAAATATTGAAAAAGCCCAGTACAACCTGTAAATACGGGCTAGATCATGGGTGATTCGGTTTTTCTGTTTTTATACATTTTTTTTATTTTCCAGGACTTTTGCAAATAAAAATGATATTGCAATAAAAAAGAGGAATAAATATTACTTTAAAACAACAAATAAAGAATGTAAGGTCTTACCCCCACACCAGTTCTGTGGAGAGAATTCAGAGGAGCATTAAATTTGAGGTGACCTTGACCTCCTGAAGACCGATCCCCATGACCCCTCCTAACCTTCTGAGGAAGGTTTGGGGAGCACAGAGGCTGTGGGCAGTCGGAGGGGGGTGCTGGCTGATGTAGATGCCGATTGGATTAGTGCCTGGGTCTGTTTTCCTCTAAGTGGATTAGGCATTTCTTGAACTTGCTCCAGTGGGTCCCGGAAATTCAGCCCAGGACAGTCCTGCGGTTCGTTTTCAGAGCTCACTGGAATATGTTTAAGCATGTAATAAATACATTTAAGCCTAATCGGATAAATCACTAAATCGGATCGTTATCTTGCAATTTGAAAACCAGGCTCCAGCTCCAGATCCCAGGGGAAGGAGGAATAGGAAGAAATAGAAAGGCTTTGGGCAGATGGCCAGATCACATTCCTATCCAAGGCCATCCAACACCAAAGGCAAAGAAGGGCACCCTCCTAACACCAAACCCAGTTGCTCATCAGCTGCTGACTGGCTTCAAATTTACAACCAAACTTTGCAACGGTCAAAGTGTGAAGAAGAAGCATCTAGGTGCTGCCTGCAATGTAGGACCTTTCAGGCGCACCAGGGTGGATGGAGTCCCAGATGTGGTTCATCTGGTCTATCTCCTGCCTGAAAGTGAAAGGCCTTCCAAGTACTCCATCAGGACCACCGGAAAAGCCAGAATCATCCGTTCCAAGTGTGAAAATATATTACGACAAAGCCCTGAGGAGTTGACACTAAGGGGCAAGAACCTGAGAATCCGGCAGGTCTCCATCCAGACCCCAGCTCTGTCATTAAGTGTGTGGGAGACCTTGGACAAGTATCTTAGCTAGTCTCTCTGTGCCTCAATCTCTTCCTCTGTAAATTGGAGATAGTGATAGCACCTATCTCATGGTGCTTGCTGTTGGGAGGATTAAATGAGATAATACATACAAAGCACTTAATTCAATGTCTGGCACAGAGTAACCAATCCATGTTAGATACTTTTATGGTCTGAATTATTTTATTTTTTTATTATTTAAAATATTACAAATTGTAGTATATATGTCTCCTTTTTCCCCCCATTGATCTTTCCCCAGCCTCCCCTAACCCCTCCAACACATGCCCTCAACACCCGCCCCCAGTGTCTTGCCATTGGTTATGCTTATATGTATGCATACAAGTCCTTTGATTGATCTCTTACCTCTCCCCCTGCCCCCCAAACTTTTCCCAGCCTTCCTGCTATAAGTTGACAGTCTGCTCGATGCTTCTCTTCCTCTATATCTATCTTTGTGTTCATCAGGTTATAATGTTCTTTACTATCCATAAATGAGTGAGATCATGTGGTATTTTTCTTTCACTGACTGGCTTATTTCACTTAGAATGCCTTCCAGTCCCATCCAAGCTGCTGTAAATGGTAAGAATTCCTTTATTTTTATAGCAGTGTAGTATGTACCACAGTTTTCTAATCCATTCATCTGCTGATGGGCATTTAGGCTGTTTCCAAGTCTTAGCTATTGTAAACTGTGCTACTATGAACCTAGGGGTGCATATACCCTTTCTGATTGGTGTTTGTTTTCTTGGGATATATTCCTACAAGTGGTATTACTGGATCAAATGGCAGTTCCATTTTTAATTTTTTGAGGAAACGCCATACTGTTTTTCCACAATGGCTGCATCAGTCTGCATTCCCACCAGCAGTAAAAGAGGGTTCCTTTTTCTCTGCATCCTCGCCAGCACTTGTCATTTGTTGATTTGTTGATGATAGTTATTCTGACAGGTGTGAATTGGAACTGCATCGTTGTTTTGATTTGCATCTCTTGGATTAGTAACTTTGAGCATGTTTTCATGTTTCTTGGCTTTCTGAAAGTCCTCTTACGAAAAGTCTCTATTTATGTCCTTGGCCCATTTTTTGATTGTTTATCTTCCTTTTGTTAAGTTATATGAACTCCCTGTAAATGATCGACATTAAGCCTTATTGGAGATAACATTGGCAAATATGTTCTCCCATGCAGTGGGCTTTCTTGTTGTTTGTTGATGGTTTCTTTTGCTGTGCAGAAGCTTTTTATTTTGATATAGTCCCGTTTGTTTATTTTCTCCTTAGTCTCTCTTGCCCTAGAATTTGTGTCTGTAAAGATATTGCTATGACATATGTCTGCAATTTTTCTGCATATGGAGTCTTGTAGGATTTTTATGGTTTCCCATGTTACATTCAAGTCCTTTAGCCATTTTGAGTTTGTTTTTGTATATGGTGTAAGTTGGTGATCTAGTTTTTCTTTTCTTTTTTTTTCTTTTTCTTTTTTCATGTATCTGGCCAAATTTCCCAGAACCATTTATTAAAGAGTATATTTTGATAGCATTGTATGCTCTTGCCTCCTTTGTCAAATATTGAGTATAATGGCTTGGGTCAATTTCTGGGTTCTCTATTCTGTTCCACTGGTCTATGTGTCTGTTCTTATGCCAGTACCAAGCAGTTTTGAGAACCATAGCTTGGTAATCTAGCTTGATATCTGGTATTGTGATCCCTACAATTTTGTTCTTCTTTCTTGTGATAGTGGTGGCCATTCAGGGTCCTTTTTTATTCCAGATGAATTTTTGGACAGTTTGGTTCTACATTTGGAAATATACCATTGGTATTTTAATAGGTATTGCATTGAATCTATAGATTGCTTTAGGTAGTATGGACACTTTAATGATGTTGAATCTACCAATTCATGAACATGATATGTTCTTCCATTTGTTTATGTCTTCCTCTATCTCTTTTTTCAATGTCCAGTAGTTTTCTGAGTACAGGTCTTTTACATCCTTAGTTAAGCTTATTCTTAGGTATCTTAATTATTTGGTGCAATAGTAAATGGGATTTTTTTTTCATTTCTCTTTCTATGAATTCATTATTGGTGTATAAAAAGTCCATAGGTTTCTGGGTGTTAATTTTGTTCCTGCTACATTGCCAAATTCATTTATTAGGTCTAGTAGTTTTTTGATGGAGCCTTTGGAGTTTTTTATGTATAGTATCATGTCATCTGTGAATAAGAACACTTTTATTTCTTCTTTTCCAATTTATTTCTTCTTGTTGTCTGATCGCTATGGCTAGTACTTCTAATACTGTGTCAAACAGGAGTGGTGAAAGTGGACATCCTTGTCTTGGTCCTGTTCTTAGGGGAAATGAATTTAGTTTTTGTCCATTGAGTATGATGTTGACTGTAGGTTTGTCATATAGGGCTCTTATTATGTTGAGGTATGATCCCTCTATTCCCACTTTGCTGAGTTTTTATTAAGAAAAGGTTTGGATTTTGTCAAGTGCTTTTTCTGTATCATTTGATATGATTATTTGATTTTTGTCTCTCAGTTTATGTGATGTTTCACATTTATTGATTTGCAGATATTGTACCAATATCCTTGCATCCCCAAAATAAATCCCATTTAGTCATGGTATATGATATTTCTAATGTATTGCTGAATCTGATTTGCTAGAATTTTGTTGAGAATTTTAGCATCTATGTTCATCAAGGTTATTGGCCTGGAGTTCTCGTGTGTGTGTGTGTGTGTGTGTGTGTGTGTGTGTGTGCTTGCGCTGTCTTTATCTGGTTTTGGGATTAGGGTAATGCTGGCTTCATAGAAAGAACTTGGAAGTGTGCCTTCCTCTGGAATTTTTTGTAATAGTCTGAGGAGGATAGGTTTTAGTTCTTCTTTGAATGCTTGGTAGAACTCCCCTATAAAGCTGTCCAGACCAGGGCTTTTGTTTGCTGGTAGATTTTTTTTTATCACTTTTTCAATTTCTTTGGTAGTTATTGGCCTATTCCGGTTATTTTATTCTTCTTGGCTGATTTTGGGAAGCTTGTATTTTTCTAATAATATGCCCATTTCATCTAGGTTGTTCATTTTGTTGGAATAAGTTGTTCATAGTATTTTTTCATAATCATTTGTATTTCTGTGGGATTAGTTGTTACTTTACCTCTTTCACTTCTGATTTTGTTTATTTGAGTCCTCTCTCCTTGCTTCTTGGTGAGCCTGGCTAGAGGTTCATCAATCTTATTTATCCTTTCAAAGAATCAGCTCTTGGTTTTGTTTATCTTTTATATTGTTTGGTGTGGGGTTTTTTTTGGGGGGGGGAGGGTTTGTTTGTTTTGTCTCTATGTTGTTTATCTCCACTCTGATCTTTATTATTTCCTTCCTTCTGCTTATACTGGGCTTTTCTTGTTGCTCTCTTTCTCACTCTTTGAGTTGGAGGGTTAGATAATTTATTAGCATTGTTTCTTGTTTTTTGAGGTAGGCCTGTAGAGCTATTAACTTCCCTCTCAAGACTGCTTTCACTGTGTCCTTTGGATTTTGGATTGTTGTTTTGTCATTTGTTGTCATGGTGCTTTTTATTTCTTCTTTGATCTCTCTGGTAACCCAATCATTGTTTAATAGCATGCTATTTAGCCTCCAGGTATTTGATTTTTTTGTTTTTATTGTAGTTGATTCCTAGTTTTATGCCATTGTGATCTGAGAAGATGCTTGTTATGATTTCTATCCTCTTAAATTTTAAGAGACTTTGCCTATGTCCCAATATATGATCTATCTTTGAAAATGACCCATATGCATTTGAAAAGAATGTATATTCTGTGGCTTTGGGGTGAAATGTTCTGAAGGATGTTACTTAATTCTATTTGATCTAGTAAGTCATTTAGGATTATGTTTCTTTGATGATTTTTTTGTTTAGAGGATTTGTCCAGTGGTATTAGTGGGGTATTAAAGATCTCTACTATGACTATATTGCTGTCAATCTCTCCCTTGATATTCTTCAGAAGTTTTTTTTTAGGTATTTGGGTGCTCCTGTATTGGGTGCATACATGTTTACCAGAGTTATATCTTCTTGTTGGATTGCTCCCTTTAGTATTATGAAGTGTCCTTCCTTATCTCTTGTTATGTACTTCACTTTGAGAAGTAATTTGTCAGATATACATATTGCTACCCCAGCTTTTTTTTTTTTTTTTTCATTTCCATTTTCCTGAAATACCTTTTTCCAGCCCTTCACCATCAGTCTGTGTGAGTCCTTTTTTCTGAGGTGGATTTCCTATAGACAGCAGATATATAGATCATGTTTTCTTATTCACTCAGCTACCCTATGTCTTTGATTAGGGCATTTAATCCATTTACATTTAAAGTTATTATTGATAGGTACTTGTTTGTTGCCGTTTTTATTCTTTATGGCTCTGTTCCTTTTTCACTTCTTATTTCTTCTATTCATTCTTCAATATGCAGACTACTCGTTCAAGTCTGCATATTGTTTTGTTTTGTGTTGTTCCAAAGTTTCCTTAGGCTCTCCTCCTAAGTTTTATGTGTGGGTGTGTGTGTGTGTGTGTGTGTGTGTGTGTGTGTGTGTGCTTTCTAGATGCTGCTCTGCTTTGGTATTTTTTTTCCTATCTTATCTTTTAGCTCACTGAATTCTTTCTCTGAAAGGTTGCTTGCCTCCATTTCATTTACTTCCTTTTCTGGTGGTGGCTCCTTTTTTTGTATGCAGGCTATTTCTTTGTCTCCCCATGATCACTCCTCTCCTGGTGTCTGGTTATGTAGCTCTCTCTCTCCTGCACTGACTTTCTCTGGGAAAGATCTGACCTGTCTGTGAGAAGGTGCAGAGCTCATCCAAGTCTGCATATTCACACTGCCTGAGACCAGGTATCTGTGTGTTCACAACTGGTCCCTGGGTGCTGTGGTTGTAGGGTTCTGGCAGGTATCCATTTCTTCCCGGTTTAAGGTAAGGCTAGCCTTCCAATCACAGCCATTCTCCCCTTCAAGATGGTGCAGTCTCTGTGGCAGAGCCAGTAGCTTTGGGAGAGATTTTAGCAGCAGTGAAGGCTGCCCAGTCAGGGGAGCTCAGTCCATCAGTCCCCAACAGTCCCTTAGAATATAGCCGTCCCTTATTCACAAATAGACACTCCCCATATGTCCACACACTCTCCTTTTGTTCTCTCACTCACACACTATCTTGCAGCCTGTCTTCTCACTGGCAGCCATCTTCGATCTTTGAATTATTTTTTATATAACTCAGTATTTTCTTTATGTTGACATACATTATTCCCATAAGATAAAAGCTCCCAGATGACATTTTTGTTTTATTTCAATAAATATTAACTGATACACAGTAAATAATGCTCTGGGAGAGGTGGTAGGGACATAATAGTGAACAAAACAGAGATGGTCCTTGGCCTCGAGGAGCCTCCAGTGTTATGAGACAGATGTTAAACAAATAAGAATAGAGATAAACATATCGTTCATGACCAAGAATCATGCTACAAAAAGAAAGAACAGGGTATCTCAACAGAAAACAGAGGGGTGCTATTTTGAGTTAGGGGACAGAAAGAAAAAAAGTTTTAAGCCAGAATGTGAATGTTCATAGGAGTCAGCTAGGGGCGAAGAGGGGAGAAAATGTGTCAGACAGAGGGTGCAGCATATGCAAAGGTCCTGAGATGAGAAAAGCATTCAAGGAACTTGCAGGGGGAGGGTCAACTTGAATGGATGACATTGAGTAAGAGAGAAAATAGAATGAGATAAGACCATTGAGTAGGCAGGATGGACTGTGCCTTCTAGCTGAGGTGTTTTAAGCAGGGGAGTCACGTGATTTAATTTGAGATTTTAAGAGAGTAAACTGGCTCCAAGTGAAGAAAGCTTTGGAGGGGAGCAAGTATGAAAGCAAGGAGACCAGATAGGGTGCTGCTGCAGTCATCCAGGCAAGACTAGAGTACTAGTGGTGAGAAGCAGGCAGATTTGACATATATTTGGAGACATAATTCACATGGCCTGGAGACATACAGCAAGTAAGGAGTGAGGATAGGTCTAGAATCAGAATGACTCCTAGATTTCCAGCTTAAAAAACTAGAGAGTGTTGTCATTTACTAAGAAGAGAAAAACTAGTGGAAGAGCAATTTGGGGGCAAGTTTTATATATTCCATTTTAGGTATGTAGGAACCAGAGGAAGAGGAGAAATGCCAGGAAGTACACTTTCCTGATAGCCAAGATAAGGGGATGTATCCTAAAGGAGGAAGTGGTCAGTGGTTGCACTAGTATATTAGATCGAGTGAGACAGGTATGTCTGTCATATTACAGGTTGTCAATGAAATTCTGTTGGGTGCATAGATGGAGAGATGGGTACATGGATGTGTGCATGGGTGCCTGGATGTATATGCACATGAATAGAAGGGTGTGTAGATGGATATATGCATGGTTGGGTGAATGGGTATATGGATGAATGTGTGGGTGCATGGATGTGTGTGCATAGATCAGGGGTGGGCAAACTTTTTGACATGAGGGCCACAATGGGTTCTTAAACTGGACCGGAGGACCGGGACAAAAGCAACCTGACCATGCTGGCACTCTCATCTTGGGCTGCTGGTGAAGGAGTGGAGGGAAAAGCAAAAGAACCCTCTTCGGCTCCACAGGCTGGATAGAACAGCCGAACGGGCCGGATCCAGCCCGCGGGCCATAGTTTGCCCATGGCTGGCATAGATGCATAGATGGATATGTGTATAGGTAAATGGTGGGTGTATGGAAATATGCATAGGTGCATATATATGTGTGTAGGGACAAGATGTATGTGCACATGGATGCTGGATGAGTATGCAGATGGATAGATACACAAATGTATGCATAGATGCATGGAGGTAGTGGCATAGATGCATAGAATTGTAGTCAGTTCCTCAAGCAGTAACTACTTCTCTCCTTCACAGAATCAACCTTTCCCTGTATCCAGAGAACTCTTTATGTCACCCTTGACATTCTTCAGGTCTTAGGTCTTATGTCATTTACTCAGAGAGACCTCACTCTGTATTCCAGCTAATATGACTCTCTCACTATCTTCTTCACAGCACTGATGAAATTCTCAAATCACCATTTCTTTGTTTAATGGACTGTCTCCTAATTAGATGGTTCCGTCTAATGATGAACAGGGCAGGGAACTTGTTCATCATTTCTAAATCTGGTGCACAGAAGGAACTTGGTGCCTATAAAATAGATGGATAGGTGGATAGGTGTGTGAATGGGTGGATGGATGGATGGATGGATGGATGATAGGTGGATGGATAAGTGGGTGGTGGGTGGGTGTGTGAATAGATGGTTGGATGGATAGGTGGGTGGGTAGGGGGATGAGTGGATGGGCAGATAGAAAGATGGACTGATGGATAAATTGATGAATGGAGCAAAGGGAAGGATAGAAGGGGAAGAGTTTGAGGGAGGGAAAAGGAAGAGATGAAGGGTGGGTAGGTGGGTGGGTGGATGGATGTTTGGATAGGTGGATGGTAGGTGGATTAGTGGATGGGTAAGTGGGTGGATGGATGAATGAATGGATGCATGGACATATGGAACGATGGACTGATGGATGAATTGATGAATGGAGCAAAGGAAAGGAGAGAAGGGGAAGAGTTGGAGAGAGGGGAAAGAAAGGGATGAAGGGTGGCTGAGTGGATGGATGGATGGATGGATGGGTGGATGGACGAACAAACAGATGGGCAGAAGAACCTCATTCCCTTCTAACCTGTGCTCAGGACAACTAACTTAGTCTCACTCAGCCTCTGCCTAGCTACCAGCTGTCCAAGCCCAGAATGGTTGCAGAGAAGATGCCCAATGCTCCCAAGTGCTAAGGGACTTAAATTCTCTTTGACATGGCAGTTCTGCTGTGCAGCCTCAGCCAGAGCTGTGGCGACACCCCCTAGCTTGTTCCTGTTTTACTCTTAGATAAACAAGGCAGGGTCAGGCTACTGGCACCAGAAAGGAAGGGAAAGGGAGATTTTAAAAGACAAAGAGGAAAAAAACACTCTAATAGCCAAACAAACCACAAACAAACACTTTTAAAATGCACTGTTTCTTAGAGAGGGGGTCAAGTGCCCCACTCAAAATATTCAGAAGAAGACAAGCGAGAGACACATGAAGTCTGAGGGATGACCTCTACTAAGCACTGCCTGACATTAGCAGAGGCAGGTATTAGCATTTGGTGAGATTTTTAAATACACTCACGTACACAGAACTGAGTAAATTATTAGGGCTCCTATTTTCCTACACTTTTTATTTAACCCTTGTGGAAAGTAGCTTTCTCTCTTTTTTTAAATATATCTTTTATGATTTTTTTTACAGAGAGGGAGAGGGACAGAGAGTTAGAAACATCGATCAGCTGCCTCCTGCACACCCCCCACCAGGGATGTGCCCTTGACCGGAATGGAACCTGGGACCCTTCAGTCTGCAGGTAGACGCTCTATCCACTGAGCCTAACCTGTTTTGGCAGCTTTCTCTTTCATAGCTCTGTTCTCAGGAGCCCTGAACTCTACCTCTGACTTCAAAAAGCTATTACAGCATTGGCCAGTGTGGCTCAGGGTTAGAGCACTGGCCCATGCATAGAAGGATAGAGGGTTCTATTCCTGAGGGCACATACCTGGGTTGCAGGCTTATCCCCTGCCCAGTCAGGGCGTGTGCAGGAGGCAACCAATTGATGTGTCTCTCTCACATCAATGTTTCTCTCTCTCTCTCTTTCCCCAACCCTTCCTTTCACTTTCTCTAAAAATCAATAGAAAAAAATATCCTCGGGTAAGGATTAACAATAGCAAAACAATTAAAAAGAAAAGCATTACAAAGGCTAGAGAGAGGAGGAAAGAGAACCAAGTCTGCTTTTCAAAAGGGAAAAAGGAGAAGGCGCACCTATCCCTGACATTCTGGAAACTGGTTGATCTCAGAAATGCTAACCCTAAAGCAGTCAGCCCCTTGGCAGCTCCTGGGCTCTCTCTCCATACATATCTATAAACTGGACCTCTGCCTAGTAGACATATCCTGTTGCCAATGTAACCTCAGCCACACAAGGATGGTCAGTTAGTGGTTAAGATCTCATGTCAACTGGTCTTAACAATTACTAGTTGTTTATCCTTGACAGTGGCTTCACTATAAGCCTTGGTTTTCTGATCTGTTAAATGGGAATAATAATAATTGCCGTGTAAGGTCATTGTAATAAACACATTAAATAACCTATGTGAAAAGTGGATCAATGTTGGCTGCTATTATTGTCAATGATTCCTGTATTTATTTAATATTTTGCATTTTGTATATGTAAATACCTTATAACTCATGAAATTCTCATTACAACCTTTTGAGGTAGTAGTAGTGCTCTCCTCATAGAAGACAGAGGCCAGAGAGGTTAAGTAACTTGTACAAAGTCATACAGCTACAAGGTAACGGAGATGGTACTCCAACCTCAGCTGACTGATTCCAGGGTCTATGCTCTTAGCTCCTACATTAGGTTTAAGTATGATCCTTCCGCAGTTCAGTTTTATCAATCTCTGGCTAAGCCAGTATCTCATATTATCTTTCCAACCTCCGAGTGAGATAACATTCAGCAGGGATTCATATTATTCCCATTTTATAGATTCTAACACTGAGGAGCAGAGCAGTTCAGGATTCTCACGTTAACACTGAAGCTATCACTAAAGTCCATGAGGCCAAGACTGTGTGTTTCTTGTCCACTCCTGTGTCCCCAGAGTTTAGTACAGTGCCTGACACAGAGGAAGTCCTTGGCAGGTACCAGCCCAATATCAACTTTGTCCTTAAACAGCATTTCCCAAAGCCTGCTTCCTAAGACACTGTCTCAACACATTACTCAGTGAAAACAGAAACCACAGCCAAGTTCAGGTGGAATCATGACATTATAAGTAAAATAAAAATAAATAAGTAAAATCAATGCATAGCAACTTAAGTACACCGGCAAGAAACTTTTTGTTTGTTTGTTTGTTTGTTTGTTTTTTGTTTTTTTGTTAAGAAAAATCCTTCAACATCTTTTAGAAAATGCTGCCCTGGATAATAATCTAATTACTAAGCCATTTCATGGATTGCTTATTGTGCACCATGCACTGGCTTTATATATTACTAGAGGCCCAGCACGCGCGAAATTGTGCATGGTTAGGGAGGGTCCCTAGGCCTAGCCTGGCCTCCATCACATGGCCTCTGCCTCCCTGCAATGCTAGGTGAAGCTCCCCTCCCCAGGACACTCTGCGATGCTCGCAGCCCTTCTACTGCTCCATAACTCCCCCACCCTGCAACTGTTTCACGAAACTTGCTGCCGCCTGGGTGACTGCTCCACTAAGCTCACGACCACCCCACAAAACAGCCCACCACCACTCAGCAGTCCCAAGTCCTGCCCCACCACTGGCCCCCACCTCCTTATGGTAAGTGGCTCAAGGGCTAGGGGAGAGGGGGGACCAAGAGGTGCTCCATGCACTTAATGGTGACCAGCAACCCATTTGGTCGTGATGCCACCTAGGTCTTTATATATTTTAAGATTAATTCATAAAATTCTTAAAAGAGTCCTAAGAAGTAACTGTTATAATTATCCCCATTTCACAGATGAGGAAGCACAGATCTGTAAACCTCTTTATCAAAACAAAGGAAGAAAGAAAAAAACAAAAACCTTGGACCTACCCTTGTGGCCAACCTGTTCTGAGTTACAGAGACAGCCCAATGTCCAAGGTCAACTGGTCCAAATCCTGCCAACTCTGGGAGCTGTCAGCCTTGACCTCAGGCCCTCAAAGGGCTACTAGTATCCAGACCACATGGCTGTCCTTCTGGGATTTACTCACTCTATGAAATGCACCAGACGGCAGGTCCTTCTCCCCTGGCCAATCTCCCAACTGCCATCTGTACTCCATTATGAACACAGGACTGTAACTTAGATAATTCTAGTGCTAGCATTCCCATTGGCCTCTGAAGGCAGGGAATAAATTCCAAAAGGATATAGTAGTTCTGAAGGGCCTGAGAGACACTTGAGATGGGTATAAAAATGGAAAGCCAATCTGGATCCAGATCAGCCAGCTCCAAAACTTCCCACAGATAGGGTGACCTTGGGGTGACTCCCCAGTCTGATGAATCCAGTCAACCACACTTAGACCCTAGACTGTGGTCTGGAACTAATCATCATGGAATTAAAAGAGAAGTCACCATTCCTGTCTTCAGAGTGCTCCCACCTGACCCCTAACTATTTCACTAGCCTCATCTCCTAAACCCTGCTCCAGGTTTAACATACAACTCCCTGAGCTGATCATGATTTATCCCACAATTACATGCCTCACTACAGGTTATTCCCCTACCTGGAGGATCATGGTCCCTCAGCCTTTTGGAAACTTTCCATTTTTATACCCATCTCAAATTTCTCCTCCTCCATGAAGGAAGGCTTCCCTAGCATTCACCTGCACTCTGCCTCCAAAGCACTGGCTATTTCCTCCTCCCTGTTTACACAGCAACAGACACAGTCCTCTGCACCTTAGTGCATTGCAGTAATTCCTTATAGAGACAAGAAACAACTAACATGGGGCTTGTCGCCAAGAAACAGTCTCCTAAACACTCAATGAATAAGTGAATCAATCTACTTGTTCACAAGCCAACACAGCAGAAACAAGTGAAGAACAATAGAGGAATACTCAAGGACTAGAACAGAGGCTGGAAAACTTTTTCTGTGAAGGACAAGACAGTAAATATTTCAACAGTGAGCCATATGGCCTCTGTTGTAACTACTCAACTCTGCCATTATGGCACAAAGGCAGCCATAAATGGAACATGACTGAGTAGGTATAACTGTGTGCCAAAACAATTTTATTTTAAAAAGCAGGCAGCTGGACAGATTTGGCCTGTGGGCCACACTGTTTTCTGACCCCTGGATTAGATTATTGAATACATCTCAAAATGGCATAAAGGAGATAAGCTCGTTCTTAGCAAGTCATCCTCTATTTTACCCTAAGGACAGCCGGCCAGTCCTAAACAGAGGGAAGGAGGGAAGAAGGGAGAGGTAGGGGGGAAAGAGTAGAAGGAATGCCATCTCCTAAGAAAACCTGAATAGTTTCTGGATGATTAAAAAGATTTTCTCAAAACTCAGACCTCAGGCTTCAAACCCTCAGGGCAGACATGAGAACAAACCCAAGTGAGCTACAAGTTAGTGACAGATTCCCACAGGCAGATGCAACTTTAGCCTCAAACTTAAGATACAGATCTGTGGAGCTGTTTGGTTTGGTTTTTTGCTTTTGTTTTGTTTTTTACTAATATGTCATTAGTAATACAATGTTTACTAATACTGTCATTTCTATTGATACATTCTTCTCTAATCGAATGTCTTGAAAAAGAAAGAAAAATAGAAAATCTATTCAAGGTAAAAAAAACAAATCCCAAGGACATTTAATTAGAGCAATAGATTTCTTGACTATAAAAGAAGAGAGATGTGACATGTCCCCCAAACCCAGCTTCCTCCCCTGTCCGTCTCTCAGGGCATGAACAATCCAAATACTTCCCCCAGAAACGTCTGATGCTGTCACCAACACGCCCCGAACATATTACATCCTGCCCATCCGGGCAGAACTTGTTTCATGTTGCTCTTTCTTCCCCCTCTCTTCTAAATGCATTTGAAAAGACGTCTGGGTTATTTGCTTTCTTCTTCCGTCCTGGTTGTTGGCTGATGCTATTTCTCCACCGGCGTCTGGCCATTTCTTGCCTCAAGTGAGAGGTTTCATGCCAGCATCACCCCAGCAGAAACCTGCAGCCTGGCCCATCTTACTAGAGACTGGGAAGGGACATTCCAGAATCCCTCTTCAACGCCTCTGAGAGCTGGCCCATGTGGCTCAGGTACCTGGACTTTCTTCTTCATCTATAAATTAGGGCACCCCCCTTCCCACTGAAAATAGTATGGGGAAATGAAGTATAATTTTTTTTATTTTTTTTACAGAGAGGAAGGGAGAGAGATAGAGAGTTAGAAACATCGATGAGAGAGAAACATTGATCAGCCGCCTCCTGCACACCCCCTACTGGGGATGTGCCCACAACCAAGGTACATGCCCTTGACCGGAATCGAACCTGGGACCTTTCAGTCCGCAGGCCAACGCTCTATCCACTGAGCCAAACTGGTTTCGGCATGAAGTATAATTGAAAGAGAAGTGCAATCATCCTACATGAAAGCCCAAAGCATACAATGAGATCGGACAGGTGAGGAAGCCTGACAGGAACAATGACTGTTTCCCAGTAATTATGACAGCAGGGACCCATTACCAGGCCTATGGCAACTGCAGGCCAGGCCCTGGCCAAGCTTTGCATATTTCATCTCATTCCGTCCTCACCGTGAGCCAAGAAGTAGGGACAATGATGGTCCAAATTTTTAGGCCAGCAAATGATGGCTTGCAGAGATGCGAGGGTTCACCCAGGGCCATGAAGCTGGTACCTCACACCCAAAGCCAGGAATACAGTCAGTATTTAGTAAACGCTGGTTAGAGCCGAACGTACAAGTGAACTACATAGTAAAATATCGTCGTCTCTTAACTGCCACAACCTCTGTGGACAGCTAACCGGGCTGTTTTCAAAAGTAAGGGGGAGGGATAGGTGAGGTGACCCCAGGTGAGCAATAAAAATAATAGCCCAAGAGGAAAGCAAAGAAACCCAAACACATCCTGAAACGCAGCATCATCCTGAAACTCAGCGTGGCTGTTCTTCCTCTAGAAAGCAGCCCCTGAATGCTCTTGGCTGCACTGGGCCCCCTGCTCCCCACCCCTCCACCACCTCTGCCGCAGTCCTCCCAGCCACAGTGCTCCCAGGCTATGAAGAACAACAATGGAGAAGATAATCACACAACACTGTGTGTGAGCCCTTCTGACTGTGCATCTGAGCCACGGCCAGGACAGGAAGGAGCCAGCAAAGGTGACACTAATTCCTTACGTTCAAAGAATCCACAAAAGGTGTCACTGGGTTAATAGGTAGATGCACACAATACTGATAAAAACTGGCAGCCGGGTATGAACTGTACAGTTATCCATGAGTGTGGGCACGTGATGACTGGGTCGAGCTCACTCACCCAGCGTGGAAGGTCAACCCTGAAACACAGAATCCTGCGGGAAGGGTTTATGGACCATCCTTCCTGTCCTCAGGCATTTGACAGACCCAGACGCCAGGCTCTGCCGGGCCATGTGGCTCCTCGGCTCTCACAGCCAGAAGAGACAGGAGAGGAGAGACCCCACCATCTGGCCTCCATCCTGACCTCTCTGCACTGTCGTCCCTTCCATTGGCAGTTCCTCAAGGAAGAGGGTGATCAGAGCTGTTGATCTGCAAAATGGAAATTTTAACGAAGGCCCTAGTAAGAGTGTGAGAGTTTATGCATGTGAGATAAGAGTACTCATGAGTGCAAGTGTGAGTGTGTGCATGTGTGTGTGTTGGAGGGAGGGTGCAAGGCCCCTGGCTTTCATCTGGTTCCTGTAAACATGAAAAAGGACCCCTGGGAAAATCATGCTCTGGGCCTAAGAAGCCAGAGTCCAACTCAATTATGGTTTTCTGCGCTTAAACAGAGCCTCCGTCTTCACAAAATGCCCTGGCTTTCATCTGGCCTCAGCGTTACTTATGTTGTCATCATCGTTGACATCATTATCCTCCTCATCCTCCCAGCCTCAGTACCATCCGGCCAGCACAGCCGCACACGGCACTTAAGCCAAGGCACGTAAGTTCTCAGCGGGGAGCACTGGACATCTGGGGTTTGGGGTGGATGCTACTGACACCTGTTGGGTAGAGGCCAGGGATGGTGCTGAACACCCTCCAGCGCAGGGGACGGTGCCTATAAATGATCTGGCCTCAGATGTCACAGGGCCGGGATGAGAAACTCTGAGCTGGCCCTAATTTACGTGCCATCCGAAGGCACGCAGATGCTGCTCGCTATTGCTAAGCACGGCTCCCCAGGCCCCCAGTCTGCAGTGACGAAGGGCCACCCCGTAAACCTACACATCCCCTGCCTGGAAGCCCTCAGTCTAGACCCTCGATTACTTTGGGGGCATAAATATAGTCCTGTGGTTTTATAAAAGACTCCAACCTCTCAAATAGGTCAAAGGAGGGCTGTGATAGATTGCTATCTTCTTTCTGCTCCAAGATGCTAAGAGGGTGGCACTGCCCACGTCACCCCCATCCACGGGGCATCAGCTCTGTTAAATTCAGGGGCTTGGTGAACATCCTGGCAAAACCTTCAGCTGCCCACATGCGCTGCAGAGCCAGCCTCACCAGGCCTGGGTCCTGGCGACCATTCTGCTCCTGAGGGCTCCGCCTTCTGGGAGCAGGCTGGAGGCAGAACAGGGAGCAGGGAGAGAAACCTTTGATTTGGCCCATTCATCGGGGTCTGATTTCCAATTCCGGCCAGCCAAGAACCCAAGTCGGGTCCTGCTCCAATCAGGGAGGCAGCCCCAGACAGGCGAGTGCACACCTCACTTCACTTGTTCCTGAATGTTATGCATGGCGACGCCCGTTTCAAAGCCCTGGACACTGATGGGGAAGGGGCTGGACCAATGCATTCCAGCTGGGACCCAGAGGCCGGGCCCAGAACTCACATGCCTCCCTGACTGTGCCACTAACGGGCCGGGCCAGAGGGATGACAATCCAGGAGCCCAGCCCCGTGACCCCGGGGCCCACGTCTTTTCTGTCTGTGTCCCAGTGCCGGGCACGTGGCAAAGGCTAAGACGCTGATTTCCACGGAAACAAATCCTTTCCAGCCTGTTAACAGGCTTGGGGGAGAGCGGTCCCACACAGCTCGAGTCACCCAAATTCTGGCCCCACGCTCTTCCCCGGCGTCCCCCACGGCGAGGAAGCCCTGCCTCTTTGCAGCTCTCGGCGAGGCCGCGCACTATCGCCTGGAGCCTGCTTTGCGAGGTTCCTTCCTGGCAGCTCACCTTCTTCTCAGAATTGGTCTTCAGCGTGGCAGGGGAAAAGCAATGCCTCTGCGACCCGAGCACTGCAGGGCCATGGCGGGCAGCAAGACCCCCTCTGAGCAGACCGAGGCAGGCAGGAGCTCTGAGCTTGCTCCACGCTGTGAGCTCAGGCAAAGCTGGTCAGGAAGAGACTAAAGCTGCTCCCACCCCTCCCCACAGGGTTTCCGCTGGCCCAGAACGCCGTCTCTAACACCGAACAAGCCCCTGCTTGCCCTGCCGGCGCTGGGTCTTGCCTTGCTCCTCTCTGGGACGCAGACTGTCCTTATCTGAAAGTTGAGATGATTAGACGGAGGTTCCCTCCAGTTTGCACCCACGTACCGTGTTTCCCCAAAAATAAGACATCCTCCGAAAATAAGACCTACTTCATGGAAACATAATACATACCCTGAAAATAAGACCTAGCGTATTTTTGGGAGCAAAAAATAATATAAGACACTGTCTTATTTTCGGGAAACAGGGCAGCTGCTTCTGCTGCACTTGAGCACATTCTCTGGCTTCTCGGCTGAAGGAAGATTATCAGGCAGCGCCCCCTGGTGACCGTTAGGAGAAGAGGCCCCGTTGGATGGTGCCCAAGGCAATCCGTACAGAGGAAAAGGCAGCCGAGTGTCTGCGGCCAACCAGCTGTGTGACCCTAACACGAGAAGCAAGGAGACGAGGGCTTAAAGCACAGCACCGTCCTCCGCCCCCCATGACAGTGAAGGCAGAAGGTCTGCAGAAGGTACAGCTCGAAAAACAATGCCAGCAGCGGTCACCCGGGGTGTCCTGGTATCTGGTTACAAAGCCTGTGCACCGCATTTCTCCTCCACAAAGTACCAGCCGGAGAAGGGAAAGACAAAAGTGCTAAAGAAAGAAATGGATCAGATGATGAAGCTAAACTGGGCCTGTTCCCAAGGGCAGGGCTGACGCGGGGCCAGGAGCGCCAACAGGTCTCCATCTGCCTGCAGAAGGGAGGCCACTCCCAAATGGGTAAGGTCAGCAGGGAGATCCGGGCTGTGAGGCAGCCCCCCTTCAGAATCCCATGGGGATGGCGGGGGGACATATTCACCCGAAGAGAAGAACCACCGACCCCCTCAAATGGCCGTGAGCCTCCAAGTCCACTACCCGGATGTCACTCCAGAGATAACGGAATGTGGTCCTCACCCCACAGAGCTCACAGTCTGGTAGGGGACAGGAAAGTGGGCATGGAGGACACTTAACCTTACTTAACCTCTCTGGGCATGCCCATCCTTCCAGCCCTGGCCACTTGGTAGTAAGCCATCAACAGCAGCTCTGTGTACGTGCTGTACGTACCACTGTAAGGGAGACTATCCTCGGTGATCTGAGTGGGCCTGACTCAATCCACTGAAAGGTGTTAAAAGCAGAACTGAGGCTTCCCTGAAGAAAAAGAAATTCTGCCCACACACAGCCAGCTCCGGACAGCCTGTTCGTGGACCTCAGACTTGCCAGCCAGCCTCCAAGTCACAATAAACTCAAGGCCCTAAATCTCAATCTATTACCCCGCCCGGGCCAGGTGGCTCAGTTGGTTGGAGCATCATCCCATACACCAAAGGCTGTGAGTTTGATTCCCAGTCAGGGCTCATACAAGAAACAACTGATCAATGTTTCTCCCCCCCCCCTCTCTAAAATCAATAAAAAACATGTCCTTGGATAAGAATTTTTTTTAAAAAAGAATGTTAAAAAAATAATCTCAATGTATCTACCCCACTGGCCCTGCTTTTTCTGACACACCGCTGTGACCACCCCATCCAAGCTGGCCTCCTAGTCACCATCGCATCACCCCATTTTAATTCTCAGCATCAAACTCATCACCACGTGACACATTTCCTGTCCATCCTCTCCCTGTGCTCTAGAGCAGCGCTGGCCAGAACTTTCTGCGGATGACGGGAACGCCCTGGAACTGCAGTGCCGACAGGGTGGCCGCCAGCTACGGGGGGGGCTATGGGTCACGTGAAATGGGGCTAGTGCCTGATAGGTGACTTTTTAATTCTACTTCCTTTTCATGAATAGAAGGTTAACTTTCACACGAGTCTAGAGGCCACCCCAATGGACAACTTGGGTCTAGAAAACAAGGACCGAGAGAGCAGGAAGCTGGTTAGCTTTAACTCCCACCACGTCCCCAGTCCCCAGTGCCTGAGGCAGAGGACGTGCTGTCGACACTGACAGTGAGTGAAGGAGCCATGTGCAGGTGAGCGGGGCCGCGTTAAGCCTCTGTCCCTTGCACTGGAGCAAGCTAACGCCGTCCTACACCTGTGTGTGGGATTCCTGAAAACCCCCGGAACAGGACAGCGGGGGGCGTACAAGGAAGGGAGACGAGGGACAAAGATGCTGCAACTCGCCAGACACTGGGCTCCGGGAGAGGTGGCTCCGTCCCAGCGCCCAGCCCGCCCAGAGGTGGAAGCAACCGGAATAACAGGGCAACCAAGGCGGCTCTTCCTCTGTTCTAGGCGCAGGGAGGCGGTTCTGGTGGACCTCCTCCAACACCCAAACTGCAAGGACCAGGGAGCATCTGAGGCCGCTTCCTGTTTTGAAGTCTCTTCACATCCAGCTTGCACCTGGCTGTCAGTTCCTCCCTGGACCCACCGGAGAGGAGCCAGGGGGCCCAGCCAAGTAACTCCAGGGAGGTGGCCAGGGTGGGGGCGGGGGTTGGGGAGCCTGTCTGTCAGGGGCACTCTGGCCTTCTCTCTCCCCTGGCCGGGCTGGCTGGCCTCTTACTAGACGTCCCAGCACCTCGCTCTCAGCCATCCTCCTGCTCTGCAGCCGTGTTTGTTTGAAAACCGGATGACTGAGCCAGGCATCCTCTGCTTAAAGCCCTGCAAGGCAAGCTCCGAGCCATTGTCCTCCGAGGGGGCTTGCCCTGCCCTCTTATCTGACCCCAGTTCCCACGGCTCTCCCAGCATTCCCAGTGGGCCAGCCTCACTGGTCTCCCTGGTAAGGCTCTCTCCTGCCACGAGGCGCTTTGCATGTCCCCGCCACCCTTTGTCATCATAACTCCTCCTTCTTGAGGTCTCAGCTGCATCCTGAAGCCCCGAGAAAGTCCCCAAGCCCTGGAGCCCTCCCAGCACAGTGCCAGATGCAGAGTGGATGCTTGGAACATATGTAGGGGAGGGAGGGAGTAGGGGAAAAAGAGGAGAAGCAGTCTCCCATTATCTGGAGCCTGGGTTTTTCCTTCCTGGAAAGTGAAGATGAAAGTGAGCATACGTTACTAAAACAATGGCAGGAGCATGCTCTTCAGCAGCCTGGGCCCTCAGCTCCGTGGGGACCTTGGGGGGAGGGTGCAGAAATGGGGCTGTGTGCCCTGGGAAACGGCTCGGGGTTCTGCTTTATTTCTGGTCGGGAAGGCAGGCCACCCCTAGAGAACAACCAAGCCAAGCACAGGGAGAGGGGCCCTAAAGTGCTAATGGGGGGGGGGGGCTCAGAGGGAAGAGAAGCTGAAGACAAACAGGGGGCAGAATTAGAAAAGCTGAAGGCAAGGGGTCCTTGGAGACAAGAGAAAACGAGAGGGATCGGAAGGAGGTGAAGGAAAGCAAGACGGGGAGAGAACAGCTAGAGGACCCTGGTGATGCTTGATGGTGATGTTAGTGATGATGTTGATGGTGATGTTGGTGATAATGATGGTGATGAAGGTGGTGATAGTGACAAGATGCCTGGCATATAGTAGGCATTCAATAAATTTTGATGTCTGAGGGAATGTCGTGTTTTGTTTTGTTTTGTTTTGTTTTAATTTCAGGTCACAGCTGACATGATAAGGAAAGGTGAGGAGACCCTGGCTTTGGAAACCCTTGAGCTGGTTGATGGAATAATTACGCATTCTTTGGTGTCAGGCTAAGGCTGACCTAACAATCTAAGAGACAAAAGGTTAAACTTTCTTACCTTTGGGGCATCTTGGGCACTGGGAAATAAAGATAACCCCAGAAATCCAAAGAGAAAACTAAATTACTGGTAGAGTCACAACTATAAAATAAAGTCTCCCCTTTCTGAGGGGAGGGGAAGGGAGGGGAGAGGAGGGGAGGGGAGGGGAGGGGAGGGGAGGGGGAGGGGAGGGGAGGGGAGGGGAGGGGGAGGGGAGGGAAAGAGACAAAGGGAGAGAAAGGGGAGAGAAAAGGGAGAGAGGGCCAGGAACAGGGAGGTGGGGAGAGGGCGAGAGAAATTACACATATTCTTGGTTAGGTACAAAGCTTTTTTGTCTCCATGAGTTTCTCAATAAAACCTGTATCCCTTCAGTCATTTAACAAACATGCATTAAGTCCCCACTAGACACTAAAATTTAAAGTATCTAATTTCATTACTGTAGGAGACTCCAACTGAGAGCTGGGGAGACCGAGATGAAATAAATAAAGTAAGAAGCAAGAACTAGTTTGTTCCTTAGTTTGGGATAAAATTTTGGATTAAGATGAAAGGCAGGAAATAATGGAACCATTTAGAAGCTTCAAGGAACCAATGGTAATTTTTGAGGGAAGAAGAGAATTTAAGACAAGGATTGGTAGAGAATAAATCGCTGCTTCCCCCTGGTGGAGAAGAGTGGCAAACACATCACACGGCTTTCCTGCACTTTCTTCAACAAATATAACCTGGACCAGGTGCTAGGAACAGAGGGGTGAATGGTAGCATAGTGCACCTGTCCTCGGGGAGGTCACAAGCAGATGAAGGAGTAACACAAAGAAGTGACAATCCGTCTCAAGCAGGACCAGTTGGTGACAGAAGCATTCATTCATTCATTCATTCATCCAACCAAGTGCAGAGGCCTTGAGTCAGGGGCTTGGAATAAGCAGGATTCATGGGGAGGACACAGGTGGGAGGGAATCCTAAGCAGTGGGTTGAGTACCAAGAAGTGAAATCCATGCGTGACCTAGGAAATTCCAAGTAATTAGTAGATCTGTACGACACTGAAGATTGGAGGTGGGAATGCAAACAGCACGGTTCCAACTAGAAGCCAAATCCCAAGGTGCTTTGCAATCTGTGAGAAAGACTATGTATGTGAAGCCGCTGATGAGTTTCACATACATAGCGAGTGTGCAGGAGGCAGCCAATGGATGTTTCTCTCTCATTGATGTTTCTATCTCTCTCTGTCCCTCTCCCTTCCTCTCTCTAAAATCAATTTTAAAATTTTTTAAGAGAATTATGTATTGAGTCCCTACAATGTGCCAGATATTGAGCTGGGAGTACCTGACTGCAAATACAATAGTGAGCAGAAACAGGTAGATTCCTGCGCTCCTGCAGTTACACTCTACTGGGGGGAGAGACATCTGTTAAAAGAAATAACTCCCCACAAAAGGTTAAAATGAACATGTGGGAAGGGGTACGGACACATACAGAGGCAGAGCATGATGTCAGGACACTGAGAGCCACTTGCTGAGCTGAGCTTCCCTTGTTGCCCCGGGCAACACCTGGCCCTGCTCCCAAGGACCCGGTGGCTGGGAGGCCGGCAGCAGAGGCAGGACCTGGTCACCAGAAGCCCAGCTGCTCGGAAAGAGCTGACAGAGGCAAGAGGATCGCGGAGACTGGCATTGTTCAGCCCATAGTGGGGTGTGAAATGAAAGTGGCAGATCCTCTCCAATATTTGGTAAATGATATAAAATAAAATAGAAAAGAATGTAAAATACTCTGCATAGTAAGAATTGGTACTGTTTCATGAAACTAATTTCAGTTGTGTATGTGTATATTCATGTATTTGTGTATAATGTGTGTGTGTAC
Source organism: Vespertilio murinus (assembly GCA_963924515.1). Taxonomy (NCBI): domain Eukaryota; kingdom Metazoa; phylum Chordata; class Mammalia; order Chiroptera; family Vespertilionidae; genus Vespertilio; species Vespertilio murinus. Next base: position 5,186,506 of record OZ004720.1, on the reverse strand, counting down.
AAGGTTGGAATATAAATCATCTGTTACTGTGTGTGTTTTTTAATATTTTTATTGATTTCAGAGAGAGGGAGGGAAGAAGGGAGAGGGAGAGGGAGAGAAACATCAATGATGACAGAGAATCATTGACTGTCTGCCTCTTGCCACCCCCTGCTGGGGATCGAGCCCACAACCCAGGCATGTGCCCTGACCAGGAATCAAAACATCACCTCCTGGTTCACAGGTCAACACTCAACCATTGAGTCACACCAGCCAGGCAATGTTTTGATTTCTGTGTGTCTTGATCAAAAAGGTTTGGAAAACACCGGATCAGATGGTCTCTCACGGTCTCCCCCAGCCCAGGATATCACAGGGGGCTGCTCAGCCCAGAGGGCTGACATAAAAGCCTATCTTAGGCAGAACTGGGTCCAGCTCCACTTAAGAGGACTCTGCCACACTCAGTAGCCCAATTCTGATGAGGAGCTATGAACTGAAAAGCAATGACGAACCTAACCTCACATGCTCACTCTCATGCACTGGGGGAGGGGGGGGAGGAGAGGAGAGAGAGGCATAAATTGGTACAAACTTTTTGAAAGGCAAACATGGCAATATCCACCAGAAGTCTTAAAATATGTAAACTGTTTGCTGCGGGAACCACTCTCCTATGCATTCTCACTAACGAGTAGCCATTGATGTGCCCAAAGGTAACACTCAGAGCTAAGTTTCTAAAAATAGCAGTGGTTGGATAAATGTATTGACAAAGGCCTAAAATGTATTGACAAAAATGTGTATGATACAGCATTGTAATTAGGCGCACTAACTACTAGATGGTTCTCATGTAGGTAAAGAGAAGTCACCTGGAAGCAGGTTTTGTCTGTATCGCATGATTGATAGGCCACTCTTAGCCATGCAAATGTTAGGTGAGTCAACAGTATTGTGCTAGAGTGAGGAATAACATGACCTTTACGGCTGTTTAACCAGGGGTGAGTCTACTGCAACACCTCCCTCCCCTGAGAACATCTGAAAATATCCAGAGACATTTCTGTTTGCCATGCATGGGAGAGGGGTGTTACTGGTATCTAACGGGTAGAAACCAGGGGTGCTACCAGGCATCCTTCAAGGACAGGCTAGCCTCCAGTTCATGGTCTCTTTTGATGCTGATCACAGCCCTGATCAGGATTGGCTAGCAAAATAGAATATTAAAGAGCATGCAGGGGTGGACGAGAGAGAATCTGGGCCAATGACTTGTTTCAGACAGGCTCTGTTTTGTTCACTGATGTATCTTCAGCCCAAATGGTACAAAGTAGTCACTCAATAAATACTTGTTGAAGATTGCCTGTTGAATCCAGCAAGGGCATCTGTGGTTATGGTTCTGCCTGACAGTGCCCGATTCATGTACAACAGTGACACCTTGTGGTGGGAACTGAAACCACCACACAGATGGACCCATAACACTTCTTGGCGGGTGTTTGCAGAGCTGATCCCATAACACGGAAAGACCACAGAATTTGTGGGAAAATCATAAAGCTAGAGAGAAGCAGGAGGCCCTAAGAGGATGGTATCTACTGTCCTGCTAAAAAAAAAAAAAGGCAGATGCGAGTTTGAATAATTTATAGGAAAGATCAAAGAAATATGATGACATATTTGGATTCCAAACTGTTAAGTCACAGAGGTTATTTTGTTAGATTTAAAAGAAAACACAACAGGTTTTGAAATAATATGGATAAATAATCCTAATTCTATTGCTTAAAGATAGTATACACATACCTATTGGTCTGGAAGAAGTAAACCAAAAAAAATTATACCAAAATGATAATAGTAGGTCCCTAAAGCAGTAGTTCTCAACCTTTCTAATGTTGCAATTCTTTAATACAGTTCCTCATGTTGTGGTGACCCCCAGCCATAAAATTATTTTCGTTGCTACTTCATGACTGTAATTTTGCTACTGTTATGAATCCTGATGTAAATATCTGTGTTTTCCGATGGTCTTAGGCTCTACAGCAGTGGCTCTCGCGACCTACTAGGTTGAGAACCGCTAGAAGGGTCACCTAAGACCATCGGAAAACACAGATATTTACATTAGGATTCTTAACAGTAGCAAAATTACAGTCATGAAGTAGCAACGAAAATAATTTTATGGTTGGGGGTCACCACAACATGAGGAACTGTATTAAAGGTTTGTGGCATTAGGAAGGTTGAGAATCACTGCCCTAAAGGGTGATGCTTAGGGTAGTTATTATTGTTTTTATGTTTTCTGAATTATTTTATAAAGAATGTGTAATGTTTATATAAAAAAGGCAGATGTTGACCCAAAATACAACGACACTTCAGAATGTCTAAGGTAAACAATTCCAGTCTCCTGCACACATCTTGTATTTCCAGTACCTGGACCCTAATTTTCCAGAACCAATGCCCCACGACCTCAGAAGGTCTCCTTGGGGGCCAAGTTCCCAGAAGCTGCGCTGACCACTTTTGAGTGCCAGGCCCCTCTCCTCTACTCGCATGTGGCATTTACCACCCGGAGTAGATTCTGTCTCGTCCAGGCTGCAGCCGCCCACGGGCACAGGAACCTCAAGGCCTGAGGCAGACGTACAGCCTGCTCACCTGACAAGTGCACATTCCGGAGGCAGGAGAGGGAGGCATTGAGGCGGGCACATTCCTCCTGGTTGGCTCCGTATTTCTCCACGGTTTCACACACCTGCTCATCTGTCATCTCCAAGAGGTCCTCCAGGCTCAGCTGGCCCGGGGTGATTTCCTAGGGAGGGAAGAGTAAGTAGATGTCAAGTGCCTAGAGTGGAAGAACTACGTCCGAGCCTCCACACTGCCCTCTAGTGGTACCCAGCTGAACACCTGCACTGTGTGAATGGCTACTTGGTGTAATAGTTGGGTCTCTGACTTGGGGGTCAGACAGGCTTGGGTTTTCTCTCAGCTGTGCCACTCATTAACTAGGTGACCTTGAGCAAATCATTTAACTCGTGTAAGTCTCACTTTACGTACCCAAAAATGGGAATCGTAAGTGCACGTACTGGGTAGGGGAGCACGTGTACGTGTGCTTAGCACATGGTGCTCCATAAATGGTATAATTTATTACTTGGCTGTGTCCCCGTGCAGCTTCTAAATTTCTTATCATCAAGACTCTAATTTCTTTATCTTTGAAGGCCTGCCATGCCTCCTGCTCAGCTCCTACGGCAGTATCTTGTCCCAAATTCAGGGTGAACTCAGAGCAGACAGCCCAAGTCTCCTGATGGCTTCCTCCACTCTCTGACAGTCTCATACAGGTATCCCTGGATCCCACCAGTAACCATCCCTCTTTCCAGAAAGGCTGTGTCTCTAGACACTCTCATATGTATACATATTGACATTTGTCAAACTTCCATATTTACGCATCTATAAAAAATGAGCCTTCATTTTGTAGGACTTAATGGTATCCAATGCTTTTACATTTATTATTGCTTTTGTTATTTTTTATCGATTAAGGTATTACATATGTGTCTTTACCCCCTTTCGTCCCCCCTCCCTCTGTTCATACCCTCACCCCCCAGGTGTCTCTATCCATTGGTTATTTGTTGTTATTTAAATAAGAGTTTCAGATAATTGAGGATGGAGATTCTAGGTCAATATATGGCATACTTGTGCCCTCTTGTGGCCCGATATGTGTGTTACAACAAAATCAGACATTTTCCCTCTACAAACACACACACACACACACACACACACACACACACACACATACACACACACACTAAACTAGCAACCAAGAAGAGGAAAAGTGTATAGCACTAAAATTCTACCCACAAAAGAAAAAATATGCATGCAGAAGCCATGAAGCCCAACCGGGGCCTTTCGCTCTCGCCAGGGCAGGGGCAGGGAGAGAGCAGTAACTGAGTGGCTGGGAGGCTTTCTCAAACAGGAACATCTTGCAGGTAAGCCTCACTTTAAGAAAAGTGGAGACCAGAACCTGAAAGTACAAAATGACTCATATTTAGAAAGGATATTTCCCAACATAAAAGAATTATCCTTTTTGCTGCAGGATACACTTCTGCATTTTAATCTTATAATTTACCTCCCAAAGTCACACTTTTACACTGAAGTTTAAGGTCTCACACACACACACACACACACACACACACACACTCACACACCACAGAAGTAAAGGTACTAAAAATGGAGAAAGTCTTGACAAACCTGGGCCAAAAGAGCAGTTGGTTTTCTGTTGGATAAAATAATTAATCCTAGTAATAGTAATAGTAATAGTAATAGTAATAGTAATAGTAATAGTAATAATAGAAATGGGTGTAGCACTATTTTAAGTGCTTTTCATGGATTTTCTTTTAAGAAGGCAGATCACTTAAAGTAGGTATTTTCATTATCATCATCAGTCTGTAACCAGAACACTGAAACTCAGAGAGGTTAGAACACTGGCCCAAAGTCACACAGTAAGCAAGTTTGAACCCCGACAGTCCGCCCTGGGAGCTTTCTCTGTACTTGTAGTTCCTCCGGAGAAAGGGGCCTTTGGTGCACACACTTGTGAGCTACCGAGCGCTGGGACCCCGCTGTCCTCCGCCCCTGGCTGGTGGCCTTGGGCTCATGATTCTCACTGATTAAGGTAAGAACCAGAGCTTGGGTACCTACAGGCAAGGGGAATCAAAATGATTCGCTGTGAAACTTGGGAGCCTGCAGGACCCAAATGGGCAGCAGACAGAATTCAGTGCATTGCCACCGACAGGAATTTATTTCAGTGTGGTAAGCAACTCCAATTTTCCAAGAGAAGGAAGAGATCTGGAGTTTTATACAAATGCTTTCAACTTTTAAATACTGGCTCCAAAAATTTTTGAACACATCAGCCAAACAAAAAAATGTCTGTGCATCAGCTACAGCTCCAGGCCATCGTTTTCAATTCTTGGTCTAGAAAATATCTCTCTACCTAATCTGTCCTGTTTGGTAAATAAGTGCTCCTAAAAGCTTCTGAAAAGCATACTGAGCCATGAAATAAAATGCACTGTTTGTACTTATACAGGGCTGTTCCCATTAAGGATATTCACACAAAACTGTCAGCCTGGGAATGAATTAAAGAAACAGCAACTCATACCCCCGTTCTGGTGTGCATGTGTGAGATGGGGGTGGAGGAGTGTGGGAGGGGGTGCATCTAGCCCGGGATTATGGGATCTGGTGGGTTCAGGCAAGATCACATCTAGACAAGGTCTGAAGAAGACAAAAGGTGGAAGAGGATCTTCCAGGCCACTGCAAGGGGGAAGCAGGTAGCCCCCTAGGAAATGGCACATGCCTGCAGGTAGGGAGGCACACCTTTCCGCCCCAGGTCAGGGAGGCCTGGCAACTGGATAATGGGAGAAGGACAGTGCTTCCCATCTCTGCCAAGCCCACCATTCACTAGAGAAATGAGTCCCTTCATCTCTGAGCCTCAGTTTACTGCTCTGCACAATGCGGTGATATTTGCAGCTACGTCAAAGGGTTGTTGCAAGGATTTGAACTATCTCAACACTTGAGGTCCTGCATGGAAAGCACTCCACACAATGCCAGGCACCAAAGATTCGAGGTGAGCTGGTTTTATCCGGAAGGGCTCGGCCCGGATGCTGGGATCAGTGATGACCCAGGATCCAAGAAGGCAAGGAAACCCCGCCATCCTAGAGACCGTAAGCATGCGCTCCACTCCTTGCGGGAGGTCACAGACAGCATGTGCTGGCTCTGTTTTGCCATCGGACAACCTGTCGCTTCCAAAGTTTGCAACAATAACAACAATGCTGAGCTGACATCAACCGAGTGCTGGCAGGTGCCTCAGTACAAGCCGAACCTTTTATCGGGATCATCGTCTCTTACACACCAGCTATTTCAGAAGAGGAGACGGTCATCACCCATTTAACAGATGAGAAAACTAACATTCTGAGACTGCAGTGTCCAAGAGGATGGTCCCTGGCCACATGGATTAACATTAAACATGACTAGAAGTTCAGTTCCCCAGCCACACGCACTAACCACAATGCAAGTCCTGGAGAGCTACACGTGGCCGGTGGCCACTGCGTGGGGCTGCACAGACATTAAATATGTCCCTCACGGCAGAAAGCTCTGAGGTGAAGTGACGGAGCGAATGAGTGGCAGAGCTGGAAAGGCCCATTCAGAAAGGCCCTCTGACGCCTTCATCCAATCCATATTTACTGAGGGCCTACTATGTGCCAGGCACAGCCAAAACCCCGTTACCCAAGGGACTGGCTGCTGGCCAGTAAGGAGCCGAGGGCAGGGGCCGCCTCTGGTCACCTCCAGGACTTCCTTGCGCACGTCGACAATTCGGAACCAGTGCCGGAGCTGGGGGAAGCCGTCCAGCTCAGCGTTGCGTTCCTGCAGGGCCACCTTCTTTTTGCAAGACAGCTGCCGGCTGAAGTACTTCACCAGCTTGCTCTGCAAAGACACAGGAGGACACGTCTCAGAGGCAAGAATCTCCCACAGTCCCCTCCCTGCCTGAGCCCATCCAACTCCATACTCTAGAGGAGAGGGCACACGCATGGGGGCCACTTCCACGGGGGGCCTTCGGGCTACATGCATGTACATCTCCACTGCTTGTGTCCTTGGACCCAACTTCCAGGACTCACCCTACAGACACGTGTCCTGTGCATAAGGACTGTGCGGAGCAGCCACTTTCCATTCTTTTCACCTTAGGCACATAAACTAGTTACTGAAATTCTTCAGCACACCAACAATATATGGTATGTTTTCGTCAGTTTGACAAAAAGAGTATGATTTTGTTTCATTCCCACCAAAGGGCTATTGTGTTGGCTGTTGTCACTGTTTCACTTGACAATCTAAGGGAAAAGAGGTCAGTGCCCCTGACTAGAGAGTCAGGCGTTGCATGGTTTACAAACTGTTGTGGCACGCTGGTTGAAAACAGCTGGTGAATGGTAAGGGAGCATTTCTCACCGCTCAGTCTGCAATGGCAAGAGACTGCAAACACTGAGGGTCCCTCAGCAGGACTCATACATGGGGGTCCACACACACAGAAAGCCCGTGCAGGCAGAACATGAGATGAGGAAGTGTGCTGTGCACCAATACAGAACGGTCTCCGAGACATGTTGATAAATAAGCATAAATACTCTCTCATTCACGTGAGAAATGTTAACACGTATATATCTCCGCAAATGTAGGCACTTTCTGGAAGGATTCCCAACACTCTGGGGAAGGGAGGAGAGAGGGCCAAGAACAGGGGAGGGAGAAAGGAATTTACTTAACTCCTTTTGTACCATTTTGATCTTAAGTCATATGCAAACACGCACGAATGAACAAATGCTTTGAAAACGAGATGTTGAAAATCAGTGGTTGAGCATCAACCTATGAACCTAGGAAGTCATAGGTTTGATTCTGGGTCAGGGCACATGCCCAGATTTCGGGTTCAATCCCCAGGAAACAGCCAATCCATGTTTCTCTCTCATTGATGTTTCTATCTCTCTCTCCCTCTCCCTTCCTCTATTTCTAAAATTGATAAAAACACATTTAAAAAAAAACTATCAACATTAACAACAGAAAGGCAATACATGTCTTCAGTGAGCAGAAAAGACAGTGTGAAGGGCACACCCGAAGCCCCAAAGTGCAGAAAGGATAACTATTTCAATTTACTTTAATTATTTAATAAATACATGTATTTATTTCCTTGTAAAAAAAAAAAGTTAGAACATTTCAGATAAGACCAAAGCTCCCTCTCCCTCGAGGTGAAAGAGCCCGCTGAGGTCAGTGCGCCCTTCCAGACCCTCTCCCGGGCTCTCTCACCTGCCTGGGGAGCAGCAGTGTGGCTCTGTCTCGGGTTGGGTGGCTTTTCTCACATAAATTGTATCATGTACTATGCCTCTCCCTGCACTGACTCTTCCCCTCAGTAGTAAGCCTCAAGGGTCTTTCCTGTAGTTCCCAGATCTGCCTCTCTCTTTTGAATCTTCTGCATGAGGGATCCCTTTGATACCAGGGTCCAAAGCTCACAATGCATGCAGTCCTGTGATGTCTGCGGGGGCATCTTTGTCGGCTATGGTAAAGCATCTTCATGAATAGCAGCCACATTAGCAGGCACCGTTTACCAGATGCGTGCAGGGCCTGGCGCTGTGGGATCATTGCTCTGAATGTGTTTGTTCACTTTTTAATCCACACGCTGATGTCAACTGGGCCTCAGACCCACAGAACTAATTAAGTCAGGGAGCCAAGGCTGCTATGCTTATGGGCTGTTCAGGGGTCCTCCCCGCTGAACTAGAAATCCAAACATTGGGCATCAGCCCCTCAGGGGGCAGAGTCTGGCTCACTTTGGGATGCTTTCCATGTGTTGTGGGAGAGGGAGGTATCTGAATTCCAGTTCTGCGGCTTCAGGCAGTCACATCAGCTCCCGGAGCCCCCGTTTTCTCATCTGTAAAATGGGCCTGCAGAGGCATCATATGCAATGATGTCTGTGCAGAAGATAAGCCGAGTCCTCCCCCACAGACACACAAACACCATTTTCTAACCAGCTGTTGAAAGGGGTGCTTGGATTCTGGAGAGGAGCTTCCGAGGTCACACTGAGACTGGGTCTCCCCGTCCCAGGAACAAGAATCCGGGGTGTCCACACTGCGATGCATTAGCAACGGGGGAGAGGGGGCGGGTTTAGGACACAGGTGGAGTGGGGAAGACAGGCGGGGAGGGCAGCCACAGGGCCAGGTCTTCCCCTTGAAGCAAAGGAAACCAAGAATCACCTTTCAGGAAATGGCACAGCTAGTCTGGCTGTGAAAAACCCGGAAAACTGCTCAGAGCGTGAAACTGGACTGGGCCGAGCCTGAGAGCACTTCCCGAATGGGGCTCCTGGGACTCAGCAGCCTTTCCCACCAGGTCCCCAAGACCGGTGGCTATCAGCTGACAGGGGCTCTCTCTGAGCCACTGCTAGGATACGCCCTTTTTATGAATGATCTAGTTAATCTGCACAGTGATGGGGTGACACAGGACCAGTTATTTCCCCCTTTTACGAATGGGAAAATCGAGGCCCAGAAATGTTAAATAACTTGCCCAAGGTCATCGATCAACTAAATGAATAAATCAGTATTTAAACCCAAGTCAACAAACTCTTATTGACAAAGAATGTCATGATCTATTGTCAAGTGAGCAACGAAAACAGCAAGTACAGTATGGTCCTACTTTCTGAATATAAAATAAACGTATGTGTATGTCTATATATATAAAAGTCTAAACGACCTTACGACCGAACAACTGGAAAAACTGGTCAACCAGTTGCTATGATGTGCACTGACCATCAGGGGGCAGATGCTCAATGCAGGAACTGCCCCCTGATAGTCAGTGCACTCCCACAGCCAGCCAACCTCCCCCAGTCCCTGCCCACCCCTGGCCGTATACTCCATGAATAAATTCCATGCACCAGGCCTCTAGTACGCCATTTCATCAAATGCGTTTTGATATATATAATCTATGCTGGTAAATGATATATAGTGTATATGCCAAGTATTCTGCTAAGCACTTCCTACACTCTTTCATTTAATCTTCATGACAATTGCAATAACATCCACATGTACTGAGGAGCTTGGGGGTGAAGGAGGAAGCTGCCCTCCCAAGTTACTAGATAACATTGTCTGTAAGTTCCCTCCTTCCCCGATTTCCTGACCATTAGAATTATATGACGATGTCTGTCTAAATATCAATCTTTCGGCCAAAACCGGTTTGGCTCAGCGGTAGAGCGTCGGTCTGCAGGCTGAAGGGTCCCAGGTTTGATTCCGGTCAGGGGCATGTACATTGGTTGCGGGCACATCCCCGGTGGGGGGTGTGCAGGAGGCAGCTGGTTGATGTTTCACTCTCATTGACATTTCTATCTCTCTCTCCCTTCCTCTCTGTAAAATATCAATAAAATATATATATTAAATATCAATCTTTCAGGCCCACCCCTATAAATTTTGTTCAGTAAATCCGGGAGGAGCCCAGGAATCTGTAAGAAGACGAGCACCTCACAATACTGAGAGCCAGGCAGTGTGAGGTCCACCCCTGCTCTCTGATTGTGTAAGGAAAGCAGCCTATTTCTTTCTCAGGCAGGCTGAAGCACCCAGACGCCTGGGCCACAGAGTCAGGGCAGAAACCCTGCTCTGGCAGCCAGGCTGCGGCTCCCTGCTGTGCACAGCGGGCATTTGCCAAGCTGTTCCCTGGCAGAGACCTCGTCCAGGCCCTGCAGGTTCAGAGAGCAGTCTGCCCGGGCCAGGCCTGAGGGAGCTCCCAGCGGGGCCCGCGAGACAGATGTGCAAACACGGATCCCGGGGCCGAAGGGCGGAGCCAGAACAGAAGGGCAGCCAGGGGTCAGCGTGGCACGAAGGGTGCACATGGAGGGAACAGCCTCGCGCGGAGCCACGTCCCCTGAGCACAGGATGACAGTGATGGGAATTCTATGTGTATGCCAAGACAGGCTCTCATTCGGTCATTTAAAGTCCTCTAGGTGCTTTCTAAATGCAAAGAAGCAGGGATACAAACTAAAGTGTGCCGCCTCTGCCCTGAGACAGGGCTATCCCGGGTGCGGCCTGAAGCCACGTGGCCTAAAGGGTCAGGTACAGAAAACGGAGAGCATTTAGACATTTGGATAGCTAATCGACAGGATCACCATGTCTGCTGAATCTAACATTTTCAGAGTAAGGCTTGTATTTCACTGAGTTTTTTTTGGTGCCTTCCATTTTCCTAGTACATCATTTTATCCTAGTTTACACACAAGTACTTGCTACAAAGCACCGGGAAATAAAGGCTGATTCTTCGCCACAGAAGGTAGGAGAGGCACTGACCTCTGACCTTGGGGGGTTGGGGGCATTGAGCTTCCTCCCCTACATCACTAAATAATTGTCCAAATGGCTCCAAAGGCAGTGCTTTATAAGAGCGCAAGACAACACTGAAGTGTGTGTCAGATTGTTACTGACATTCTGCATATGGGGAAACTGAGGCTCAGAGGCACTGGAATGGTACCGAGGCACTGGGCACCAAAGAGGCACTAGGGTCAGGATTTGAACTCAGGATCTCATTCCCAGTCCTGTGCTGTCTGATGAAGCAGAGGTCCAAATAGCCACAACTGAGAAGCACAATTAGAAAAGGGCTTTAGTGGTACCTCACCATGCCAAGTGTCCTCATTTATTTTTAGGTCACCCTCAATTCAAGTTCATGCAGAGCTAAACTGCAAAGAGTCCAAAGATTCCATCTCCAAGTGAAAAAACACACACACACACACACACACACACACACACACACACACACAGGGCTTCTGGAAATAGCACGTCCACACTGAGCCCGCCCCCTGCGCACGTACTGCCTGGGTGCGAAATAAGCTCCCCGAGGCCTGGGTCAGAAGGAACCGGGGACACGGAGAGAGCAGGGCCCAGTGATGCAGTTCTCTGTCTCCACACCAGGGGGCAGTCTGGCACCTCCCAGGCAAATGGAACGATGTCCAGACCCTCCTGGATCTGAGCATCCTCAAGGCCTTATTCCTGTACTCTGCATTCTCAGGGTGGTACATTTAACAGCATAAACAAAACAAAATAAATTTAAAAATACTTTAGGGTCAAGACATGTGACAGAACTATAAATAATCATGTCCAAAGTCTCTGCTGTGAAACCAGGAACTTTCCACTCAGAATGAGATGAAGCTAGAGACCATGGGGCCAAGCATCCCAGCTTAGGTGCTATTTAAAAACACACACATGAGATCAGAGGTCGTGAAAGCTGGGAGTGAGGACCCTCTCGTGGTCTTCCCTGTAAACCTCATGGCACTGCCAAGGGGAGGTTCACATCTCCCGTGCATTTCACACATGAGGAAACTGAGGCTCGGGAATGTGACATAATTGGCCTTATAATCACAGGGCTGACAAAGCAGACAGGCGCCAGAACCTTCTGTAGCCCTCAGGGCTGCCTGGCAGCAAGCACCTCACCACTGCTGCCTTCTCCTTAGCAAGCACAGGCTGGCGGCTGAGCTCAAAGCCATGAACCCACAGGGGCCTGCTGCCCAGAGCTCTCCCTCCCGCTCTGGCCTAAATCCACCCTGTGACATCCCTTCCCGACCATCCCCAATGTCACCATCATAGCACCCTGATGTTTTTCCGTGGTAGTGCTCATCGCTATCCCACCAATTACCCTGTTTATTGGTCTCCATGGTTACGTTCTCCCATCACCACTATCACACACCCCCATCAGAATGTCAGCTCAAAAGAGCTTGGGCTTTGCCTGTCCCCGGACCTCACCCCTCTGCATTCAGAGCAGTGCCTTGCATACAGCAGGTGCTCAGGGCATTTTCCCTGGTCGTTCAGTCACCAGTACCACAGGGGAGGGCACCCAACTCCATTTCCAGCGGCTCTTCACATTCAGAACCGGGGCCTGGCTCTGTGGCCAAGGCTCTGGGGTTCTCAGCCCTGGCACGCAGGGGTAAGGAAATCGCCACAGCAGCCGCAGCCAGCAGCCCCACGCCTGCCCGTGGTTGCCAAGGTGACCATTGTCATAACATCCCCAGCGTACTGAGGGCCAGCTGACGGGGAGAGAATTATTTGACTCGCCAAGGTCTCAAGTAACCTGCTGATTTGCATCCCTGAGCAAAGTCTGCTGCGGGCTGGAGGCCTGGGAGACCGCCCTTCTTCTCTCCCTGCCCTCTCCCCCCACCCCAGAGAGAGCCCGACCCTCCGGCCAAGGCAGACAGGGACCCCTGGCCCGGAGCTGGCCCCAGGATGCTGGAATGAAAGCCTGAAACCACCGAGTGCCCGCTGCCTTGAGCGAAGCCCTCAGTGCTGCTGGTGGCTTTCCCTCTTTCCAGTCCGACTGCCATTGAGCGTTACCAACAGGAGGAACAGTTTGTGTGTCATGAGCTCCTACTAGATGCCAGGCCCTCTGGCAGCGCCCTCACATACTCATTATCATAACATTAATATTTATGCTGTAACAAAACATTATGCTATAACATATAGTCTATCTATATACTGCATATTCAAAGATATATTTACAGATATAGGTAAGAATTCGTAGACATAATACATGATATGATTTGAAATGATTTTATATTATATAGCATTGTCATATATTTATAATAAAATTGACATTTCTTAATACTTTTATTTGCCAGCCCTGTGCCTACTGCTTTAGGTTTGTTAATAAAGGTGCAATTCTCAACAAACTATTACATAATAATACTGAGTTTTAACTAAGCACTAGCTATGTGTGAGGCTCTGAGCTAAGGGCTTTGTTAATATTACTTGTCATGTGCATTGTTCCCATGTTGGAGGTGAGAGAATGGGAGCACGGAGTGACAGGTAACTTGCCTCTGGTCACAAGGAAAACACGCAGGGGCTGAGGCGGCCCCACGCCTGTCCCGACCTCATTTCCACACTTACACTGCCGAGCCGGAGCCGGAGCCGGAGCCTGGGCTCGCAGCAGAAACCCCGGGGGGAGCTTGTTAAGAATACACATGCTGAGCCCTGGCCCCCAAACCCACACACGCAAACCAAGGACCCGTGGGGACAGGGGCTTCTCTTCTCATTTATTTAAACAAGGTCCCCAGACAGTCCTATCAAAGGCAGAGAGTCCAGAACCACGGCCTTTAGCTTTTGCATCTACTGTGATGACAATTAAGCGATCTGATTAGGGGAACGGGTCTAAAAGGGCTGGAACTCCCAGAATAAAGTATGGCCCAACTGGGGCGTGATGCTTTCTGTCTTATTTGTCTTTTCCTCGATTCATCTCACTTTCCTTGACTTTAGGAATCTTAGTTCTATTTCCCCTCTAGTTCAGGCAGTGGACTACATGGCAACACATTGCTTAGGGCAGACCCTCCACAGATATTTTAGCTGCTCCTTGGATTTAGCTCTCAGTCGCCCCGGGTGCCCTGAAAAGGAAGAGAAAAAAGTAGGGGAGAGAGGGAAGGATAAAACTGCAGGGTCACCTCACGCAAACTTACCACTCCCAACCTTTTCGGATCAAGGTGGGGCCTGTAAAAAAGATTAATAAATAATAACACATTTTTGTCCAGAGCTGGGAGCAAAGGTCTGAATTATCTCCCACTGTCCACTTTACTGTCCACCTTCCTGCCCCTCTTAATCATTCACGGGACTAAGCTGTACAGAGAAATATCAGCTTGTAAGGCTTTGCACCAATAGGCATTTTTAACCCTGATACCTCCTGGGAAGTGGCCAGAGTTGTAAAAAAAAAAAAAAAAAAAAAGGAACTGTTTTACGCCTGTGGGCGGGCTCTGACATGGAGGAGGCGTGGCCGGGCGGAGTCATGCAGAAGTTCTGGGTGCTGAGCCTGGGTCCCCGGGCACCTGGGGCGACTGAGAGCCAAATCCAAGGAGCAGCTAAAATATCTGTGGAGGGTCTGCCCTAAGCAATATGTTACCGTGTAGTCCACTGCCTGAACTAGAGGGGAAATAGAACTAAGATTCCTAAAGTCAAGGAAAGTGAGATGAATCGAGGAAAAGACAAATAAGACAGAAAACATCAAGCCCCAGTTGGGCAATACCTTATTCTGACTACGGAAGCCTGTTCCCGCCACAGCGGCCTGCCCAAAGAGCTAGAGCACCCACTCAGGAAAGGGAGCTATGTTCAGGTAAATTTAAATGAATGAAAACCGCTAAGTAATTAATAGAGTGAGTGAACAGGGTTAGTCTCGTATGTGTACCACCAAGAATCCAGAAAACATCCCTGCGGTCATGATGTGCTCTCAGGCAATCAAAGAATTGAATCCCCAAAACACTTGGTTAGAATTTAAACTTAGAATTGTGTAAGATAAACTATTTTCTTTAATGAGTTAGCATCTTTAAGTTCTGGGAAAATCTAGGTGAAAAAAGGGTCATATTTAAGATAATTAATATTCATGTTCACATATGAATGAAAGAGTTTTTACACTTGAAGTATTTAATTTATATTGTCTGTTTTATATAATTTGGCCATTTAGAGTAAGACTTCACTTTTTTAAATCTAATTTGAAATGTGTAACTGAATAACTGAATTAGACATACATTTTAGGGTGAAATTGTATTCAACTTATGTACAATTTAAGAAGTAGCTTAAGGCTCGGCTTACTTATAAGTTTAATTTTTTTAGATTTCTATGTGCCATATAAGTAGTTGGGAAGGCTTATATGTCTAATAATAATTAGAGCACTTTAAAAAGTCCTGTATATCATCCTGGCTTGGTGTTGCTAAGTGGTTAGAGCGTTGGCCTATGCACCAAAGGGTCGAGGGTTCTATTCCTTGTCCAGGGCATGTACCTAGATTGCAGATTCGATCTCTGCATGCAGGAAGCAACCAATCAATGTGTCTCTCTCACATCGATGTTTCTCTCTCTCCCTCACTACTTTCACTTTCTCTAAAAATCACTGGAAAAAATATCTTCAGGTGAGGATTAACAAAAATAAAAAGTCCTGCATATCAAACATATAGATTCAGTTTAATTGTTTAAAGATGTTTAATCCACTAAGGTTGTCAGTGGAAGCAAACATTATGCAAAATCCCCTTATGTGTGACTGCAAAACTTTACTAGCCGTACACAAACAGAATAACAATGTATATGAGCTGAAATAGAAGCATATGGAGAAGAGGGTGTTGATATTTTTTTCTTTTAATAAACTACATATTAATTTCTAAAACCAAAAAAAATACATCCGTCAAAGTGAAAATTCTGTTCTCCAACCACACAAACCACATTCCAAGTGCTCCAAAGCCACATGGGCTACTGGCTGCTGTACTGGACAGTGTAGACATGAAATGTGTCCATCATCTCATAGGATGTGTCATTTAAATGCATGTCCAACTCTTAGCACATTTCTTAGGAAACAAATAACCCAGAACATTTTTCTCCAAATAAACAATATAACTCTTTCCAAGATCCTGAAGGAAATGAGGCATCCGTCCATAACAGCGCCTGGGGAGGAGGGGGCACAGTGCCAGGAGCACGGGCTGTGAAATTTACCAAGAATGAGGAGAATCCATAAAAATCTGCAGGACAAAGCACACAGGCTATGAACACATCCTCAAACCCCTCTCCAATTTATTTCCGATGGACTTTTGCCAAATTTTTGATATTACTGTCACCTGACCCTTGCTCAATACTGAGCAGCTCTGGCTGGGAAATCAGGGAGTGGTTCCATCGATGCTGATTTTTTTTCCATTTGGTAAATTGCACACACAAGCTAAAGGATTCTGACCCAAAAATACAGATGGAAAATTTCAATTTAGCCAGAAAATGGTCCAGCTAAGATGAACCATACAATATCACCAGGCCCTTTAAATGCATGGGTGAAGAAAGACTACAGTGAAGCCAGGAGCCCAGCATTCAACTCCCCACTTTGCAATGAAGGGCCTGGGCCTCAAGCACACCACATAACCTTGTGCAGACTCGGTTTTCCATCAGTTTGGTGAGAGGTTAGAAAATGGAGACGCTCCAGACGACACCAAATTCAAAAATTCCAGGATTATTCCTAGATGTGACCCTGATGGGGAAAGGCAAAAGCATCATATGTAAGTTTACACACAAGTCTTGGCTTTGCTGGGCAAGGAAAACCATTTTTTGTGTGTTTCCCTGTGCTCTATTTGGGATCTTGGCAACAGGGTCAGTTTCCGAAGAGAATGCAAGCCAGGTCCATGGTGCGAGGGGTTGGTGTGAGCCTCCTGGTTTTGCATGCAAGCAAGCAAAGCCAGAGCAGGGAGTCTCTGCCACCATCGAGGAGCAAAGTGAAGTAAAAAAGAGGTTCCGGTTGAGAGTTGTTAGGGAAACCGGGTTCCTATCGCACTCTCTCCCAGACGAGCTTGGACAGAGTAGAAGTAACCCATTCTCCATGATGCCTCTTCTCCCCATTTCCCTCCCCCTCAGCAAAAAGCCACCCTTGCTGCTCCGTACCTTCCAGGTACATTTGGGATTGAACAAAGGATTATTACAAGGGTTGAGGGTTTCTGCCAGAAGGTCCCTTCAGAGGTGTGGGTGGTACTGTCCAGCAGGCGTGGCACAGTCTCCCACTCAGATCTTGTTGTGGCCACAGACAAAGGGCCGAGGTCCTGAGACTGTCAACCTTCTTTTCCTGTGGCCTAAACACTCCACTTCTCCCTCAGACATGCATTTGCTCGATTCCCAATGCATGTAGAATACCATCCAAATTGGCGGAGAAAATGGCGGAAGAACAGGTAGGCAGGTTCTGAGCCTGGTCCCAAAGAGGAAGGAGAGAGCAGCCGAGGGTTGCACTGGGAGTGCTTGTCAGCAAGCCAAGAGAAAGGCGAACACCCGGGGAAACTGGGGGTCGGCTGATCAGGATGCCCCTAACATTTAAGCACCCACAGCTGGGTCCTTTCCCGGAGCTACCTAAGGGCGCGGACGGGGAAATCTCGCCATCTTGACGGGAAGAGGTTTGTGTCAGAGGCCTGAATATCCACAGCCGCAAAGACCACCAAGCAGCTGTGAGCCCCAAAACGCTGACCACAATCAGTGCGAACACTTGGACTCAAAGGAGCGCTCCACCCCAAGGCGAAAAGGTCAGATTTCAGGGAGATCCAGAGAGAGAACTACATAACCAGACATCCTAAAAAGAGAGATCATGGGGAGGCAAAGAAACAACCCGCCTATGAAAGAAAATCAGGCATCACCAAAAAAGTAAACGAGTTAGAGGCAAGCTACCATCCAAATTTTTCCCATCATAATCCCCACAGCCTATTTTTCTAACACCAACTCCACGAGGCTCTTCTCCTCCTCAATGAGCCAAGTTTGCTCCTCTCCGGGGCCTTTGCATATGCTGCCTCAGCGCCAAGAACCCTCCTCACACACACACCTCGCCAGCTGTTTCCCTCCTACAGAGCTCCATTCACAGTCACGTCCACTGCAAACACGACAAATGAGGCCCCACTCCATTGTTCTCTTCCGTATCACCGCGTTCTTTTCTTTCACAGCATTTGTCATGGCTTCCGTTCATAGTTCCCGGTGTCTATTTGCTTAACAGCCTTCTTCCCTGGCGCACCTTAAGCACCACGAGGACAGGCACCAGTCTCTTCTGTCATCCTCTGAATCTCCAGAACCTCGCCCCGTGCCAAACACATAGTAAGAGCTTAATAAATATGTGTCAGATGACAAAGTGAGTAATCCCTTATACTCTCCTCATCTCTCTTTGCCTCCACTAGGGGATCTCAAAGTGGGATCCCCACACCAGGCCAGCAACATTAGCTGGAACTTGTAGACACACAAATAAATTCTCAGGGCCCAGACTCATGGTAGAAATTCCAGGCGTGACAGCGCAGTGTTTCCACTGGGTGGTTCTGGTGCAGGTTTAGGTTTGAGAGCGCCTCCTTCTCTGCTACTGAAATGACCTCCCCGGCCCTTTGACCTCTTGTTAACCTTCAAGTTCTAGCTCATATGTTTACTCTCCCTGAACGTCTTCTTTCTTCCTCACTCAGAACAATCTACCACCTTCAACTCCAAAACCACAGTGTTTGTCCTTAACACCTACAATATTTCCCCTTGTTGGCTACATTCACATCTCAATTCCCCCACCAGATTATAAGGATCTTATGGGCAGAGGGTCTTGTCTTTGTCATCACTACATTCTCCCAACCCTGAATCCAGTGATTTCCCCCCAGGAAATAATTAAAACTATAGAATGAGTTTACAAATGAATGAATGATGTGCAGAAAAGAAATGAAGGTGTTCTCCATGCATAAAACCCACAACTGCCTAAACAGCGCTGGGCTCCAGGACTGAATTCCAAATAGCTTTTGTTTTGTTTTGATTTGTGTTGGGTGTGGAGGGGGTTTGGTGAGTAAGAGATGCAAGCACAACAGATTGGCAGCTTCAACCATCTGCTGCTAACCTAGGTATGAGGTTGACACCAGAGAGACGTGGAAAGCTCTTCTTTCCAAAGAGAAAGAGAGAAAGGAGATTCTTTCACTCTCGTGACCCTCTTTAGTGTGGTAATACCCACCACTGCTGTCCTATGGCTCCTGCTCTGTCATTTCTGCCAACCAGCTCAGCAGCTAATACATCGCAACAGCAGTCTCCATCGTTCAAGCTCTTTTTGTGTATTTTCTCAAATCCTTCCTGCAAACCTGAGAGGCCGGCCTCATTACCCTCGTTTTACCAATGAAAACAGTAGGCTCACTGGCTTCCCTGGTGTAAGTCTAGCTGGGTGTTGGCACAGCTGACCCAGGGTTGTCTGGTTCCAAAGCTGCACTTCTTCCACAAGCTGTGGTGGCCAAATGAGTTGCTGAGATGGAGCCAGAGGTCAAGGTTGTGTATTTAAACCCAGCAGAGCCAATTAGTGATTATATATCCTAGAACAGTGGGTTGGCAGACCGAGGCTCGAGAGCCACACGCGGCTCTTGGGCCCCTTGAGTGTTCTAACGCTACTTCTCCAAAATAGACTTGCCCAGGCCAAAAACCAACTTCTGCGTGTGGGCGACGAAGCTTCAATCACACTGTACGTGCTCGCTCGCAAGTAGAATTTTGTGGAAGAGCCACACTCAAGGGGCCCAAGAGCCACATGTGGCTCATAAGCTGCAGTTTGCCAACCACTGTCCTAGAACAATTAATATCACTCAAGGTCATGAGGAGGAGAACAGAAGACTGGTTAGCTTAGGGCCTCCTACCCCCAGTACCACAATCCTGTTGAGGGGCCCCTTAGAGGATGTTCCTGGACACATTTATAGAGGGCATTTCCCCAAAATCCCGGAGGCAGCTACAGGCCTCAGCAGGGAAACACCATGCAGCCATAAAAGGCCAGACAACCACAAGAGGAAAACACCTCACTGTTCAACAATGCCCCACTTATCATTTCCTGTGTTCCAAATCACCCTTCACCTGTCCTCTACACACACAAACACACCCACATCAGCTTCCTCTTGAGCGGAAGGGAGTCACATGTGATAAGAGGTTCAACCCTGGAATCCTATGGTTGCAGAGATCTGGAGCCTAATCATTCTTCTCTCCAACCATCTATCCATCCATCCATGCAATCAAATCATCCATCTACCTATCCACCCACCCATCCATCCACCTGTCCATACATCCATCTATCCATCTATCCATCCATCAATCAATCATGCAAGCATTTCACTCATGGTACCTTCCCGGTACTACATAATGAGAACATGGGAAAGCCAGGACAGATTCCCATCTTGAAAGCCAATGACATCGCACTGGGTTTAGCAAGTGGTAGGTACCTGTTACATCAAAGTGATGTAGATAATAAAATTAGTTTATAACCAACAACATCCTACCTAATAGAAGAGTAATGTGTAAATTAATCACCACTCCGCTCAAGCCATGCCCACCAGCCAATCAAAGTGAGTATGCAAATTAACCCCAACCAAGATGGCTGCAGCCACAGAGAGCAGTTGAGAGGCTTGGGTTTCAATAGAGGAAGCCAAGCTTTCCACACACCCTGGCTAGCCTAGGCCTCCACTCAAGGATACAAAGTTTCAATTATAGAAGATAAATCCCAAGAAAAATGGAGGCAGCCACAGAGCTGGAAAGAGCAGGCTAGGATTGCCCCTGGCAACGGAGGAAGCAAAGCTTTCCACCTGCCCTGGCTGGCCTAGGCCTCCACTCAAGGCTATAAAGTTTCAATTATAGAAGATACATAAAACCAAACAGAAATGGCTGCAGCCACAGAGTGAGCAGGGGGCTTGGCTCCGTTCCAGGCTACAAAGTTTCAAATGTAGAAGGTAAATAAATTCCAGATACCAGAGCCTCTGCTTGGGTCGCCAGGGGGCGTGGCCAGCCTGCAAACCATCGCCCAGGCCACCCAACACCCCAAGGGAATCCCCACCGTGATCCAGGACACCCTTCAGGGCAAACTAGCTGGCCTCCACCCATGCACCAAGCCTCTATCCTTTCTAATAAAAGAATAATATGCAGATTGACCATCACTCCAACACAAAAGATGGCTGCCCCCATGTGGACACAAGATGGCCATCACAAGATGGCCAGCAAGGAAGGGCAGTTGGGAGGCACCAGGCCTGCAAGGGAGGTCAGTTGAGAGGGACCAGGTCTGCAAGAGAGGGTAGTTGGAGGCGATCAACCCTGTAGGGGAGGGCAGTTAGGGGTGACCAGACCGGCAGAGGAGGGAAGTTGGGGGCAAACAGACTGGCAGGGAGCAATTAGACATCAATCAGGCTGGCACGGGAGTGGTTAGGGGGTGATCAGGCCGTCAGGCAGAAGCGGTTAGGGGCAATCAGGAAGACAGGCAGGTGAGCAGTTGGGAGCCAGCAGTCCTGGATTGAGAAAGGGATGTCCGACTGCCAGTGGATTGGGTCTAAACGGACAGTTTAACATCCCTTGAGTGGTCCCAGATTAGAGAGGGTAAAGGCTGGGCTGAGGGCCAACCCCCTCACCCCATGTATGAATTTCATGCACTGGATCTCTAGTAGTAGATAAAGATAAGATCATGTTTTACAAGCGCTTCTCATAGTGACTGGCATTGAGTAGACAATGACTAAATAGTTGATTTCCTACAAGTGGAAACCACTGTGCTAAGCCTTGAGATAAAATGGTGACCTTGGCGGACTTGAACCCTGTCTTCATGGAACTTCTATTTTTGTGGAAAAGAGAGACAAGTAAGCAATAAATAAGGTACCCATTGGTTGTGATAAATGCTTTGGTGGCAACAAAGAACTTAAAGCACATAAGAGGAAAGGACAGTTTGTTACCTGGACCAGCCAAAGGAAATCTCCCTACACCAGGGGCCAGGCAGCCACACACAGCATGTGCAGAGGCCCTGAGGCGGGAAAGAAAGTATTGGCATGTTTCAGGAACTGAGAGCTGAAATATCATAGGCAAAGAGAAGAGAAGGAGATTAGGTCAAAGATGGAAGCAGGGTGGCCATGGCTGATAGGGAATTATTGTTTACTGGATACAGAGTTTCCGTTTGGAATGATGAAGAACTGGAGATGAATTGTGCTGATGGCTGCACAATGGTGTGAAAGTACCTATTGCCCTTGAAATAAACACTTGAAATTGCTGAAAAAGTCAATTCTAAGTACTTTAAGGAAAATTGTGGTAAAATATGTTCCTACAGAAGCCCCGTGTAACAGATTCCATTTTCCAGATGCAGAAACAAGTGCATGCGGGGCCTCGAATGATGTGCCCCAGCAGCTCCTGCGCAAGTTAGTGGCGCGGGCAGGACTAGAACCCAGGTCATCCAACTCCATGGCACCGCGTAGGGGTGTTGCCCCTCCTCCCAGCTGCAGATGCCTTTTCCAGCTCAGATCACATCCAGGAAGAAAGCCCAGGCACCAGACACAGTTCATGGGCAAAGGAAAACTGATCTCTTCTGGTTATTATTAGCAGAGTAAGGCAGCTGGGGATGTGGAGGGCGCCAGCTGTGTGGCTCTCACAGAGGGAAGGAACCCAAGGTGAAGCGGAGGAACCGCATGTCCGCGCATCTGGCCAGCACACTCAGCACACACGCACGGCAGCCCGAAACTTTCCACCGAAATCCCCACACGCAGCTACCTAGCTCTTGGGGGAGAATTAGCATCGGTCCCCAGGGCTGAGATTTTCCATGTTTAGCTTCAACCCAAAGGGAAATTTTGTTAGAAAGTTTAAGGGGCGTGGCTATTTTTAAGTAATGAGACACTGGGTTACAAAGTCAGCACACTCACAGAAGTGAGAAAGGCTTGTGCCTTGCTACTTCTTTGGTCCTATTGCAATTCAAATGACTCAGATGCAGAGTAAAATGAAGTTAATCATTAAAAGCCAACCATAGGCCGGGAGCTTGCTTGACCCTAAGCTAGTGGTTCCCAGGGGATGTTTGGCATTGTCTGGAGACATTTTTGGTTGTCACAATTTGGGGGAGAGGGGCTGTTACCAGGTTCTAGTGGGTAGAGGCCAGGGATGCTGCTCAGCTCAACATCCTACCGTGGACGTCCCACTGCACCGCCGCTCCCAACAATCACCCAAGCCCAAATAGGAGTAGTGCCAAGGCTGAGGAAACCTTCTCCTAAGCCAATGGTTCTCCAACTTGATCCCCTGGAGGACTTGCTAAGTACAGATTGCTGGGCTCCACCCCCCAGAACTGTGGTCTGGAGAGGGGCCCACCTTTGCATTCCTGCCACGTTCTCAGGTGACGCCGATGCTGCCGGTCCAGGGATGACAGTATGACAGGCACTGCCGTGGTCATCCTCACAACCGTCTTGAGGCATCTGCCTGTTCTTCCTCTCTTATGGGTGCAAGAGCTAAGGCTTGAAGGAGATGAGCATTGTCCAAAGTCACTTAAGCTATTGAGTAACAGAGCCAGTATTCAAGCCCAGATCCATATAATCTATGGTACCTTTGGCATGTGTCTTCTTTAACCACGTCATTCTGTCAATGAGGCTTGTAAGTTTCAGATTCAGGGGAATCTGAACAGTGTTCTCCTGGGAACACTGCTTATAAACCTAGCAATTTTCAATAAGATCGCTATTGTGTTAAGTCTTTTGCAGGTTCTAGAAACTTTTCATTAATTCCAAAGTATTTTCTTCATGATTTCATGCCCAATTTATTGTGTGGGGACCCCTCCCTCATACTTCATTCAGACCCACTTTATTGCACTTGAAGTTGTTTACATATATCCATAAACCATAGCTTTTTCTTCTTCCCACTTGGATCCACCCTGGGACATCTTTCTGCCTAACTTTGCATCACGTGTGAATAGTGTAATGGAAATAACGTTGGACTGGGAGCCAAGAGACATATGGGAAAAGGACGGTCTCAGAGTGGAATTTTGCAACCTCCCATCTTCTACCGTACAGAGTTACTGGATTCCCTTGTAAACGGGAATTACCAGTGGGCCACCTTGCCTTGTGAGTAAACATCACCGCTCACTTCAGGAAAATTAAATCATTCAATGGTCACACAAGGAGTGTGCAGGGCACATAGTGTATGATTCCATCACTAGGAAATGTCAGAATAGGCAAATAGAGACGGAAAGTAGACTAGTGGGTTTCCAGAGGCTGGGAAGAGGAGGATTGGGGGAGTGATGGCTAATGAGTATAAGGTTTTTTTGGGATGATGAAAATGTCTTGGAATTGGACAGTGGTGAGGTTGCACAGCTTGTAAATATACTAAAAATGACTGAATGTACATTTTTAAAGGGGGGAATTTTATGGTACGTGAATTCTATCTCAATTTAAAAAAAAAAAAGCTTCCTGCGTGATTCTAACATACAGCCAAGGAACTCAGCCTCAGCCTCTATGAAATGGGTGTGCCGGTACCACCCCCACCTCAGCCAGGCCAAGGCTGCCCTCATGTTCAGATGGGGAGAGCTTGGCGGGGCAGGTGCTGTGTCAGGCAGGGCTGTGTCACTTCCTCCCCTAACCAGGAGGTGTTCTGCCACAAGCACTTTACTGTTCCTCTCTCCCCAAGTCAATGGAGACTGGTACTCAGCCTATGGGGCGGACAGTATTATCCTGATAGCTCATAATCAGAAATTATTGCCTCATGAGCATCCATCTCCCAAGCAGTGAGAGATGCCAGTTTAAAGCCACATGTGCACAGCAAAAATCATCTGGGGGGGGATTAAATACCCAGGCACAGGCACCAAGGAAACACACCCAAACTAACAGCAGCCATGGCACTCGGCGTGGCGTGCAGGAAGGTGAGAAGGTTGCTTCCCCTGACCCGGCAAGCCTGCGATCTCACTTCTTTTCAGAGAGAAAGAGAGCTCTCCGTCTGCCCGGCAGCCTCCATTATCAGGCAGCATGAAAGGTTGACTAGGAAACCACCACAGCTTGGCAGTGTCCAAAAATACACTCAGAGCTTAGCCGGCGTCTCCTGTGATTCCCATGCAAGGGGCCCATCCGCTTCCTCTGTCTTCCTGCTGTCCCCATTACCTGGCTGAGCAGACATGCCTTTGAGGTGGCAACAGCCTTCAAAGGGATGGAAAATTCTCCCCCCGTGGGAATCCCCTTTGGTACAGAAATAAGCATGAGTTGGTAATTTTCCTTTTCTTTTTTTTTTTTTTAATGTGAGCGAGGTGACTTGGGTGCTAGCTTGCTGCAGTGCAAAGAAACCTGGTGATGCCAGATCATTAGCATGGCAGAAACCACCGAGCAGATGCCCTACAAATAGATTGGGCTCAAGTCCCCAAATGGTTGGGAAAAGTGTTTGGTTTTCAAGTCTCCTATGAAAACACCCCCGCAGAAGTTTCGGTTGGCTTGAGAATACAGCCACCCACACCCATGGGCTGGCAGTTTATTGTGTACACTATGAGAGAGAGAGAGAGAGGGAGAGAGAGAGAGAGAGAGAGAGAGAGAGAGAGAGAGAGAGAGAGAGAGAATATGTGTGTGTGTGTGTGTGTGTGTGTGTGTGTGTGTGTGTACACTCTTGCATGCAAATAGCCACACAGATACACTCCACTCAGCAACTTGGCACCTCCGCTAGGTGGCTTCCTCCGGACTCCTGCCTTCTGCACATCAACCTCCTGCAAACTAGTTCCCAGTCTGGAGAGTTAGGAGACACAAACCCTTCAGAGGATGACGGAATTGGGAACACACACACTGACAGGCACACTCCCCCTCTCAGCAACTGTCTTAGTGCGAAGCCAAATGCTGCCACACTTGTAAAGTCCTCCAGCTTGAGAAGAGGTTAGTGAAGTTTCTCTCTTCCCACTGTCTGAGAAAACAGGAGGAGGTTTCTATGGGGCCCCGGGGTCTCCTGGCTGGCTTTAGTTGGGCTGGGGTAAGGACCTGTCGGAATTAAATCCCTGCCTGGAGGTAGGAAGCAGGATGGGATGGCCTCGGCTCTTCCTATAGGTGTGTGCTGTGAAAAGGCCCCCTTTCTCAGGCCTTCACACTACAGGTCCCAGCACCTTGTGAGCACAGATTATCTCCAGACTTATGTATATGGACTTGATTATGTCATGGATCCTTAGGGTCCATGAGCATAAAAATCTCCACTGACCCCAAAGCCATACATCCAGGAACTCCCCCACCCACCCCTCTTTGGGACACTACAATAAATTGTAGAGAAAGACTTGTGAGAAGTTGAACAGTGTGCAGAAAGACCATAAACTAACATATAAGTGTTTTTTTCTCCAGGGAAGCTGCAGCAGGCAATTCTAAAATGGCCCTATG
The DNA here is from genome assembly GCA_963924515.1 of Vespertilio murinus. Taxonomy (NCBI): domain Eukaryota; kingdom Metazoa; phylum Chordata; class Mammalia; order Chiroptera; family Vespertilionidae; genus Vespertilio; species Vespertilio murinus. The sequence continues at coordinate 5,160,477 of OZ004720.1, read as the reverse complement.
ACCTGTTAGCCCTGGTACACCCTCACCCTTGAGTTTGGGCAGAACACAAGTTTTGCTTCTAGCTACAGAATATGGCAAAGATGATGGGATGTCAATCCCAGAATTAGGATTCATTATGTCAATCAATGGAACAGAATAGAGAGCCCAGAGATAAGCCTGAATCTTTACGGTCAATTAATATTTGACAAAGGAGACAAGAACATACAATGGGGTAAAGACGGTCTGTTCAATAAATGGTGCTGGAAATATTGGACAATTACGTGCAAAAAAATGAAATTATACCACCTTCTTACACCATACATAAGAATAAAATCAAAATGGATTAAAGACTTATATATAAGACTCAAAACCATAAAGCTCCTAGAAGAAAATATAGGCAGTAAATTCTCAGACATTTCTCATAACAATATTTTTCGTGACATATCTCCTCGGGCAAGGGAAACGAAAGAAAAAAAATAAACAAATGGAACTATATCAAACTAAAAAGGTTTTGTACAGCAAAAGAAACCATCAACAAAACAAAAAGACAAACCACTGAATGGGAGAACATAGTCACTGATACATCACAAACATACTGCACAATGCTGAGAGGTCAATAACAGTCTCTGGCATCAGATTGCTCCGAGTCAAGTCTTGGCTGTATTACCTACAAACTGTATGACCTTGGGCAAGCTCCTTAATCTCTCTGAGCTGAAAAATAGAGGCTACACATCCTGTGCCCGAATACTGCATGGCCACACTCAGGCTGAAAATTTATTCACTGTTTATCTGAAATTCAGATTTAATTGTGCATCCTGAACTTTACCTGCAACCATACCTTGGGGCAACCAGTTCAAACATCCCAATCTAACGCCTACAATACCACTGCAGAGAAATGTGTGCAACCCATATTGCTGATGATGACCAGGACAACTAAAGGTCACACTTTGCTTAGTCTTTTCTATTTGAGAAGGCAAAAATAGTTGTTAAATGTGTACTTAAAATAAAAACTTTGAAATGCTTTGTCAAAAACGGTTCACATGCTAGGCTTTGAAGGAGGTGTCACATGTCAGGGAAAATCACTTACACGGAGTAACAGTGTCCCTGAGGCTACACGAAGAAGGGGAGGTGTGACCATCAGGCCCCGTAACCGGGACGGTTACTGAGTTAGCCAAGGTCACAGGGCTGGTAAATGGTGGACCACAAAATCAAGCCCTGCTGCGTTTAACTCCAAAGATGATGTTCTCGGCCCATGGGCCGGTGTTTCCTAAATATGCCTCTTGCATACCACCTTTCTGACTTTGCCACAAGCACTGCTGTCTATTTAAAATCACAACTCTGACTTCTTTAACATTTGTACCAGGTGTTCATGTTAATGCAGACCTACTTTCACTATGCACTTCAGCCTGACCTACAGAATATCTGTAAGCCATACCTTTGAGATGCTAGTTATGTATTTCCTAATACAAACATAATGAAACGCAATGACTAAAATGTTTGGCCCACATGCCAGCCCCCAGCTCCAGATGACCACAGGTACCCTGGGTGGTCAATGTGCCCTACTCTGAGATGCTCGGAACTCTAGAACTGGCAGAAGTGATGAAGGAAGGCAGGCACTCAAAGGAGGAAAGAGAAAAGCTAATCTACCGTGGAGGCCACACACCACAGTTATGGTATGAAAATGATGCAGGACAACCCTGGCTGGTTTGGCTCAGTGGTTAGAGTATCCGCCTGCAGATTGAAGACTCAGGTTCCATTTGTGTGGGAGGCAACCAGTCAATGTGTCTCTCTACACTGATATTTCTGTCTCTCTCCCTTTCACGCTCTCTAAAAATCAATGGAAAAATACCCTTGGGTGAGGATTAACAAAAGGATAAAAAAAAGAGAGAGAGAGAGAGAGAGAGAGAGAGAGAGAGAGAGAGAGAGAGAGAGGAAGTTATACAGGACCAAGTACTGCTGTGAATGTAGTCTCTTCCCCATCAGGTAAGAGAGGCAGGTGTGAGGATTGGAATCACAGCTCTGCCTCACACCTGGGAACAAGACATAGAACCGCAATAAGAAAAAATAATAAATAAAATTACTACAAGATAGGAGTCATATATCCTTGTCTTTCTGAAAAGATTTGGACTAAATTATACCAAGTTCCCCTTTTTCTGATCTGATTCCATGACTCAAAAAGTAGGAAGATTGCTGAAACCGGTTTGGCTCAGTAGATAGAGTGTCAGTCTGCAGACTGAAGGGTCCCAGGTTCGATTCCGGTCAAGGGCATGTACCTTGGTTGTGGGCACATCCCCAGTAGGGGGTGTGCAGGAGGCAGCTGGTTGATGTTTCTCTCTCATCGATGTTTCTAGCTCTCTATCTCTCTCCCTTCCTCTCTGTAAAATATCAATAACATATATTTTTTTTAAAAAAAAGAAGTGAAACCACAAAATCAATATTTCTCTCTGTCTCTCCCTTCCTCTCTCTAAAAATCAATCAACAAATAAATAATTTAAAAGTAGGAAGATAGCATGTTATAATTAATAAGAAAATGATAATTGGGTGATCATGAGAAAAGTTAACATTCATCCATTCCACAAATATTTACTGGGTACCTACTATGTGCCAGATACTGTTCCAGGTGTTGGGGATACATGGATGATATACCTTTTAAAGAGTTACTTGTCTTCACACAGCTTTTTTCCTAGTGAAAAGTAAGCTTTTGGTGTGTCCAGGATTCTCTCACTAACTCCTCCCAGCAGCGGTTCTCATCAAACCCCTGGAGGACTTGTTAAAACACAGGTCCCTGGGGCCCGCTCTCAGAGTGGCTGATTTGATAGGTCTGCGGTGGGATCTGAAAATCTGTACTTCCAACAAGTGTCCAGGTGATGCTAATTCAAGGGGACCCCACTATGAGAAACACTACCTTTAAATAATTCTACAAAGTAGGTATTTTTCTTTTCCTCGATAGATAGATGGGGAAACTGAGCCTCAGAGAGATTACATTTTTTTGCTCAAGATTAACGCAGTAGTCAGTAACACCAAGATTCACACCTGGCTGTTGTAAATATAAGGTCTATGAGATCAGCCACTGCGATCCACTGTCTTTGTTCAGGATGGGAGTCCTCCATGCTGATTCAGCAGAGATTGAGCAGGTGCATTTCCAGCCAGAATTTATAAGACTTAGGGACATGGCTCCTCAGCTTGTGAGTCGGGATGTGCCAGATCTGGGAGCTCACGATGACACTCGGCAGATATCTCAGGTGAGATCTGGTCTCCAGGTGAGGGCACCAGCTGCACCCCTCTCCCAACACCCTCCGCTAACTAATCTGCAGGGCTGGATTGACGTCAGCCACAATGGAAACTGCTTTCCTGCCCTGACCTGTTTAGAGATTAGGAGAACACAGAACAGAGAGAAAGAGAATATCAGAAAAAAAAAGTGAATGGAAAAATCTGCCCACGAACCAACCACCTGTAAGAGCACAAGGTGAAACAAGTGAGCCTCACACTGTTTAGTCATGAAATGCAAATGAAGAGAAATGAATGTGTTAGCTTTCCAGAAATATCTGTAGAGGAAATATTAAAGCTACATTTGTAATAATTTTAATTTTTTCCCCTTTTTTTCCTACAAAGCCATATGAGAATATAACTGGTGTCATAATAACCCTTTCACTGCCCTTCCTTGGGAGCTGCCAATTTGTGATGACTTGTTTTCTAGAAAGAAAAAAAATCAAGTGGAAGCCCTCGTGAGAGCTGGAAGACCCTGGAAGATTCAAGTTGGCTAAAGGTAAAGCGATAATTAGTTCCAAAGAAAGAAGCATGCAATAAGAAAAAGAAACATCTGGGGTGGGTATTTGCTAGAGAGAGTGGTCTAAAGCAATCCATTTACAGTGTGGCATCAATATCTTCTATTTGTATTTCGTGTGGAAATGAAATTGATTCACATATGGAAAAGCAAAACATAGACTATATTTAAATAAACCTGTCATGTATCCATTTACATGCATTCAGGAAAAAAATAACCAGAAAACTCGTTATCTTTTACTTCGTTTATGCTTTTTTTTTTCAAAACTAATTATTTACTGAGTTTGGCTTTCTTCTGGATTACATTTTAGAATCCACTGGCATGTTTATTGAGCAAGGCTGTCTTGTGAGAAAAACGGGGCTTCTGAAATCTGAACAAATGTGGAAATGTACACCCACCTTCACCTTTAAGGGCCTTCATCACGGCAAAATATTCCTAAGCCTTAGGGAGAGAACAGTAAATTGAAGCACAGTTCGTGAAGGCTGCCCTTTCTACTACCTGGAGGATGTCTACGTTTAGCAATTTAAGTTTCTCTATGACACAAATACATAAAGACAATATTCAGTCTTTGGGATATGAATGGGAAATCCTCAGGGTCAAAGGTAAAAAAAAAAGATTTGTGTGTTATTCAGCATCTCTGAGGTCAGAAAGACTTTGCCATGCTGTGACTCTTACAAGGACGGGGGTGCACAGCATTTGGAGTCATACACCCTTGCAGACAAACATTTTAACATACTACAGAGAAAAGCTATGTACTTTGAGTAAGTCACACTTGAGTTTCCAAACCAAGTTGTAGGATACTAGAGGCCCGGTGCATGAAATTTGTGCATGGGGATGGAAGGGGGCTGTCCCTCAGCCCAGCCTGCACCTTCTCCAATCTGGGACCTCTCAAGAGATGTCCGACTGCCCATTTAGGGTCAAGCCTAAATGAGCAGTCAGACATCCCTCTCACAATCCAGGACTGCTGGCTCCCAACTGCTCACCTACCTGCCTTCTTGATTGCCCCTAACCACTTCTTCCTGCCAGCCTGATTAATATCTAACTACACCCCTGCCAGTCTGTTTGCTCCCAACTTCCCTCCTCTGCCAGCCTGGTCACCCCTAACTGCCCTCCCCTGCAAGGCTGATCGCCTTCAACTGCCCTCCCTTGCAGGCCTGGTGCCTCCCCACAGCCCTCCCCTGCTGGCTATCTTGTGATGGCCATCTTGTGTCCACATGGGGGCAGGATCTTTGACCATATGGGGGCAGCCATCTTGTATGTTGGAGTGATGGTCAATCTGCATATTATTCTTTTATTAGATAGGATAGAGACCTGCTGCATGGGTGGGGATCAGCTAATTTGCCCTGAAGGGTGTCCTGGATCAAGGTGGGGGTTCTCTTGGGGCATGGGACGGCCTGAGAAAGGGGCCTGTGGTGGTTTGCAGGCCAGCCACACCCCCTGGCAACCCAAGCAGAGGCCCTAGTATCTGGAATTTATTTACCTTCTACAATTGAAACTTTGTATCCTGGAGCAGAGCTAAGCCTCCTGCTCACACCACCATTTCTGTTTGGATTTGTTTACTTCTATAATTGAAACTTTGTAGCCTTGAGTGGAGGCTTAGGGCAGCAAGGGCAAGCGGAAAGCTTGGTTTCTTCCATTGCTGGGGAAACCCAAGCCTCCCCCCTGCTCTCTATGGCTGTAGCCATCTTGGTTGGGTTTATTTGCATACTCGCTCTAATTGGCTGGTGGGCATGGTGTGGCTTGCAGGTGTAGGAGAGGTATGACCAATTTGCATATTACTCTTTTATTAGGTAGGATTCTTTGGAATTGTTAAGGCAATGAGGCCACTGAGCAATGAAATGTCACATTCATTCCAGTATTTATATTGATAGAGGTCTTCTGCAGGTGAGGAAAGTATGACATGAACATGCAACACCAAGAAGCAAGTCAGTCACAGCACCAAGAATCCAACTGGGTTCTGACTCCTGAGACGAAGATGCATAGCCTTCTACCACTGGTTCTCAAACTGGGTTTCATGAAACCCTCAGGGGTTCCATGATGGAACCTGGCAGATAAGAGTCCAATGCCACCAACTGCTTTGGCCTAGTAACCTTACTTTCACCTACTAATAACCTCACTTTCACTTACTTTTTATATTGGCCTCTGTGGTAAGATTTCACTGGGAAAGAGGGGTCCCACATTCTGAACTAAATTTGGACACCACCTCACTGTCCCCACTGGTATCACCTTTAAAACAAATTCATTCTGAAGCTGACTTCCACCCTACCAAGTCTAAGCCACCTGACATTATTTACCAAAAGGACAGTGATGAGGTGGGAGACGACACCTCCATGTGTCTCCAGCTCTCTTTCCACTTCCTTCCACCCAAGCTCCTATGTTCTTCAACTGGCTTTACCCTCCAGACCAAAGACCTAAGATACAACTTACCAAAATGTGGTGTTCATATACCTGTTAATAACAGGAATAACAGTGGGAGTACAAGGATCATACATCAACATAATAAAAGCTATCTATGATAAACCCACAGCAAACATCAAACTCAATGGGCAAAAACTAAAACTATTCCCTCTAAGAACAGGAACAAGACAGGGATGCCCACTCTCACCACTCCTGTTTGACATAGTACTGGAAGTACTAGCCATTGCAATTAGGCAGGAAGAAGAAATAAAAGGCATCCGAATTGGAAAAGAAGAAATAAAACTGTCCTTATTTGCAGACGACATGATATTGTACATAAAAAAACCAAACAACTCCATCAAAAAACTATTAGACTTAATAAATGAATTCAGCAATGTAGGAGGATACAAAATTAATGCATTTCTATATACCAATAGTGAACTTACAGAAACAGAGACTAAAAAAGCAATCCTATTTACCATTGCACCAAAAAAATTAAGATACCTAGGAATAAACTTAACTAAGGCAGTAAAAGACCTATATGCAGAAAACTACACGACACTGAAAAAAAGTGATAGAGGAAGATGTAAATAGATGGAAGAACTTACCATGTTCATGGATTGATAGAAACAACATCATCAAAATGTCCATACTTCCCAAAGCAACTTATAGGTTCAATGCACCCCCCATTAAAATACCAAGGACATATTTCACTGACCTAGAAAGAACTCTCCAAAATTCATCTGGAACGATAAAAGACCCCAAATAGCCACAGCAATCCTGAGGAAGAAGAGTAAAGTAGGAGGGATCTCAATACCAGATTTCAAGCTGTATTACAAAACCACCGTTCTCAAAACAGCCTGGTACTAGCACAAGAACAGACATATAGATTAATGGAATAGAATAGAAAATCCAGATATCAACCCAAATCACTATGCTCAATTAATATTTGACAAAGGAGGCACTAACATACAATGGAGTCAAGACAGTCTCTTCAATAAATGGTGTTGGGAAAATTGGACAGATACGTGTGCAAAAGAATGAAACTAGATCACCAACTTACGCCATACACAAAAATAAACTCAAAATGGATACAGGACTTAAACATTAGGCAGAAAACCATAAAAATACTAGAGACATCCACAGGCAGCAAAATCTCAGACATATGCCAAAAGAACTTCTGCACTGATACTGCCCCTACGGCAATGGAAGCTAAAGAGAAAATAAACTAATGGGACAACATCAAAATAAAAAGCTTTTTTACAGCAAAAGAAACCATCAACAAAACAACAAGAAAGCCCACTGTATGGGAGAACATATTTGCAAATGTTATCACTGATAAAGGTTTAATCTCCAACATCTACAGACAGCTTATACAACTTAATAAAAGAAAGATAAATGAGCCAATTAAAAAATGGGCAATGGACCTAAATAGAATCCTCTCAAAAGAAGACAGAAGGAAGGCTAAGAGGCACATGAAAACATGCTCAAAGTCACTAATTATCTGAGAGATGCAAATCAAAACAACAATGCAGTACCATCTCACACCTGTCAGAATGGCCAACATCAACAAATCAAAAATGACAAGTGTTGGCAAGGTTGCAGAGAAAAAGGAACCCTGGTGTACTGCTGGTGGGATTGCAGGTTGGTGCAACCACTGTGGAGAACAGTATGGAGCTTCCTCAAAAAACTGAAAATGGAACTCCCATTTGACCCAGTAATCCCACTCCTAGGAATATATCCCAAGAAACTAGAAACACCAATCAGAAAAGATATATGCACCCCAATGTTCATAGCAGTGCAATTTACAATAGGCTAAGATTTGGAAACAGCCTAGGTGCCCATCAGCAGATGATTGGATCAAAAAACTATAGTACATCTTCACAATGGAATACTATGCTGCCATAAAAAAGAAGGAATTCTCATCATTTGCAGCAACCTGGATGGAATTGGAGAACATCATGATGAATGAAATAAGCCAGTCAATGAAAGAGAAACACCACATGACCTCACTCATTTATGGACAATAAAGAAATTATAAACTGATGAACCAAAAGATAGATATAGAAACAGTAAAGCAACAAGCAGACTGTCAAATTACAGCGGGGAGGGTAGGGAGTTATGTGGGAGATAAGAGATCAACCGAAGGACTTGTACACATGCATATAAGTATAACCAATGGACACAAAACTCTGGGGAGGGAGGGCATATATGGGAGTGGGGGGGGGCGCAATGGTAAGAAATGTACACATATAATAATTTAATTTTAAAAATATGCATTAAAAAAATAACAGGAATAGCCCATCTGGTGTGGCTCAGTGGTTAAGCTTCGACTTATGAAACAGGAGGTCATGGTTCAACCCTTGTCAGGGCACATGCCCAGGTTGTAGGCTCGATCTCCAGTAGGGGGCATGCAGAAGGCAGATTATCAATGAATCTCTCTCATCATTGATGTGTCTAGCTCTCTCTTCCTCTCCCTTCCTCTCTGAAATCAATAAAAATATTTTTTTTAAATCAGGGAATATTTTAATTGATACCTGCACATGGCATTACCCTGAATCACATGGTATAAGTTATTCCCTTTTTCAAATCCTTCTTCAATTATGTCAAGATTATACCCAGAAGTCTCAGTGTGCAAATCTCTTTCATCTAACCAAGAAAGATTGTAATAAGAATACCTGCCTCGTAGGATGGGGGTGAGGTTCAAATTAGATACTGAGTGAAAAGGGTCCCACACAGCGCCTAGCATAAAAAAGAGTTCATGCTGGCTAATGGGATCTTGCTTTGTGCCTGTTCTTGTACCAAACTAAGAAAAGCAGGGTTGGATAATGGTCCTGCCCCCAGAAGCATTGTATTTTATCACAATTTAAACTTACTTTTCTTTTTTAAAAGCTTCGAGATTCACAAGGGCCCTGGAGACAAGTGGAGAAATGCACTGAGCAGCACAGGCAGGGCCGGAGCCTTACCTGCGCTCCTTCACTATGGCGCACGTGTTACTGCAAACAACATGGCAGGGGCCTAAAAGGAGGTTCTGGGGGGTGTTGCTTTGGGAACTCTTTGTTGAAAGGCCAGTTTGGAAGGCAGGTATGTGTCTAGCATGAAGTGTGGCCTAAGAAAAGGGCATCTGTTTGTGCTCACCTATGCTCCCTTATCACTAGCAAAGGGAAAGATACCTTCTCAAAGACTGGTCATGTTGGAAATTCACTACCACTTGCTCCTGCCATATAGGCCACAGAGAAACACCTAAAGCAAGTGATCATAGTACTCACTTTGCCTTTAAGATATCATGTGTTTCAAAGCGTCCATCAGTTATGCCTGATGAACTTCTATGCATCCTTCAAAATCCAAATGAAATTTATCTCCTGTTAAATCTCTTCTATGGCAGACTATTATTAATATACTAGAGGCCCAGTGCACGAAATTTGTGCATGGGGGAGAGGGGGTCCCTCAGCCCACCTGCAGACTCTTGCAATCCAGGACCCCTCAGGGGATGTCCGACTGCCTGTGGGACCGGGCCTAAACTGGCAGTCAGACATCCTTCTCGCAATCTGGGACTGCTGGCTCCTAACTGCTCACCTGCCTGTGTGCCTGATCACCCCTAACCACTATCTTTCTCTCTCACAAACACACATACACACACACACACACACATATACACAGGATAATAATCCTGCCCACCCCACTAATGGTGGGCCTGGCCAGGTGACTTGCTTTAGCCAATGGAATGTGAGTTGACAAGATGTTGTCATGAGACAAGGGTATCCAGGTAGCTTTGTTCCAGAATGAGAGTCCCTCATTCTGGGGACAGACTTGAACCTAAGCCTTAGTCTATAGCAGAGCTGCTACAGTGACTCACAGACTAATGAGCAAGAAACAGTTGTCTAGTGTAAATCACTGCAGTTAGCCATTATATGTTACCTCAGCAAAAGCTGACTAGTACATTCTCCAAACAAAATCTCCCTCCTCTGCTACTGGATGTACTTGAACATGTCTCTATCTGAGGACTTTACCATACTTTGAAATTTTTTTCTTTACAAGTCCATGTCCTCATGAGATGGTTCCTTGAGGGCAGGAACCATCTTTCTCCCCGTTGCTTACAATGGCAGACATTCAATACGCTTGCTGGATACATTATAGTACTAACTAGACAAATGCCACAATGCATGACGATCACAAATTCTCAACCTCTACAGGCATCAGTAGCAAACCCAGGGATTATTTTAAACACTCCAGCACATTGCTTGACAAGACCAGAGCCTATGCTTCTTGGGCCAGTAGACCACTTATCCTGAACCTCTAATCCAGAAAGGACTTCTAATTCAGACATCAATGCCACTCAAAAGGCCATGAAGCATTATATCCCGTGTGTTACACATGTCAATTCTTAAATGGAATCATTTAAAACATATCACCCACTTATATCATTCTGCTTTGGCCTTTCTTTATGTTTCTTCATTTCTAATATTATGGAACACTAAAAAAAAAAAATGGATATGGGTTAGATCTCTCTCAACCTCTGGGCGGTGTTGCAATAAATAAGTCTTAGATTTTTGCCCTAACTGTTTTTGGCTCAGTGGACAGAGGGTCGGCCTGCAGACTGAAGGGTCCCAAGTTCGATTCCGGTCAAGGGCATGTACCTTGGTTGCAGGCTCATCCCCAGTAGGGGGTGTGCAGGAGGCAACTGATCGATGTTTCTCTCTCATCCATCGATGTTTCTAACTCTCTATCCCTCTCCCTTCCTCTCTGTAAAAAAAAAAATCAATAAAAAATATATATTAAAAAAAGAGTCTCAAGGCCTGAGCCCTGGACACTCTATAAAAAAATATAATCTTAGATTTTCAATGACATTATGTACTAAATATAAAAATTAATTTTTATCAAAATTAAGTAGCCAAGGTGAGTGGAGGAAAACTTTTTTGCTGATATTTAGCGGTTCATATTAACCCTTACTTAATGCTGTACCTTGACTTTCTTGTTAAAATAAACATGGGAGATTTGTATTATTCAAATGATGATATGTTATATTCTTCTGGGAAACACAAAAAATATATGCCATGACCTTAAGACGAATTGGAACCCTGGAAACTCAGAGCAAAACCTTGCCAATATAGGACATTTCTATTATAACATATGCCATTATGAAAGACTGCAGTTCTATTTGTCCACAGGGATTTAAAGTTACCTCTGAGTTTTTAATGGACAGAGAAAGGCTAACAACATAAGTTAAGCAAGAAAAGTGAGACACTGAGCATTATATGCAGATGACCTCAATATATAAAGGGGAAAAAATGTGTCAGTGAGTGCTTTTGGAGGGTTGGATTATAGAACTGTTTTATATGGCTGCAAATGTTCAACAAGGAACCAGCTTTAAAAATATAAAGTAGAGGGCAAACACATTAAAAGGAAGAGTCACCTGAGCTTAACACTTTAGAGGACAGCATTTTTCTCTGACCAAGGTTCCTCGGATGTTGTATTTCAGGAAGACAGTAAGCAGGGACCTTTAAAACAGTGAAATGCCAGCTAGGGAGGCTTACCTAGTTAAAAAATAATAATAATTCATTGGTAGTCAGTCCCCTCAGGGCAGACACTGTTTCCAGCAGTTCTGAAACCAGTCTGTTCCAAATTAACCTTTCGGTGTGAGTATCCGGCAGGCCCAGAGGTGAGAGGCCTTATCCTGGACAGGGGGCCTGGAATGGAGGTAAGGTGACTGTGACATCCAGAAAAGGAATGATATATCCTGTCCCCCTCCCCAGGCTGGCTTCAGAAGCAGAGTGCTCGTCCCCAGGCGGCCCAAAAGGAGAAACACCCTGGGATTTGTACAATGCGTTTCTAGACCAGGACACAGGGACCTGGTTTCTTTCAGCTGGGAGATGCTCACATGACAGCGGGCTGGGGAGCTTTGAAAGTCCCCTCTCCCAGCGAGCGAAGCAAGTGCCATGGAGCAGTAACAATGCCCAGCCTCGTCTGCCCCCTCCCCTTCCAAGTCTCTTGCTCTTCCCCTGTAAACCTGCCCTTCCTACTGAAGTGAATTGAGCAGTATCTCCCCAAAACTCACATCTACCTGGAACCTCAGAATGAGCTTTATTTGGAAATAGGGTCTTTGGAGATTTAATTAAGTTAAGAATTGAGAGGAGATCATGTTAAATGAGGTTGGGCCCTAACTCAAATGAGAGTATCCTTATAGGAGACAGACACCCAGAGAGAAGCAGAGAGGAGAAACCCAGGTGAAAACAGAGGCAGAGCCTGGAGGGATGCAGCCACAAGCCAAGGGAACCCGGAGCCACGAGGAGCTGAAGAGAAAGGAGAGGCTCTCCCTTTCAGAAGGAGCTTGGCCCTGCTAACACCTCGACTGTGGACTTCTGGCCTCCAGAACTATGAGAATAAATATATACTGTATTTATGGAATGCTGTTTCAGCAGTCCCAGGACACTCCATTCCCCAAGTTCTCCACCCTGGCCTCTTGAATCTGGCTCCTACGCACCACCCTCTCCCGTGACTTTCCTTCTCTGTCCCTCTCATAACTCCAATGAGGGCAACTGGCTCCAAAGGCGCTCTAAGGGGGGTCCTGCCACTTACTGGCTGTATAAGACTGGACATATATTACATCACACTCTTGGTTCATCAGATTTCCTATTTGAAAAGATGAAGAGCCAGAACCGGTTTGGCTCAGTGGACAGAGTGTCAGTCTACAGATTGAAAGGTCCCAGGTTCGATTCCAGTCAAGAGCATGTACATTGGTTGCGGGCACATCCCCGGTGGGGGGGTGCAAGAGGCAGCTGGTCAATGACTCTCTCTCATCGATGTTTCTAACTCTCTATCCCTCTCTCTTCCTCTCTGTAAAAAGTCAATAAAATATTTTTTTAAAAAGAAAAGATGAAGAATAATATTCTGGGTACACACTGTTATTAGCAATCATGCAAAGATGTAATCATGCAAAGCATTTCAGCACAGTACCTAACCCTTAGAAAACACTCAACCTGTTTTACCCGTCATCTTCAGTAGTGATTTTACTCAGTTATCCGGGTTCCTTTCCTTGGCATTCCCCCTTTATTGATCTTCACAGCCTTGGATGCAAGTGTAGCTAAGAGAACAGTGAAAGGTTCTGGGATTCCTGGAACTATGCAGAAAAATGAGTGGTTGCTAGATAATAAATTCCAAAATGTTACCTCTTTATAGCTTACAAACTGCTTCCACTTTGTGGTTTGTTCTCACAATGACTTTGCAAAGCAGATACTGTTATCCTTGAAGTATAGATGACAAAACAGAAACTTGGGAAAGTTGAATTCACAGTCAACTCATATTTAATGGGCACAGACCTCCGATTTCTTACCAATCAGATTTGTCAGATTACGAAGTGATTATAAGATCTCTGATTTCCTTCTCTATGTATCCTGCATCTGTCTCAGTGTCTGGTGACAGCAGCAAGTGTTTGACAATAGGTACTTTGAAGAAAGTAGCAAGTGATGAACTTTCATGTGCATTAGCTAAATTCAATGGGAATTTGAGGATTTCACACTGCACAGGGCTGGGGGTCAGCAGAACATCTCAGAAAGATGAAGCCAATCACAAACACATTCGAGCACCCAGGATTCCAGCTTGCAGTGAAGATCAGTGACACCAAACAGTTGGGCTACAAGATCACCCAAAGCCATTACTGTAGCAGCAATAGTCTGTTTCTGCAGTGACTTTTTTCCTACCCAAAAATCAAGATGCAGGGTCACTTGCATCAAGTGCACTTAGGAAGACAGTGAGACAGAGAACTTTCAGCTGAGATGAGCATGCATCCCCTCTTTTAACCAATATTCAACTGCACTCATGCACACACCAGCTGGTGGGGAAAGTGTCGAGCAACATTGGTGTGGCCTCTGCCACCCAACTGATCACAGGCTAAACATATCCTGGGAAAATAGCCAAGTGTGTGTCTTTCAGGGATCCTGGCAAACTTAGAAGCATTGGCTTGAGACATATCCTAAAACGTTTGCCCTGGCCGGATGGCTCAGTTGGTCCTCATATGCCAAGGTTGCAGGTTTGTGTCAGGGCACATAAAAAACAACAACCAGTGAATGCTTGGATGAGGTGAACAACAAATTGATCAAATTAATGTTTCTGTCTCTGTATCGCTCTCTCGCTCTCACTCTCTCCTTCTCTTCCTTATCAATCAATATAATTTTTAAAGTTTTCCTTTTTTTCAAGACCTGATTCAAACATCTCCTCTTCCTCGAAGCTTTCTCTAAGACTTGAAGAAGATTAACGGTCTCTTGCCTGCACACTCAGAACACTCCCCCACACCCAGATTACCAAAGCCTGTTCTACCATTAAGCAGACGTTGGGGAAATGGCCAATTTATCACTTTGCCAACTGAAAGATTATCAAATAATTCCACTTCTGTCTCTTGCATTTCCCCGAGTCCAACGCATTCTACATTCTGACAGTCTCCACGAGTGTTCCTCCAACTAGACACATGAAACCTTGAGGGTCCTCAGATGACGTCTTGGGGGGCAGGGTTGTCTATAAGTTCCATACAAAAATTTTACAATTTGAGTTTTCATTTCAAAGGTAATTTTTGTAAATGGCACAGGGAATATGCATCTGCTGGATCACCCAGATGTCCGCCTTGTAAACCAGTCCTGCCCAGCAATTTCAGTGACTACAGGTGAGCTTCAATTTTCACAGGCTGATGAGACTAGAACTGAAGAGGTTTGATACACAAGATAATGGGTCCCCCCAGTAAAAGCCCAATGCAGTCACCCCTGCCTTTCTTACTTCCTCACACTACTGGAAAGCTATCACCAAAGGCACACAGCTGAGGTTCACCAAAGAAAAACAACTGAACCAGTGCCTGTGGAGTCCCATGCAGGGGACATCCAACCCACAGGCCACATCCAGCCCCCAAAAGTTTCTTTTCAATTGTGCATTCGTTGACAGCCTTTGGAAATTAGGAGAAATTACATAAAAGCTGAATGTCTGGCTTCTCTTGAAAAATAGAGGCTCCAGCAATTTTGAACACACGTCCCTGCATGGGAAACTCAGCTGGAACGCAGCCATAACTGTCCCCACCTTCAAGTTTGCTCCATCCCTTTCCCTCCTCTTCATTCCTTATTATCTTACACCCGGCCACTGGCAACTCCATTAGGGACGGCTTTCCGACTGGAAGAGGAGGCTGACAACCGGCCCGAGCAGCCGACCTAGCCAGCAGGCAGCCGTTACTGAAGACGGTGTGTTTATTCCAGGAGACACCGTCTCGGTCACTAAATGGCCTCTGTGGGACCTCTATGCATCTGAGTTTGCAAACCTTAGCCTTGCATGGTGCTTGTGCAGCATCTTACGCACACCTCTGGTCATGCCACTTCCACTGGCCCCCACTGCCCACCAAAGTCCACATCCAAAGCTCTTGACGCCATTTCCTCAGTCTCGATGGCAACTTCCACACACGGCAGCTACAGCTCCTGCGCTTCCTTGCCTTGTCACCTGTTCATTCGCCCTATGACTTCTCCCTATTGCCTCCTAACGACCCCTCAATATCCATCTCAAAGACGGTCTCTCACAACTTCTGTAAATAAACTCAACGCTCAGGATGGAGAAGGCGTGGCTGCCGCACCACAGAACAGGGCGCAGGGGAAGAAGTTCTGCAGAACAAAGGAGCAGCGTTTCTAAATTAGGGGCCCACTGGCTTCAAGATGGGCTTGCAGACAACTGATGGTGAACTTCCTGAGAGGCGAACTTATGACACTGTGGACTCACTGGAGGGGGAGACACAACACCTCTCCTCACTCAAAATGACAGCTACCGTGTCCTGTTCGGACTCTCACAGCGGTGTTTGACCTCTGAGAGGAGGAGCAGTTCAGTGATCTGGCTCGGGGACAATCCCGGCTCTGCTGCTCAGCACTGTCTGACTTTTGACTTACTTAACCTTTCTGAGCCTTAGTTTCCTCATCTGTAAGGACAAGACCTCCCTTCAATGGCTATTATAATGACTACATGAGCCAATATCAGTAAAACCCTCAGAACAGTGTTGGACACATTACATACTATAAAGTGCTGGCTGCTGCGGCTATTTTTAATTCCACAAATGCCAACTGTGACATCTAGCATACGATAGATGTTCAGTAAATATTAAGCAAGTCGAACCAGCTTTGAGGCCACACAGCAAAACCTTATCATAAAGAGGCTTTTAGAGACACTTCTATACAAGGTGGTTAACATAGTCTTTGGAGTTGAACCGATCTAAACTCTGCTACTAACAGGCTGTGTGACACTGGGTAAGTTGATTCACCTCTCTGAGCCTCAGCTTTCTCATCTGTAAACGGTGCTGATGTTAACTCCTCAGAACTGCTGAAAGAACTCACCACAATCAATATAAAGCTCTTCTACCATGCCTAGCACATAATGAATGCCCTTAGGTGACAGAAGTCATAATCACAACAGTCATTGCATTGAGTCCACTTACTCCTACTCCTTTTCCAACACAAATCTATAATAATAAAGTGTAATTGCTAATTAGACCAGATGTCCTTCCAGAGACCTTCCGGATGAATCCGGGGCTGGGAGGAAGCCTTGGCCCCAGATGCCTGTCAGCGGCCAGAGGGAAGCCCAGGTCCCAGGTGCCAGAGGGAAACCAGAGTCCCGGATGCCGGAGGGAAGCTGGTGCTGGCAGCCAGGGAAGGAAGGCCTACTCTTGCACGAATTCCATGCATCGGGCCTCTAGTAATTATAATGGCATCCACAAAGGATGCATAGGTGGGAAAGTGGTTTGCAACTTTCAAAATAAAAAGAGATAATCAGGACATAGTAGATGATCTTCTTACATATATAAATACAAATCCCTACGGAGCTTAGCAAATGTATGTTTCTGTGACAGCTCTATTATGGAGATCGAATACTTTTATTTGCCTAGAATTTGATACGCTAAATGTAAACAACGTATGATGAAGAGAGTTGGTCCCCAGCAGAAGCCAGAGCTCCTTCCCAAGCTCTCTGAAGCTCAGCCCTTGGCAGGCATGCTGACGCGGTATATTTA
This sequence comes from Vespertilio murinus, assembly GCA_963924515.1. Lineage (NCBI taxonomy): Eukaryota > Metazoa > Chordata > Mammalia > Chiroptera > Vespertilionidae > Vespertilio > Vespertilio murinus. The sequence goes on along the minus strand of OZ004720.1, from coordinate 5,143,300 downwards.
GGCTGCTAATCACACCCAGGAACGTTCCCACCTATCTGAAGACAGGGCAAACCCAAGTGAGTCTCAAATTAGCAACATCCTACAAAATCTCACCAGGCAATCTAATGCAAATGCTTTCACTCCTTCTCAGAGACATTCTGGGAGAAATTCTCCCTAACAGCCCAAAGTTCATGGCACAAGATCACCCTCAGGACAGTATAATGAGCCTCAGTTCAATTCTATGTGGCTGAAAAAGTCTACTTTGATCAACTTGTGGTAAATGAAAGCAGAATTGGCATAGACAGTTTTATAGTTGTGAGTATGCAAAACAGTTTATTCTTGTATTATTATTAATTTGTATTCTTTTCCATACAAATTAATAATATGTATGTGTTTAAACCTACTTATGCCCCATCAAGAGTTCCCTAAAGAAGATCCAGATAGCCGAAACCGGCTTGGCTCAGTGGATAGAGCGTCGGCATGTGGACTGAAAGGTCCCAGGTTCGATTCCGGTCAAGGGCATGTACCTTGGTTGCGGGCACATCCCCGGTAGGGGGTGTGCAAGAGGCAGCTGATTGATGATTGATGATTCTCTCTCATCGATGTTTCTAACTCTCTATCCCTCTCTCTTCCTCTCTGTAAAAAAAATCAATAAAATATGTTTAAAAAAAAAAAAGAAGAAGAAGATCCAGATAGCCCGGGCCAGTATTATTCAATGGTTAGAGTGTCGGCACACACACCAAAGGATCATGGATTCAATTCCCAGTCTAGGGCAGGTACCTGGGTTGCAGGTTCGCTCCCCGCCTCCATCAGGGCACTTGTGGGAGGCAACCAGTCGATATGTCTCTCTCACATCGATGTTTCTCTCTGTGTGTGTGTATCTCCCTCCCTTCTAGTCTCTCTAAAAAGCAATGAAAAAAATATCCTCTGGTGAGGATTATCAAAATAAATAAAAAATAGAAAAAATCCGGGTATATCATATGGTAAGGCTAACAACTATCACAAATAAACCTCAAGGGAAATTTTACATGAGCTTGACTCCATATAAGAAGATATTTCTGAAGACCCAGAACCAAGAGAGCTGATAGATTTGATGACTGACACATCAGACCAGTGACCTATTGACAAAGAACAATTACATCAGGAGAATGGAGACACATCTATACCAAATAAAACACAAATGTTTAGAACTATCAGATCCCAAATAGAAAATAATCCATTCTTACTTGGGGATTTATTCATCTATCATTATTAAGCTTCTAACATGTATAAAACATGTACAAGCGTGGCCTCTCCCCTCATGGAACTTACAACTTAGTGGAGAGTAAAGGAGAAAGAGAAATAAAGGCAAATAAAACGCAACCCATCCTCATTATTCACAGATTTTCCTACTTGCTAAAATGTACTTGTAACTCCAAAATCAATACCCGTGTTTTCACAGTCGTTTGGGAACATATGCAGAACAGGAAAACTTTGAGTTGTCCACTGTACCTTTTCAGAAGAGTCGAACCAAGGGACATTCTGTGTCTTATTTTAACTTTCATTCTATAAACAAGTGTCTTTTTCATGGTCTATTTAGAGCCATATCTTCATGTGCCCCCCCCCCGCGCTGTGTGTGTGTGTGTGTGTGTGTGTGTGTGTGTGTGCGTGTGTGTGTGTGATTTCACCCCAGCCTAGTGCTAAAGTGCTGTCTTGTGTTTCGGAGAGCAAGAAGGCCAGGATGTGCCTTATGGGGAGTATATGAATATGTGTGTGTTAGATACACTTCGTTCCGGCATGAGTTCTAGTAGTTGGCCATGAGTTCAATGTTACCGTACACTAAATCAGATGTCTTTAAACAGGAACACACATAACGAAAGGTCATGGGTTGATAAGTTGGCACAAACACAACCAGAAGCTTGCAGGAACCTAGCCTTGCGTCTCCCCTGATGCAATGGTTCAGTCTTCGTTAGTTCAGTGAGGACTTTATAGAACTACTGTGAATAATAACTGACTATAACTCAAATCTATATACACATTGAAGCGAATGACCAAGCTGAAACAGAACAGGGGTGCCCTTTAGGTCAGTAGAGTATACTAGTATAGTGTATATAGTAATCTACCTTTTGTGTAAGAAAGGGAGTAGTAGTAATTAATTTATTTGTTAAGCCGAAACCGGTTTGGCTCAGTGGATAGAGCGTCAACCTGTGGACTGAAAGGTCCCGGGTTCAATTCTGGTCAAGGGCATGTACCTTGGTTGTGGGCACATTCCCGGGGGGGGGTGCAGGAGGCAGCTGATCCATGTTTCCCTCTCATCTATGTTTCTGATTCTCTATCCCTCTCCCTTCCTCTCTGGGGAAAAAAATCAATAAAATATATTTTAAAATATTTTTATATATATTGGCCATATTTTTTTTTCTTTTTAATGGAGGTTAAAACTAAAATAAAAATTTTCAATGAAACAAACAAACCTATCAACACATCAAGTTGATGATATAACTATACTGAGAAAAAAATCTTATGTGCAATGTCAAGATATTATGTGTTTGGTTATAAAATACACAACAGCATCTATGAAGTATTCCTGAAAGAAAACAAACAAATAAACTGAATCTGACCAAACATCTATCATTTGACAGGAATCATGTTGATAGAGGAACAAATTAAACCATACCCCCAAGGAAGGAGAAAATTCTATAGGACAATAATTCAAATTCTTTAACAAGTAAGCAATATTTTAAAAATTAAAAGAACTATGAAAATAAAAACAACTTAAGAGACATAAAAATAAAATGCAATGTGAGATTCCTGAATGAATACTGATTCATGGACAGGTAAACATCTCCAATCTTTGGGATTTGCTTTAAAATACCAAACACCAGTGGAATGGAGACAAATGAAACAAGACTACAAAAGGCTGATTACTGTTTATCTGTGTGGTAAGTTCATGGAAGCCCACTGTACTATTTTATGTTAAAATTTCCCATTAAGAAAAGATTTTTAAAATAACAAATTGGTTCCTATTGACTTTACTCCTTAAAGGAGAAAATAGTTAACAATGATAATTTTGATACCTGGTGGTATTTTACTTAATAAGGACAGCAGCAGTAGCTATAATATTATTACTTCCCGCATGCCCGATATAACGCTAAGCGTTTTACACATATTACCTCCTGAAATCCCAATGCTGACAAGTAGGTCCTATTATTATCTGTATTTTACAGGAGGGAAAACTGAGACACAGATTTCTCAAAGATGCCCAGAGTTTGCCCAAAGACCCACAGCTGATCAAACAGCAGTCTTAGACTTGAACCCAGGACTGGTCCCAAAGCCCTGGGTGCTTCTCCAGTACGGACCCTGCCCAACATGCCTTTTCAGAAACAAAGTAATGCCTGCCTCCTAATCTTTCTCATGTAGCCCTGGAATTAAACAAGAAAGAAAGCCTGCTCAAAACCCACTAATGAACTTGATTTCACATATCAAAAATTTTTATATTGGTCTAAGATCTGCCACTGACCTGGTCTCATTTTGCTGCTCTGCCCTCCAATCCAGTTACACAGTGTGCTGGCTGCTCCTCTGAGACCTCAAGGCCTTTGCACAAGACGCTGCTCCTCCTTTAAGTGCTCTTCCCCCTGCCCAGCTACCCCTGTAGATCACTACCTCACTCCTCCTAGCTTTTGCTCAAATGGCATTTTTTCCATGAAGCCTACTCCGCTTTCTTTCTTTTTTTCTAATACCACCTTCTATCATGCTTTTAGTTTACTTGTGTATTGTCTGTCTCCCCTCACTACAAGGTGAGCGGCCCTAACGCAGGGCTCTTTGCCTGTCTTACTCACAGATGTATCCCCACGCCTACAGCAGTGCATGGTAAGTACTCAACACGGAGAGATTGTGAGTTGGGATGAAACAGGCCCTGGAAGAAGACCATGGGACTGAAAATACCTAACAGGGCGAAGCCAGGGAGGCCAGACAAAAGCTGGGAGGCAGCAGTGTCAGGGATCCCTCCTCCATGGGACTTCAGTTTCAAGGTGACATCTGGGCTGCGCCCACCCTCTGCAGTCCTGGTTCCACCTTTGCAAAGACTCTAGTTCCCATCCTAGCAGACAACTAAGGAGGCTGGCGGTGAGGAAATGTGATTACACATGTATGACTGAACGGTGGTGGGGAGAGTCCTCCTCTTAATCTGAGTTAATAGAAGACTGCTCTCATTATCGTTAATCTGATCAAAGTATGGCCAGCTCTCAGACCTGTAGCATGCTCGGAATGAATTTTTCATAACTCTGCAGAGACATTTTCTGCACTGCTGTTAATAATAAACCACAAAGCACAAGACCTAAAATGTATTTCCATTCTGCCACCTCTTCTCTCCTGGTTTTATTTTCCCTCCCTCCACCCTGCCCTTCTCGAGGTCTTGCCTGTCTATTATTATTATTATGAGATAGCTCGTGTGTGTTGTGGTGTTAAAGAACCTGCCTCCAGCTTAGGGGACCAATAAATTCATATTATGCTTTCGAACAGTATTTAAAAGTGGAGTTCATAGGTTAGAGAGTTTATTCAATTTGAAGAGACGGCCTCGTTTTTCTGTAAGGAGGGGGAGATGAGAAAGGGAAAAGAGCCAGAGGAAGCCAGTGTAGAGAAAGGAATACCCCCTTGGCTTCAAATGGGCTGAAACACTCTTCAGCCCAGCCACACAGGACTGCATTTGCTTCCCCAAATACCCACGCTATCTCCTACCTCCAGGCTTTTGCACGTACTGTCCGTCTGCCTGGGCAAGCTCTCCTCATCTCTGGTTCACGCCATCATCCTTTCAGGTCTTAGTTTTAAAATCACATCACTATACACATATAATACCTTAATAAATTTTTTTAAAAAGGAAAAAAATAAAAAATAAAAATAAAAATCACATCACTAGATCCATGAGCAGTATATTCATGTCCAGGAACCTACTAGCACAGTGCCTGATACGTCATAAGTACTATGGGCAAGACTTTGCTCCAGTCTAATACATTTGACATGTTAGGGCACAAAACAAGTCTCTACAAGTTCAAGAAGACTGAAATCATATCAAGCATCTTCTCAGATCACAATGGAATGAGATTAGAAAACATTCAAACACCTGGAGGCTAAATAGCATGTTATTAAACAATGAATGGGTTACCAATGAGGTCAAAAAATAAATAAAAGCCCTAGCCAGCTTTACTCAGTGGATAGAGCATCAGCCTGCTGACTGAAGGGTCCCAGGTTCGATTCCGGCCAAGGCCACATGCCTGGGTTTCGGGCTCAATCCCCACGGGGGATATGCAGGAGGCAGCCGGTGGATGATTCTCTGTCATCATTGATGTTGACAATCTCTCTCCTTCTTCCTTCCTCTCTGTATATAATAAATATATAAAAATAAACAAACAAACAAACTTCCTGGAAACAAATGAAACACACAACAAACCAAAATCTATGGGGCATAGCAAAAGCAGTCCTGAGAAGGAAGTTCACAGCACTACAGGCCTACCTCAAATAATAATGATAATAATAATAATAAACTATTTAATCCTACAACTTAAAAAATTAGAAAGAGAACAACAATAAAATCCCAATTCTAATAAAGATTAGAGCAGAAATAAATCACATAGAGGCTAAAAAAAAATACAGAAAATCAATGAAACCAAGAGTTTATCTCTGAAAGATAAACAAGACTGATGAACCATTAGCCAGACTCATCAAGAAACAGAGAGGTCCTAAATAAATAAAATCAGAAACAAAAGCTGTGAAGTAACAACTGACACCACAGGAATACAAAGGAGTGTAAGAAAATACTATGAGCAAATATATGCCAACAAGCTGGACAATGTGGATGACGTGAACAAATCCCTAAAAAAAACACATTCTTCCAAAACTGTATCAGGAAGAATCAGAAAATCTGTATAGGCCAATAACAACTGATGAAATAGAAACAGTAATCAAAAACTACCAGCAAACAAAAGCCCTAGTCCAGATGGCTTCACAGGGGAGTTTTAGCAAACCATCAAAGAACAACTAACACCTTTCCTCCTCAAACTATTCCAAAAAATCCAAGAGGAAGGAACACTTCCAAACTCTTTTTATGAGGCCAGTGTTATCCTAATTCTAAACCAGGTAAGACACCTCAAAGAAAGAGAACTATAGGCTAATAATCCTGATGAACATAGATGCTAAAGTATTAGCAAAATGGATCCAGCAATATATTAAAAAGATCATACATCATGATCAAGTGGTATTTATTCCAGGGATGCAAGGCTGGTACAATATTCACAAATCAATAAACATATACATCACATGAACAAACTGAAAGACAAAAACTGCATCATCAGCCAAAACCGGTTTGGCTCAGTGGTAGAGTGTCAATCTGCGGACTGAAAGGTGCCGGGTTCTATTCCGGTCAAGGGCATGTACATTGGCTGTGGGCACATCCCCGATAGGGGGTGTGCAAGAGGCAACTGGTAGATGTTTCTCTCTCATCGACATTTCTAGCTCTCTATCCTTCTCAATTCCTCTCTGTGTAAAATCAATAAAGTATATATTTTTAAAAACTGCATGATCATATCAATAGATGCAGAAAAAGTATTAGACAAAATCCAACCCCCATTTTTGATAAAAACTCTCAGCCCAGTGTGAACAATTCATAACCTGGAATATAGAACCAGTATAGCCAACGAGGCAACTCCACGAGCTCCAGGGAATTGTCACCTAGACCCTCATGTACAACTACAAAAGGTATGGAAGGGATTTTTGATTCTCAAGTTCCTATCTGTTTACCAACCTGCACATGGGGACATTTCTTTAGTTTATGGCAGAGGAAAAACTATGTCCTCCCAAAGGGTCCCCATCCTCCTAGCAAACAAATGTCCACAGCAGCACTGTTCACAAGAACCACGGGGGGAAAAAGCCCAAACATCCTCTGACGGATGGATACACAAAATGGGTCTATCCATATAACGGTATGTTATTCAGCCATAAAAGGGGATGGGGTACTGACACATGCTACAACATGGGTGGTCCTTGAAGACATTATGCTAAGTGATGAGGGCCAGACATGAAAGTCCACGTATTATATGATTTCATTTATATGAAATATCCATAACAGGTAAAACCATAGCAACAGGAAATGGATTAGTGGTTGCCAGGGAATAGAGGGCAGAGAAATGGGAATGAACGCTAACATATATCAGGGGTGTGTGTGTGTGTGTGTGTGTGTGTGTATGTGTGTGTGTGTGTGTGTGTGTGTGTGTGTGTGTGTGTGTTGATATTCTAGAATTAGATAGGGGCAATGGTTGCACAACAGTGAGCATATGTTAAAAACAACTTTATTGTACGCTTTAAAATAGTAAAATGGTGAATTTTGTTATGTAAATTTTAGCTCAATTTTTTAAAGCCTGAAAAAAAAAAGAGAAGCTGGGTGACTATACTAAGAGCAGAGAAAGTCGTTTTCAGAGCAAAGACAATTTACCAGGGATAAACAGTAACGTTACATAATGATAAAGGGTCAATTCGTTAAACAAACAACCATCTCAAATGTGTCTACACTTAACGAAACAGCTCAAAATAAGTAAAGCAAAAACTGATGGAACTGCAAAGAGAAATAGACAAATCCACAATGACAGTAGTATGCCAACACTCCCTGCGGCGTAATCAATAAAACAAAACAACCTAAGAGAAAATCAGCAAGGAAATAGGGGATTCTCAACAAGATCATCAACCAATTGTATTTAATCAAGATTATATATATATATATATATATATATATATGTGTGTGTGTGTGTGTGTGTGTGTGTGTGTATGTGTAACATATGCACTTGAGAATAATGTATATTCTGCTGTTAAGGAGTATACACACACACACACACACAAAAAAAAAAAAAAACACTGTACTCCTCAACAGAAGAATATACATTATTCTCAAGTGCACACGTTACATTCATGAGGAGAGAAGATATTCTGGGTCATAAAAATAAACCTTAAAGATTTTAAGAGAAGCCAAAACCGGTTTGGCTCAGTGGTAGAGCGTTGGTCTGGGGACTGAAAGGTCCCGGGTTCGATTCCGGTCAAGGGCATGTACATTGGTTGCAGGCACATCCCCGGTGGGGGATGTGCAGGAGGCAGCTGGTCTATGTTTCTCTCTCATCGCGTTTCTAGCTCTCTACCTCTCTCCCATCCTCTCTATAAAAATAATCAATAAAATATATTTTTAAAAGATTTTAAGAGAATTGAAACCATATAAAATGTATTCATTGGCCATAATTGAATTAAATGAGAAATCAATCACAGAAAATATCCCCAACAATTGGAAATTAGACAACAGATTTCCAAAAAAAAACATGCATGGAAAGGGAAGCCTCTAAAGAAATTAGAAAATACGTGAACTAAAGAAAGCTGAAAATATAACATATCAAAATGTGTGGGGTGCAGTGAAAGTAGTCCTTCAGGGGAAATTTATGGCAATAAATATTTATATTAGAAAAGAACAGTCTCTAATCAACAGTCTAAGCATTCACCTCAAGAAAAAAAGAAAAACAAGAGTAAAATGAATCCAGACATGAAGAAAGAAAATGATAAGAACAAAAATCTATAAATTTTAAAACAGAAAAATAAATAAGCCAAAAACTGTTTCTTTTCAAAGATGAATATAATATATAAACCTCTAGCCAGACTGACAAACAATAACAGGGGAAAAACACACATTATCAACATCAGAAATGAAAGAAAGGACCTCACTATAGATCCCAGACACTAAAAGGATAATAAGGGATACAATAAGCAACTCCAGTCATGTAAATTCAACAACTTATAGAAAGTTGTTGTTCCAATTCCTTGAAAACTACAAACTACCAAAATTTACCCAGGAATAAATTAAAGAAATTGCATTTGTAGTTTAAAATACCCTGCGGGGGGGGGGGGGGGGGGGGAGATCGCTAGGTTCAAAGAGTTTCACTGGTGAATTCTGCCAGCATTTAAAGATGAAATAACACCACATCTACAGAAACTAAGGAAACATTTCCCAATTCATTTTATGAGGCCAGGTTTACCCTGATTTTGAAACTAAACAAAGGCAGCGCACACACACACACACACAAAAAAAAATCCTCATGAATATAGACACCAAAATACCCAACAAATAGTAGTCAATCAAACCCAGCAATATATTAAAGGAATAATGTTGCTTTTGGGATTTATCACAAAGCACTGTTTCTCCAAAGAAATACAAAAAGCGACATCTAGACTTGCTCTGCCTCCTAACCAAATACAAAGGCCCTACGTGGCTCTGGGTGGGTGTTTCTCTTTTGGACACCTGTCTACTTATACATCTACTTGCCTCATCGCTGGAGTCTAGGCCACCCCACCCCGCCCAAACACCACACCAGCACCCTCTGGATGGGCACACAGAGAATCACTCACAACCACTTCTGATTGGCACAACACTCTGTGTAGGGTAGGTGCACAGGCAAAGGGAAAAAGTCGCCATTGCCAACAACCCCCGATCCCCGAGTTCCATCCCAATGGACCTCACACAGGGGAGCAAGGAGAGGGTGGCTGCAGAGTTTGGGTCAGAGAGTTGTCAGGAGGCTGTGGGCAGGGCTATCTCTTGTCTCTGCCTGGCAGGTTCCAGATCTAGATGCAAACTCCTCTTGAGAATGCTTCCTCGGCCAAGAAGGACTGGCCTCCTCCTCCCCTCTCTCCTCCAGAGAGCAGAACCAAGGGAGGGAGGTCATCAAGGAGCAGATCCAATTCAACAGGCTAGATCCCACAAGTCTAACCATTACCACTCACCCACACCAAAGGCCGCCTCATGAAAGGACCTGGACAGACAGGTCTCCAAAGAAGATAGACAAATGGCTAGTAAGCACATGAAAAAAATGCTTAACACAATTAGTCATTAAGGAAATACAAAGCCACAGGATGGCTGTAACAAAAAAAAAAAAATCTAAAATAGCAAGTGTTGGCAAAGATGTGGAAAAAGTGGAGCCCTGGTGCATCGCTGGCAGAAATGTAAAATGGTCCCGCTGCTGAGGACAACAGCATGGTGTCCTCTCAAAAGTTAAAAACAGAACTACCATATTACCCAGCAGTTCCACTCCTAGTTATATACTCAAAAGAATTGAAAGTAAAGACACAAATATTGTACCTCCGTGTTCATCGCTGCACTCTACACAGCAGCCAAAAGATATAAACAACCCATGCGTCCATCAACAGATGGAGGGATAAACAAAACGTGGTCTGTCCACAGAATGGACTACTACTCACCCATGGAAAGGAATGAGGGGCTGATACATGATACAACATAGATCTATGGCCTGCGGGCCAGATCCGGCCCATTCGGCTGTCCTATCCGGCCCTCGGAGCTGAAAGAGCAGAAGGTTCTCTAGCTCTCCCCTCCGCTCCTTCACCAGCAGCCCAAGATGAGAGTGCCAGCATGGTCAGGTTGCTTTTGTTCCGGCCCTCCGGTCCAGTTTAAGAACCCATTGTGGCCCTCGAGTCAAAAAGTTTGCCCACCCCTGACATAGATGAACATTAGAAACATTATGCTGCCAAAATCAGTTTGGCTCAGTGGATAGAGTGTCGGCCTGCGGACTGAAGGGTCCCGGGTTCGATTCCGGTCAAGGGCATGTACCTTGGCTGCGGGCACATCCCCAGTAGGGGGTGTGCAGGAGGCAGCTGATGGATGATTCTCTCATCGATGTTTCTAGCTCTCTATCCCTCTCCCTTTCTCTCTGTAAAAAAAGTAATAAAATATATTTTAAATTTTTAATTTTAAAAATTTGAAAAAAAGAAACATTATGCTAAGTCCGTGGTCGGCAAACTGCAGCTTGCAAGCCACATACAGCTCTTTCGCCCCTTGAGCGTGGCTCTTCCACAAAATACCACGGACAGGGTGAGTCTATTATGAAGAAGTGGTGTTAGAAGAAGTTTAAGTTTTAAAAAATCTGCTCTCAAAAGACATCTCAATCGTCATGCTGTTGACACTTGGCTCTGTTGACTAATGAGTTTGCCGACCCCTGTGCTAGGTGAAATAAGCCAGGCACAAAGGAAAACCTGATTCCATTTCGATGAGGTACCTAGAATAAAATCAGAGAGGCAGAAAACAGAATGGGGGTCACCATGCGGCTGAGGGTTGGGGGGAGAGGGAGTTATGGTTCAGTGGGCACAGAACTTCTGTTGGAGATGATGAGAAAGTTCCAGAGAAGGTCAGTGGTAATGGCTACACATTATCTCACTCGATGCCACTGAAATGTAGATTTAAAAATTATTCACGTGGCTGAAACCTGTTTGGCTCAGTGGATAGCTTGTCGGTCTGCGGACTGAAAGGTCCGGGTTCGATTCCGGTCAAGGGCATGTACCTTGGCTGCGGGCACATCCCCGGTAGGGGGTGTGCAAGAGGCAGCTGGTCGATGTTTCTCTCTCATCAATGTTTCTAGCTCTCTATCTCTCTCCCTTCCTCTCCGTGAAATATCAATAAAATATTTTTAAATGATTCACGCGGAAAAAAATAAAAATGGTTAAAATGGTAAATTTTATGTGACTTATGTTTTACCACAATAAAAACGTGATTTTTTTTTTAAAGGCCACCCCAGCTGGCCACGGGCAGGCGGCGGTCCCTGCAGGGCCTTCCTACCTGGAGAGGACACGCCGCCATGGCCGCTGGCTTCCCTCCTCACCCCGAACCTCCGGGAAGTTCCCGCGGGGAGGCCACCCCCGCCCGGGTACAACCGCACCACGTGGCGTTCTGTCCCTGACGACCGACTGCAAACATGGCGGCGGCCCTGGGGGCTACACGCAGCTGCGCAATGCCTCCGGCGTAGTGACGTAGCCACCGTAGCCGAGTGACGTGGTAACCATGGAAATGTCGTAAAGCAATGCATTCCTCACGTGCTTGTGGCAATGCTGGTGTAAACAAACCTGCTGAGCTGCCACAGCACGCGCCACGGTGTGCAGTCCAGAATACTTGAAAATGAGAGTAAATGCTATCTATGTTCGTGGTGTATGTGTTTGCATACTATGCTGCTTCGCATTTTTTTAATTTTTTTTTTATTTATTGCTTTGCTAGAGAAAGGGAGGAGAGAGAATCATCGATCTGTTGTTCCACTTATTGACACTTTCATTGGTTGATTCTTGTAAGTGCCCTGACTGGGGACTGAACCTGCAACCCTGGGGTATGGGGACAATGCTCTACCCAACTGTTACCGGACAGGGCTATCGTTACTTTAGAGTGTACTGTTTCTACTTATAAAATAAAAAATTTTTAAAGTTGGCTGTGAAACTGTGCCGCATTACACAACAGCAGCCCCATACATCTCATGTTTACTGCGCCTCTTGACTGAATTTTCTCTTGTGTTTGATTTAATCTTGTTATTTTATAAATTTCATGAAGCCTGCCGAAACCGGTTTGGCTCTGTGGATAGAGCGTCGGCCTGCAGACTGAAAGGTCCCAGGTTCGATTCCGGTCAAGGGCACATACCGTGGTTGCGGGCACATCCCCAGTAGGGGGTGAGCAAGAGGCAGCTGATCAATGATTCTCTCTCATCGATGTTTCTAACTCTCTGTCCCTCTCTCTTCCTCTCTGTAAAAAATCAACAAAATATATTTTAAAATAAATAAATAAATAAATTTCATGAAGCCTCAGTGTACATTGTTTATAAAGCTTACAGTGATGGGCAGTAATGACCTAGGTGTGTGCATACACTCATCACTTTCTCACTGACTCACTCAGAACAACTTCAGTCCCAAAAACTCCATTTATGTAATGACCCTATTCTTTTCAGGTGTGCCACTTTTTATCCTTTAGACTCTATTTCCACCGTACCCTTTCTACGGTAGATGTTAGGTACATAAATACCATTGTGTTACAATGGCCTAGTATTCCGTACAGTAACATCCTGTACTGGTTCGTAGCCTAGGAGCTATACCAGTGGTCGGCAAACTCATTAGTCAACAGAGCTAAATATCAGCAGTACAACAATTGAAATTTCTTTTGAGAGCCAAATTTTTTAAACTTAAACTTCTTATAACGCCACTTCTTCAAAACAGACTCACCAGGCTGTGGAATTTTGTGGTATTTCAAGGGGCCTAAGAGCCACATGTGTCTCGCAAGCCGCAGTTTGCCAACCACGGGGCTACACTATAGAGCCTAGATGTGCAGTAGGCTATACCAGCGATTTTCAACCAGTGTGCCGCCAGAATTTTTACAACACGCAATATTTTAAAAACGGGGCACTGTCCTCTTTTCCCTTAGAATTCAGGGGTAGGGAGCCTTTTTCCTGCCAATGGTCATTCGATATTTATAACATCACTCGTGGGCCACACAAAATTATCAACTTAAAAATTACCTGCTATAGTTGGCCAAACATTTAATTAACTCACTCTAATGCCTTGGCAGGGCCAGACCAAACGATTTCTCAGGCCTTACACGGCCTGTGAGCCAGATGTTCCCCACCCTTGCTTTAGATTGTCAAGTAAAAAAAAAATGACAACAGCCAACAATAGCCGTCTGGTGTGAACTAAAATTATACTTTTTTTGTCAAGTGGCATAAATATTTTTTTTTTTGGTGTGCCACAAAATTTTAGTAATTGGCTTATGTGTGCCATAAGCAGAAGAAAGTTGAAAACCAGTGGGCCATACCATTGAGGTTTGTGTACAGGCTCTCTGTAATGTCCACACAACGGTGAAATCGAGTAGGCCAGTGGTCGCCCACCAATGGTCCGTGAGGTCCAAAGGTGGGCAACCACTGGCCTGGATGACACATTTCTTAGGTGATATCCCTGTCGTTAAGTGGCACATGACTGTACTTTTGTTACCCAACTTAGAGTTGTGATGAGCACACGGTTTAAAGACTAAAGCCTGCCAGGCACTGATGAGACGTGAGTCATCTGTGGGCGAATTCAAAGATTCAGATCTGGTATCAGAATCTTGTTCGCTTATGTCACCTGCAGCCCACCAGGTGTGCCATTATCCCGTAGTAGACTTACTTCTATGGGTTTCCTCTCCTCCTGGATGGGTTAGCCCCTGCTTCTCAAACACTGGGGGCTTAGTTAGCATTCATTGAATAAATGAATGATACTTTCAAGAATGACACCTCCCGGAATGGCTAAAATATACTGACCACCACAAAGGGCTAAAATGCCCTTCCCTCCCCATGTTAATTTATAGGGAAGATGAAAATCAAAAGAACTAAAGGTAAGCCCTCGCTGGTTTGGCTCAGTGGAAAGAGCGTCAGCCTGCGGATTGCAGGGTCCTGGGTTCAATTCCAGTCAAGGGTGCATGCCTGGGTTGTGAACTGGATCCCCAGTAGAGGGCACGCAAGAGGCTGCCAATCAATTATTCTCTCTCATCATTGATATTTCTGTCTCTCGTTCCCTCTCCCTTCCTCTCTGAAATCAGTATATGCTCATACAATGAATGAGCAATTTGCCATGTTCCAGGCACTATGCTCAGCCCTTTATTGCAAAATCCATTTAATCAGCATAACAATCCTATGTAAAATGATCCTGACCTTAGAAGCAAGAAAACTGAGGCTCAGAAAGGAGTGCATTTGCCCAAGGTTAGTAAATCCTGAACTCAGACTAGAACCCAAGCAGTCCCTAATGCAGAGCCCATGCCCTCCTGATTACTTAGCTATGCTGCCTCGAGCACCCACCAAAATTTCCACAGACTCAATGAAGTTATTTTTTCTGAGCCTTCATCTCACTTTTCTATTGGTCCAGGGAAATCAAAGGAACCTGTCTTTGGAATGCATCCACTGCTTGAGTCAATGGCGATCTAGCAATTATAGGAGAGTCATATTTTCAGTATTTATCAAGATTTCCACTATAGCAAAACAGAGAAATCACCTCAATGCTCAAAAGCAGCGCTGTCCAATAGAAATATACCATGAGCCATCTACATAATTTAACATTTTCTAGTAGCCTCAGGAAAATAAAATAATAAGGCATGGGTGAAATTAACTTTAACATCATTGAACCCAATATATCTAAAATAATGTGTTTTCAATATGAACAAATAATTAATGGGATACATTAGTTTACATTCTTTTCTTCATACTAAGAGTTTGGAAGCTCATGAGTGTTTTACACTAATCACACATTTCAATTAGAATTCCCCATATTTCCAATGGTTGGTAGCTAATGTGGTAAGTGGCCACTATACTGGACTTCTCCGGTTAAAATATTTGCTTCTCTTTTTCTTATCTTTCCTTGTCTCGGTGGATGCTCTACTTTGTCTTTATCAGTCCTACATTTCTTTTCAATAGTTGTCATCTATAATAGTCACCAATGAAAGCATTTGAGCGACAGAGTATGCCATCATGACTCCCATTAATCCTATAGCTATCACCTCTAATCACATCATCATTGTCATCTGCACTTCCCCTTCGTCCTCTGTTCGCTCTCATCTTCCTTTCTTCCCTCCCAGGCCATTACCCCTTCGGGAAACCCACGGTAGAGCAGTAAACCTCTTCCTCTGTCTGTGGCCACCTTAATTCACAGTTCGGGTTAAATCACTGACTCTAAACCTCAGGAAACTCACTTGTAAAACAGGAACAACCACACTTGTGGTCACTACCCACTTGAGAGGTGTTCCAAAGGTCACGGATACCCTATGCTTTGACTTTCTCCTCCCATTTTTGTCCCTCTTACCGTCCCATTCCTCAGCGCCTCCATCCTCTTCCCAATGCCACGTGTCCCTCATCTTCCTCAGCTGGACACCTCCCTGTCCCCCATGTCCAGAGCATCACCATGGGAATGAGGAGGAAGGCCAGGTGGGAGCAGGTAAGTGGGAGCCCAGAAAATAACCAACTCTCTGGGGGAAGAAGACCCCTCAGTGTTCTGCCCATTAAAAGAAGGATAACAAGTATCCTAGTAAAACCCACTCCAAAATCCCACAAGGGCAGTAAAGCCCTTCAGAAATAACTTTTGCCACTGACTCAGAATTGTGAGACCACCTCCCACCCATATCTTTACGAGAACAAGGCAGAGGGAAGAGGCTGGGTCTTCATGTGCTGGCCACTTCATGTGAAAAAACAAGTCCTCCTCCTGTCCCCACAGATTCCCAGATCCTTCCCAACTAAAACAAGAAAGGTGAGATTCCAACCTGACTCAACTGTCTCCTTAACTCTGAGCCCTCTGTCATCAAAACACAGGCAATCAAAAAATAAAGTGAGCCCTCGCTGGTGTGGCTCAGTGGATAGAGCGTCGGCCTGTAGATCAAAGGGGCCCAGGTTCAATTCAGGTCAAGGCCACATGCTGGGGATACAGACTCCATCCCCAGTAGGGGTCATGCAGGAGGCAGCCAAACAATGATTTTCTCTCATCATTGATGTTTCTCTCTCCCTCTCCCTTCCTCTCTGAAATCAATAAAAATATATTTTAAAATAACTAAATAAAGTAAAACGCAATCCCATGCTGAGGATGTGGTGAAATGGGCCCTTTCCCACCATGCTGGCAAAGGGCAATTTGGCAAAACCTCTCAAAAGTCCTGAAACTTGGCATAACCACTTTCAGGAATTAAAGGCAGGGATTACTACAAGCCACAAGAATGTTTACTACAGTGTTATTTATAATAGTGGAAAAGCATAAACAAACATCTGACAATATAATTTAGGTTAAATAAATTATGGTACATCCATGTAATCCCATGCAGGTATTAATTTATATTTATATATATAATGCAAATTGTCCCCTCAGGAGTTCAACTGACTGGGAGTTCAATTGCTCACTATGATGTGCACTGACCACCAGGGGGCGGTGCGGAATGAAGGAAGGCCCCAGCCTGCAGCCAAAAGGAAAGCCCTGGCCGGCAGCCGGAAGATCCTGATGGGCCCTGATCGCCGGCCAGACCTAGGGACCCTATGTGTGCACTATTTTCATGCACTGGGCCTCTAGTTTTATCATGCTATATAATAAAACCCTAATATACAAATCGACCGAACGGCAGTACGACCAGTCGCTATGACACACACTGACCACCAGGGGGAAGTCACTCAGTGCAGGAGCTGTCCCCTGGTGGTCAGTGTGCTCCCACACTGGTGAGCACAGTGGCAGTGGCAGGAGCCTCTCCCACCTCTGTGGCAGGAGGACATCCCCCGAGGGGTCCTAGACTGTAAGGCCCTAGACAGGCTGGGCTGAGAAACCCCTCCCCCATGCCAGTGCACGAATGTCATGCACCAGGCCTCTAGTATGAAAAGATGTTCCGGACATATTAAGAGCTATTAAGAGAACTTCATATCTCCAGCTTTCCTCAGATTTCCTCATCAACCCAACTGTATACTTGAAAAATGCAACATGTCCAGCCGAGACCGGTTTGGCTCAGTGGATAGTGTTGGCTTGTGGACTCAAGGGTACCAGGTTCGATTCCAGTCAAGGGCATGTGCCTTGGTTGCGGGCACATCCCCAGTGGGGGGTATGCAGGGGGCAGCTGATCAATTCGATGTTTCTAACTCTCTATCCCTCTCTCTTCCTCTCTATGAAAAATCAATAAAATATATTTTTTTTAAAGAAAAGAAAAGAAAAATGCAACATATCCAAACAGAACTTGATGGTCAAGTTCAACCTGTTCCACCCCCAGTCTTCACATTTCAGATTATGGAACCACCATTTGCTCAGTTCTTAGACCCAACACCTGGGAATAATCCCCAATTCTCTTCTTTCACCCCCTCCTCATATCAAATCCATGAGCATCTCCCATGCACTGGACCTTCTGACTTCAGCCACTCTCCCCATGCCCCCACCATCATAATAACTCAAAGCACAGTCAATTTTTGTTTTGAC
This sequence comes from Vespertilio murinus, assembly GCA_963924515.1. Lineage (NCBI taxonomy): Eukaryota > Metazoa > Chordata > Mammalia > Chiroptera > Vespertilionidae > Vespertilio > Vespertilio murinus. Next base: position 5,125,555 of record OZ004720.1, on the reverse strand, counting down.
TTTCACAGCAAACCCCCTAACTTTTCTCCCGGCTCCTATTCTTACCCTCAACAGTCTCCTTTCATTCAGCAATCCAAAGGATCTTTTAAAAACATAAATCAGTCTCCACCTTCCCCCTATTCACAGAACAAAACCCATGGATCCTAGGTAAGCCCTCTGTGACCAGGTTCCTGCTTCTGTCTCCCACTGCATCCCCCATCCCTTCCCCACACCCACTCACTCCACTCCAACCACAGCGGTTTCCTTACTGTTTCAATAACATGCTGAGCACATTCCCAAGAAATTTGCATCTGCTGCTCCCTCTACCTAGAGTATTCCCCATATATTTCATGGTTGGCTTCCTCAAGTCAGTAAAACGTCCTCAAGAGATCCTTGCTGATTATCCCATGCCTCTCCCTCTCTTTCCATGCTCTTTGGTTTTATTTTGCTCAGGGTTTTTTCATAGCTATGGTACATTGTTACACTAATCCTAGAGACCTGGTGCATGAAATTTGCGCATTGGGGGGGCTGTCTCTCAGCCCAGCCTGCACCCTCTCCAATCTGGGACCCTTTGAGGGATGTCTGGCCACCCATTTAAGCCCGATTCCACTGGGATCAGGCCTAAACAGGTGATTGGACATCCCTCTCACAACCTGCAGGCCTTGTCCCCCCACCCACCCAACTTTCCTCCCCTGCAGGCCTGGTCCCCACAAACTGCTGTCCCCTGTAGGCATGGCACCCCCAACTGCCCTCCCCTGCAGGCCTGGGTCCCCCCCAACTGCCCTTCTCTGCTGGCCTGGTCACCTCTAACTTCCCACAACTGCCCTTCCCTGAGGGCCATCTTGTGGCATCCATCTTGTGTCCACATGGGGGCAGCCATCTTTGATCACATGGGACATGTCTTGGTGTGACAATCAATTTCCATATTACTCTTTTATAAGATAGGATTAGATTGTTCGTTGGCCCCCAATGAACATGCTTGCTGGAATCAGTACGCTTGGATAGTTGCTTCCAAGTTGACTCTGGGCTTCTCCACGTAACTTTCTTTGGCCAATGGGACATTAGCAAAGGTTATAGAAGCAGAGGCTTAAGAGGGGCTGCCTGCTGGGATTTGGCACCATGGAACACCTCTGCTGCCACCACACAGGAGATCTGGGCTGTCCTGCTGGAGAAACCATGCGGATGAAAACTGAAGCACCCCAACCAACCACCAGCCCCGTGAACAAAGCCATCTTGAACCACCCAGCCCCAGGCAAGCCACCAGATGACCACAACCTAGGCAAGAGCAGCAGAACTGGCCAGCTGGGTCCAGCCCAAAGGGCAGACTCCTGAGCAAATAAATGATATGGTTTTAAGCCACTACCTTTGGGGTGGCTAGTTGTGGAGCAATAAATAACTGTTAAATAGCTTATCTGTCACTGGCTATGGCAGAGGCTCCTAGATATTCAGCAAACTGTTTGTCTCTTCTTCCTGGACCCACCTCCCCATCTTCTTTTCAGTGACTGAATTCTAGCCAATGAAACACAAGCATAACGGATCAGAGCAACTTTAGGGATGGGGCTTTTAAGGGGCTTTGCCTTCTCCACATTTTCTCCCCTTCCTGGATGAAAACAATGACAATAAAGCAAAATGGAGCCTGGAGTATGAAAGAAAGGCCCACCAACCAAGAACATTCATCTTGAACGTTCTGTGAGCAAGAAAAGATTCCTAGTAGATGCCCGGCTGTCGTGGCTCAGTGGTTAAGCGTTGACCCAAGAACCAGGAGGTCACAGGTCAATTCCTGGACAGGGCACACTCCTAGATTGTGGGCTCAAACCCCAGTGTGGGGTGTGCAGGAGGCAGCAGATCACCTGATTCTCTCATCAGTGATGTTTCTATCTCTCTCTCCCTATCTGTTCCTCTCTAAAATCAATTAAAAATATTTTTTTAAAAAGACTTGTACGAGAGCCATTACACAGGTAGGAACCTATGCTAATCAATACACTGACCAACATTCTCAGTCCACTTGCTGAGTGTCTGTCTGGCTCTACCTCACCTTGACAGTCACACATGAATGAAAGCACCATGAGAGCAGGGGCCTCACCAGTCTTGTTTGATTTCCAGTGCCTAAAGCAGAGTTGGCCTCACTAAACAATTACACCTGTTGTAAATTAAATACGGCCACAAATGCTCTGCAGCTCCTCCCACCAAGCGGAGGAGTCTGTATCACCATCATGGAAATCCAGACTAGCCACGTGACAGTCACCGATCAGAAAACACAATGGAAGCGGCACTGTGTGACTTCCAAATCTTAAGCTATCTTGCAACTTTCGCTCTTGATCTCTTGGAACACTGGAGACATGTAAGAAACACAGGCTATCCCACTGGAGAGGCCACGTGGAGAGAGAGGCTCGGCTGTCTCAGCCTCCAGCCCATCGCCAGCTGATGTGGTCACATGAGGGAGCCGGGACAAGAACAGCAGAAGTACCACCCACCCAATCCCAGTGCACAGAATCATGGAAAATGACAGCTTGCTGTCTGAAGTGCAAAGTTTTCTAAACACGATGAAGTCTAAGGATGGTTTGTGACACCACAATCAATCACAGAGACTGAACATATGAAAACCAAATAATTGATGTGCGTACGGCTACATTGCCCTTGCTGTAGAAGGAGATTCTGTATGTATCCACCCCCAACCCAATCCCTGGCGTTTGCCTCCCCTTCTAATCTAACCAAAATAGAACCCAGGTCAGAACCACCTGCACTTGGCCAGCGCCCGCCATTCCTAGCGTCAGGTGCCTGCCTTTCAGTTGGTCTGTGTGCCTCCAGCGTCTTTTCTGTCCCATTCAGCTTGCAGACCTAGCTTGTGGGTTAGGGTTAGGGTTAGGGTTAGGGTTAGGGTTAGGGTTAGAGTTAGAAAAAATATCAGTAAGAAAACAGCACTTTGTAATGTGAAAATCATATCAAATTTGAATTTCAGGGTCTACAAATGGTTTTATTGGAAAATGTTCACGTGTGTATTGTCCGTGGCTGCTGTGTGCTGCACAAGCAGAGCCGAGTGGTTGTGATGGAAACCACATGGCCTGCAAAGCCTTAACTATTCACTAGCTGACGGCCCTGCTGCAGGCTGCCATCAGACCAACTTGGAATCATCTTTTTCACTGAATTCAGTCCCCCAACTTTTGAAGACTTCTGTCTCCTCCTCCAAGGGGATGAAACTTGGGGCTACGTCAGATCCCAGGAGTTAGCAGCCTAAATTCGTTCCCAGTGACCCTCTGCCAGGTATTATCCACTTTGTTTCTTCATTGGGTCTGTTCTTCTGGAGCAGCAGGCCACCAATTGCCATCTCAACCCTCCCCACGTCTCATTCCACTCAGGGTCCCCAGGTCCCCAGCCAGGATGGCTTCCCTGCTTTGCCAAACGTTTCCCCAGGTGAATTCTATGGAACATCAATCCCGAGAGACAGCTTTGGAAAAAGGAGACTGTAGACTCTACCTCTTTGCGTCACAATGTACGTACCTGGCCTGTGAAAGGCTCCGAGGAGTCTTGCAGTAAAGACACCAGTTTCCCTTTGCTTAACTCGCCGCTCCCAAACATATTAACCATAGATACGTGTGGTCTACAGAACACATGCTGACTACCAGCACCTAGAACAGTGCCTGGGTTTCCGCATTGGTTGAAAGTCTGAGAAATGACAACATTCCACAGAACGAGGAATGCACAGAACACACCTTGGAAATGCAACACACCTTCTCTCTCTTCCATCTGGGGTGTTCCCTCCCATGCCTTCTGTTCTACACATATAAGGCTAATCGTGATAGCTATCACTCACTTAGCACCTGCAGGCACTGTGCTAGAGACCACATGAGACCCTTGAAAAAGTCATCTCTTCTAATCCTCACGACCACCTCTGAGGTAGCTATGTCATTCTGTCACTGCCATTTTGCCAAATTTTGAACCATGGGTCAGAAAATTTTAAATCACTGGCCCAAGATAAAGTAGAAAAGCTAGAATTCAAAACTACATCCGTCTAACTCCAAAGCTCAGGATCTTTCTCCTCTGCCAAAGTCTGTCCCTATACCACACGGTGACTGATGTGCCGGCTCTCCACCTGATATCCCTCCCTGCCTTCTACCAGGCTGGCGGAACCCTGATTTGTATGAAGAGGCAACAGGTCAACCGAGGCAATGGATCGTGACCCATCGAGCCAATCACAATGGTGTTGCAACCGGGACGAGCATTTGACCCAGTTCTGGACAAGAAGACATAATTAAACATCGTCTGTGGGGGTCGGGAGGAGGAGCTGTCCTGAGAGAGCCCAACAAAGACAGGGACCAGGTATGCCTCGACCCTCACCCAGTTCCCCTGGAACCTGGTGTAGCGGCTGAAGCTTCAGGGGCCATCTTGCAACCATGAGCATTCGCGAAGACATCGGCTCTGATATTAACTTACTGAGCCAAGGACATGCCTCCAGACTTCTTGTTACATAAGAAAAGGGAGCCATTATTTGATTAACCACTGTGGCTGGATCTTCCGTTTCGTGCGGCTGTACCCATTCCTAATGGACCCATATGCTCTCCCCCAGTTTGTGTATTGTTTGGACTTTATCGTTACTTCACATGTATATCATTAGCCTTGCCTCCCTGGCCATGAGGCACACTTCCTGGAAGGCTGAGCCCATCTTTGTCTATCTTTGTTTCTACTGGGTGGCAGGCATGTTTGTAAATTCTGCTTATTGTCAAGGTTTTCGGGGATAATCCGTTCAATTTAATACTTCCGTGTTTGGGAGCAGGAAGCTATGTGTATCTATCTCCTAACAGGTCAATATATCTTAAAGTGCCAACATGAAAACGTACACCAGAAACGTCTGAACTGTTTGTTAAATGCAGGTTCCTGGGCCCCCTCCAATCCCAACCGAATTGGGCTGTCTGGGGTTAGAGGGCGGGAATGTGCATGTTTAACAAACTCCCGGGCTGGTTGGGATATGCAACATTTGAGAACTATTGGGACACATAAAACCTGAGGGTTCAAAGCGTGCATGGGGTTTGGCTAGACCCCGAGTCACCCGCCCCTCCTCAGGGCCCCACTCCTGCCCTAAAGACGTGGGAACTTGAGACCCTTTCGTGGGCAGTATGGATAGAGTGATGGGCATGCCCTGAGGCACACTGGGACTGGCAGATGCCATCTCAATCGCTGGCACAGCCCACCATGCCGGGGCCTCACCCCCCAGGGTCAAACGAAAGCCACCAGGCAGGAAGGCAGCCACAGAGCGCGGGCCCACTGCGGCCATCACCCCTGCCCAGGAGTCGTCAGAGGACCGGGCACGGGAACAGGGGCACCGACGGCCGGAGAGACTTCCACACACTAGCGCGTGGGGCTCCTGGCTCGGCAACAGAAGAGACTGCAGGTGGCCCTTTGGCTTATGTGTTTATTTACTGCATGCAGCTCCGGGCAGAGTCATACCTTGGGCGCCGCTCGGACAGAGGCTGGGTCAGGGCATCCCACTCTCTCGCTTCCCGAGGCAGGATCCTAGCCCAGACCGTCCTCCCAAAGCTCCGAGAAAGAAAATACCTGAGCCTCCCAGCAGACTTTCCACCCCTCTGCCACCCCCCGACATTCATCTTATTTCATTTCTGGGGATCATTTTCCCCCGATGACAGGTGCACGGAGCCATGTATTTCCAGGGCAGCAAACAGGATATTTGACACACACACACACACTTTCAAAATGATGACCTTTCCGCCCGCCGACATCCAGCCAAATTCAAAACCTCGGAGGAGAAAGACTTGAAAGTGAACCCGAGAGAGGTGGTCACCCCGGCTACCGGGGGGTGGGAGGAGGTCCGGGACACAGACGGGCTGAAGGAAAGATTCAATTAGGGGCTGGAGGGTTCAGGCCTCGGCAACTCAGCGACGGCCAGCTATCGGGAGTTCCCAAATCTGATCAAGCCACGCGGACGGACGGCGGGGCCAGCTGGAGGAAGGGAAGCGAGCCCAGCCCTTGGGATGTCTCGAACAGCCTGGATGCCCGGTGGCTCTGTGGCCACCAGGCACATCCGACGGCTCTTGCAACCTTCCTCCTCTGACCCGGTGGCCTTTGGAAGAAGTGACTGCTGCCTTCTTCTTCCTGAGCAACTTTGCGGCCACCCTACCCCGCCCCCCACCCAAGTGCTTCCAACTCCCCCTCCAAGTTCCGCTGGAGAGAACGCTACCACGGCCCAGGGTAACTCCTCCATCTCCACCTTCCCTCGGGGTCCCAGCGAGACTCAAGAGTGTTTTCCCACACCCCTTGGGGGCTGGTCCGGGCATATTTTTTTAAAAAAAAATCTTTTTTTACACATTTTAGGCCTGCAACAGCTCCCCGCATCAAAGTAATCCGATTGAAAAATGGGTAGCTCCTCGGGGATATTTCTTAATGCATCTTTGCCTCCTGTCATTGTGTATCACTTTGGGGAAAGAAAAGAAAAATCCAAGGAGCAAAAGGGGGGGGGGGCTGGGCCGGAGGCGGGGAGCAGAAGAGGTCTGGATGCACAGGCAACCCCATTCTGCGAGCAAAAGCCACCTTTTGACCACCTGCAGAATGCGCAGGATCACGTGGGTCCGCTGCAGCGCCTTCATGTCTTACCCAGCGCACCGGCCCCCGAGGCTTATAAACAAACCCACAAGCGCCGGCGACGACGGCGAACTCACTCCTCGGAGGGGGACGCGGGTGGTAATAACGGCCGCAAAAAAATAATAATAATAAAGGGAGAATAACAGTTACTACGACTACTACCGCCGCCACCCAGCCCGGCGTAGACCACAGCGGCACGGCGGCGAGGGGACGGCCGGTGCAGGCTGTGCAAACGGATAAATCACGGAAAGCCACCTCGCGCCCCCGGCCACCCTCCCGCCCCCGCCCCACCCCCAGCACACAGAATCGAAGGAAGGAAAGGGGATGGTGGGGAGAGAAGGAGGAGGGGGGGGGGAGGAAGGATTGCAATCCCCCCATCCACCCCCCCCCCAGCCCCCCTCAGCAGCAGCACCTACCTCCAGGGTCCGGATCTCTTTTTGTGTGAGGTCGTTGGAGGTAGCACATTTGGTCCTGAGCCCTTCCAGGTTGGAGATACTCAGGTCTATCATGTTTTGGACCAACTCGCACTGCTGTAAGGCTTTTTGCAAACTCAGAGGCTGCTGCTCCTCGCTTTTCGTCATGTTTTCCTCATCCATCGCTTGCTCTGCAAGCCCCCTTTTCCCTCCTCCTCCTCCTCCTCCTCCTCCTCCTCCTCCTCCTCCTCCTCCCGGAGAGAAAAAAAAAGGGGGGCAAGGGGGTGTCGAGGTAGCCTGCCCGCTACGCCTTTCCAACCACTGCGACTCCTCGGTGCCTCATGAAGAAGAAACCCAACATCTCACACGGCGCTGAGGGGGTGGGGTGGGAGGAGGGGACAAGAGCCAAAATTTATTATTTTATTTTGGGGTATCCAGCCCGACTCCATTAGAATGTCTCCTCTCTCTCTCTCTCTCTCTCTCTCTCTCTCTCTCTCTCTCTCGTCTCTCGTCCCTGAAAAGGAGAGATGCCGTTTTCTCAGAAGCAAACCAGGTGATGTGATGCTGTCTATACACTTAGGGAGGAGGAGGAGGAGGAGGAGGAGGAGGAGGAAAAAGAGGAGGGGGAGGAGAGGAGGCGGAGGGAGAGGCGGAGAAGAAGGGAAACAGCGCTCACTCTTTACACACCGGCTCCGCGGAGGGCCAAATCATATATTTTGGGCTGGCTGGCTTTTATGTAAAAAAAAAAAAAAAGAAAAGAAAACAGAAATCTGGTTTGCCTGCCCCCCCTCCTCTCCCTCCCTCCCCGTTGCAGGGACACGGCATCGTCCGCCGTTTTTTGGGGTGCTTTAGCGCGTTCTCAAGACGCCGCCCGCATGGCTCCCGCGGCGGCTGCGGCGGCGGCGGCGGCTGCGGCGGGCGGCCGTCTCCTCCTCGCGCCGCCGCCGCCGCCGCCGCCGCCGCCGCGGGTTCCGGGGACGACGGCCGCCGCGCCCGCCCGCTCCCGCCTCGCTCCGCACCGACATCTTGCCTGTCAATCACAGGGCGGGGAGAGCGAGGGATGGAGCGCGAGCGAGCGAGCGAGGGACCTGCCGGGCAGCGGGATGGCGGAGCGGCGCCGCGCGCGCATCCGCCCCGGCCCGGGCGGCCCGGGCGCCGGGGACCCGCCGGCCGGCGGAGGCGGAGGCGGAGGGGGCGGCGCGGGCTGCGCACCTGGCCGGGGCCGGGCCGGGGCCGGGGCCGGGCCGGGGCCGGGGCCGGGGCCGGGGCCGGGGCCGGGGCCGGCAGGGGCGGGATTTCTAGGGGATGCGGAGCTCGCGTGCGTGGCAAAGTGAAATTACTACTGGGCGTGCGAGCGAGCGAGCGAGCGGGCGGCGGGCGGGCGCGGGGAGGCGCGCGCGGCGGCCGCGGCTGCTCCCCGGGGCGTGGAGGCGGCCGGGAGCGAGGCCGGGGCGCGGGGGCCCGGCGGGGGGCGGGGGCGGGGCGGGGCGGGGGCCGCTCCACGGGCCCGCTCTCGCGAGACGAGGCCGGAGCGCGCTCAGCAGGTGCGCTCCGCCGGGAGCAGGTGTGCGCCCAACTTTGCCGCCCCGAGTGCGTGCGTGCTGGCGACGCGTCGGCGGCGTGAGCCTGGGCACGTCTCCTCTGGCTCTCGGGCTGTGCGTGCCTGCCTTTCTGTGCAGTTGTGCTTTCTTGTTACTGGAGGGGGGAAAGAAAACAAACCCGATGTCTTACGTGAGCTGTAGGAAGCTGCCCCCCCCCCCCCCCCCAGAATTGGTACCCTGGTCTGCAGTGACCCTGATGGGTGGCTTCCCCTTTGGGTGGCTTCCCCTTAATCTGATTGTTACCACCTCCTACGTGCCGCACCTGCATGATCTCTCCCTGGCCTGCCTAACTGGCCTTCTACCTGCGAACTATGGCTCCAGAATGGCTTTCGCCCTTTACAATGGGGAGGGAGGGGAAATCAAGAGAATACTTCGTGACGTGACAATTATAAGGCATTCTCATTTCGGTGTCTGTAAATAAAGCTTTATTAGAACACCAGTTACTTGTTTATTGCGTTTACTTAGTTGCATTAATTATAACAGCAGGCTTGAGGCGTTGCAACAGACACTGTTATGACCTGCAATGCCATTCCAAGATAGTTACGTATCTGGACCTTTTCATAAAAAGTTAGATGACCCTGATTAGATCACGGAACGTGTTCTTGCCTCCGAGTTCTCTGCACTCTGTGTCCCCCCTGCCCAGGGCACACTCCCTCTTCCCGCTCCCCCTCCCCCAATCCTCTCCTGCTGCCTCCTTGTCACTCAGTGTCAAATCAGGTGTCATCTCAGAGGCTTCATCTCCCTGACCGCCTGAAAATAATAGTACTCCCTGCACAGATTGGCCAAAGAATATATTTAGGATAATTAGCAAAAGGCACCTCTTTTCTCCAGGTGAACACAGCTCTACACCAACGAACTAGGCTCATGGGGTAGGGTCGACTCGGAACACGTGGCACAACGTATGTCCCTTAAAGGAAAGCACTTGAGAAATGGAATGACAGCCAGTGTTGGCAAACTTCTTTCAGGCTGTAGGTCATGGGGTTTTATGGTTCACACTGAGCTGAATCAGCATTTTCAAAATCCCTCTGGTGAGGAGACACTGCAGGTTCCCAATCTTTTGGACAGTGAAGTTTACGGGTTCCTGTTCTCCGGTGAAATTATCCTTTCATCTACTTTGGCCCATGATTTGCTTTGTTTTTCTTGAACATGTTCATCAATGTTCATTTAAAGCCCTTGTTTAAGTCTAATACCTTGGTCACCTTCGAGGTCGGTTTCTGTTGACTATTTTTCTGCTTTCGGTAATTTAGTCCTGCCTCTTGGCAGGCCTTATAATTTTCACTGAATGCACAATTGGTGCATGGAGAGAGAAAAATGAAGAGAGTCTCCAGGTGATGTTATCTAACTCTAGAGAGGGCTCACCTTTTCCCTAGAATATTAACCTCTCAAATTTTATCTCAACCCTATGAGACTGCCAAAAGTTCTGCTTGTTTCTCTCTCCCCCAGCAGGAAAAGGTGACTCAGAATGTCAACTTGCCTCAATACAATTCCTCTCGCTCCAGAATCTTGGCCCTCTAGTCTCGGTTGCTTCCAAGCCCTCTGAATGCCTTTAATGGTGGTGCTGGTGCTGGTGCTGGTGGTACTGGTGGTGGTGGTTGGATCTGGCCTTTCCAGCTATTTTCAGGTAAAGTGGAGTCTGGAGCAATGAAGGTAGCCCCCAGCTCAGAAGTCATCAGCTAGACTCTAAGCACACGCAATTGCATTGTCTGCCACCTCCCTATTTTTTGCAACTGATTGCAAACATATTAAATAGAGTAGATATTTGTTATGCTTTGTATCCATCCAGCCTCCTTTGAACATCCTTCCTGTTTGGAAAATGCCCACATTATGAGTCTCATGACTCCATAAGAGAAACCAATGCACTTTTCCAGAAACTTCCTTGCAACCTGGTTTCAAGTGATCAGGGCTCCGTCATGAAACAAATCCCATGAGATTTCTGCTGGAGTGAGCAGCACAGAGGCAGGCTCTCTGAGGGTGAGGACGCTGCTTCCACGTGTCCTGCCCTGTGTGGGCTTTGTGTCCACGCGGTGGTTTGGGCATCCTTCCTGGCTGCACAGTCCAGGCCTGGCTCTCCTCTCCTCTCCTCTCCTCTCCTCTCCTCTCCTCTCCTCTCCTCTCCTCTCCTCTCCTCTCCTCTCTTCTCCCCTCTCCTCTCCTCTATTCTTCTCTCCTCCCCTCCCCTCTCCTCCCCTCCCCTCTCCTCCCCTCTCCTCTCCTCGAGATTCTCAGGCTTTGGAACACCTGCCTTGGTCTGTTCAGGCTGCCTTAGCAAAATGTCACAGGCTGGGCAGCTTAAGCAACAGGAGTTGCTCTCACGGTTGTGAGGCTGGGAACCTGGGATCAGGGCACCGGCATGGTCAGCTCTGCCGAGAGCGCTCCTCCGAGCTGTTCACGGGACCTTGCGCTGTCCGTGCCTGGCAGGCAGGCGCACCTGGCTTCCGTTCCCCCACGGCCCAGCCCAGGGGGCTTCGCCCTTTTGGCCTCATCTTTACTCTGAAAGACTCTGAGTGTGCACTGGGGCTAGGGCTCCAATGCATGGGTTTGGGGGACACAAGTCCATAGCACTGTCCCGTGAAGGCCCTTCTGCTCACACTGCCTGGAGCAGATTGTGTCGTTTGCAATAAAGAACCCTGACTAATATTCTTGACCATAATTCAACAACAGGAGATGCAACCAAATTTTTTAAGGTATTATATGTGTAGATAGCTTACCATTGTCCCCCCTCCCCCGCCTCCCATTCATGCCCTCCCTCCCCAGAGTTCTGTGTTCGTTGGTTGTACTTATATTCATGCATACCAGTCCTTCGGTTGTTCTCTTATCTGCCCCCAGGTCTCCTTCCCCTCCCCGCTGTCATTTGACAATCTGCTTGTTTTATGGTGACTATCTCAGAATCACATGAATAGAATCCGCTCCTCATTTGGCAGTCTGCTTGTTTTATGGTGACTATCTCAGGACCATATGAATAGAGTCCGCCCCTCCTCTGGTTTACACCGCCCCTACCCCCGGGTCCCACTGCTTCCCCTGGGACACACGGCTCACCTGGGGCACCCAGCCCCTTTGGGGGACACGACTCACCTGGGGCACATGGCCCCTTGGGACTCACAGCTCACCCGGGGCACATGGCCCCCTGGGACACACGGCTCACCCGGGGCACACAGCCCCCTGGTCAAATTTATTTTTTTTAATGGAGCTCTTTGGCCTTCCTAGGGAAATGGGATGAACTGCCTGCCATACTGGGAAACATGTGGCCGGAGGTGAGAGGCCTTTCAGATGGAACGCAGGTTCCAGTTCACCAGCGTCCCCACGCAGCCCCTCTTTCGTTGTTTCCGTTTCCTGCCTGGCCCCTGTAGGCGACCACATGTGCCGCTGCTGGAAGAGCTCACGGAGGTCTGAACCTCAGAGCAGCATGAACCCCACCCCCACCCCAATTTCAAGCTCGGGACCTGGAGCCAACGGATGAGAACTGTGTTGTTGTTTTTCATCCCAGACACTGCGTACCGCCTCTGACTGACACGGCTCCTGGCGTCCTTGGCAGGGGAGTCAAACACTGCTCCTGGGCCGCCGCCTGGGCTGAACGTGGCAATATCCCATCAGATCCCGCCGTGGTTTGTTTCAACTGTAAGAGCGGTCTGATGTTCGGGTAACAGAAGTCCAGTCTAGTCCAACCAAAACTTTCTTTTTTTAAAAATATATTTTATTGATTTTGTACAGAGAGGAAGGGAGAGGGTTAGAGAGCTAGAAACATGATGAGAGAGAATCATCCATCAGCTGCCTCTTGCACACCCCCCACCATCAGGGATGTGCCCGCAACCAATGTACATGCCCTTGACCAGAATCGAACCTGGGACCTTTCAGTCTGCAGGCCGACGCTCTATCCACTGAACCTCACCGATTTCGGCCCAACCAAAACTTTCTGCTGCTCACGTCCAGTTTAATGGCTTTTCTGCTGCCCCGGGCTGGCCACAGGTGGCTCAGGAAGCAAAGAAATGCTTCCCGCCTCCCTCTGGCTCACCCCGCTGAGGCCCAGGAGCAGGGAAATGCCGGGGAAGGGCCCCTCAGCTCAGAACAGCTGAGCACAGCTATAGTTCTCTCTGAGAGTCAGGTGCCCTTCCCCCATCCCGGGCTCTTCAACGGGCAGATCTTCGGAGACCTCCACGGGGACCCAATGCACATTCTAAGTAACTCTTGTGTACCCCTTTTCCATTCATAGCCCCGGAAGTACCCGCATTCCCTTTCTGAGGCCCCCTTGCCTGGCGGGCTGCCCCCCTGGGTGCGTCTTTTCAGGCTGACCTCAGAACGCACCTTTGCCCTGCTGCTCTCTCTCCTCACCACCGTGGTGGGCACCCCCAGACCCCATCCAACCGGCAGTGAGATGCCAAAAACACCCCATCCCCTTTGGTGTTCAGTCTCGAGAATGACTCGGCTTTGAACCGTCCTCTCTTGGCTTGGGGGCTGGAAGGAAAGAAACCTGCTCCCCACCCCCATCTCCCACCCCCTTACAGAGGCCTGTCAGAGATGGGGGGAGCCCCCCATATCCCACCCCCTTACAGAGACCTGTCAGAGAAACCTCCTCTGGATAAAATCTTTATATATATATATATATATATATATATATATATATATATATATATATATATTGATATTTTCCAGAGAGGAAGGGAAAGAGATAGAGAGCTAGAAACATCGATGTCTTGCACACCCCCTACCGGGGATGTGCCCGCAACCAAGGTACATGCCCTTGACCGGAATCAAACCCGGGACCTTTCAGTCCCCAGATCGACGCTCTATCCACTGAGCCAAACCGGTTTCGGCTCCTCTGGATAAAATCTTGACCTGGTCCTATATAGGCTGGAGGTCGGTGGTTATTGATGGTCAAAGGAGCAGTCTGGCCACCTCCTAACAGAAGGAAGAAGTTCTGTTACCCACTGCCCTGACCTTTGAAGCTTTACCTGACGTTCTGGGTCAACAGGAAAAGTCTCATTCCACATCCTGTTCCACAGCCATGAGCTGGCTCCGCGTCTTCTAAGCTGCACGGCGAACAGGAGCACAGACTGGGAAGGGAGGTTAGGAGGAGAGGGGCGGCCCACGCACCTGGACCCAAACTCACCGGCACTGGCTTCTTGAAGGGCTCCACGTGCTGCTTTCCCAGACACCTCTGTCCTCCGTTTTTCCTCTTTTCTACCAATTCTTCGAGGGGGAGGAAGATCTCTGCATACTAGTACCCAGGTTACCACCAACTCTTCCATAGCTGCAAGAGGATGATTATTGTTCTGTTCTAGCTCACGGATGCCCAAAACATCCTTTTAAAAAATACCTTTGATCCCCCTGGCTGGTGTTGCTCAGTGGTTAGAGTGCCAGTCTGCCCACCAATGGGTCTCAAGTTTGATTCCCGGTCAAGGACAGGTACCTGGGTTGCAGGTTCAATCCCCCAGCCCTGGTTGGGAGGCAATCAGTCAATGTGTCTCTCTCACATCAATGTTTCTCTCTCTCTCTCTCTCTCTCTCTCTCTCTCTCTCTCCTCCCCCAACTCCCTTCTACTCTCTCTAAAAATCAATGGAAAAAATATCCTAGGGTGAGGATTAACAACAACAACAGCAAAGTCAGTTGATGAGCACAGATAGAATGTTCCTATCTTTAACCCTGTGCGTTTTTTTTCCAACATCAGAAAACTGACTCTCTCTCTCTCTCTCTCTTTTTGAGTTCTCCTTTTGGCCTTTTGCCTCTTTGGCTCTTAATTTTCCAGTGCGAGCAAAACAACCAGATCACGCTCATGATGGCGAGATAATTTGAGCTCACAGTAATGGACAATTTAGTCCTGTGATTTATGCTGGCTTTACAAATTAAGCACTCAACGATGCACTGTGAGTTTTCAGATATAGCACCCTCAGGATGGGAGAGGATGGCACTGTGACCCTCTCCAAGTGCTCAGACACACACAGCCAAGGAGCTGAAAATGGCGGTAAGTGATGCCATCAAACCAAGCTCGCTTACTTCCTCCTCATGCTATCTTTTTTTAAAAAAATTATATTTTTATTTATTTCGGAGAGGAAGGGAAAGGGAGAGCGAGATAGAAACATTAGCGATGAGAGAGTATCATTAATCGGCTGCCTCCTGCACGCCCCACACTGGGGATGGAGCCCGCAACCCTGGGCACGTGCCCCGACCCGGAAGAGAACCGTGACCTCCTGGTTCAAACGCCGAGGCTCCACCCGAGCCACCGCCGCCGCCGGGCCCCACGCTGTCTTGTCTGTGAAGTTCACCCCGTGTCCAAATGGGGTCTGTGACTGCACTGGGGAAGGGCACCTCCTCTTCAGAGGCAGCCGGGGTCACCACTTGGGGGGCAGAGTGCCCTCTGGACCTCAGGCTTGCCCCCCTAACCTGGGCACCTTTGGGAGGAAACCTAGGATGGTAGGAAGCAGCCCTTTGCAATGATCTACTCCTTTGTTTTGTTTTGTTTTGTTTTGTTTTTTGTTATTAATCCTCATCCGAGGATATTTTTCCACTGGTTGTTAGAGAGAGTGGAAAGGAGGGAGGGAGGGAGAGAGAGAAGCAAAAGGCAGCCCATGGGGCCAGATCTGACCTGCAGCTGAGTTTCACTGGGCTGGGTGGAATTTTAAATGAATTTGAACTTGTGGCTAACAATTCTAAAATGGGATATTTCACAAATTAAAAAAAAATTGTGAAAATTTTTAAAATTAAAAAATATATATATTTTTTTAATTCTGATGGCCGATTTCTTTGGGAAAATCCAAACCCCTGGCCCCACGTGAGCTGCAGTTGCCCCAGCAACGTCCAGAGGAGCACAAAGAAGGGGCAGCTGCCTGGGGCGGAGGCTCCCCTCCCCGCCCTCACCTGGGATCCCCCCCTCCCCCCCCTCCACGTTCTGCCGTCCCTGCCTGCTCCCCATCCACACCAGCACCCACAACACAATCCGCAATCCACCACAACAAATCCCGTCAGAGAGGAAGGAAGCCCAGCAAACTGCATGCCGACTTCATCTCCACTCCTTGGTAAAGAGCCATCAGTCAGCTCCATGCCTCCCGAAGCCCTGCGTGACCTTCCAGAGGCGATGAAGTCTCCCCAACAGGAGTGGGTTGTGGCCTCGGCTGCACAGGGGATCACCGGGGGAATTTTTTGTATGTGACGCCTGGTCCTTATCTAGCAGAGATCCTGATTTAGTTGGTGCGGGGTGTGGCCTGGCCCTCGGGGTTTTGAAAAGCTCCTCAGGTCGTTCTAATGGCACCCAAAGCTGACACTGCCTCCCTCCCTCTTTCCACTCTCTACGCTGCCTCTTAGAGAATGGCCCCTTTTTGGCCTCAGATGTCACAGGTCAAACTACATACAAGTTGAGAAGCTTCCTAGTTTTTACTAGACGGTCTGTTGTTTTCTGTATCTACCCCGATAAGCATGCACTACCTCTGGCTGTCCGGCAGTTCATCTTGACAGCTGCAAGAAACGTATGGATAAATCATCTCTTGTTTTTGGAGATCATTTATCAACAACAGCTTCTAAAGCACCTCAGAGCACCGCACCGTGGCCCCAGGTTTGTCTCACTGGCGTGACGGGCTCCAGCCTACAGTGTGTCGGAGTTCAAGGAGACGATCTGATAAAGGACACGTGCTGTTTACCCGGCCGGCGTCTGAACGGTCCGCCACGTGAGCGCGTGTGTGCATCGTTCAAAGTGATCGCCCCTCTCCAAAGTGCAGCCGTGACGCAGTTGCTGACATCCCGGCCACGCAGTTTCCATGTGCTGCTGCTCGTGAGCTCTCTCCGGCAGCACAGAGAGGCATCTGCTGGCAGGAAAACAAAATCTGTTCCCTAGTCTGGACGTCTCCAAGCCAGCTCCCTACCCCGGTGCAGACCTTTCCCGCAGGCGGCTGCGCCCGCCCGCCCGGGTCAGAGACGGAGCCACACCTGCTTCCCAGCGCCCGCGTGGGCCGGCTGTCCGGGTCCGAGGGGGAGCCCGGTCTGCAGCGCCCCAGCCCCGGGCACTGTGCTGACTCAGCTTCCAGCACCCATCTGCGACTTGGGTGGGGAAAAGAAAATAAAGAGAAAAAGAAACACAGGTAGTGAGTGAGATCGCCCACCTCGACCCTGGCTGAGCCTCAAGTCATCCACAGTTCGGCCGCCTTCCTTCCGAAAGGCACAGACCCTGAGTGTGTGGAGCTGCTTTTTGCATCTGAGCCTGAAAAACACGGCACTGGAGGCCCTGTACAGGTCTTTTCTGCAGTCTTTGGACTTTCCTTTTCTTTGATGAAATGGGGGGGAAATCAGAAACGCTGCGTGGGACAGACCACAGGTTTTCCCTTGTCTTGTGCTTGTGGGCACAGAGTCAGATAGATCACTTTTGATTTTCTTGGCAAGTTTAAAACACTTGTTTCCGCCACTGGAAGTACAGACGTTGGCTTTTTTAAAGACAGGCCTCGTCACTGATGCGTTCCATTCCAATGTCACCGGCTTCCCAGTCACAGACAGCCTGGTTTCCTAGGAAAACGACAACACCACGGAGCCCTGGAGGGCGTGATGAGCGTCACCACCGCGGGGCTGCAGGAGGGGCAGGTGACCATGGCTCTGAGCCAGGTGGCCAGGTTCAAATCCCAGCTCTGCCGCCTCCTGGCCCTGGAGGGAGGGATTTCGTCTCTCGGTGTCCGGGCTTCCTCCGCTGTGAAAGGAGGGCAAGGGCAGTGCCCGCCTCCCCGGGCTGCCCTGAGGACTCAATGACTCAACGTGTGCAGAGCGCTGAGCTTCAGGTGCTGCCCGGGCATCAGATGGAGCCGCTGCCGCCTCTGGGGATGGCCACTGTGATACCACAAAGCCAGGGTGCTCCGGCGGGAAGGGTTTACATCTTGCAGCCCTGGTACCGGTCTGTTTTCCAAATCCACACCAGGTTAACCTGGGAAGAGCCAGTTCAGAGTTTCCGCACGTGCCCCGTGCCGTCCAGCTGCCTCGGAACCGCCGGGGTGGCTTATCCAAAAGCCACGCCCCAGCCCTGGCCGGGTGGCTCAGTTGGTGGAGCGCCGTTCCCTGCACCCAAAGGTGACAGTCAGCTCGATTCCCTGTCAGGGCGCAGGCCCGGGTTTTGGGCTCGATCCCCAGTAGGGAGCGTGCAGGAGGCAGCTGGTCGGTATTTCTATATCCCCCTCCCTTCCTCTCTCTCTAAAATCAATAAAAACCTATCTTTAGAAAGATTACATCTTTTTTTTTTAAATTGCAAAATTCCAGGTCCCACCACAGACCTCCCGGGCCCTCTGGGGGAAGGTCCTAGTCACCTGCGTATGAACAAGCATCTCACAGGATGGAGATGTGCCCTAACGTTAGGAAAGGAGGGAGAGTGAAGAGCTAGTGACGCCTGTGTAGCTCTTTCGGATCCAGAAAAGGCATGTCTCCAAAATGTCCTCCAGCCAAAACCGGTTTAGCTCAGAGCGTCTGCCTGTGGACTGAAGGGTCCCAGGTTCGATTCCGGTCAAGGGCATGTACCTGGGTTGTGGGCACATCCCCAGGAGGGGCTGTGCAAGAGGCAGCTGGTCGATGTTTCTCTCTCATCCATGTTTCTAACTCTCTATACCTCTCTCTTCCTCTCTGTAAAAAAATCAATAAGCCGAAACCGGTTTGGCTCAGTGGTAGAGCGTCGGTCTGTGGACTGAAAGGTCCCGGGTTCGATTCCGGTCAAGGGCATGTACATTGGTTGCGGGCACATCCCCAGTAGGGGGTGTGCAAGAGGCGGCTGGTCGATGTTTCTCTCTCATCGACGTTTCTAGCTCTCTATCTCTCTCCCTTCCTCTCTGTGAAATATCAATAAAATATATATTTTAAATAAAAAAATCAATAAAATATATATGTTTTTTTAAATGTCCTCCAGGTGGTCCCTTTATTCCCAGCCCCGTCCCATCACGGTATTTTACAGCCTGCAACAGCGTGTGGCTTATAATTTTCTGTGAAATGACTCACGGTTTTTTACAAAAGTAAGTTTATCTTCAAAGGGAAATTTACTTCATTAGTGCCGATGAAAAATAGATTATCTTGCCACAGTTAGATGATAACTGCAAAAGTAAATATAATGTTTTAAAATAATGTTATTAAATTCCACCCACACACTGTCACCTGCTGAAGCCCCGAACCCGCAGCCGCATCTCTGTTCAGACAGGAGGATGGGCAGTGTGGGGGGCACAGGCTTCCTGGAGCCGCGGGGCGATGCCCCTGGATGCGGGATGGGAAGGGGGCGCTGGGGAGCCGCCTCCCCGGGTGGTTCAGGGCCGGGAACGTGGGGTCTGAGCAGCACCTGATGTCATTTCCTGGTGAATCTCGGCGCACAAGGTGTGAGCGCTGCAGTGAAGTCTCCGTCTGAAAGCTGATGGATGATCAAGAACAGCAAACGCCTCGGGACACTCAGGCGCTGGTAGGCATGGCTCATGCTGCCCCCAGGCCCTCCCTCCAATGCCACCTTTGGAGGGGGAGGGTGCCAGGCAGATCTGGGTCGGACCCGGCTACCCACCCTCTCCCTGTGCTTTGTGACCTTGGGCAGGTCCCCAGACGCCTTCCTTCCCAGAGCATCGAATGCGATGCTACCTGCTGCGGCCGGGAGGGAGGGACGTGGGATGGCGTGTGAGAAGCCCTCACCGAGCATGACGCATGGTTGATGTTCAGTGAGTGGCAGCTTTTAAAAATCACCGAGACTTCGTATCTTGAACCGCTTTTGATAGAACTCCTTGTAAAACACTATTCTACTTCCTGAATGCAGTGGAACCCCTTGGTGACTCGGGGTTATCGCTTTTTGATGTCTCCGCAGTCGTTTTATTGTCACTGGACGCATTTCAAACAGCTTCCCATGTTCACCCTCCTGTGGGTCATCTCATGCACGCAGAGGGCTGATAACCAGGATCAACATCCAACAACGGAGAACTGATTAAATCACAGCCAACCACACGGACAGCTGATAAAAAATGCAGAGAGATGCTCCCACGGTAATCAGAAAAATACAATGTGCTCCGTGAGATCTTTTTTGCCCACCAGCACAGCAAATTTTAAAAGGGCCACATTAGCTGAGGACGGTGAGGACTTCATGTACTCATGGTGAGAGTGTACACTGATTGTACAACCCTCCAGGAGGGCATATGCCCTTTGACCCAGCAATTCCGTTTCTAAAACAACTATGCAACAGAGACTCTTCCATATAAGCACCAGATCGTGCAAAACCACGTGTCGGTAAGGATGTGGAGAAGTTGGTGGGAATGCAAACCAGTACCACCGCTATGAGAACGAGTATGGTGATTCCTCAAAAAATTAAACACAGAAATGCCATATGATCCAGCAATTCCACGTCAGGGTATGCACCCAAAAGAATTGAAAGCAAGGATTTGCACTTATAAATGGTTAACGTGGTAAATTTTATGTTAAGTATATTTTACCACATTAAAAAAAAGAATACAGTGCTGAGCCAAAAAGTGCCAAATTTGAACAGAATTTTGCCGCAGTTGGGACTTTTTTCTTCTTATTTCACAGCGAAGACTCTGCAACAGTACAGAGGATATTGCAAATGTGATCTCAAAATAGGCAGAATGCTACTGGGTTTGTCATTTTTTCCCCGTTTCATCTTCATTCCCATAAAAAAGTACTAACAGAAATTTGCCAATGTTTATCAAACAATTAATAATTAAACAATTCGCCCTAGCTGGTTTGGCTCAGTGGATAGAGCAACAATCCCGGGTTCGATTCCAGTTAAGGGCATATTCTGGGTTGCGGGCTCGATCCCTAGTGTGGGGCGTACAGGAGACAGTCAATCAATGATTATTTCTCATCATTGATGTTTCTATCTTTCTCTCCTTCTTCCTTCCTCTCAGAAATCAATAAAGATGTATTTTTAAAAATAATAAACAATTATAGATTGTGATGAGTATGCTCTTCACAAAATTAACAATTATGAAGGCTCATTAAGATAATGTGTATAGCTGAAACCGATTTGGCTCAGTGGATAGTGCGTCGGTCTGCGGACTGAAAGGTCCCAGGTTCGATTCCGGTCAAGAGCATGTACATTGGTTGTGGGCACATCCCTGGTGCAAGGTGTGCAAGGTGTGCGGGCACATCCCTGGTGCGAGGTGTGCAGGAGGCAGCTGGTCGATGTTTCTCTCTCATAGATGTTTCTAGCTCTCTCATCCCTCTCCCTTCCTCTCTGTGAAAAACCAATAAAATATATATATTTTTTTAAAAATATAATGTGTATAAAGTGCTTAGCACAGTTCCTTAGTTGTTATTTTTATTGCATTTAATTTTCAAATCATTTCTATGACATAGGTATTATTGATATCCCCATTCTATTGGCAAGAAAAGCCAAGATTTGGAAGAGTTGGGTGATTTGTCTTAGGTCACACCGCACATGGCAGAATTGAGGCTAAAAAGCTCCGAAAAGTCAAACTCCAAAGTCTCTGTGTTTGACCACTGTCCTGGGAATATTTTATCAAGTCTTTAATTTCATGAGAAGATTCTGTTTCTAAAATTGCAAAAACACAAATTTCAATTAATTTTTAAAATTTCAACATATAATTTACTTAGGTATTACTATAGTCAAATGTATTATAGTACTAGAGGCCCAGTGCATGAAGTTTGTGCAAAGGGCTCGGCCCTCACAGCCCCGACCGCCTCTGCCAGCCCTCGCAGCCCCAACTGGCCCTCGCAGCCCCGGCTTCCTCGGGGAGGTGTGATTACATTTGGCCTAGCTTAATAATATAGGATAATCTCTGCATCTCAAGATCTTTAATAGCAAAATCTTACCATTTGCAACAGCTTGGATGGATCTAGAGGCTTCTATGCTAAGTGAAATAAGTCAGTCCGAGAAAGACAAGTCCCATATGATTTCACTCACATGTGGAATCTAAAAAATAAATAAATACATGAACAAACAAAATTGGAACAGACACAGAAAGTGGACTGGTAGCTACCAGAGAGGAGGGGGTTTTGGGGGGGCTGGATAAAAATGGCGAAGGGATTGAGAAGTACAGATTGGTAGTTACAAAACAGTCCAGGGGACGTAAAGTCCAGCACAAGAAACATAGTCAATAATAGTGTAATAACTATATATGGGGCCCGGAGGGCACTGGAAATACCAGGGGACCACTTTGTAAAGTATATGAGCATCTAACCACTAATACACCTGAAACTAATATAAAACAATACTGAATGTAAACTGCAATTGAAAATAAAATGTAAAAAATATAGAGCCTTAACTTATCCCATCTGCAATGTGCCATGGAAGATAACATATTTACAGATTCTGAGAATTAGGACGTATCTGGAATGCCATTATTCTCCCTACCGAAGTGACCAAATAGATATTCTAGAGCTGAGGTCAGCAAACTGCAGCTCGCAAGCCACATGCGGCTCTTTGGCCCTTAGAATGCGGCTCTTCCACAAAACACCATGGCCTGGGAGAGTCTACTTTGAATAAGTGGCCTTAGAAGAAGTTTAAGTTTAAAAATTTGGCTCGAAAAAGAAATTTCAGTCGTTGTACTGTTGATATTTGGCTCTGTTGACTGATGAGTTTGCCGACCACTGTTCTAGAGTCATTGATAAGAGTAGCACCCACCAGATACACTGAATTTGATCTCTACATTTGTCTACAATAATATCTCATGTACATCGAGAGTTTACTTTCTCCCAAGCACTGCGCTAAGTACTAAACATGAATATCTTATTTCTCATAAATATCTCTGAGGTATGTACTGTTATTATAATCCTCAATTTTCAGATAAGGGATTTGAAACCCAAAAGGTTAAGCTTTTTGCCTTTGATCAACAGCTAGTACATGGAAGAGTCCTCATTCAAACCCTGGTCTTCCTGACTCCGGAGCTGGTGCTCTTGACCATGTCTCTCTAAGCCTCCTTTGTTTGTGGCTAAGGTTCGGCCTTCCGACTGCTAAACACAACCACCTCCCTCACCCTGTGGTGTGCCAGCTCAGGGTGGCGCATGACAAAGGCTGAATGGATATTGGTTGAATTTAACTCCCCCAAAAAGAAACTTCTTGCCAGTTCCCACACAATCCATAGGTCATTCCCAAATTCCCATTTTCTCATTCTCAAACCTAATAAACTTTTATTGGGCATTTACGTGGCCGGCACTAGAGAAACTCAGAGATGAATAAAACACGTGGCTTACTTCAAGAGAGCGTAATTTCCAGTGAGAGCGCCGAGATGATGACCTTGGAGTGATCTTAAACTTTTCTCCTTTCCAGCCCCTTAGATAATCAGCAATGGATTGGAAAACAGGAAGCATCACGTTATTGTCCTTCCCAACTATCCACAGTAGGAACCTAAGAACAAGAGTCTGGAAGGTCTTTCAGATTCTTTTCATATGAATACTAGTGGCCCAGTGCACAAAATTCATGCACTTGAGGGGGGTGTCTCCCATCATGGCCTGTGCCCTGTCACAATGTGGGAGCCCCTCACAATTCATCACCCCAAAGAGGTAGGCCCTGCCCACCCATCCGGGGCTCCTCGATGGATTGCCCCAAAGAAATAGGCTGGAGCAGGGGGAGACCTGTGGACCCCGGGCCAGGCTGTGGTGAAGGCCTCCCTCTGTGCGTGCCTGCCTAACCCCGGCACAACCCCGCCCCCATCCCCCATGCTGTAAGGTCCCCCCGACCCACGCCTGCTGTGCATGCTGCCTGCTGAGCAGTGGTGATGTTACAGCACCCCGGACAATTGGCATATTCCTCTATTATTATATAGGATATTTTTCCTATGCGTACACAGACATGAACACACACACACATGCAGAGACAATTTTGGGTTTTGTTTCTATCTTTTAAAAATGGGAGCATGGCCGAGGTCGGTTTGGCTCAGCGGTAGAGCATCGGTCTGCGGACTGAAAAGTCCCAGGTTCGATTCCGGCCAAGGCATGTACATTGGTTGCGGGCACATCCCCAGTAGGGGGTATGCAAGAGCAGCTGGTCGATGTTTCTCTCTCATCGACGTTTCTGGCTCTCTATCTCTCTCCCTTCCTCTCTGTAAAATATCAGTAAAATATATTTTAAAAAATAAAAATGGGAGCATGTTCTACATATGTTTCTCATGGTTTTTCCATGCAGGGATGCTCAGTGGGAATATTTCCACTCTCACTTCCTCTTTGCTGTTTTATTCTCTCGCCGATGCTGGTCAAAGCTGTTTCAAGTGTTTCCCCCCAAAACTGGCAGGAAAGGAAGTTCCTTTTGCAGCTCAGGTCCTGTTTACAACAACCCTGGGGAATGACATGTCCACCGTTTCCTAAGCCATCTGGCACCTGGTCCCCGGAATGACAATTCCAAGACCTAAATTGGAGGATCTCTCCACGCGTAAGCTTCCCAATGGCTGCAGGGTAGTAACTCCCAATGGAAAACGCTCGGGCTAGCGTACGAGGTTCGTCACCGCCCGGCCCTGGAGCCGCTCAGCCTTGTGTTGTGACCGCACACACTCACACCCCAGGCCCACTGGCCTCTGTGGCGTTGCAGGCTCTCACATGCACCGCCTGCCTGGGGTGCAGGCCTTCCAGCTCGCTCTCTTCTCCGCCTGGGCAGCTTTCTCTGCTCCCTCGTCATCAGGATCCCTTCCACTCATTTTTTGTCTCCGCTGAAGCTTCGTGTCCTTCAGGGTCCACCTCGGCCCCTCCCACCCTGGTCTTCCTTTCCCTCCCTTCACTTGGGGCCAGGCATCGCACTGGTGCTTCACAGACCGTTTTGCCCACAGTTCTCTCTGTCCTGCCCCAGGGTCTGTCCCCTTCACCTGCTGCACCCCCAGGGCACCACGCTGGGGGGGGGGGGGAGAGACACGTTGTAGGAGCCCCAATGTTTGCTGAGTGAGTGATGGTGAGTGACTCATGGGGAAATCTCACTGCTTCTGGTTAACACACAAAATAGGCAGGGGCAGTCTCATGTTGAATATTTTGTTCCACTGACAACGAGAAGAGAGAGAGAGAGAAAAATCATTTACTAAAATAAAGGTGTCCTAGTTTCTCTTTCAAAAAAGTACCTCATCCATTTTAAGAGTCATTCTTTCCTGGTTTGAATTAATTTATTCATGGCTTTCGTTATAATCCAATTTTAAACGCGTCCCTCGTAACCCAGGGGTCTGAGCGGGCTGTGTCTGTGGTCTGTCGCTCACAGTGGATGGTGTGTTTCCTGTGTGTTTTGTCCTTTGGAAGGAGTAGATCCTCGTTTGGGGGAAACCACGAGGCCGAAGGACTGTCCCTCCAGAGTCTGTGGTTGGCTAATTTCTTGGCCTGGGGTTTCCCCAACAGTATACATTTGAGCCCCAAACCTATGTGAGTCTAGTCTTTTTTTAAAAATATATTTTATTGATTTTTTACAGAGAGAAAAGGAGAGGGATAGAGAGTTAGAAACATCGATGAGAGAGAATCATCAATCAGTTGCCTCCTGCACACCTCCTACTAAGGATGTGCCCGAAACCCAGGTACATGCCCTTGTCTGGAATCGAACCCGGGACCTTTCAGTCCGCAGGCTGACACTCTATCCACTGAGCCAAACCGGTTCCGGCGTGGGTCTAGTCTTACTGTGACAAATTCAGCAGAGCATTTTTTGCTCCAAATAGGAAAGATAAGCGTCCTTGTTATCACCCAGATTTTCCCTCTCCCACCCCCTTCCCCAAAGGTGGAGCTCTTTGGGGGTCTTTGTTTGTATGGAGGCTGCAGCTCCAGCATTGTCCCCGTTTTTTGGGGGGACCATAACAACTCCATCCCCTCCCCGCCCCCTCAGACCAGCCTGGCCCTCTGGAGTCACACCCTCTCTTCCGGCTCCTGAGGCCTGTGCCTACGTCTGCCGTGTACCTGGGTGTTTGTTGTGTTTTAGCTTGCGTTTCTAGATGACTATTAAATGTGGGGAAGTTTTTAGATGATCTAGTCCAAAATATTGCCAAAAATAGAAACCCAGTAGGCTAATTTTTAGAACTTTCCCTCAGGTTTTTAAAAAGGTCGCTTTGTTCTCCTCTTATTGTCTGTATATCTGCCACTTCTCTCCTATCCTCTCATCTTCAACAGTCAGTTACAGAACAAAATGCCTTATGCTAATACTTTCCTCGTGTATTGGTCTCTTCTTACTGTTTTTCCCCCTCTCCTCTCCTAACTATTCTTTTATGCAATTTTCCAGTGAACAGGCACCAAATATAGCTAGTATTTGATCTATATGAAACATGCTAATTTAACTGCTCTTCTCAAAAAAACAAAAAATTCTATACCAATCTTGCAGATGGGGGAAAAAAACTTGAGGTCGGCAAAACTTCTAGCAATGTTTCCACACGTCCCATTGTCAAGATGCTGGCAAACTGGAAAACACTGGATGGCTGTTTGCAAAAATTCAGTGGGAGGAAGGCGGGGAGGGTACAGGGGGCATAAGTGGTGATGGAAGGAGACTTGACTTGGGTGGTGAACAAACAGCACAGTGAACGGATGATCTGCTGTGGAATTTGCACCTGAGTCCTGTGTGATTTTGTTAACCAGTGTCACCCCAATACACTTAATAATAAGGCAAAAAACAAAACCACAAACAACAAAATTCAGTACTAGTATTACATGTCATAATTAAGTTATTTTAGACCTAGACCAACTTACTGGGGACTGAGATCTAGGTACATATGCATATAAATGTTTCTATCACTGAGCAAGTACATCGGGGTACTTTATGCGGAGGGTATTGGCAGCCCCAGCATGCTATGGCAGAGGGTGCAGTCTATACAGGGGTGGGCAAACTTTTTGACTCGAGGGCCACAATGGGTTCTTAAACTGGACCGGAGGCCGGAACAAAAGCATGGATGGAGTATTTGTGTGAACTAATATAAATTCAAAGTAAACATCATTACATAAAAGGGTACGGTCTTTTATTTTTTATTTTTTATTTCAATAGTTTAGAACAGCCATCGGCCCGCGGGCCGTAGTTTGCCCACACCTGGTCTATACTGTTGTCCTGTCCCACTCCTGGCTTCCTTGGAATTTCTCATCTACATAATAGTGAGGGAAAATGAGGTAAGTGTTGAACTGACTTTTGTCACTGCTCTAATCAAGGTTACACATTAACTAACTTATAAATAAATCATTCTCCATAACAGAAACATCAGCAACTAAAATGGTTTATAAACACAGCCACAAAGCTTTTTCAAAAGAACTTTTTTAAAACTCTCCTTAGTTGTGTCAGCTTTGGTTAATGCATATCCTACCTCCACAAAGATTTTTTTTAAACTATTTTATTGGTTTTTTTTTTATATAGAGAGGAAGGCAGAGGGAGAGAGAGTTAGAAACATCGATGGGAGAGAAACATAGATCAGCTGCCTCCTGCACACCCCCCACTGGGGATGTGCCAGCAACCAAGGTACATGCCCTTGACCAGAATCCAACCTGGGGCCCTTCAGTCCACAGGCTGACGCTGTATCCACTGAGCCAAACCAGTTAGGGCTCCACAAAGTTTTAAAAGCGTTTGTAAATCCCAATTTTAAGGATTGATAAAATCCTTTCTGAATCAGTTACCTATTGCTGCATCACAGGCCACACACCTCCATGCAATGGCTTTGTGCATGGGGGTGTCCCTCGCCCAGCCTGCACCCTCTCCACCGGCACCATCGTTTTATTTGCTCACGAGGCTGGGGGTCAGGAGCACCAGCGGGGCTCCGGGGGCGGCTGTGGGCCTCATCCCCAGGCCCCATGGGGCTCAGCACTGTGTGAGAAGGCAGCTGCGCCTTCGGGCTGTCAGGGGGCCTGGCGGGGTTTGGAGCCACTTCTTCCCGCCTCTTTCTCCAGCGGGACAGCCTGGACTTTTTCACATGGCAGATGGTGTCCCCAGATTAACGTTAAAATTTGTAGTCTCAGCTTAGAAGTCCCAGGACGGAACAGCCACCACATCTACTGGTCAAAGCAAGTCAGAGCCCGGCCCAGACGCACGGAGAGAGGACGGAGACTTCACCTCCTGAGGGCACATTATTGCGCCCGTAGGGATGGCAGGAACTGTTGGCGGCCATCTTTGCAGACAATCTGCTGTGATCACTTTACCCAGATAAACAGCACTCATTCTGTTTTTGCTGCAAATCAACAGGTAAGTGCATTAACTATAGGTTAGTACTAGTAGTAGGTAGCTGAGAGTACTTGCACTAAATACGTGCAGGTACGTCCCCAAGTATAAGCCTGTTTAGGGCATTGTTTGAATGTTAGCACCAATTTCAAGAGAGAAGGTGCAATCTCACTTGATTGATACTGAAACTTGCATTAAATTCGGCTGGTCCTTCGCCCGTGAAACATCACCGTTAGTTCGTTACCCCTCCGGGTCTTCTTCCTGGAGGTCGGTCGCTTAGGAGTGTGGGGAGATGCGAATAAATTACCTGCTTTTCGTATTCTGATAATACTGTATTGCAATTTTGGAATAACGGTCTAATCTCACTAATTATTTTTAAAGAAATAACACGATTTTGATTTTGCAAATTGTATCACACCGAGTTCTCCGCAATCGGGTACACCAAGATCTTCCCATCGAAACCCTCGCCGCCGGCACTCAGCAGATGGATAATTTTGACTCGCGTATGTATGGAACGAAGTTCCATGACTATCCAACGACGCCAACCACTCCCATGGCATGTGGAATTATGCAATGGGAAATGTTTCCAGCGATGCCCTTTTATGTGTTAACTTTGCAAAATGTATTCTCAATTATAATTTCAAATCACCTGAGCAACAGAAGAACACTAGAAGTTGTATAAAAACCAAGGACTTATTTAAATTTAGCATTAAGAAAATATTTTAATTAGTTGGCACAAACTGAAGATAACCCATGTTTCACAGTTCCAGTTGACACTTGCCAGAATATGACATGTTGAATATTTGTTTTTGTCTAATACCCCTTAGACTAAGAAAAAAAATTTAAAGCAGAGGGTGTAACATAATCTACTCCCATGAGATTGAGGAAACTCTAATTAGACCCCTTTAAAGAAGAAATGTACTTTCGTGGAAAAAAAATTTTAATGTGTGCTTTAAATGACCTTTAAATTTCAAGATTTTTTTCAAGACACAATTGTGTAATCTTCATATTAATGAACATGCCAGATATTTTAATTTCCTGCCTACCTGCCAAGTCTCATCAGTTTGGAACGAGATTTAATTTTAAGGGGCCTCCCTTTTTTTAAAAAAAAAAATACACTTTCTTGTATTTTGAAAGAGGCTGAAAGAGGTTTTTCTTTTCTTTTATTATACATTTTATTGATTTTTTTTTTTTTTACATAGAGGAAGGGAGAGAAATAGAGAGTTAGAAACATCAATGAAAGAGAAGCATCTATCAGCCGCCTCCTGCACACCCTCTACTGGGGATGTGCCCGCAACCAAGGTACATGCCCTTGGCTGGAATCGAACCTGGGACCCTTCAGTTCACAGGCCAACGCTCTATCCACTGAGCCAAACCGATTTCGGCTGAAAGAGGTTTTTAAGATATATTTTGTTCATTTATATCTTTGAAACATGTGGACTACCTTCGTTTAAAAATTCTCCTCCAGCCGAAACCGGTTTGGCTCAGTGGATAGAGCATCGGCCTTCGGACTCAAGGGTCCCAGGTTTGATTCCGGTCAAGGGCATGTACCTTGGTTGTGGGCACATCCCCAGTGAGAGGTGTGCAAGAGGCAGCTGATCAGTGATTCTCTCTTCGATGTTTCTAACTCTCTATCCCTCTCTCTTCCTCTCTGTAAAAAATCAATAAAATATATATTTTTTAAAATTCTCCTCTATATTGACTTGGGGTAGCCTTGGCTCATCCATTTCAGCACTACTCGCTTGCTTTACTTCTCAGCAGCGCATTTATTTAAAATATACATTTTAAAAATCCCATCGTCACTGAAGGTGGGCCAAATGCTTTGACAGAGCGAGTTTAGGGGGCCCTGCAGGGCGGGATGGAATGTCTGAGGAGCAGCCTTAGTGGTCGCTGTGTGACGATGCCCTCCAATGCGATGGCGGGAGCTTGCGTTTCCTTATTCGTCCTCGGGCTGAGTCCACAGCCTTTTGCCAAGATGAAGGTCCGTTTCTCACTCCCCTAGCTCTCCCTGAGGGCGGGCGGGCGGCCCCTTGTTTAGCACACAGAGTGTACCACAGGTACACGCCCCATGTTTTTTGTCTCTGCATTTCCAGCCTCACAGCCCAAAGGCAGAGGGACCCGGGCCTGGACTCACATCAGTCAGAGCCGGCGTGATGTCGCTGCACTCCCATCACCTCCTTCCTGACACCTTGTCCTTCTTTGTCAGTCAAGGTGACCCCACAGAGTCCGCCAGGGCAATGCTGCAGAGAGAATCAGAAAGATACCAGAAGAAGAAATACTTTTATTTTATTTTACCAGCCCGGAGGGCCTGTTATCAGTGTGACAGAATAACGTAATTGAGAAATTAGCTGGGCTTGTTGTCTACTCTGGAGTCATCACAGAGACTACGCCCCCCCCCCCCACACACACACCACCACACACACACACACACACACACACACACACACACACAAGCCATTAAGCCTCCCAGAGTCCTGAGGTGTTGGGTTTGCCTCCCTCGGGGGAGCTCAGGCACCTAGGAACTTGGGGATTTGGAGTTGAATTATGGAAAGGCGAGGCCCTGGGGGGAGGAGGTGGGAGTGCTGTGTGAGGGAGTGGCCAGCTCCCTGGAGACCGGCCACCAGGGATGCAGAGCAGCCGCGAGGAGCAGGATGGTGGGAGAGAGCTGCATCGTGTGGCACCCGGGGCTGACCCACTGGCACGTGCACACGCACTGCCTGGAGACCTCAAATGCCATTTTGAGTCAGAAGGTCTGGAGTGGGTCCGGAGACTCGGCGTTTCTAAGAAGCTCCCAAAGGTGCTGCGATGCTATCGGTCCTGGGACCCCACCTTGAGTCCTAAGGGGTGAGGGGGAGTAGGTGGGACTTCAGAGGAGGCCCCAGGAAAGGCTAAGTGTGGAACCACTGGAAGCAACGGCCAAAGTTCTGAGTGGCTGAGTTGTACACTGAGGCAGAGCACGCTGTTACCACGAGCTGCCCGTCTCCAAAGGGATCCTGTCAGCCTGTACTCAGAGCATCTCTTCCAGTAACTACAGAAAGAGCTGAGCACTAATGGCCCTTCGCCAAATGCTCTGGCCTATTTCCCCACAGCCTCTTAGGGTTCTTAAATGACCCCAGGGAAGGGGAGGAACTCAGCTCCCCACAGACTGCATTTCCAGACTGCCTTGGCCTGAGAAAGGATCAGCGGAGGACCTGAGCCAAAACTATTTCATCTAGAAAAATTAAGAAATGTTAATGTTTTAGCACCCAGGTATCATGGAGCAAATTCATATGAGTTACCCTTTTCATCTCAAACTTAAAGAGAATCGGATTCAGTAATCAATAAATGACCATTCGCCAGTTTTTCTTTTCCTTTTTTAAATATATTTTTACTAGAGGCCCAGTGCACAACATTCGTGCACTGTGGGGGAGGGGGCTCCTTAGCCCGACCTGTGCCCTGTAGCAGTGGGAGACCCCCCAGGGGGGAGTCTGATGCAGAGCTGGGAGAGGCTCCGCCACCACTGCCCTGAGCCTGGCTTCTGGTTGAGCGACACTCCCCCTGGGGGAGCACACTGGCCACCATGGGTAGCTCCTGTATTGAGCGTCTGTCCCCTGGTGGTCAGTGCAAGTCATAGCAACTGGTCATTCCGCCATTCAGTCGATTTGCATATTAGGGTTTTATTACATAGGATTTATTTCAGGGAGGAAGGGGGAGAAAGAGACAGAAACATCAATGATGAGAGAGAATCATTGATCGGCTGCCTCCTGTACACCCTACGCTGGGGATTGAGGCCACAACCTGGGCATGGGCCCTGACCAGGAATCAAACCATGACCTCCTGGCTCATAGGTCGATGCTCAGCCCCTGAGCCAGGCCAGCCAGGC
Source organism: Vespertilio murinus (assembly GCA_963924515.1). Classification (NCBI taxonomy): domain Eukaryota; kingdom Metazoa; phylum Chordata; class Mammalia; order Chiroptera; family Vespertilionidae; genus Vespertilio; species Vespertilio murinus. The sequence goes on along the minus strand of OZ004720.1, from coordinate 5,094,079 downwards.
CATCAGTTGTTCAATCAGCCAATGTTAGGGACTGATGAATGGATTTCCCTAAGCCCTCATGTGGAGCATTTTGGAGTTCCTGACAAGAAAAAGTAGTTGAAGGACTCAAGTGCCCCAAAAGATCTGAGGACTTAAATAAATTCCTTATCAGTCAATGATTTTGCCATGGTGACAAAGGCCCTTCCCTTATACACACTCTTCAAATTGCTCTTTGAGATTTTTTTTCCCCTCTTCAAGTCCTTGCTCTTCATTTAAATATGATTCTCCAGGATAAACATGTCCAGGGGAAAGACCCAGTTTGATTTTCTTCTGCCAGCAGCTTCTAAAGAGAGCCTCGCATCCCCCCTCCACACTCCGCCCTCAGTCCTCCGAGTCCAAAATCAAAATGGAAGGTAAGAGGAATGGCCATGTATTCTGCCTGATCTTCTGTCCTTGAGAGACCAAAAGTCACAGAGGGATCCTCCAGTAGTTTTGTTGGGCCAACAGTTTTTGTTGTTGTTTTTAACATGACATTTAAATATAAGAATTTCACCCAAAAAATCCATATTTCTGGTTTCTCTTGACAACTCAGAAGATCTGGCAACACCTGGCGGCTGTCTCCAATGCCGCATCCCGGCGCAGTGGGCACGTGTGGTCCTCTGGCCGCCACCGCCTGCCTCCCCGCTCCACGTTCAGGAGGCTGCCGTTCAGAAGGCATTTCCCACCATTCAAGTCTTCTACCAGGTTCTCCCCAGCAGGTGACCCAGGCCTGGCGGATCTGGCGCGTCTCCCAGGCTTTTCAATGGGGTGCTAGTTTCAGGAAGAATCCGGTGCAGGGGAGAATTGGGGGAGTCTTTATGACAGTAGAAATGGTGGAAGCAACACCCAGGTTCTAGGGGTCTGTAGGGGCAGTAGGATCCCAAGGTCAACAGCAGCAGCGGTTCCCTTCCTGGCCTGGTGCTGAGGAGTGACTTTGACCATGGCTTTAGTTCCATGGCCTGTCTTTGTCCCATTTCCCAAGTCCTATTCGCCAGCCTGCCGGCTGATTGTGAGCTGTTCAAGATTTCCTTGCTACAACCTTAAATCTCTCATCTAGAAACTCTGCTTCTTGAGGCAGGGCATGGTTTCCACCAAATCCTATTCCTTTACATCCTAACTTCCAACTACATTTATAGTTGGAACTACATTAGTAGTTGGAAGCTTGTAACATGCAATCCCCATTAAGATACCAACGGAATATTTCACAGATCTAGAACAAACTCTCCAAAAATTCATCTGGAATAAAAAAAAAACGATCCTGAATAGCTGCAGCAATCCTGAGAAAGAAGAACAAAGTTGGAGGGATCAAGCTGTACTACAAAGCCACTGTTCTCAAAACTGCCTGGTACTGCACAAGAATAGACATGTAGCCAGTGGTAGGCAAACTACGGCTCGCAAGCCACATGCGGCTCTTTGGCCCCTTAAGTATGGCTCTCCCACAAAATACCATGTGTGGGTGAGCACGTACAGTGCGATTAAAACTTCGTGGCCCATGCACAGAAGTCTCTCAAAAGAAATTTTGATCGTTGTACTTTTGATATTTGGCTCTGTTGGCTAATGAGTTCGCTGACCACTGATATAGACCAATGGAACCGAAGAGAACCCAGAAATCAACAGAAGCCATTATGCGCAAAAGAGGCAAGAATGTCTCTTCAATAGTCAAAATAGTTTCTTCAATAAATGGTGTTGAGAAAATTGGACAGATAGATGCAAAAAAATTGAAACTAGACCACCAACTTACACCATAACACAAAAATAAACTCAAAATGGATAAAGGACTTAAATGTAAGACAGGAAACCATAAAAATCCTAGATGAACTCATAGGCAGAAAAATATCAGACATATGCTGTAGCAAATATCTAGGGCAATGGAAACTAAGGAAAAAATAAACAAATGGGACCACATCAAAATAAAAACCTCTGCACATCAAAAGAAACCCATCAACAAAACAACAAGAAAGCCCACTGCATGGGAGAATAACATTTGTCAATGTTATCTCTGATAATGGCTTAATATCCAACATTTACAGGGAACTCATACAACTTAACAAAAAGAAGATAAATAATCCAATCAAAAAATGGGCCAAGGAATTAAATAGACACTTTTCAAAAGAGGTAATGCAGAAGGCTGAGAGACATATGAAAACATGCTCAAAGTCACCAATCATCTGAGAGATGCAAATCAAAACGACAATGAGGTACCACCTCACACCTGTCAGAATGGCTATCAACAAATCAACAAATGACAAGTGCTGGCGAGGATGCGGAAATAAAGGAACCCTCGTGCACTGCTGATGGGAATGCAGAACTGGTGCAGCCACTGTGGAGAACAGTATGGAGCTTCCTCAAAAAACTGAAAATGGAACTCCCATTTGACCAAGTGATCCCACTTCTAGGACTATATCCCAAAAAATCAGAAACACCAATCAGAAAGGACATATGCACCCCTATGTTCATAGCAGCACAATTTATAATAGCAAAGATTTGGAAACAGCCTAAGTGCCATCACCAGATGAGTGGATTAAAAACTGTGGTATGGCCGAAACCGGTATGGCTCAGTGGTAGAGCGTCGGTCTGCGGACTGAAAGGTCCCGGGTTCGATTCCGGTCAAGGGCATGAACATTGGTTGCGGGCACATCCCCGGTAGGGGGTGTGCAAGAGGCGGCTGGTCGATGTTTCTCTCTCATCGATGTTTCTGGCTCTCTATCTCTCTCCCTTCTTCTCTGTGAAATATCAATAAAATATATTTTTTTAAAAAAATAAATAAAAACTGTGGTACATCTACACAGTGGAATACTACGCTGCTGTAAAAAAGAAGGCATTCTTACCATTTGCAACAGCACGGATGGACCTGGAGAGCATTATGCTAAGTGAACACTGGTGGAGAAAGTGAATATCATATGATCTCATTCATTTGTGGAATATAATGAACAACAGAAACTGATTAACAAAAATAGAGCCAGAGGAAAAAATATTTTAGAATATAATAGAAGTAATCCTGTTGTTTGCAGATTTTTTATATTTTCTACAACTTTTGTGATATTATACTCTGTTAGTACAATTTTGGTAATATTATTATACTTTAAAAATTTTTTCTTGAAATATTAATGTTTATTACATGTAATATTATTATATTTTAAATCTTTCTTAAGATAAAAATAAGAGAGATGCAAATCAAAACAACAATGCGATACCACCTCACACCTGTCAGAATGGCCAACATCAACAAAACAACAAACGACAAATGTTGGCGAGGTTGCGGAGAAAAAGGAACCCTCGTGCACTGCTGGTGGGATTGCAGGTTGGTGCAACCACTGTGGAGATCAGTATGGAGCTTCCTCAAAAAACTGAAAATGGAACTCCCATTTGACCCAGTAATCCCACTACTAGGAATATACCCCAAGAAACCAGAAACACCAATCAGAAAGGATATATGCACCCCTATGTTCATAGCAGCACAATTTACAATAGCTAGGATTTGGAAACAGCCTAGGTGCCCGTCAGCAGATGAATGGATCAGAAAACTATGGTACATCGACACCATGGAATACTATGCTGCCATAAAAAGGAAGGAATTCTCATCATTTGCAGTAACCTGGATGGAATTGGAGAGCATCATGCTGAGTGAAATAAGCCAGTCAATGAAAGAGAAACACCACATGACTTCACTCATTTATGGATATTAAAGAACATTATAAACTAATGAATAGAAGGATAGATATAGAGACAGTAAAACAACAAGCAGACTGTCAGATGACAGTGGGTAGGGGAGGGTGATCTGGGGGAGATAAGAGATGAACCGAAGGACTGGTACAACCAATGGACACAAAACTCCGGGGAGGGAGAGCATGTATGGGGGGGGGGGGGCACAATGGTAAGCTATGTACACATATAATACCTTAATAATTTTTTTTAAAAAAAGATAAAAATAAAATACCAATGCTGGGTCCTGCACACACACACACACACACACACACACACACACGCACACACGTGTCTAATTTAATTCGTCTGGCTGGATTTCTGGCACTGGACTTTTAAAAATCCTCGGGTACTTTTTTAAAAAAAATATATTTTATTGATTTTTTACAGAGAGGAAGAGAGAGGGAAAGAGAGTCAGAAACATCGATCAGCTGCCTCCTGCACACCCGCTACCGGAGGTGTGCCCGCAACCAAGGTACATGCCCCCAACCGGAATCGAACCTGGGACCCTTCAGTCCGCAGGCCAACGCTCCATCCACCGACCCAAACCGGTTTATGTGGCCCCTGTCTCTTGTCCAGGCCTCCACTCCTCCCCCTTTTATCGGTGCCCATTCTGAGGCCCAAAGAGACACTGAACAACCTGCCCAAAGGCCTGCACCTTCAAATAACTGCAAACACAGGAACAAACACCACCACACGCCCGCGTAGAGGGCACTCAGCGGGACACCTTCCTTTCCCCAGAACAGGCCTGTGAGCGCCCACTCTTTCCTTAGAAAGGGAAGTCGCGGAGAGAGAGCTCATGGGCGGGGAAGCAGCAGAGTGTGTGACTGTGATCCCCAAATCTGATCACATCAGAACCCCGGGGGGATGGTTACACACAGGTGGCTGCCCCCTCAGAGCGCCAGCTCCGGGCGCTGGGGTGGGGAGGAGAACACCATTCCTAACAATTCCCTGGGACAGCTGCGTGCCGCTGGTCCAGGGCCACACCAGTGGCGAGGCGAAGGCTCAGACTGAGAATCGTGCTGCCTGGTAAGATCCAGTTCTGCCCTGACACCTGACACGGGCAAGTTACTCACCATTTGTGAAACGGGGCAGGCATTAGTTTGGGCTTATTGTAATCATCAAGTGAGCATAATACACACAAAGCATTTAGACCTGTGTCTGTCCTATAGTGAGTGCTTAATAAATATTAGCTATTTCCACTCATTCGTTCATTCATTGAACAATTATTTTTTTAAATATATTTTGATTTTCCACAGAGAGGAAGGGAGAGGGATAGAGAGTTAGAAACATCGATGAGAGAGGATCATCGATCAGCTGCCTCTTGCACATCCCCTACTGGGGATGTGTCCGCAACCAAGGTACATGCCCTTGGCCGGAATCGAACCTGGGACCTTTCAGTCCGCAGGCTGACGCTCTATCCACTGAGCCACACCGGTTTCGGCCATTGAACAATTATTAATCAGGTGCTTCCTTTGAGCCAGGCTCTGTTCCTGGCGCCGGAAGTGCAGTGGTGAACAAGCTCTAAGCCCAGCTTCCCGAGGAGCTTGCAGTGCCCGGTGGAGGCACACGATGCCTTGCAAACACATCCTATGTCACACAGGAGAATGCTGCGCTCCCAGCGCACTGAACAGCAGGCGCACACAGAGTTTCGTGAGAACTTGATCCAGCTTCGTTCGCATCTTCCAGTTCAAGGAAGTGGCGGCATCGTGTTTCCAACGCACAGGCCCCTCAGCGAGAGGGCTCTCACCGCGGTGCCCGAATGAGCCCAGGCCGGGGCATTTGGTCAAGGTTCTCCACGGCAATAGGACCGATAGGAAAATAATATGCATACATCCGTGTGTCATTTATATTTATACTCATGCAGATTTAGAAATATATCTCTATATTCTGTATTATATAATAAATATGCATTGTTACTATATAGCATTATAGTGGGTGCCTCCCCCCTGGATCGCAAGCTCCTCGGGAAGCTGCGCTTTGAGCTTATTCACCACTGCACTTCCGGCGCCAGGAACAGAGTCTGGCTCAAAGAAAGCACTTATATTTATATTTGTAAATATATTTGTCACTTATATTTATCATTTATATTTATATTTATATTTATGCAGATTTAAAATATATCTCTATATTCTATATTATACAATAAATATAAATTATTACTATATAGCATTATATATATATATATATTCTTAAATATATATATTTTTAAAATATATTTTATTGATTTTTTACAGAGAGGAAGAAAGAGGGATAGAGAGCTAGAAACACCGATGAGAGAGAAACATCGATCAGCCATGTCTTGCACACCCCCCACCGGGGACGTGCCTGCAACCAGCGTACATGCCCTTGACCGGAATAGAACCCGGGACCCTTCAGTCCACAAGCCGACACTCTATCCATTGAGCCAAACCAGTTTTGGCCTTAAATATATTTTTATTGATTTTTTTTACTGAGAGGAAGGGAGTGGGATAGAGATTTAGAAACATCGATAAGAGAGAGACATCAATCAGTTGCCTCTTGCACACCCCTACTGGGGATGTGCCTGCAACCAAGGTACATGCCCTTGACCGGTATTGAACCGGGGACCATTCAGTCCACAGGCTGATGCTCTATCCACTGAGCCAAACCGGTTTCGGCTAGCATTGTATATTAATAACCTAGTTACATAAGAGATACTTTAAATATTTATATAGATAGCTATGTATATATTATAGAAATTGGCTCAGTGACTATGGAGGGCAGGAAGTCCCACCCTGCGCCATCTGTAAGCTGAAGACCCGGGAAGCCGGAGGTATAACAGTCTGATTCCTGAGGCCTGAGAATCAAGAGCATAGGTGTCCCAGGGCAGAAGAAGGTGGATGTCCCCGCTCAAAAAAGAGGGCACGTTCACCTGCCTCTGCCTTTCTGTTCTAGGCAGCCCCTCCACAGATTAGATGGTGCCCAGTCACATGGGTTCAGGAGGTCTTCTTAGTCTACTAGCTCCAATGCCAGTCTCTCCCAGAAACATCCTCGGAGACACATCTCATAAATAACACAAAAATTAACCTCCCAGGCACAGCCAATATCTTAGGTTTTGTTTGAGAAAGAACATTCAAAACGATAGCAGGCAGGCTGGAGAGAGTGTTAGAAGCAAAGGGAAGGTGGCCATGCACTGGGTGTTTTCTAGATGTTATTACACTTAATCCTCAGAATCGTTGTGGGGTAGGCATTGTGGGAGGAGGAGAGGAAGCTGCGTGGGTAACGTGGCACGCTAATGGCCTGAGCATCTCTGTTAGGGCCGGCCTGGCGGCAAGCAGAGCGGAGGGCCACTGTCACACCACCAGCCTCATCTGACCCCCTTCTCCTGAAGCCCCAGGCAGGGGCAAGGGTGAAGCCATAACTGCAGCCATGTATTTGCCCACTGTCCCTCCACTCTGTTCCCCAAGCAAGTGACAGTGATGTAACAAGATGCAAGGAGCAGCTACAGCTACTTCTGAGCAGAACACTGTGACCCCAGGCCAGCCTCATACCCCATGTGGTCTTCCTCAACATGTTAAAAAAACAAAAACAAAACAAAACTTTATTAAAGACACGGATTGCTGGGAAATACAGACCAGTAAATCAGGAAAAAATAAAAGTGTTCCATAATCCCCTTACCTCAGGGGGAAAAAACCTAAAATTTTGATAGCAATTCCCCTCTTACCTTGAAATCATAGGGAGCCTGTCCTCTGTGCCATTAACTGCCCTTTCCAGTTGCACATGTCAACTAGCTGGGGGTCCTTTGTTTGTTTGTTGGTTTGTTTGTGTTGTTTTCACTCTGGGGTTGTTTCTGGAGGGAGGGTCTCCCATTTTGTTGGGTGAGGGGCATGGGTTTGGGACACGTTGAAGGTGTGTTTGTTTGGGGTTGCTTTTCTATTCGTAGCACTCACCTCACCGTTTTGGGGCCAATTGTTTTTTCGAGGCTCTTTGCAGATGGCATCTACATTCTAGAGCTGGCGCATCATGCGGGGATCTTTTTTCCTCCGGGTTTTACAGCGCCGGCGGCTCTCCGTCCCTTCGAACGGCCAGCGTTTGGCCTTCGGCGATGCCTGGACTTGGCTTTGTGCAATGGCGACTGGCAGTCGCAGGGGTGGCCTGGCCTCTCCCCGCTGCCCCCTCTCCCTGGGCTCAGGGAGGTTCCCAGCCAGGCCGAGAGGGCAGCGCGAGGGAGGCCGAGGGCCCGCGCTTCGCGGTAACTAGGCAACAGGCGCCTTAGCAACAGAGAGGGGGCGGGACCTAGAGGGGAAGTCGGAAGCAGCGACTAAGTCTCGCGAGAGCCGCTTTTGCGCGCGAACTCCAAGTGCGAGGGTCCCGGGGTTAGTTCCGGGCGGGACTCGGCGCTGACCCCCGGGGACGCCGCCACTCCCGCGGGTCGGACACCTTCACCGCCCCGCCATGGAGACGTCGGCGCAGCCGCAGCCCCCGGCGTCCAGGACCAGGAACCTGCCCTGGTAGGAGAGGCCTGGCTGCTGCCGGGGAAGGGGGTCGGTCGGCCTCTCGGAGAGGCGGAGGGCGGGTAGGCAAGGGACGGGGTCCCCGCGGGAGTTCTCCCTGCGCCCGGACCTGCGGCCAGACGGCGCCTCAGGGGTCCGTCCCGACCCCCCCAGCGCCCCAGTCTCCCCTATTCTCAGGGCTTTTCCAGGCTTTCGCACCTGGATGGCCGCGCGGGGATTTGATCCCGCGTCTGGTCAGTGCGTCGGCCACAGAGCCAAATGTTCTCTTGGCGCTTGCCACAATGTTCGAGGCGATGGCTGGTCAAATTCTAACCTAAAATAATAATCACACCCTCCAGGTAACTCTTATTTCAGTGGCCTTCTGTCAGGTCAGCAGGGACCCCGTTAGACGTTTGATCTTTACACAGATCCTAGGAGGTAGGCATTCCTCATTCCAGTGTTACAGGTGGAGCAATTACAGCCAGAGGTTATAAATGGTTTGTTTGCATTAGATTCCAGAACTAGAAAGTGGGTTTGGGTTTGAACCCAAGTGATCTGAATTCAGAGTTGTGCTCACAACTATGTCCTGATGATGTTTTATTAAAGACCCCCAGGGGATTTGGCTCCATCGCAGCAAATTCCGGGTTGTGCTTGTCTAATAATAGCTTCGATTTGCTTTTATCATTGTAAAAAACATGTCGCTTACCATTTGTAGTCGAAAGCATTCTAAAATGCACAATTCAGCGCCATTAAGAACATTTAGAATGTTGTGCAACCTTCCATCCCCCTATCAAGTTCCAGAAATTTTCGTCACCCCAGATGGAAACCACGTACCCACTGGCAGTCACTCCGCATTTCTCCCTCTCTTAGCCCCCGGCAAACACGAATCTGCTTTCTCCATGAATTTGCTTTTTCTGGATATTTCATATAAATACAGTCAATATGTGGGCCTTTGCGACTGTCTTCTTCTCATTCACCATGTTTTCAAGGTTCATCCATGTAGTAGTGTGTAACGTCATTTCTTTTCATGGCTGAGTACTAGTCCATTGTTAGGATATACCATCATTATCTGTTTCTGTATACTGGGTGTGAGTGCAATTTTGAGTTCACCTTGAAATCATAGGTGCCCATCCAAGCTGAGGTTATAGGCAGACAGCTGGAAGGGTGAAATTAGAGTTTATCATCCTCAGCTTTATGGACATTTTGGGCCAGATTCTTGATTGGGGGTATGGGGCTGTCCTGTGCATTATAGGATCTTTAGCAGCATTCCTGGGGCCCACCCACTAGATGCCAGTAGCACCTCCACCCAGCCGTGACAACTGAAAATGTCTTCAGGTATGGCCAGATGAGAACCACCGGTCTGCATTCAAACATAAACGGTTTTGTTTCTCTTCCTCTTTTCGGATACGAAAGGATTCTTTTGCATATAACAACCTGTTCTTGCATTTATGTGTGGTATATGTGATCCGTGTTAAATTGTATTTCAGGGTTGAAAAATACCGGCCACAGACACTGGGTGATCTCATTTCTCATCAGGACATTCTGAGCACCAGTAAGCATCCACGTGATCCTAGTGGGAGGACCTTTCAGCATTCTCGGTGGTGTCGTCTCTGCCGAGCAATCACTTGGAAGAGGCTCGCTGAGCTTTATGGGAGGTTGCTGTAAGCGTGGAGTGGAGTCCTTGGGGTCTTTTATTCCTGCCTCTGCCTCTGCCTCTGTTTTAAACATGGCGTTGCAGTGCCTTCTGCCCCCACCTCAAGGGCCTGCGGTGAGTGAGGCTCTCAGAAACTGATGGAGTCTCTTCCCCCCCATCCTCAGTTCAGAAGTTTATCAGTGAAGACCGACTGCCACACCTGCTTCTCTACGGCCCCCCGGGGACGGGGAAGACGTCCACCATCCTGGCCTGCGCCAAACAGCTGTACAAAGACAAAGAATTTGGCTCCATGGTCTTGGAGGTAAACGGGGTTGTTCTTCGTTGACAGAGGACTCCAGTCTCTCTCAGTTCTGCTGCCTCTGTTTTCGTTTACAAGGAAGTTGTCCTTCTGGTTGGGAAAGAAGCAGACACAGGATAGGTCAACTCACTTTTTCTGTACTTGACACGTTGGCCTGGATTGGCATTAGCTGGAGGGCAGTTGTAGGGCTCGTACCTTCCTTGTTGTTGCCAGCTTGTACCCAAACACTCAGTGGTCACTCAGTTGCTGGCTGTCTCCATGTGCCCCTCCATGTGCGCTGACAACATCCCCCTCTCGGGGGCACGTCGCACTGCCTTCTCAGGTGGCATCACCACGGCCACAGTAGTCCCTGACCTGCTGCACAGCCCTGTGGTTTCCCCACCCCCACCAATACCTTTCACAACGTGTCTTCATGTAATTCTCTTCAAAGCGCTGAATTTGAGGATGCCACCTCTTCACTGCTGGACTGGACTAATACACTTGTAGATTACAACATTCTAAACATTGTTGAGTGCAAGAAAAACATTTAGTTGGTGTTTTTTGTTCTAGATCTTAGAACCTCGCTCCACACCTGTTCTCACCGCCATGTGTTAAGACACTTGGTAGCTTCTGGGTTGCTCTAGGTTGTGGTAGCTAACATTAGCATCATTCTGCTCGGGTCAGAGGTCATGAGACCAGGCCACTTAGCTATTCTTCCCGAGTTTGCCAGTGATTGTCCTCAGAAGGGGAGAGGAAGTTCAGTCCTTTGTCTTTCAGACTGAAAGATCAATCTAGTGAGCTAGGAGTTTTAATACAAATGTGACCTTGTTTTTTGAATAGTGATTATCTCTTAGCTGTCTTGGAGACCTAGCTTGCTGAACTAGATTGATGTAAAGGCACCTTAATTCATAAATCGCCCACCAACATGCTTTTTATTTATTCTGGCTTCTCTCTTCCACACTTAGCTGAATGCTTCAGACGACCGAGGAATAGACATCGTTCGGGGACCAGTCCTGAGCTTTGCTAGCACAAGGACAATATTTAAGTAAGAAATATTTGCATAATTTCCCCCGAGATTTTGATCAGTGAGATTATACAGCTGAATTTTTTTTTTTTTTAGCTTCCTTTTGCCAGTTTATAAAAGTAGGGGGAAATGACTTTGTCAAAAACAGCCATGAAAAAGAGATAAAGTACAGGGGCGGTGGTAAAAAAAAAAAAAAAAAAAAAAGTTAAAATGCAAATACTGAAATAAAATGTTATCTAAGTCTGTATTAGCAAGTTCTTGGGGGAAGCATTAACTTCATTTTATTAGTTAACTGAGGACCGATTCCACTCTAAGCCTGCATGAGCTAGTTCGAATTTAGACAAAAATGAACTGAGATCAGGATGAATAACTAGGATGATGGCTAAGATTAAAAAGATAAAAAGACAGGCGTGAGTGCAGGTGGTACGGGAAAAGCCCTAGAGTGATGGGATGCTGTGCGGGAGAAAGATGAAGGTACCAGAGACCGGAACAAAAGCACAGGCGTTAGACCTCGGTTCCCTTTCAGAGCTGACGGGGTGATGGGCGTCTCCTCTGGGACCCAGATGTCGGCTCGGGAGAGTTCTGGGAGAGACGCCCCGAACCAGGGCCTGCGGGGTCTGAAGCGGAAGGGAGAGGGAAGTCTCTGGTGCCGTTTGTCTTCCCAGGAAAGGCTTCAAGCTGGTGATCCTGGATGAGGCGGACGCCATGACCCAGGACGCCCAGAACGCGCTGCGGAGAGGTGAGGAGGGCCGGGGCCGCATGTTGGCCAATGGGCCCGTCCGGGGAACTGGGAGCCGCGGGAATGAGACACGGTGTGGCTCGTTGCCATTTTCACTCCTTTCTGGCCCAGAGAAATCTCTACCTTTCTCCATGTATCCCACTGACAATCCAGCCAAACATCTCCGTTCCGGGGGTTCCCCTTTCCACAGCTTAAAGACACAGGCCCTGTTGGGGTTCGTGGTGTCTCATTCTCCTTTTCAGCTGGCTTCAGTCTAAGGACTGGGGATTCTGTATCATTTGATAGAAAGTCTTTCATCCCTAAATTGCTGGATGGGCACTCTGTGGTTGGTACCCTCAGATACAAAATAGCCAGGAAAATCCAGAAATTTCCTCACTCAGAAAGCTGCCATTACTTCGCTCCGTGCCAATAAAGGACTCGGCAGGGAAGGGAGAGGAGCCTGTGGTTTGTCTGTCTGACAGGACATTGGCATCTCACTGAGAGCCAGAGGCACCCGGCTCAGAGGAAAGGCTGGCCTTTGGGCGTTCGGGGGAAGGAGAGGAAGGCAGACCTGGTCCTGGAGCGTTGGCACGCTTTCTCTGGCGTCTAGTTCCGCAGTGACTGTCCGTCTGGGCAGATCCCGGTGCGGCAGCATTGGGCACCTCCCCAGAGACGCCGGTGCCATAAGCATCTCAGATTTCCGGTTATTCTCTCGTCAACGCTCTAAGGCTTTGAGACACGGTCCACCGGAAAGTCTGCAAAAAGCCACGGCCTCCCGCCTGGTAGAAGGTGGAGCATCACCTGCCACACAGGGTTGTATCCCAAGGGCAGGAACGCTGGCTTTCCTGTCTTAACGGATGGGGTGGCAAGAGCTCAGGAATAATGGTGCATCTTAAACAAAGAAGCGTTTTGTAAAGTCTGTGGGTGACGTGCCGGTCAGATTTTGGAAAGAGAGTGGGTGATTTCCAGCCCTGACCACCCGTGACGCCCTCTCGTTCCTGTAGCATCCTCATCTGTTTGCATTCTTGGATTCTTGTTCCATTCCCGTTCCCTGCACCATTCATGTGACATGCAGCATTTCTGGGTTCTCTTCCTTTGCCAGTGATCGAGAAATTTACTGAAAATACCAGATTTTGTCTCATCTGTAACTACCTGTCAAAGATCATCCCCGCTCTGCAGTCCCGGTGTACAAGGTTCCGGTTCGGTCCCCTGACCCCCGAGCTCATGGTCCCACGCCTGGAACATGTCATACAAGAAGAGAAGTAAGTATATGGCAGGGCGGGAAGTGAGTGTGGGGTAAGGTGGTAAGTCCGGGTCTGTTAGCGGTATGGCATGCCCGGGACATTGGTCATGAAAGTCGTTTGGTTTCTCCCGACGCCATCTCCTCCCTGGAAGCTGTCCCACTTTCCTCCTCCTCCTGTGTCACTGGAAACTGCACGCTGCCAAGTCCCTTCTGCTGAGACGCCTCTCGCCTTGTTCGCCTGGGAGGGAAGGTCCTGGGATAATACGTTCTGTGTAATCAGACGCCAAGCGAGAAACCGAGCTGAGCCGCTGCTGCTGTGGAAGGCGCTTGGACTGCGATCACACCTCTGCCGGGCTCTTCCCTCCCCGGGAAGCGCGGTTCACAGCCAGCTGTGGACACAGCGGTGCCTGGCCCACAGCAGGGTCATCTGGGCTGTGAGTGGGCTGTGACGACTGCCGTGAACCCGTCCCCGAAATACCAGAGTGAATTCTAGATCCTGTAGATCAGGAGGGCAGTTAACTCCGTCCTCCCCTTTTTTCTTTCCTTGTTTCCCAGTCTTAATCGTCCCAGGCCATCTTGTTCTTGGGGAGGGCCTGGGCTCAGGGGCCTCCCTCTGCCCGTTTCCTTTCAGAGTGGACGTAAGTGAAGACGGGATGAAAGCGCTCATAACCCTCTCCAGCGGAGATATGCGGCGGGCTCTGAACATTTTGCAGGTACAGTGCTCCTCGGACTGAACCTCACGGTGGGGCTTCCGAATAGTTTTTCAAGAAATACTCAAGCAATAGCACAGCCCGTCTGTAAACTCAGAAACCCGGAACTGGGAAGGCCTTGACCTCCTAATGTGTTGAGATCTCCCCCGCCCCCCCTTTGCGTTTGGATTGGAGAGTACCGTATTTGCCGGCGTATAAGACGATTTTTTTGGCCCTGAAAAATATGCCTCCAAGTGGGGGGTAGTCTTATACGGCGAGTATATAACAAACTGTATTTTGAGTGGAAATGTTAGGGGGTCGTCTTATACGCCCAGTCTCTTATACGCCGGCAAATACGGTATTTTTCAGGGCCAAAAAATCGTCTTATACGCCGGCAAATACGGTAATTTGTTGCAAACAAGGGAAAGATGGGGGAGGGTTCTGCAGCTGTAACAGCCAGCAAGCTGCAGCGCCTCCCTGGGCGCCTCTGCCGGTGTGAGCGAGCCCTGGGTTCCTGCTCCCGTGCCTGTGGCACTGCTGCCCGCCCGCGTGTGCCTCAGCCATTTCCTCCCACCTGCCCGGAGCATGGCGGCCGCTGTGGCAGCCACCCCAAAGGTCCCCGTCCTCTCCTCTCCCCGCCCGCTCCTCTCCCTGATCTTCTCTTTATTCTCTCTCCATCCTCTCCCCATCCTCTCCTCCTCATCCTCTCCCTGGTCCTCTCCCCGTCCTCTCCCCATCCTCTCCTCTCCCCATCCTCTGCGCAGAGCACCAGCATGGCCTTTGAGAAGGTGACGGAGGAGACCGTCTACACCTGCACGGGGCACCCGCTCAAGTCAGACATCGCCAACATCCTGGACTGGATGCTGAATCTGGACTTCACCACGGCCTACAGAAGTATCCTTTCTCACGTCCTGTTTTTTGTTTTTTGGGTTTTTTAAAAAATATATATTTTATTGATATTTTACAGAGAGGAAGGGAGAGAGATAGAGAGCTAGAAACGTCGATGAGAGAGAAACATCAACCAACTGCCTCTCGCACACCCCCTACCGGGGATGTGCCCGAAACCAATGTACATGCCCTTGACCGGAATCGAACCCGGGACCTTTCTTTCAGTCCACAGACCGACGCTCTATCCACTGAGCCATACCGGTTTTGGCTCTCATGTCCTGTTAACAGCTGTCAGTTTCCAGGGCCTGAGCTTGACCCCAGGAGCTGCAGCCAGCACCTGCCGCCTCTGGCAAGACAGCCATGTGAGAGACTGCTCCGCTTGTGAGATGTGGGAGACAGACGGCTTGGGTGGAGTGGATACGTGTCTAATGCCCCGAGTTCTTCCTGAAGGGCTCTGACCTGGGGCCCGGGAGCCACCTGACCCCAGATGGAGATGCAGCCGGACCGCTGTGGGAACTGCAGTCATTTTCAAGAAGTCGGTTAACCTTGTCTTGCTGTGAACGGAAAAGCTGGGTGCAGTGACCTGAAGTCACCCGGGAGAGCATTCGGTTCTGTTCTCTACCAGACAGCTGCCACCCCTGCATCTTTTAGAAAGCCTTACTAAAGAGGGAAATGAGAAAAGAATTGGGGTTCATGTGCAGTTTCACACTCTACTCTCTAAAGTCGCTCACGAGGGTTTGGATTCAAAATCATCTGAAGCACCTTTGTTCTGGAACTTTCCCCTTTGCCTTAACTGCTCCTCTCTAGATATCATGGAGCTGAAGACGCTGAAGGGGTTGGCGTTACATGACATCCTGACGGAGATACACTTGTTTGTGCACAGAGGTAACGTACGTCATTCTCCGGTATGGCTAAGGGTGACTAGAGAGGGAACACGAGGCTTCATTTTTGAAGCAAAGAAACAGGAATGAAGAATTATAAACCAAACCCCTCGTTTTTAGTTTTTTCTTGTTGCTTAGAACTTCATTCCGAAAACACTCGGAACCCCTAGAGCTGCTGGGGAGAATGGACACCTCTGAGGGCTAAAAACTCAATTTCCAGTTTGTGTTGTGCAGCAGTAAGGAGTATGTTTTAATTCACATTTCGAAAATAACATTTTCCCCAAAAGGAGAGGGAGAAGGAAGATCTATGTTCACGTAAACCAAACAGTCTGAACTAAGCCATCTGAAGTTCCACACGACGTGGTTCTCCACACGGAGTCCCCCAGGCCAAGCAGCTGGCCTGGGGGGACCAGGTGACGGGCTGTGCGGCCTTCGGATGAGCTCTTTCCTCTGCAGCAGCCAACGGTCGGGTCTCCTCGCCGCCATGCAGACCTGCACCGCCGGCCTGGCCCCTGGTGCTGCTCTCCCGGTGCCTTTGCAGGCCTTTCTGGTGGCTACCATGGTAACTTCTGCCCAAGAACGTGGTTGGCTCAAGCCCAGCTTTGCATTTTGTGAAAACTGAGCATAAATTGACTTTTTTTAAAATCAAGTTTGTTTTTAAAATGGGGAGAGGAAACGAGACCAGCTTTTGCGTTAACTTCTAGAGCCACCCAATTGCTAAAAGAGCCTTGAGAGTCTCGGGTCCTTCTGATCACTCTGGGATGGGGCGGGGCAGGGAGGGGCTAAGGTGAAGACACAGTAGAGGGGAGGAAAACTTGTTACTTCCTTAGAGGTGTGGTGCCTAGTAATCTGAGGCAGAAAGGAAAGTGTCACCCCCCTGATCTTTAAACAAGCACTTGTATTCTACCGAATGACAGGCTCATTCATTTGATTGTGTTTTCCCCCAGTTGACTTTCCATCTTCAGTTCGAATACACTTATTGACCAAAATGGCAGACATTGAGTGAGTATTTACTTCCCAATTTTAATTCTCTTCCTTCTTTTTCCCCTGTTGTGGTTTGTTTCTATTTGCTTGGTTCCAAATGATTTGTTTTGTCTAAATCATTCCTGTACAAGTATGACCCAGTGTCTGGAGGGATTATTGAATGAAAGATGGGGAACGGTGTGAGATGCTCATTCTCAAAATATGAGCACACACAAGGACGGGTATGGCTCAGCTACATACTTGAGATCAAGACCTCTCCCCAGAGGCTGGTCTGCATCGGCTGTTAATGCTTTTGTTATTTGGGAGCCTGCTCCGTGCAGACCTCCAGCTGTGAAGCCTTCTGCATACGCAGCTTACTGGTGGGGAGTAAGCAAACTCCATTTTCCACTTTGCCTTGTTCAGTGAGCAGTTATTAGCTCCCAGTGAAGCTGGCCGCTGTCGTTTTAATAGATAAAAGCATTGGTTTCAACGTCAGACTGTTAGCGTAGGCCAACTCTAATCTGCCCTCATTGGCTTGTGGATGCACAAATTAGGTGACTTATCACTACTTGTGAATATGATCTTGCTTTCAGTGGCTTACCCACTTAAAAGGTGACAAGATGAGATCTGGCCGGTTTTGCTCAGTGGACTAAAGGGTCCAAGGTTCAATTCTGGCCAAGGGCACATGCCTGGGTTGTGGGCTCATTGACCTCCAATAGGGGACGTGCAGGAGGCAGCCAATCAATGATTCTCATCATTGATGTTTCTATCTCTCTCCTTTCCTCTCTGAAATCAATATATATTTAAAAAGATAAAAAGTAATAAAAAAATAAAGGTGGCAAGATGAAATGGCAGTGTCCTGCTCACTGACCACACCCCAGAACCACAGGCACATCAGCCACGCTTCCCGGTGAATTAAGAGGAAGGAAGTCTTCATTATAACTCCTCGGTGTAGGTGAAGAAATAACCCTTAACCGCATGAACTCTGCAAAGTTCAGAACACTGCTTCAAATTGGTGAGGGAAAATGCCGGTGTTGAGGCCAGAGAAGGAATGTTAGAGGACACACACAGGGCTGCATCCAGGACAATCCTCATCTACCTCCCAGCTGCCTTCATGTGCTCCATCTGTAATCTTTTTCTCTTGTCAGAGGGCTGCTGTCTGTGGTATTCTCTGCTCTTACCTTTTCGTTTCCTTTAGGTACAGACTGTCTGTGGGCACCAACGAGAAGATTCAGCTGAGCTCCCTCATTGCAGCTTTTCAGGTCACCAGAGACCTGATTGTCTCGGAGGCCTAGGCGCTGAGGACCGTGTGCTGGTCTCAGGCCCAGCGGCGACTACGGAACGGGGGCCTTGGTTACGGGATGAACTGCTGCCCGCGTCAGGGGATGAAGCCAGTCCCCCAAGTCAACTGTGGGGCTTCCCCCTCTGGTTGCTTGGATGACAGGAAGCTAGCCTACTCCAGGTCACTTTGGACTAGAAGGCTTTCAGATCTAACATGGCCCGTGTGTCTTCCAACTCAAGATAAAAACAGAACATCTCCAAAATCACGTATAGTCTGTGACACTGTCTACTTCGAGAGCAGATGTTAACAGATTTCTGGCCCAAACTGTTATACTCATAAAATGGACTCAATTCTCTTCCTTTCAAAACTGGTCTTTTTATTTCTCCTCTTGAAGCAGAGGACTTAACTAGCAGGTTCCTAATTGTGGGTGGACAGTAGAGAAAACTTTCATTTTTATGCCATCAGGGGCCTCACGCACTTACTGCAGGGGGCGGGGGAGGGGAGGGGGCACAAGATTGAGCCTGACTGCGCCTCCACTGGGAGGACAGGCCTGGTGCTCGCGTGGCCGCTGGCCGCTCCCTGCAGCAGTCAGTGCTGCGCTGATCACTGTCAGGTTGAAATAAAGCAGCTTTCTTGTTGGTTGTGTTACAGTGACTTCTTTCCTTAGTTACAAAGACACTGACTTACTCAGCTTGCATCTGTATGACCTTTCACCTCCGATACCAGAGCCCGCTCTGGAGGCTGCTCTTTAAGAGGGAGGAGTCGGCTTTCCCATCCCTCAGTGGGACTCGCTCCCCAGGACGCCAGCAAGGTTGGCAGCTAACGGCTACGCAGGCCTCCAGGAAGCCACCCTGAGCCTCCCGGATCACACTGTTCACTATTCTGCAAGATAACCTCCAAATTAAAGACTTGCCCGTCCATTTCCAGCTGTCCTGAGTACTCACTTGTCTTAAAGATGACTTTTTTCCCTAATGGAAGAAATGAAACAGCCAAAGCTTTTAACTTTTTCCTTCCATGAGTCTCATCTTGAAATGTTTTCTTCAGCAACCAAGGCGGTAGAGGAGAGATTTCTCTCCTTTTCCACACATTTTATATTACTCTGGCCTCCATAACGGACCTATTAAGAAAGCCAACGGGTAAGTTGTTGCATTTCTTTTAAAATTATTTAAAATATATTAGATTTTCCAAAGGCAGATTGTGTTTGAAGGAAGTGTCCTGCCTAGCTCACTGCCTCGCTGGAGGAGGACGGACTCGAGGAGCCATGTTTGTGTGGGGCAGAGCTGAAACTGGCTCCCCAGCCCAGTGAGGAGCAGCAGCAAGGTCAGACCTCACACATGACGATGTCGGCTGACGTGGCGACACCACCAGTGCTTAACACAATGAAGGAGACATCTTCACAACTGTTCGACTTCAGTACTGCGGTTTTTAGATATCAAGAAAAACACAGGTGTACCTTAACATCTGTTGAGAAAATACAAATAAATATGCTAATGAAAGGCAAACAACCAACAGCTCAGCCATCGGAACAGTCATGCAGTTGAGTAAATCCTGTGGAACCTGGCATATAAATGTGTCGTCTGCACATGCACACCATTGTTTAAAAACAGAAAAAGCCAATCGTAGTGTGTTAGTCAGGAGCACAGCTTCTGAGTCACCTGTGATTTAGTAACACCTCACGCCAGGGCCTGCTCCATGAAAACTCCCCGCCGCTCAGAGAGAAGCTGGAGGAAGGAGACACTTGCCAACATCGACTCTGACACGAGAGGAGAGACGCTGAAGCAAGGCCGCCGCACCGGAAGCCACGCTTCCAGCACAGGGAGCTGGACCTCTCGGCCACTACAGAGACTCACGAGGCCTAGCACTCTTCTTACCAAAACGTCATTATCTGCACTTTGAATCAAACTACCAGAAAGAATTCTAGACTGTTGTTTCTCAGTGGGCTGGAGATTCCAGATAAGGCTGTGGCCACGGAAGTGGAGGCCCCTCTATGACTGATGGTCACTTGTCAAGGGGGGAAGAGCCACTGGAATCTGGTTTTGCTACATTCTGTTCACAATCCCAAAGAGAAACTGTCCATCCGAGACCGGGCGTTTGGCCCGTTATCCCAGCTACTCCTTCGCCAGGGAGCGGAATCTGCCACAGAGAACACGCGAGACGACACGTGTTTGTGGCGTTGCTTACAAAGTCCTGTACGTGAGGAACTCTTTCATTTTCTTGGGGATTGGCAGTGCCAGCACTTGGTAGGTGGTGAGGAAGCTCCGGAGGGCTTTCCGGCATAAGTGCTTCAGTGACGACAGGACCCGAGGAGCTGTCCAGAACTGGACGTGGCCGTCCCTTGTCCTGGAACAAAAGAGAAACCATGCATTCGGGCAGGCCTTGGGAATACTTGTTTCCACTGAGACGGACGCTGATGTTTCTACTCTGACTGCCCAGCAGGAGCCTCGGAGAGGGAATGGAACCCTGGCTGCTGGCTGCAATGGATGTAAAAGCTGTGTGGTGCTGAATAATTAAGGCTGCTACGAGGATTGTTAAGAACTCCAGACACCCTGACACCCAAGGGCTGTCTCTGCCAGCACAGCCTTGCTCAGTCATACTGTGAGTTCAACAGAAGGACGGACACCACCTCCGGAATTACAGGCGGTCCCTGAAAGCTGGTCTCTGCTGGGAAGGGTTTCCATGTAAATTCTGCATCATCGTGATGTGTGCATGGCCATGCGTTGTCATGAATTGTAACTCTAATTACATTGGGATTAAATATTAAGAATAAATGATAACCTATATTGGCAGGGTAGGTTATTAGTTTTATATAATCTTGAATTTCCTTAAGGGCTTCCTCGCAGGCAGGAAAATTCTAGTAAATTCTTCCTTTCCACAAAAAGCTACATGGTATACTCAGCAGAAACTGCTGCCCAGCTGGTCCGCTAACAGATACGTACCCTGTGGCAATAACTCCACCGTGTGGAAAGAATGTGCAGCAAAGACCATTGGTCATAGGAGCAAATGCAATTGGAGTTTTCAGTTCCAGGGCCCAGATCCTGAGGAGTCTGGATGAGAAAGAAAAGCACGTTTGCACGTTAGCAAACCGGGCCAGATGCCTCGGGGGACGCTACCATGACGTGCGAGCACCTGCTCCGAGGCCGCGTGGAGAGCCCTTGTTACCTGTCGTCCGCCACAGTGGCCAGGTACAGGCCCTCCGGAGAGAAGCACACGGACCTCAGGGAGCTGATGTGGACGTCACTGTCATCCATGGGGGGTTCGAGCTGGGTGTGGCTGAGGAGAAAGAGACGGGACAGTGAGGGTGATGGCCACCGCTCACCCTTCACCTTCATCCCCAGCAGGAGGCCAAACTACCTGGCTATGAAAAGGCTCAGGACGCATCTTGTGCCCCATATGGAAAACCTTGGGACTTGCAGACTAGAAAAGAAGACTGGAGAAAAGTGCATTTACTAAGGCTCCGAGGGGCGTGCAGAGGGGCGGAAGGGTTGAACACTCCTGTGCCAGTTTCCTTATGCAAAGTAGGTCAAGCCCTCACTTGAATGCCACGGACACACTGAAAGTCTTTTTGAGGCTAAGATACATGATAATTATAGGCCTACCTATTATTCGCTTCATAAAACAACAGAGATAAAGGAGAAAAAGAGACCAAATTTGTGAGAACATGAAAATTCATTATGGAAATGGCAGTTTCGATAAAAGGACCGTTCTGAACCTGTTACTACAGTTATTAGTAAATGGAAAAAGAGAGTCACTTTGAGGTTTCTTCATGCCAAAGTATCATCTCACTTAGCAGGAGAGTTGAAGGCACTTGGGTCTAATTTCAGAACTTAATTGACAAGAAAGCACTACTGTACACCAGCCTTAGAATAAGCACTGAATCCGTGTCTTTTCCCCCGGATCCCTCTCCCGTGCCCCGACTCCAAAAGGGACACGTCTCATCCAACACGGGCTTCTCATCCGTCACCCCACCAGGAAGCCGTAGGCAGGGATTGGGGTCCTTACTGGAGTGACCTCAGCCTCTCGCCAGTGTAAGGGTCCCACATGATCACGTTGGTGTCGTAAGAAGCCGTGACAAGCAAGGCAGAGTCAGGGGAGAAGTCACAAGAGACAACACTGCTTTGGTGGCCCTCCAGCTTCCGGATCAACGTGTAGGACCGCATGCTCCAGAGGAAGACCTGTGGAGGGCGACAGGGGCCTGGTTAGGGGCGGGAACTGTGAGGAGGTGAGCGGTGCCCCCGTCAGGCCGCATGGCCGAGGAAGCCACGTCCTCCACCCATTTCTCTACACCAGCTCTTCCAAAACGTGTCGCACAGGCTTAAAGTATGGCGCTGCTTTCTCCGGGTGCCCAGCCAAGGACATGCCGGAGGAGTGAGCCTTAAGGAAGAGCAAACCGGGCCACCTCAGGAAGACTGCCAGCTAACGGGTCAGGAGAAGCGCCCGAGTTCTGCTCCTGAGCGCTGTCTGCAAACGCGTGGAGGCAGACCTCAGCCCCACGCCAGCTGGTCCTTTCTTTAACACCCAAGCGGGGCCAGAGCGAACCCCAGGCCTGCCCACGCCTGCATGTGCCGTGCCGTCACACCCCTCTGTGCTCACAGGGCCATGGAAATCCCCCCCCCCCCCGCACATCGGACATAGCTCATCACTTTAAACCTTCCCGAGAGTCATTATAAATAAGATTTTATTTTCTTTCCTTTAAGAAAACTCGCACTTTCCAAACCTCGAATGAATAACACCTGGGCTGCACCAAACAGTGAATTCTTAACTTGCCCAAGTCAGCCACAGCAAACCGCTCCTGTAAAACTGTTCCCAAAGTATTCCTGGGTTTCTAACACTTCCTTAAAAATAACGGGCAGGGTGACAGGGCAAAGTGCAGTGAGTAGCTGTTCATTTTATCATCTGAAGTGAAATCCTAGTTAGGTCGCTATAAACTAGATGGTTCCAAGGAAATCTGGATCCATACATGGGTTGCACCTTTCAAAACTGTAGACTCTCTAAACTGAAAAGGCACCCCTTTCCCATTTGTAAAATGAAGGTGGCGATCTACGTAAACTTGACCTCTTTTGGTGCATGTCGAAGAGCAAATCGAAAGGGCGGTAAGCAGGAGGCAGGGTCTGAGACACTCGCCTTACTCAACTTCTCCCCCCCAGGAGGCTACACCCTCCGGGCTTGCTGGGCTGACGCAGCAGAGGAAATGGCACCGACGTGTGAGACTCACCGACTTTTCTCCAGCTGCAGAGCAGAGCATGCTGCAGTCCGGGGAGATGGAGCAGCAGTACACCCACTGCAGGTGGCCCGACAACACCTGGATCTGCTTGCCTGGCAGACAGAGGGGCACACAGTGAGCTTCTCAACCACGAAGCAGGAAGCCTAGGAAGGCCGGGAAGGGCCTCGCACCCAGCTCTCTATCAACAGTGCCGCCGCCCGCGTTTTAATGCAGAGAAAAAACTATGACAAAACCTGTCGTTTAAATACCTGAAATTAGTGGAGGACTGAGAAGGTGGGGCAGTTCTGTACCGTGCTGCCTTCCACTGGTTAAGACCTCCAAGAGCAAAGGCCTACCAAGGTGAGGATGCCCCTACTGTCACCTGTAGAGGGGCAGCACTGAGCTGGCCAATATTTGTGGTGGTACTGCTTGTCCTGGCTCAGGGGAAGCGTTCCACTAAGTCTGAAAGACTAAGACATCGCGGGGACTCTCCGCCACCGCCCGCGGCCTGCTCTGCCAGGCCTTCACGCGCGCTGTGCTGGCGCTGCGCCTTCCATTGGCAGACCCGGAGAATCCTCTCTCCGCTGCCACATGGCCAGGCCAAAGCATCAGACACTACCACCATGCGGATTTTAAAACTACAGGGGAAATTGAGCCACAGGAGCTACCATCGCTGCCGCACCCACCGCCGCCCCCAAGAATGGGAATCCACCGAAATCAGAGCTCACTACGCACCGGGCTCATAGAGAGTGTGGCTTCAGAAATTAGCCTCTGCATCCACAGCAGCTCCACATCCGCAACAAAGAGGACACCATTGAGGGCGGACTCTCCCCATGCAGCCATCACAGCCCGCCCACAATCTTCCCAGCACACCCACCATGCTGGGAGGGAGATGGAGCACGCTGGTGAGGAAATGGCACGGTGCCTTCCATTACCCACCCAGGCGAGCCCATCCTCCGATGCCACATGGCCAAGCCGAAGCTCTCACCACCACCGCCATGTGAACTTTAAAACTACAGTGGTAATTGAACCACAGGAGCGACCGTCAATATTGCACCTGGCACCGCCACCCGCCACTGCCGCCGAGAATAAAGGAAATCCACCAAGAACAGAGCTCACCACGCCTTGGGCTCAGGGAGTGGGCGACCTCAGAACTTAGCCTCCATGTCTGCAGCTGCTCCGCTCCCACACCGAACGAGACACCTTTGAAGGTGGTCCCCCCACCTGCAACCATCTCAGCCCAACTGCAGCTGTCCCAGCCTGCCCGCCATGCTAGCAAGGAGCTAGCGCGACGCCTCCAATATGCGACCCCAACACCCTAGAGGGGCCATGTGCCCCGGGTGAGCCGAGTGTCCCAGGGGGCCGAGTGCCCCAGGTGAGCCGAGTATCCCAGGGGGCCATGTGCCCCGGGTGAACCGTACCCCCCAAAGGGGAAGGGGATCCCGGGTGAGCCGTGTGTCCCAGGGGGCCGAGTGCCCCAGGGGGCCGTGTGCCCCGGGTGAGCCGAGTGTCCCAGGGGGCCGAGTGCCCCGGGTGAGCCGAGTGTCCCAGGGGGCCGAGTGCCCCGGGTGAGCCGAGTGTCCCAGGGGGCCGAGTGCCCCGGGTGAGCCGAGTGTCCCACGGGGCCGAGTGCCCCGGGTGAGCCTAGTGTCCGAGGGGGCCAAGTGCCCCGGGTGAGACGAGTGTCCCAGGGGGCCGAGTGCCCCGGGTGAGCCGAGTGTCCCAGGGGGCCATGTTCCCCGGGTAAGCCGAGTGTCCCAGGGGAAGCAGTGGGACCCAGGGGAAGGGACGGTGAAAACCAGAGGAGGAGCGGACTCTATTCATATGGTCCTGAGATAGTCACCATAAAACAAGCAGACTGCCAAATGACAGCGGGGAGGGGAAGGAGACCTGGGGGGAGATAGGAGAACAACCGAGGGACTGGCATGCATGAACATAAGTACAACCAATGAACACAGAACTCTGGGGAGGGAGGGCATAAATGGGAGGTGGGGGGGGGGGGCAATGGTAAACTATGTACACAGAAAATACCTTAATAAAATAAAATTAAAATTTAAAATAAATAAATAAATAAATAAATACCTGAAATTATTCATATACTATTCTAACACCCAAAGGAAGTCACTCCCCTTGTTACACCAAACTCCACGGGAGCATCAGGATAAATGGTGCAGATAGATCAGGTTCGATAGATCCCTTTGGTAGCAAAGCACTTTCTTTTCCAGTCCCCCCACGACCTCCTTTATTCTTGGAAGCATCTTTCCAAATCTGAGAGTGAACCTTCACTTCTCTCTGGAATGGTTTTCCCTCGTCACAAGGTTCCCACCACACCCTCCCCCTTCCCTGGATGAGCAATGGTGGTTACGAGGGCCACGTGCTCCGGAGTGAGGCGAGGCGAACGTGGGCTTGCCCCCGGGCTCCTCTGTGCACTTAGCACACAATCCTGAACCACTCACGTAATCTCTCCAGGTTTTAGTTTTTGAAAAAAACAAAACAAAATGCTCATCCATAGGGAAATGAGTGAACAAAGAGGGTAACAGGAGCCCTAACTGGTTTGGCTCAGTGGATAGAGCGTCGGCCTGCGGACTGAAGGGTCCCGGGTTCGATTCTGGTCAAGGGCATGTACCTTGGTTGAGGGCACAGCCCCAGTGGGGGATGTGCAGGAGGCAGCTGATCGATGTTTCTCTCGTTGATGTTTCTGACCCTCCCTTTCCCTTTCTCTCTGTTAAAAAAAATCAATTATATATATATATATATATATATATATATATATATATATATATATATATATTTAAAGAGTATAACAGGTAGATCCACCCTGTTAATTCCTATTAAATTAAGAATCTAGAGTTCCCATGGAGTATCTTTAATGAAAAAACAAGATTCAGAAAAAAATATGAAGACTATGATTCCATTCTTGTGAAACATAATGACTCCAAAACCCATAAATGTAAGAGTGTGATTGTCTGAATAGGATCATACAGGTGTAAGCAAAACATGGAAAGAAATATGAAGACTCTTAGCATGGGTTACACAGATTACAGGGGGATCATGGAGGAATTCAACAGAAGGGAGAAGTAGAAAGATGGCAAGGCTGGCAGGGGTGGGAATCAAGCTAAAATAAAAAGAAAAAACTTTTTAAAATTTTTTTTGTTTTGTTAATCCTCACCTGAGGATATTTTTTCCACTGCTTTTCAGAGAGAGTGGAAGGAGAAGAGGATGGGAGGAAGAGAGAAACGTTGATGTGAGAGAGTCACATGGACTGGTTGCCTCCCACATGTGCCCTGACCCCCAATCAGGGGCAGGGAGCAATCTCACAATCCAATATGTGACCTTGACCAGGAATCAAACCTAAGACCCTCCAATACTCAGGCCAACGCTCTAACCACTGAAAACCACAGCCAGGGCAGGGATATATATATATATATATATATATATATATATATATATATGTGTGTGTGTATTTTTTTTAAGAATATACATGGTCAACAGAAATATCGATCAGACCATTAAACCTTAGAGGGAAGGTAGGGGAGGGTTAGGGTAAGGGGGAGAGATCAACCAAAGGACTTGTATGCATGCGTATAATCCTAACCAAGGGACACAGAGAACAGGGGGGTGAGGGCATGAGGGAGGAGGGGGATGGGGAGAATAGGGGAATAAGGACACATATGTAACACCATAATCAATAAGGAAATTTTAAAAAACACAGACACAAAAAAATAATATATATGGTCATTTATAAATTTATGGGTGTGTGGATAAATATAAATTTGTTAACGTCAATCATGGTTTCTAAGCTATCAAACAAGACTAGCATGCCTGCCCGGAGGTCGCTGTGAGTGTTGAATAACTTAAGGCACGTCACGTAGGGCGGGGACCAACACCTGGGAACACTGCGTCTCCCGCCTCTTTGGAAAGCCCTGATAACTGTTCTGGTCCATTCTGCCCACTCGGTGTCCCCTGCAGCTTCCCAACCACCACATGATTTTCAAAGCCACTTCAAGAACCTTCCTTCGTGGTGGCAAGTAGAAATGGCGTTGCCTCTGAATGACCCTCAAGGCCAGCGGGCCTGGCGTGGGTTGTGTGACTGAGTCCCACAGGACCAGGAAGGAGCGCACAGAGTTCCCTTAGTGACCAGGGCCCCGTGAGGAAGCCACAGCAACTCCTCCTCAGCTGTCCGGACGACGACTGGGCTTGTTTCTAAGGGAGCCAGGCAGGGCCCCTCCCACGGTTTGGGGATCAGCCTCAGCTGGGGCAGGAGTGCGGTGCCTTTGCATGACCAGGGATGAGCGTGAGAGAATTCTGCTAGACCTCGATTCTACTTCACAAGAAACTTTATTTCTAACAGGAAGTGCCCACGGAGGAGGACTTCCTCTAGATCCGGGTTCTCAACTGGGGAGACTGTGCCCTCCTCGGGGAACGGGCAATGACTGGACACATTTTGGTTGTCATGACTGTAGAGGGTGCTGCTGGCACCTGCAGGGTAGGATGCACAGCCCATAACAAAGACGTGTGCAGCCCGAAATGTCAGCGATGCCACGGTGAGAAAGGCATTCTCCATTACGGGATTTTCAGTAAAGGTGATAGCAATAGTGGCAAAAACTGGTTCTATTGGTTTTTAAAATCTGTTTTTTCTTACAGTGTATAAATACGTATTCAATCAATAGACAGATACACAGAATTTACCGTAAATCTTCAAGAATGAGGGGGGGAGTGATCAGGAAAGAAATGTCTGAAAAGGCTCCTAAAGAAACAATAACAGAAGCACTATTCTGGGTAAAAATGACACAGGTCAAGCGGGGAAGGGCAAATACAGTATTTTAGGGGTTCCCCGGGAGCTCCATCCCCTCCATACCGTGTTTATTCAGGTCCCAGATGCGCAGAGTCTTGTCCCGGGACGCAGAGACCAGAATCAAGCTGCCGCTGGGAGTGAAGCTCAGATCCCTCACAACGTCTTGGTGGCCGGAGAGATTCAAAAGCAGGAGCCCTGGGGCAGCAGGAGTGCGCGGTCAGGGGGAGATGGCACCTCCGCCAGCTGGGTTTGAGTTCCCCGATGAGGACATGCGCGCGACCTGGTGCCAGCCAGGAACGACCTACCTGTCTGCACCTCCCAAATCTTGATCTGCCCGTCGTTGAGCCCCGTGGCGAGGATCAGGCAGGAGGCGTCTGGCCCCGGGGGGTGGTGGCGCGCCCAGAGCTTCCTGCTGGGCGGACAAGGCCACGGGCTGAAGGCCAAGCCCCAGACAATCTGCCCACAGTCCAGAGTCTTCTCCTTCGGGCTGCCTCGCCCCTTCGGATCATTTTTGCTGCTTCGGCTCTTGGCTTCGAACCCTTTAGGGATGCTGGGGAAGCAGAGGTTCTTAATGAGGATGCAACTCACCAGGTCAACCCGCTTTTCACCCTGGGCATCTAAGACCTGAAAGTCCCAGGAACAACCGGCCTCGGTGAACTCTGGTGTGACAGAGGCGTCCCTGGCCTGGGTCATCCCCTCTGGGACAGCCCTGCCATGGGGGACAGTCCCCTGGGGTTTTGGTGTGTGACAGGAAAGCGCACTCAGCTCCTCCCTCCCCCCTTCAAAAGAAGGTACCCTGCAGGGGTGGAGCCAGGACAGCACGGAGAGCCTCACTGTCCACCTGCCTGAGGGCACTCCCAGCTCCAGCTGAGGACACCCCCAAGCAGCAGGGAAAAAGGCCCTTCTTGCCCACACTCTGCTTGGCACACACCGATTTCTGCCCTCACTCGCTAGGTCCCAACCACGTAACAAGGCTCTATCGTTTACTTCCGGCCGGCAGGACAGTCAGAGGAGAGAACGAACCCACAGAGCTCCTCAGGGGCGCACGGAGCACCTGACCCTCTTCCTTTCACGTTTTCCCCTTTAATGCTCGGTCCGCACAACTGGGGCTCCACCGCGGTGCCTCGCAGCCAGGATCGAGGCCTGAGCAGCAGCAGCGGAGGCTGGAGGCTGGCCGGACGCCTGGCCTTTGCCCGGGGGCAGGGATCAGGGCAGCCATGCAGTCCCGCTTTCCGCCGTGGCCCTGACCGCACTCTGGGGAGCATCAAACGAGGGGGACGGAGATGAAACGCTACAACTGAGTTCCACGAGAGATCCTGTGTCACAAATGTGTAGCTGGACCTTTTTATGTTCTGCATCTGTCCCCAAAGTGAGGAAATCACATGTTTGTCGGTTGTGTGGTTGAAAGAAACTAAAACAATTTGACCACGCTCCCCTGTACAGTGAGGAGGAGCTGAAGCAAAGTAGCCTCCTTTGGCCCTAAAGCTCTATTAACCTAAGTCAGAGGTGGGCACGCTCTGCCGAGGCCAGCAGCCTGTTTTTACAAATAAAGTTTTAACGGAATACCACCACGCTCACTTGCTCACCTGTGTTCTATGGGTGCTTTGATGCCGTACCGGCACAGCTGAGTGCCGCTGACAGACATGGCCTACAACACCGAAAATACTATCTGGACCTTTTCCGAAAAACATTGCTGACCCCTGGTCTAAATGGCCCACTATAGTCTGAGATGTTGTTACCCTGACAGAACATGTGGGTGTGGTAATGAATATCTTTCTGATTGGGCCTGCCCAACCCACACATGGCCCCCCCCACACGGCAGACCGGCCTGGCCCTGCACAACAGCCTGAGTTTGCCGTCCGGGGAAAAGCATATAAAAGGCAGAACACGGGAAAACTTCACAGGACAGCGTGACCCTCCGAAGTTATAGGTTTTATTTTTTATAAAATCCTAATTTCTGTATTTGAGTTAAGGGATACTTTTATAGCTACTTTATTCCAAAGAAATTAAGGCACATTAATATGTTAAATCATTTTAATATCACACATTTAATTTCTCTAGAAAGATACTAAAATCTCCACCTTAGGGGTAGAGGTGACTTTCCTATGGGCCCCAAATCAGGGTCAGAAAGGAAGATTAGGTTGCCTGCCGAAACCGGTTTGGCTCAGTGGATAGAGCGTTGGCCTATGGACTGAAGGGTCCCAGGTTCGATTCTAGTCAAGGGCATATGCCCAGGTTGTGGGCTCCCATCCCCAGTAGAGGGCGTGCAGGAGGCAGCTGATCAATGAGTCTCATCACTGATGTTTCAATCTCTCCCTCTCCCTTCCTCTCTCTGAAATCAATAAAAAATATATCTTAAAACAACAATGAATGACCTTGGCATTATCATTAAACTGACTATAGAAGGAACAAAAATTCATGATTTAAAAAAACCCCAAAAACACACACATGGAAAACTACAAGACATTGAAAAAAGAGATAGATAGAGGAAGATAAATGCAAGTGGAAGAATATACCATGTTTATGGATTCGTAGAATCAACATCATTAAAATGTCCATATTACCCAAGACAATCTACAGATTCAATGCACTCCTTATTAAAATACCAACAGCATATTTCACAGAATTAGAACAAATATTCCAAAAATTTAATGGAATCAAAATAGACCCTGAATAGCTGCAGCAATCTTAAGAAAGAAAAACAAAGTTGGAGGAATCACAATACCAGATTTCAAGTTATACTACAAAGCCATCTAACTCAAAACAGCCTGGTACTGGCATAAGGAACAGGTATATAGACCAATGGAACAGAACAGAGAACCCAGCAATTGACCCAAGTCATAATGCTCAATTAACATTTGACAAAAGGAGTCAAGATAGTCTCTTCAATAAATGACGTTGGAAAATTGGACAGATACATGCAAAAAAAATGAAATTAGACCACCAACTTACACCATACACCAAAATAAACTTAAACTGGGTAAACGATTTAAATGTTAGATGTGAAACCATAAAAATCCTAAAAGAAACATAGGCAGCAAAATCTCAGACATCTCTTGTAGCAATATGTTTATGGATATATCTCCTAGGACAATGGAAATTAAGGAGAAAATAAACAAATGGGACTACATCAAAATAAAGAGTCTGCACAACAAAAGAAACCATCAATAAAATAACAAGAGTGCCCACCCCATGGGAGAACATATTTGGGTTAACCTCCAAAATCCACAGGGAACTCATACAACTTAACCAAAGGAAGATAAACAACCCAATTAAAAAATGTTAAAAGGACCAAAATAGACACTTCTCCAAAATGGACATACAGAAGGCCAAGAAACATGAAAAGTGCTCAAAGTCACTGATCATCTAAGGGATGCAAATCAAAACAACAATGCAGTACCATCTCACACCTGTCAGAATGGCTATCATCAACAAATCCACAAAGGACAAGTGCTGGTGAGGATGCGGAGAAAAAGGAACCCTTGTGCACTGCTGGTGAGAATGCAGACTGGTGCAGCCACTGTGGAGAACAGTATGGAGTTTCCTCAAAAAACTAAAAATGGAACTCCTATTTGACCAAGTGATCCCACTTCTAGGACTATATCCCAAGAAACCAGAAACACCAATCCAAAAGGATATATGTACCCCTATGTTGATAGCAGCACAATTCACCATAGCTAAGTTTTGGAAGCAGCCTAAGTGCCCACCAGCAGATGAGTGAATTAAAAACTGGTACATCTTCACAATGGAATACTACATAGCTGTAAAAAAAGAAGGAATTCTTACCATTTTCAACAGCATGGATGGACCTAGAAATCATTATACTAAGTGAAATAAGCCAGTTGGAGAAAGGTAAGTATCACATGATGTCACTCATATGTGGAATCTAATGAACAACATAAACTGATGAACAAAAATAGTCTCAGAGACATAGAAACATCAAACAGACTCAAACCTCAGAGGAAGGCACGGGAGGGTAGGGGGGGAAGAGATAAACCAATGGACTCATGTGTATATGCCTAACCCAGAGACACAGACAATAGAGTGGTAAAGGCTTGGGGAAGAGGTGGGTGGGAGGGCAATGGGGGGAAAAAGGGACATATGTAATACTTTCAACAATAAATAAATTTATTTTTAAAAAATACACACAATCTTTGACAGCTGCTAAAATATATAAAAACTAGGGGCCCAGTGCATTAATTTGTGCACCTTGGAAAGAACTGTGGGCTGTGAGGCTGTGGTGGGCACAGGGGCGGGTCTCAGCCCATCCTCTGTTCCCCCACCCGGCCCCTCCTGCCTCGGCTCCCAGTCTCCTGTCTGCTGGCAGCCCCACTACCACAGCCGCTGCCCCCCTGTGTGGAGCAATTGGGGCCGGCACCAGCAGCGGGTGCGAACAGGGCTGGTGCCGTCAGTGAGTGTCAGGGAGTGCGAGTGGCGGCTGCTGCTTTGATGGCCCCTCAGGAGCAGAGGGAGGTGAAGAAGCCCTGAAGGGCGAATGGGGCCAGCAGCAGCCACTTGCTCACACCCGCTGACGGCACAGTAAGGAGTGATCGGGACCCGAGTCTGGCGCCAGCAGTGTTTGCGAGCAGTGGCTCCGACGCTGGCAGCAGTGCCAGGCAGGACCACAGTGCATGGGAGCAAGAATTTTCAGTAACTACCAAAGGCTTGCCTGGCACCCCCTGGTCTGGTGCCCCTGCTCACCTGCTCCACCATTCCACTGTGGCTGACGCCCGCCATGTTCCCCACTTGGCCAATTGCTGCCATGTTCTGTGGTCAGTGCATATGATACCGACCGGTTGTTTGGTTGTTCCATCATTCAGCCTATTTGCATATTAGGGTTTTATATATATAGATGCCACAATGTCTTTAACCATTCTCTCATCAACCAATTTGTAGCTATTTCTGATTTTCAACTACTGCATAATTAACTTTATGATGAAAATCAGTGCATGTGAATAGACTCTCATTTCTGGGAGTCCTAATAATTGGAAGGACATTTTTAAGGTCTTTGATGCCTACTGTCAAATAGACTTCTTTCCAGAAAGTGCACAAATTTATCCCCTTGACCCCAAGAGTGTACAGAGTACCCATCTCAGCAAACTCTCATCAGCTTTACCTATTATCAAGGCAACATATTTCAGACTAAGGGCACAGGCTGTGTTTGATTTATTTAGGATTC
Organism: Vespertilio murinus; assembly: GCA_963924515.1. Classification (NCBI taxonomy): domain Eukaryota; kingdom Metazoa; phylum Chordata; class Mammalia; order Chiroptera; family Vespertilionidae; genus Vespertilio; species Vespertilio murinus. The sequence goes on along the minus strand of OZ004720.1, from coordinate 5,061,112 downwards.
TCGCCCCTCGCTCCGCTTTAGGCAAAGAAGATTTACAACAAATGTTGGCTGAATACATAAATGCAGACAGAGTTACCCTGGGACAAATGAAAAAATGCAAATGCTGAGCCAACTGACTGGTGGCTCACAGCTTTCAGACACTGGGACCTGTCCAGCCCAAAGAAAGAAAAATATCAGAAACTAAACGTGGTAGATAATGAAAAGATAATACCCGATTTTAAAATGCAGAGGATCTGAAGAGACAGTTCTCCAAAGGGCCAATAAGCACATGAAAAGGTGCTCAACGCCAGCACCCATCAAGGAAATGCAAACAGAACCACACAAGATGTCATTTCGTACCAACCAGGATGGCTGTGCTATAATCAAAAAGACTGGCATTAGCAAGTGTTGGGGAGGGTGTGAAAAACTTTTTTAACTCACACCCTGCTGGTGGGATTGTAAAATGGTACAGCCACTTTGAAAAAGCCTTATAGTTCCTCAAACAGTTAAACACAAAAACATATAAAATCGTATTGAGACAGGCCAGTAAGCCAGGACAAACAGAATAGTTAGCTGAACAAACTAGCAAAGCAATTTACAGTAGATACAGAAGGTCACCTTCGTAGAAATAACATCTAGGCCTCGGTTGTATTTCAGCTCCAGACCAAGAAAAGCAGCAAACCCAGGTGGGCGACACCAGGACCAGCCAGGATGAATGACAAGCCCAGCCCTGAGCTGGACCAATCAGCCAAGACCAGGAACCGGGGTGGCACACCTAGAAGACCGATGAGTGCTCTGTGGAGACCCGCCCCTGAGACCTTCCCCCTTCTGAGAAAGAGATCAAGTCTCAAGACAAAGGGCCCAGGGCGTGCTCTCAGTCTAGGGACGTGGTCGCCAACCGGTAGTCCGTGGACCACTGGTGGCCCGTGAGATCCGAAAAGTTGGCGACCGCTGGTCTAGGGAGCAGCCGCTGCCATTCCTTCCCCTTCTTCCTCCTGCTCTTCTCCCCCCCACAAGCGTGCCTCTCCTACACCCAAAAGACCCACAAGACTTGCACCTGAGGAGCAATGGGCAGTGGCAGCTCAGTGGTCAGAGGCTGGGCCCCGAACCTGTGCCCAAGGCGCCTTCTCCGACGTCCAGGGAGCTAGGCGGCCCCACGAGGCTCTCCTGCTGCTCCTTCCGGGCCGAGTCCTTTCTGTGTCACGCCCCAGCTTTAATAACTGTCCCCGCAGCCACCCGGGCTCGTGTGTGAAATTCGTCCTGCGCCAAGAAGCGCCAAGGGCCAGCTCCCCTTTCTGGGAACAGTGTGTCCACACAGACTTGTAAGCAATGCTCACAGCAGCGTGCTCTATACCAGTCAAAGGAGAAAACAACCCAAACGTCCACCAATGGATAACTGTATAAACACATGCGGTTCTCTCCATACGATGGAATGTTTGGCAATGATAGGAAATAAAGCACTGATACATGCATCGTCATAAATGACTGAAAACATTATGTTGTGCACGAAGCCAGTCAAAAAGTCCACATGTTGCTGAAACCGGTTTGGCTCAGTGGATAGAGCGTCGGTCTGTGGATTGAAGGGTCCCAGGTTCGATTCCGGTTGGGGGCATGTACATTGGTTGCGGGCACATCCCCGGTGGGGGTGTGCAGGAGGCAGCTGGTCGATGTTTCTCTCTCATCGATGTTTCTGGCTCTCTATCCCTCTCCCTTCCTCTCTGTGAAAAATCAATAAAATATATTAAAAAAAAAAAAAGTCCACATGTTATCTGATGGATACGGAATGTCCAGAATAGGCAAAACTATGAGGACAGGAAGCAGAGTAGTGGCTGCTCAGGGCTGGGGGGCAGAGGGGTTTAGAGGGGGCCAGCTCAGGGATGGGGGGTTCTTTTGTGAGAAATGAGGATGTTCTAAGATTAACCGTGGTGACAGATACACTCTAAATGGGCAAATTGTATGGTGGGTAAATTATAGCTCGATAAATCTGTTTTAAAAAAAAACTTGGGGCTAACATAATCTCGATGGAATTAGTTTTCCCACGTCCTGCATGTGGGACTCTGGAGCCCGAGGAGGGATCCCGAACTGCCCCGCCGCGTCCCCTCCCCTGTCCGGGGCAGGAAGACCCAGGGGCAGGTGCAGTTTGAACGGCGCTCACGTTCCTCGGCACCGGGGCTGCCCGAGTACTCACAACTGCTCCTCCAGCGGCCAGGGGATCAGCTTGACGATGCAGTGTCCTTGGGACCACGCGAACCAGGAGCCATCTGGGGAGAAGGCCACACTCCAGGTTTCACAGCTCGACTTCCAGTCGAACTGGTGGGGGCGCCCGGGCTTGAGCTCGGCCAGCAGCAGCGGTTCCTCTGGGACGGGAGACAGCATGCTTCAAACCAGCGCTCTCACTTCCTCCTCCCCGCCCTGACTCACCATGGCCCCGGGAGGGAACTGTCCCGTAAGTGACCCGGGCAGCCACAGCAGCCAAAGGCCACATTCCACCGTGGTTACTCAGTTCTGGCACTCCCCGGCTGGTTAACCATGGCTCAGTAACCTTTGGAAGGGTAACCCCAGTGACCAGGGCCTCCTTTCCCATGAATGCCTAAAGAGGAAGAAGGGAGAGGGCCAGGTCAGGGCTAGCCCAGGCAGGCTGAGCTAGATGGTGCAGATTAGGAGGCTTTCAAATGTATTTCAATTCTCCTCAAAGGAACCAGCTCCTGGGAGAAAAGGGATATCTGAAACTCAGCCCCACCCCCACCATCAAGACTAAAATACAATGTTCAGCTCCTGCCCTGCTTCCTCCTGCTGAGACCAGAGTCCTGCCGGGTAGCTCGTGCTCCTTCCCAGCTGGGCGCCTTTTCTGCTTTTGAGAATCCCACCTAGATGAGCCACTGGGAAGCATACCCTGATCTCACAGGACCAGAGCAGAAATAAGTCCCCCTCGGCTGATTTCTCTCTCCTGTAATAGCCAATTCCCCTCCTCGTCCCCAGCTGAATGTAAGCATCTTTGTTGGAAAACAGCGAGACAAGTTCATCTTTGTGCCTGCGGGCCGAGTGCAGCACCCTGTGGGGAGTTAGTGCTGAAAGGTGCGTCCTCATAGACGGGAAGGGCGGTCCAGCTACCTCTCCCCCTCCTCTGGAAGGCGGTCTGTGGCTGGGGGAGCTCCGAAGGTAAAGGCCCTCGGAATAGATTTCTGACCACGATGATGTGTAACGGTGATGCATACTGATAGAATGGCTGGCTCCCTCCTGCATGAGGTCACTTCCTGATGTGTATGTTCCACTTGAACGGTTCTGAGACTTTGACCCTTTTATAGCTGTGACCAGATAGAAACTAACTTAACACCCATAGTTTATATAGTCTAGGACTCATCTTCATGTCTTCTCACATTGTGACCTCCATGAAATCAGGGTATGTCTTACAAGTGATGGCGCTTCGTGGTTACAAGGCAGTATCTTTTTTCTCGGTGGTACACAGGCCCATATGATGCACACCTTGGATTCAGTGAAACAGATGGTCAAGGTGCATATATAAGTGCATATATGCACAGAATCATATCAAGGCTTTAGTGGCTTTGCTATTTAAGGAAGTTTCCTTTATATTCATCCCCTGAGATTCTATATGTAAATCTAGGTTTTAAAATATTAAATCTAAACCGGTGTTCGTACAGGCCCCAGTAATTCCTCCTAGAAATTTGTGTTCGTACACATGATCCTTTCATCTTTCTGTAGAAGCATATTCCTCTGGATGTGAGTGTTCACATGACAAGAATATTGTACTGTATGTTTTAAATCCGAAACAGATCTCTTAATGTTATGCAGCAATCCTGCAACAGCTCCTTCCAGATATTTCCTTACGGTGCCATAGCCCTAACCTGTTAATGCCTCCTACATGTAGCCCAGGGGTTCTCAACTGGGGGTAATTTTGCCCGCCCCCCCCCCGACACGTGGCAATGTCTGGAGACACTTCTGCTGTTATAACTGTAATGGGTGGAGGCCATGGGTGCTGCTAAGCTTCCTACAATGCAGAGGTCAGCATCCAAATGAAGAATTTTCTGGCCCAAAATGTCAGCAGTGCCCAGGCTGAGACCCCGAGTGTACACAATACTAAATGACATGGACAATGACAAATTTCGTTAGTCCATCCGGACTATATTTACCCAGGGTTCACTTCCTCCACATGCACACCAGCCATCCTTTGGAATACCAGAGGCTCTACACAATATGAAAAGGGGGCATCCTTGATTTTTATTTTTCTTCACCTCCCAATCCAAATCCATTAGCAAGTTCTATCAAATCTGTTTCCAAGAGACTTGGCAAACCTCACTTCCCTCCATCTCCATGGCTACTATTCTGATCTATGCAACATCATCATCTCTCACTAAGCAGCCTTCCAACTGCTCTCCTAGCTCCCGCTCTGGCCCCTTCCACCCGTTCTCCTCGCCTTCCAAAGTTCAATCTCTCTTAGAACAAAATGCAGACTCCTGACCCTGCCCTCGAGAGTCCTGCAGACACTGGCCCGCCTTGTCTCCCACCTGGCCTTAGAGCTCTCTGCGCGCTCCTGGCTCCAGCACACGAGCTGGCCTCCTCTCACACCTTCTCGGGGCTCCAACCCCGGGGCCTTTGCACCAGCTACTCTCACCCACGGGAATGCCTCCGCCGCTGGTGCCTCCTCTCATTCAGGCCTCAGCTTAAATGGTAGCTCCTTAGAGAGCCCTTCTCTGACCCCCAAGACAATCTCCTTCACAACCTCTCACTTTTCTTTCTTTTTTTAGAATTCTATTATTATTTCAGAGAGGAAGGGAGAGGGAAAGAGAGCTAGAAACAGTATTGATGAGAATCATTGATCGGCTGCTTCTAGCACGCCCCCTACTGGGGGTCATGCCCGCAACCCGGGCATGTGCCCTTGACCGGAATCGAGCCTGGGACCCTTGTCCACAGGCAGATGCTCTATTTACTGAGCCAAACGGGCGAGGGCTCCTCACTTCTTTACAGCACAATCACTAATTTGATTATCAACTATCTTCCCCAACTAGGACATCAATGCCATGGGAGCAGGGCCCTTGCATGTGTGTCCCCAGTTCCTGGCAGAGCTCCTGGCAGAGAACAGGCAGGCAGTAAATATTTGTTGAGTAAATATACATGATATACCTCCTTAAATATAAATAAAATGATGCCTGTGCCAACCATTTCACATGAAATGCTTCTTAACCATGAGCCATTCCCACATTTCACACTCTATTTCTGTGATCTGAGGATTTAATTCTTGCTACTATTTTAGGCTCAGGAATCCAGGAGCCAAAAGAAGAAAGAACCCAGTGACTCCTGTCTCATCTTCAATTCTAGAACGAAGGCCATTCAGAAGGGGGGTCTGGGCCCCCACTACCTCTGGCTGCTGGAGAAGAAAGCCGCAGTTAGTGCAGAGCTGACACCAGCGCCCCGGGAAGCCAGCTCACCTGGGACCGCACCTGCCACGGCCCTTCTTGGGGAAAAGATCAGGGTTTCCTTAATTAAACACTGGGATGTGTGTGGACACAGGCTGAACGGCACGCTATTTATGATGGGCCTTGTCTGTGAAAGAAGATTGCCTTAACACGGAGGTGGAAGCAATGACTCCAGGCAGCAGAAAAAAAAAGGCAATTTGTTGTGCCTCAGGAGCATTACATTAGATTAGTGGTCGGCAAACCTCGGCTCGAGAGCCACATGCGGCTCTTTGGCCCCTTGAGTGTGGCTAGCCGAAAACCAACTTCTGTACATAGGCCATTGTTTCAATCGCACTGTATGTGGCCACCCACATTTGGTATTTTGTGGACGAGCCACACTCAAGGGGCCAAAGAGCCGCAGTTTGCCGGTCACTGCATTAGATGTTCCATCGGCCTGGGAAACACTGCCTGGCGGGCCCCAGATCTTTGCCTGGCTGTTCCATCTCACCCTTCAGGGCTGGGTGGTGTCGCCTTCCTGGCCTCACAATCTAAAGTGGCCCAGTTAGGCCCGGCCAGTGTGGCTCAGTGGTTGAGTGTCGACCTACGGACCAGGAGGTCTTGTTCAATTCCTGGTCAGGGCACACGCCCGAGATGTGGGCTCGAAGCCCAGTTTGGGGTTGGCAGGAAGCAGCCGATCAATGATTCTCTCTCATCACTGATGTTTCTCTTCTTTCTCAATCTCTCCCTCTGTCTCTTCCTCTCCAAAATCAATAATATATCTTTTAAAAAATAAACAAATAAACTGACCCAGTCACTTCCCTCTAACGCCATTCAATTTTCTTTATAACTATCGCTCATCTATATTTTCTTGATGGCACTTGTCATTTTTTATGTATTTATTGTCCATCTCTTCCTCACCCCAGCCCAAACTTACCTGTTCACTGCTATTGGACCGCGCTGTCCAATACAGTAACCACTAGCCACACCTGCTACGGATCAGTTAACAGGTGGCAAGCCCACACCCAGATTATGTATATAATATACATCTTATCTCGAAGTCTTACTACCAAAAAAAAAAATCTAAAATATATTAGTAATCATGATGGCATATGGAGATGACGTTTTAGACAAGCTGGACTGACAAAGATAGAGTTCTAAAATTAATTTCACCTGTTTCACTTTTTTTATGCAGCTCCTGGAACATTTTAAATTATATATGTGGCTCACATTTCATTCTATCGGCCAGTGCTAGCACATAGCAGGGACTCCACAAATATTTGTTGAATGACTAAATGAACTCCACTGCTCTGAGGATACTCACTCTTGTCCATTGTAACCCCATTACAATAGGCCTTATTCAGTTTCAAAGAATGTAAAACTCTCCGGCTTTTTTCTTTTTTTTTTTTAACAGTAGCTTGGCCGCTCTCAACAGCTCTGCCCACACCCCAAAACTCAGTGGTCCATCCTTAGGAAAAACCCAGAACTGGAAACGGATTCTTGCTAAAAGGAGAGGTTAGCTAGCTACAGATCACTTTCAGACTTAACAACTAAGGGGTCAATGGAAATGACAGCGGAAGCCATGAAAAGATTGAGGTAAAGTCCTGTGGGTAACAGGCGCTGAAAGAAAGCCCTTATCTCGATGGGAAGGCGAGAGAGAGTTGCCTCTACACCTCCCACTGAATGCCTGCCTCCAGCAAACAAAGAAATGTCACTTCCCAAGTTAAAAAAGTTACACCACCCCAGGGAATACCCTGGGGTTTCAGCCTCCCACCCACAGCCCCGGCCCCATCCAGCTAGCGGGGAAGCAGCGGCAACCTCAGAATCCAGGGCAGGGAGAACACAATGAGGTTCTGGAACACATGCTGAGCCCTGGGCCTGGACCCCTTAGAACAGTTGCTCTGGGAGCCGCTAGAAGAAAGAATGGGGGTGCGGGGGAGAGTTGGGATTCCCACAATAAATCCCAGCACACACCCAGTTTTCACACGGGTGGGTTTTCCGGGGCCAGGTGGGTGGGAGGGAGGACGAGGGGCGCGTCTGGAGGTTTGGCCTTTGCACAGGGACACCCTCCCCACGGAGGTGACAAGTTCGTGGGCGGCTGGGGTGCAGCCTGCTCCCCGAGTCCACGCCGGCCTCCGATGACAGCTGCCGGCAAGCACGGAGGCGAGTGGACCTCACCCATCGGGGCCCCTACACTCAACCCGCCACGCCCAGCCCCCCGAACCCCTCCTCACCGGGAAAGGCTCGGAATATAAACATTACATGCTACACATATGTTTTATGTGCGTCACACATTTCTTATGTATTTACTTTTGTTTTTTAAATAAGGACCCCAGACCCCACGTTTACGAGTAGGCAAGTTTGGGAAGCTCCCAGCCGCCCACGGAGGCAGCTATTTTTCTATCCATTTTGTGAATGTAAAGCCGACACTTGGGGGGGTCAGGGGGTCCCCGACCGCACAGCTCGCCAGGAGCAGCGCGCCTCCCCCCAGACCTGCGCGAGCGGCGCCCGGCGGCCACCCCTCGGGTGTCACCCGGGAGGGCTTGGCGCACCCCCGTCCCACCCGGGACCCTGCTGTGAGGGGCGGGGGTCCCCGCCGCGCGAGGCCCGTCCCCCGGTCCCGGCGGCGGCGGCGCTGACAGCGAAAGTGAAACAAAGCTGGGCGCCGCGCACCCCGCACCCCGGCCCCGCCGCCCCCGCCCGGCCCCGGCGGCGCCCCCGCGTCCCCTCCGCGGCCGAGCCCGCACCCGCCCCGAGCCCGGCCGGGCCCCGGGCCCCACTCACCTCCGGCCTCCATGGAGGACGCGCGGCCGCGGCAGGCGGCGCCTCAGCCCCCAGGGCCGCCGGCCCTCATTCCGCCGCCGCCGCCGCCCCGGCCCCCGCCCCGGCCCCCGCCCCGGCCCCCGCCCCCGCTCCCGCCCCGGCCCCGCCGAGCCCGCCGCCGCCCGGGGAGGCCATCAGCTGCTTCCCGTCACGTGGCGGCGCGGAGGGCGGGGCCGGCGTGCCTGGGGCGGGGCCTGGAGGAGGGCGGGGCCGGCGCTTCGGGGGCGGGGCCGGGAGGGGAGCAGAGGGAGGGGCCGGGGGCACCGGGGGCGGGGCCGGGAGGGGCGGGGCCGGGAGGGGCGGGGCGGGGCCTGGGCCGGGAGGGCGCGGAGGGCGGGGCCGGAGGGGCGCAGTGGGCGGGGCCGGGAGGGGCACAGAGGGAGGAGCCGGGGCCGGGAGGGGGCGGGGCCGGAGCGGCGCGGGGCGCGGGCGGGACCAGTGGGGGGCTGAGAGGAACGCGGGGGCGGGGTGGGATCCGGGCTGCGGGAAAACGGGGGGAAGAGGCGCTGCAGGAATCGGGGAGATAGGGGGGAGCGAGGGAGACGGGGGGCAGGGGTGAGGCTGAGGGAAAACGGGAGGGGTCTCAGGGGGCCGCCAACCGGTGAAAATGGGGGAGCGGAACCTGGGGGGAGGGTCAAGCCCAAGGGGGTCAGGGACGGAGTCGAGGGGAACCGGGTCGGGGAGACCAAGAGGGGCGGCGGGGGGATGGGTAAGAAGGTCTGGGTAAATAAGTGGGGTGCGGCCGGGAGCAGGGCTGCGGGAGGGGGTACGGAGGAGAAAACTGGGGGAGCTGGGGCTGGGGAAACCCGGGGGAAGGGGGGCGAATAGGAAGGAAATGGGTAAAAAAGGATCCGGAGCCGCGGGGGAGCAGGGATTGGGGCGACAAAGCGCGGCCTGCGGAGAGACGGGGCGGCGGGGTCCCCGCGGGGAGGGGCGGCTGCGCTGAGGCGGGGGAACCCGGGGAGCCCGGGGCGGAGGGGCGGCCGGCTCTCGGGGGTCGGGAGGGGGAGCCGGGACCCTGACCCGCCGTGAACGTGCACACCAGCCGCGGGCCCGGGCCGTGCATGGCGAGGGCGGGTCGATAAGGATTTAAAATAAATAAAATGTTTAAAAGTGGGAAGCGGGGGCAGAAGAGCCCTGGCCGTGGAGGGGCCGAGGCTGACGCGGGCAGGCGGAGGGCAGCCGGGCCTGGAGGTGCGGGCACGTGGGGGGCCTTTGGGGGTGAAGGGGCGGGAAAGAGGCCCCGGGGGACGGGCTGTGTGCGCCCCCGGGGGTCAATGGAAGTCCGTTCACAGAGGGGCAGCTTTGCCAGAGCCGGGGAGCTCGGAGTGACGCGAAGGAAGGGGGACGGGGTGCCCGGAGAGGAAAGGCCCAGCCCAGGGAAAAGGGACGAGATTGGGCGACTTCAGCAGGGAGGGGGGTGACATTTGGGGGGCTTCAGCGAGCGGAGCCCAGGTGACAATCTCCAAAGCCATCAACGCCTGGACCACGGGACCGGGACCGGGAGGCCGAAGGATGTGAGCTGTGTTGTCTGTCTGTCTTCTAGCTCCGGGAGAGCTGCGGCCTGAGCCAGGAGAGGCAGGCAGGGGTGGGGAGGGGGGAGGAACACATTTCTCAGGGAGAGTTTAAAAAGGTGAGGGTGTCCCGGTAGGTTTAGAGAGTGGGTAGTACCTACAAGCCATGGAGGAGAATGAAATGGCAACGAGGACAATATGGTTGCCCACGGGGAGAAAGCCGGTAAAAAACTGGGGGAGGGTAAACCCATTTCCCCACCCCTCTCGGGTTACTGATCAAGTCTCAATCAAGTACACTACAGCTTTTATTTAAAAATAACTTTATTCCATAATCTTTTTTAAAAAAATCCATTATAACGTCAGGATGAATTTCTCCCAGCCCACCTCCCCACATCAAATATTAAAATGTAAAAGAATGCAGCCGATCTGCTCATTTTTCTTTGCAGCGGATCCCCGCCAGCCCCACGGTGAGAAGCACCGGTTGGCATTTATTATGTCACCATCGCTTTCCCCCAGCAAGGGTTTCGGTGCATGGGCTGTGGAAAATCCCCAGCATGTGCCTTCCCGCTGCAGGACTAGGGCCGTCCGTGCTCGGGAGGACCGGAGCTAGTATCAAAGCCACGAGATTGCAGGCGCCCTTTCCCCAATGCCCACCAGGTTTTGAGAAAAAGAAATGTCAGTTGTGATAGCCCCGAACGCTTTTATCTTCCTGGTTCTGACAAGGAGGCCCCGTCTCTGAGCTCACAAGGCACCCAGATAAGAATGCACGTCACACACAGTGTGAGGTGACCACGTGGACTTGCCACCCAAAGTCCATAACCATTGACAGCAGGCTGGTGGGTGGTCACTCACTTCTAGTGGCCTGCTCATTGGGAGACGGGCCATCTTAAAAGAAAAAGAAAAAGAAAGCCCTAATTCTTTAAAAATCCTGAAAACGTGAAGATCCCCCAGGACCAGGGTTCGTGACTGACCCGGCCACATTAATGTGCACGCAGGGCTCAGGGGTCCGGGAGCAGCCTCGGCTCCCTCAGCCAAGGGTTTATAGTGTTTGGCACCGAGACCCTGGAGCTCCCATTGCGAGTGGAAAAACTCCGCCTCGAAGACTTTGCTGCCGCAAGAGAAGAGGAAATGGCAGGAACGTCTCCGTGATCTTGAAAAATCACCCGTGTTCCCAGCGAGGGAATTTTTTTTTTACCACAGTTTCTTTTCTTTTTTAAAAATACTGTTGCCTCTGCATAGTAGACACCAGGATTCAGAAATGGAATTCTGAAAAAGGAAGAAAGAACTGGAATTCATCTAAAGCGTCTAGCTCAGTGGTCAGTAACCGTAGAACAACCCTATTCCGGTGTCCTGTCCTGTGAATGACACTTAGACTGACGAGGGTGGTTACATACACGAGGTGCCACGCAGCCACAGACCCAGCCCGACGGGACTGCAGAGGTCACGGCGGCCCTGAGGGGTACACATGCGCAGCCAGCTCCTGAGCTCCCGTGTTCTGAGCTGGGGGTGGGGGGGCTGCTTCGTTCAGTCCCCTCAAGAAAATGGAGCAACCCCGGCATGCCTGCGGGTACCCAGTGTCTCACTTTGGAGCCCCAGTCCGCTCCTGGCGAAGGGAGTTCTCCTTTAAGCTCCAGGTCTTGCCCATCAGAGCAGGATGTGCAACATTCAAGAATGCAAATTCAAGTCAGCTTTTTTTTTTTTATACTTAGCACACACTCTTTGCACCTTTATAAGGCCCCGGACATTTTTAAAAAGAGATCTGAGCGAAGTGGGGGGAGGCGGGGGACACCTCTAAACGATACAGGCTCCACTGGAAGCATCGGCCGCTTAAGTCCTGCATACGATGGTTTCATTAGAAACTCGGCATCGTCCATCAGTGCACGTTCATCACAACGTCGTTAAAGAGGAGCTGGAAACCAGCTCTCCATCCTGCTTCCTCGCAAAGTCCCAGGAGAAAGGAAGGAAGGATGGGGAAGGCCGAAAGCTAACAGTGTCGTGGAAGAGGCTCTTGTATAAATACGAAGCTCTGCAAAATGTGAGGTTCTGATGAAAAGGCACTTTCTCTTACGGGCCCCTGCCTCTTGTGGAAATAATTCTCTTTCCAGGGAAGCAGACATGGTCAGGAGAGCTCTGATAAAGCCCTCGCCCGAAACCATCCCACAAAGCGTGGCGGGTCCCGGCGGGAGCTGGTTTTCTGCCGCCGCCGGGGAAGGCAAGGAGAGGACAGCGAGCATCTCCTGAGCTCCTCTGAGGCACGTTCACACCCGGAGTTCTCACCACCCACCCCCTGTAGGATAGGTGTGACTTCACCCATTTGAGGACATGGAGGCCAGGGCAGAGGTAAAGCACCCTGCCCGAGCCCATGAAACAAGTAGCCCAGTCTCAATCCGGGGTGTTCCCAACCCCAAAAGCCCGACCGGCACCGCCTCCCTCGGACCGGCGTCAGTAGCTGACGCCTCCTCACCTTTGCCAGGGAGCTGGCCTCACCTGGCTCCGTGGCTCACTGGGCAGGGGTCCGGGAGGTGTCCCCCTCCCCCCCACACACACCAGGCCCTGTGTGCTGAGGTAAGCTGGTGACAGGCTTCACTGGGGGCAAGGGCCTCCTCCTCCCAGGCCTGCTCCCCCAAGCCGGCACCCGTCCGCCGGGATAAGGCCCGGAGTCAGCGGGAGGGGCACCGCCGGAATTGCCCCGTCCCCCGCCTTCTCCAGCATCACTGAGAGCAGTTACAGCACACCAGACCGGCTTTTTAAAAACGGACGGAGTGTGTGTGCATGTGTGTGGTGTGTGTGTGTGTGTGTGTATGTGGTGTGTGTGTGTGGTATGTGTGGTGTGTGTGTGTGTGCATGTGTGTGGTGTGTGTGTGTGTGTGTGTATGTGGTGTGTGTGTGTGGTGTGTGTGTGTGTGTGTGGTGTGTGTGGTGTCTGTGCATGCTGAGAGCCCGGTGTAAGCCCTCAGGCGGGGTGCAGGTCAAAGCAGAGGGCCAAGCTCGTCTTCTGGAGGCTCCCGGCTCGTCAGGCCGGGAGGAGGGCGGCTCTCGCTCACACCGGCCCGTCTTCCTCTCGGACCAGCTCACTCTGCTGCTCGCTGCTCTCATCTGGAGGGAGAAGGAGGCCAGGTTCGGGACGATCTCACAGAGGTGACCCTGTTCCCATCAGCCCTCAAAAATCTCCATTTCCGGTCCTTTCCTGAGCCTCAGAGCCGGATGTGCTGCAGGAGCCGGTGAAGGGCGGTGTGCTCCCTGTTCGCCTGCTCCTCCCGCTCACCACCCTCCAGGCGGGCGTGGCACGGTCCCCCTCCAGGCCCAGGGCTCCCGGCCCCCCACCGGGACGCCCCCTCTCCTTCTAGCGAATTCCAGTGGACCATCCCGAGCCTGCCTCCGAGCCCCCCTCCTCCATCCCCCTCTCCTGACCACGGGCCCTCGGGGCTCCTGTCCGCCTCCTGAGGGGCTGTGACCTCCTGAGGGGCTGTGACCGGTGAGCAGTCCTTCCCCGGCAGCCAGCCCGGTCCCGCCCACGGCCCCCCCAGAGCGCGGGGCAAGTCCTGTCTCTGTTTGCGCTGTCCCCACGTTTTACTGTCCGCTGAACCGGCCTCCCTGCCTGCGGACAGGGCTGGCCTGCCTTTTCTATCTGTTCTCCGACCTGCCTTTTCTATCTGTTCCCCGACCTGCCTTTTCTATCTGTTCTCCGACCTGCCTTTTCTATCTGTTCCCCGACCTGCCTTTTCTATCTGTTCTCGACCTGCCTTTTCTATCTGTTCTCCGACCTGCCTTTTCTATCTGTTCTCCGACCTGCCTTTTCTATCTGTTCCCCGACCTGCCTTTTCTATCTGTTCTCCGACCTGCCTTTTCTATCTGTTCCCCGACCTGCCTTTTCTATCTGTTCCCCGACCTGCCTTTTCTATCTGTTCCCCGACCTGCCTTTTCTATCTGTTTGTTCTCCAACCTGCCTTTTCTATCTGTTCTCTGACCGCACTGTGCTCTTTCCCAGAGCAGGCGCGGTAAACGCTGGTCAGTTTAGTTGGTGCACTGGTAGCTGATGCTGGATTCTCAGCTTAAACTTTAACCGTCTCCTCCAAAACCCTAACAGAGGTTCCCCCTTCCCCCCAGCCCCAGCGTAGGGGACGCTGCGAGGGCAGCTCACCGGGCAGAGGCGGGAGCCCGCTGGCCAGCCAGTCCACGTTGCCGTTCACCAGGGCGGTCACTCTGTGGACGTGGCCGTGCTTGTGTATTTCTCTTGGGAACGCCTCCCTCTCGTTGGCCGCCTCCTCCTCCTCGTCCCCCTCCTCCTCCTCCTCTTCTTCTTCTGCAGCATTCTCTTCCTCCTCCGCCTCTTCTTCCTCATCCACCAGAACCATGACGTCGCCCATGTCTTGTCCCCTAATCGCCAAAGGGAGAGGAGGGGTCAGGAGGCGCCCTGGGCTGCAGGGTCAGCCCCGCGGACCAGGAGACCCTGGATCCTTGGCCACCCCCTCCCCCCTCAGGTCCCTGGGAAGCTCGGCTGGCGTTTAGCTCGGTGCCAGCGGGACAGAACCTCTCCCAGGGGAACAGATAAGCTTGGCTCCTTCCTCCCCTGCTCCCGGGGATGGTGACCCCGAGGTCCCAGGCTCCCACACTCCGCTGCCCGCCCAGCCGGCACCCCACAGCTCCGTGCCTTTCCTGAAGGGCCTTATTTCTGCTCCACTCCCTGCAATCTCCTCCACCTTGCTCGTTAGGGCCCAGTAAATGTCTCCTCCCCTGACCCCGAAGTCCCGTCCCGAACTATGATTACACTGGGAGGCCGTGCCCAGGGGTGCGGCGTGCGATCGCCCTGGGCTTGTTGCTGGCGGTGCTCCCAGGCGGAAGGGCACGTGCCATGGGCCAGGGACCGGCCCGGGAGCACCGCCTCCACTTAGCCCTCACGGCACCCCCCCCGGGCCCGGGGCGCCAGGGGAGGGGGGGTCGTCCCAGCACAGGGCCGGCCAGGGCAGATTGGGTTTGGACCTGCCCGCTGACTCCAACGCCTTTCCCCACCGAGCCCCACAGCTGTGTCCTGTGCGAGGGCCGGCACGGGGGTGGCAGACTCCCCGGGAGAAGGAAGGGTCCCCAAACCCGGGCAGCAAAGCTAGCATAATCCCAGGGGGGGGAAAATGTCCCAAAACAAGAATGTCTCCTCACAATGAATGGGGGCTGAGACAGGGACATGCCAGGCTGTCAGGGTAAAGACACAAAGGCCCCTGCCCCGCCCGAACCTCCCGGGGAGCAAAGTGCGGCTCCACCGGGTGCTCCGTGCCTCTGGGGCGCCCTCTCGGGAGGGGCCAGCGCTCAGACTGGTCTGACCAAAGCCGCTGTGGGACCGCGGCTTATGCATCCTTCCGCTCCTTCTAGAAGGGCAGGCGAGGCGAGCAGGATGACTGGGCCGACAGGGGCCACTGACTTTATGCCCCAACGCAGCAGCCACGGGCCTGCCCGCCCCGAGGCCCAGCGACTCTGGAACGGCCAGGCCAGGCCGCCGCCAGCGCTGCCCCTTCCCCGCAGGGAGGCTGCCGAAATCCTCCTCGGACCCTCGGGCGCCCCGTCTGGAACTGGAGATGCGCCTGCACCCCCAAACGGGAGTTTATGGATAATGCCGGGGAAGCCCAGCCCGGGCGGCGGGCCTCTGGGAGTAGGAAAGGAGACCCCACAGCAGGGAAGCGGGTCAGGGAGCGGTGTCTGACGTCTGCGGGCCCGGGACACTCACCTGACAGTGCTGCCCACTGCGGGAGAAAGGAGAAAGGAGAAGCCGTTAGTATCACCGAGGCCGCTGCCGCCGCCCAACGCTCTCAGTCAGCCCCCACCGGCCCACGGGAGGACGAGGGAACGCCGGCCCACGGGAGAGGTGACAGGGTTTCTGGGTGACAGGGTGTTCTGGGTGACAGGGCGTTCAGGGTGACAGGGCGTTCTGGGTGACAGGGTGTTCTGGGTGACAAGGTGTTCGGGGTGACAGGGTGTTCTGGGTGACAGGGCGTTCGGGGTGACAGGGTGTTCGGGTGATAGGGTGTTCGGGGTGACAGGGCGTTCTGGGTGACAGGGCGTTCGGGGTGACAGGGTGTTCGGGTGTTAGGGTGTTCGGGGTGACAGGGTGCTCGGGGTGACAGGGCGTTCAGGGTGACAGGGCGTTAGGGGTGTCAGGGCATTCTGAGTGACAGGGTGTTCAGGATGACAGGGTGTTTGGGGTGACAGGGTGTTTGGGGTGTCAGGGTGTTTTGGGTGACAGGGTGTTTGGGGTGACAGGGTGTTTGGGGTGACAGGGTGTTTGGGGTGACAGGGCGTTCGGGGTGACTGTTCTGGGTGACAGAGTGTTTGGGGTGACAGGGCGGTTCTGGGTGACAGGGTATTTGGGTGACAGGGCGTTCGGGGACGGTGCTGATGGAACGTCTGGGCCCAGTGAAGAAGCCTATGGGGTGGGACTTCCGGTGGGAGCCTAACAGGGGCCTCCGCCCCCCCCCCAGCCCCCCCCTCTCAGAAAGCCGGAGAGAGCAGCAGCAGGGCCGAGAGGAGCTTACGTTTCCAGCAGAGCACCGGGCTGTAGTAGAGCAGCAGCCCCGAGACCACGGCCAGGCCCAGCAGGAGGAGGCTCACGATGGTGCCCACGATCCCCACGACGTTCAAGGGCTCTGCGAGGGCAGGTCACGCTGTGACTCCTCCGCACGCCCGCAGCCAGCTCAGCGCGCCGCCCGCCCCGCCGCCCTCTGGGACCAGCCTTGTCTAGCTTTCATGGCGTCGGGCAAGTCCTGTGACCTCTCTGCAAAGCAGGATGGATTCTCATCTCCTGCCTCAGACCGTGTGTGGGAACCAAGTGGAACATGGGAAAGTTAACATCTCTGTGTCCACCACACATCAAGACTGTCCCGGAGGCCACAGTCCCGAGTGCGAACGGAATGGAGAATCCAGTGGCAGCTCACACAGAGAAGGACACTTCACAGGCCCCGCAGAAAAGGAAACCTGACAGATGACAGATTAGTGAGTGAACAGAGGAGCTATTGGAGAAATGGGTGCTGGCATAAATTAGGGGTGAGGGGAAGAAAAACTTGATCCTGACCTCACACCATTCACAGAAAGCGACCCTAGATGGATTAAAGGTTTAATTGTAGAAGGCAAAACAAGGAAACATTTACTATCAATGTGATGGTTGGACAGTTAAAGATTTTTAAGATAAAAATTGCCAATGATATAAAAATAAATCCACCTAAACCGGTTTGGCTCAGTGGTAGGGCGTTGGTCTGCGGACTGGAAGGTCCCGGGTTCGATTCCGGTCAAAGGGCATGTACATTGGTTTCGGGCACATCCCTGGTGGGGGGTGTGCAGGAGGCAGCTGGTCGATGTTTCTCTCTCATCGATGTTTCTAGCTCTCTATCCCTCTCTCTTCCTCTCTGTAAAATATCAATAAAAACATATTTTAAAATAAATCCATGAAATCATCTACATTAAGGAAAGAATATCTGTTAGTCAGAGGATACCATAGAGAAAATGAGAAGGACCCACAAGGGACTGAGAGAAGACACCTCTAACATAAAACTAACAAGGAACTGGCATGCAAGATTTCTAAAGAATGCCTTCATATCTATAAGAAAGGGCAAGATATATCCAAAGATACAAATATGTATGAATTTCATAGAGGAAACACAAGCAGCAAATAAACATGAAATAATGCTCGACCTTCTGAGGAATCAGAGAAATTCAAATTAGAACCACAGTGAGGTTCCATGTCACACCTCCCTGATGGACAAAATCATAGAGCGCCCGGTGAAAATGTGGAGCACTGACGCTCATAAAATACTCTTATAGATGGAAACTGACCTGATCACTTTGTAAGGTAATTTGGTTACCCCCAAAAGACAGAACATGCACATAACCTGTTACCCTTCATTTCTACTCCTTGGACATATCCTAGAGAAATATTTGCCAGGGGGACCTGATATATATATATACATACATACACACACACACACACACACACACACACACACACACACACAGGAGTTGGTAAAATATTTTCATAGCAACACTGTTTGTTCATCAAAACAAAACAAAAAAATCAGAAACAACACAAACATCCATCAACAGGAAAATCAGTGAGTAGCTGTGTAATAATGACACAGTGGAAAGTTATACAGCGATGAAGAGACACATTGGATTGAATAAATCCAAGGAACAAAATGGGGAGTGAAAAGTCACAAAAGACCATATTTCTATGGCAAGCAGCATTTTTTAAAACTCAAAGCCAAAAATAAACAGCAATACTATTTAGTAGTGTGCACATACATAACAAATTTCTTTCTTAGATCAGACATGAAATTCAGGATAGTGGTTACTTTTATTTTAGAAGGCCAGGATCAGACTAAAACAAGGCCTACAGGTGTGGTTGCAAGATAAAACGCAGGCCCTGGCTGGTTTGGCTCAGTGGATAGAGCGTTGGCCTATAGACTGAAGGGTCCCAGGTTCGATTCCAATCAAGGGCACATGCCTGGGTTGCGGGCTTGATCCCCAGGAGGGGATGTTCAGGAGGCAGCCAATCAATGACTCTTTCTCATCCTTGATGTTTCTAACTCTCTCTCCCTCTCCTTTCCTCTCTGAAATCAAAATGTTAAAAAAAAAAAAAAAAGATAAAATACAAGATACCCAGTTAAAACTGGATTTCATAAACAACAAATAATGCTTTAGAATAAGTATGCCCTGGGCAACCTTTGGGACATACTTATACCACTTAAAATTATTCTTTGTTTCTCTGAAATGCAAATTTAAGGGTGTCGCCCGTCTTTTTAGTTTTGATGTCGTTTTCTAAACCTGGCTCAATGCCTGGCGGTAACTCCGGCAGAGGTGGCCCTGACCTACATCTGAAGTGGGATTCAGTTTCTCGGGTGGGATGGTGTTCATTTTGCTATTATGCTTCACAACTTACATTATAGTTTTTATTTTTATACGTTTCACAGTTATATATATATATATTTTTTTTAATATATTTTTTCACTATATATAGACTTATATATATATATATCTATTATATACCTGTTATATACCCAAGGATGTCTACCGATCTATACTATATATAGATTTATATATATTATATTATATATAGTAGTAGATATCCTTGGGTATATAACAGATATTAAGCACTATTACCACTATGCAACTATGAGAGATTTAGGACTGGACACTCATTTTTTCCCATCCATCTTGTCAAGCCCCAAAGCAAGCAGACCTGCCTTCTCCCAGACGGCAGACACCCACCCGCGGGGACGCTCCACGCCGGCGCCTCTCCTCTCACTCACCTTTCACGCTCAGCCAGGTGGCCACTTCCCTCACCCCCACGGGGTTCTCGGCCCGGCAGACGTAGTAGCCCTCATCCAGGGCCTGCGAGCAGTTCTGGACGGTCAGGGTGGAGCTCTGGCCCTTCTGGGAGATGACATAGTGGCTGCTGGGCTGGATGACCACCTCGGGCTGCGTGAGGTTCCGCAGCCACTGGATCGTGGCCGCGGGGTAGGCGCCGGACACCAGGCAGGTGAGGGTCACGTTGCCCCCCACGAAGCAAGTCTTCATGGGCTCCGAGAGAAGGGAGGGGCTCCCTGGTGATCAGAAGAAGACAAGGAAAGACAAACGCTTAAGAAGATTCAAGCGGCCCTGGCCGGTTTGGCTCCATGGATAGAGCGCCGGCCTGCAGACTGAAGGGTCCCAGGTTTGATTCCAGTCAAGAATATATGCCCAGGTTGTGGGCTCAATCCCCAGTAGGGGTTGTGTAGGACACAGCCGATCAACGATTCTCTCTCATCAGCGATGTATCTATCTCTTCCTCTCCGAAATTAATAAAAAAAATTTTTTTTTAAAAGATTCGAGAGGTGGCCTGAGATTTTCAAGAATATGACCTCCTTTCTAATGAAGCAACCTCAGGAATTTCTGTACCACACCTGGTCTTATCTACATACCGTATTTGCCGGCGTATAAGATGATTTTTTGGCCCTGAAAAATATGCCTCCAAGTGGGGGGTAGTCTTACACGGCGAGTATATAACAAACTCTGTATTTTTAGTGGAAATGTTAGGGGGTCGTCTTATACGCCCAGTCGTCTTATACGCCAGCAAATACGTATTTTTCAAGGCCAAAAAATCGTCTTATACGCCGGCAAATACGGTATATAAAAGGCTAAGTGACTGACCATCCCTCCATTCGTCTGACCGACCAACCTGTTAGTACATATGGCGTGCACTGGCAATCTATAATAACAAAAGTGTAATATGCTAATTAGACCAGACCTTCCAGATGACCTTCCAGACGAAGCTAGGACTGCGAGGGCCGAGGGCAGCCGCAGCGGCTGTGAGGGCTGAGCTCCTTGCACGAATTTTGTGCATCGGGCCTCTAGTTTAAAAATAAACTTTGACTTGCGCAAGCGTGATACATATAAAGCTCCCATCAAATTTCTTAACAGTATTACTCCTTCGGGAATGCCATGTCATAAGTTAAAATTGAAAGTGGGTGCAATCATCATGCTACTGAGAAATCTTAGTAGTAAATGGGGTCTTTGTAATGAAAAGATTGTGACCTAACATAAGTATTAACAGGATCTGCAGAAGGAGGTAATTCTGATTCCAAGAATTGATTTGTCGCCATAGGACACTGGCCTCCCATTTAAACTGATTCAAAGACAGTTTCCCGTGACGCCAGCATTTGCAATGTCTATTAATAAGTCACAAGGACAAACTCTAGACAGAGTAGGAATATTCCCACCTGAGCCTGTTTTTGGACATGGTCAGTTATATGTTGCTTTCTCTCTGTTAAAGTTAAAGTTGTAAATACTTCATCACAAGGGAAATCAGTCAAGCACTCTGAAAGTGTGGCACAAGGGAGATATCAGAATAAGATTAATCAATTTGTCCTCATTGTTTTTATTAATGTTTTTATATCATGTTTTTGTTGTTTTTATAACATCTTTATTGTTATATCCTGTTGTTATTGTTTATGTATTAATCAACTTATATATTATTTTCATATACATTTTACTAATTTTCTTTCATCTCTGACACTTCTATTATAGAGAAAGGGTGAATAGCGATATTAAAATATTTCTTCTAATTAACTTCCTTTCAATGTGCACAAATCCGTGCACCGGGCCTCTAATATAATAATAAATACTAACATTCACAGAGCACTGACAATGGGTGAGGCGCTGTTATACATATTAATCCAATTAGTTCTTACAGAAACCCTGCCATTAGTTCCACTTTGCAGATGGGGAGACTAAGGCACGGAGAAAGTTAAGTAACTTGTTCAAAATCACACAGCTAAGTAAGTGATGCAGCCAAGATTCAGGGAGACACACTGTCCTGGTTTTCCGAAGACTGGGGGGGTCCTGGGTCTTTCAATGCGAAAGCAGGAGAAGTCCTGGGCAAACCCGGATGCACTGGTTCCCCAAGTAAGACTGGAACCCCAACAGCCAGGCTTCCGTAGACCACATGCCTTACTTCTGTGCTGAGGCTTCTCTGTGTAAGGACCACATTGATCATATATTTTTTTTAAAGAGCGCATACAGTCTGACAAGGGAGTTCAAGGAGACAATAAGGCAGCTGTCCCAGTTTCCTGTTGCTGCTGTAACCAACTGCAGCAAACTCGGTGGCTTAAAAAAAAAGAAATGTATGCTTTTATAGTTCCGGAGGTCGGAAGTCCAAAGTGACATTATTGCACTAAAAGCAAAGTATTGGCAGAGCTGGTTCCATTCCTTGTTTTCCCAGCTGCCTGAGTCACCTGCATTCCTGGGCTTGTGGCCCCTTCACCACGCCAACCTTTTGCATCTGTTGTCACACCACCTGCTACTGAGGGGACCCTCCAGCCTCCCTTTTGTAAGGGTTCTCTCGATGACATCGGGCCCATCCGGAAATCTAGGACAACCGCCCCATCTCAGATCCTTAATCACATCTGCCAGGTCCCTTTGGCCACAGGAGGTAACCTAATGCAGGCGCTAAAGACCAGGAGATGGCCTTCGCTGGGGACCTTCTCTCTGCCAACCGCGGTTCTGTTCTAAAAATGCGCAGGGCCGCCGAAACCGGTTTGGCTCAGTGGATAGAGTGTCGTCCTGCAGACTCAAAGGTCCCAGGTTTGATTCCGGTCAGGGGCATGTACCTTGGTTGCGGGCACATCCCCAGTAGGGGGTGTGCAAGAGGCAGCTGATCGATGATTCTCTCTCATTGATGTTTCTAGCTCTCTATCTCTCTCTCTTCCTCTCTGTAAAAAATCAATAAAATATATTTTTTTAAATGCGTAGGGTGTCCCTGTGGCCTTGGGGTCTGACTGAGCGGGACACGAGGATCTGTAAGGTGGACGGCGGTGACCCATTTGCTTTCTCTGCACAAGAAACCCTTTCCCAAAACGCACACCAAATTCATCTCGGGTTGTAAGACCGTATTCTTGGCAGCTGGGAGACACAGAGGGCACAGTGGGTTCCCGCCTGGGAGGGTGAAACTTCCCCTTGGCAGTTGTTCCCAGAGAGCATCTAGGGTTTCATTGCTGGCATCCCGGGTAGAGGGTGGGGAAGGAAGGGGGGGCAGGGACAGACCAGGCCTTTCTCTGTAGGTCAGGTCAACAAGAGAATCCCACAAACCTAGGCTGGCTCAGGACACTCACATGGTGCACCTGATCTTGGGTCAATGGTCAGGTCCCCCCACCTGACATTGCTAAATCACACCTCCCCCTGGCTGTGGTTAACCCGCATTTCCTTTGGGGTCATGAAGCCAGAGGCGGTGCCAAGCCTCAGTATGTTTGTACTTTGCAGGCCCCCAACCAAGTTGAGAAATGCCCCCCACCCCTCGTCCTTTATGAAAAGCAAAACAAATAATTGGCCAGTACCTCCAAACTCCCAAACAAAGATCATGTACGTAAATACACTTTGGACAAACACAGCATTCGCCCCTCAAAAAGCTGAGTCACCCATCCACCTAAGAATTCAACTGAAAAGGATGCTGTGTGCAAGGGTGGGGTCAGGGCTGGGGGGGTGGGGGGTGCAAGGGCCTCAGAGATCTGCAAGAGATGGACCACATACCGGGTCCTTGACATACTGGGCTGGCCAGCGCCGCCGCAGCTCACCATGGGTTGAGTTGGGTTTTCTGTTTGTTTGTTTTTTCAGTTTAGGGACCTACACGCTGTTTAAAGAGAGAGAGGAGCAGCAGGGCTCCCCAAAAGTACTACTTCTCATGACTTTGAGGGCTACGCTGTTCTGCATCCCGAAGGTGGACACTGACGTTACTTCTCAATGACTTACTAGTCCCCCCAAGTGAATGATGACCCAGGGACCTCCTCTCCCCCAAGGGCCTTGCTACTGGAAGTGGGGTCTGTGGACCAGCAGCAGCACCTGCTGGGAACTGATTAGAAATGCAGAGTCTCGGGCCCCCCTCAAACCCAGAGAGCCCAAAGGTGCATCGTCCCCAGGTCCCCAGGTGACGTGTGTGCATCAAGGCTTGAGAAGCGGTGGGCTTGTGTGCCCGTGAGGGAACAGGGGAAAACTGGACCATGTCAGAGTCCAGAAGGTTCCAGGTTCTGTGCCTGCTTCCCAGGCTCCGGGCAGCTCCCCTCTCCAGAAACATCGCCTCATCCTGAGGCGGGGCAAGCGTAGGTCTCTAGTTGTGTGCATGGAAAATAATGCAATGATAAGCAAACAATAATGCCAGATGCCATAAAGCCATGTCCTGATGAGCCAACAGGAAAAGCCTAAAAGACAAAGGGGATGCCAAAACCGGTTCGGCTCAGTGGGTAGAGCATCGGTCTGTGGACTGAAGGGTCCCAGGTTCGATTCCGGTCAAGGGCATGTACATTGGTTGCGGGCACATCCCCAGTAGGGGGTGTGCAAAAGGCGGCTGGCCGATGTTTCTCTCTCATCGATGTTTCTGGCTCTCTATCTCTCTCCCTTCCTCTCTGTAAAATATCGATAAAATATATTTTAAAATAAAATAAAATAAAAGACAAAGGGGTGCACTGGCTGTCAGGAGGAGCAGTGGGAGTGATACCCACAGTCTTTCTGGAGGACTGCCCTGGATGCAGGGCTGCTCTCGGGGGATGGGGGTTCCCGGAATTAGGTCGTGGTGACAGCGTTAGGAACATACACACGAACAAGCCAACCCTGGACCAGCCCCGGGCGGGCGGCCCCGCGGGTTCGACGTGGAAAGGCCGCCTGCTTGATTTCCAGTCGGGGCACACGTCCAGGCGGCAGGCTGGATTCCTGGTGAGGGGCATGCAGAGAGCCGCCCCTCACTGTTTTGCTCTCACACTGATGTTTCTCTCTCCCTCTCCCTTCCTCTCTCTAAATATCCATCAACTACTTTTTAAAAAACCACTGAATTCATACATTTTAAAATAGTAAAGTTTATGTTATGTAAGTTATATCTCATTTTTATTTTTTTAAATATATATTTTATTGATATTTTACAGAGAGGAAGGGAGAGAGATAGAGAGCTAGAAACGTCGATGAGAGAGAAACATCGACCAGCCGCCTCTTGCACACCCCCTAGCGGGGATGTGCCCGCAACCAAGGTACATGCCCTTCACCGGAATCGAACCTGGGACCCTTCAGTCCGCAGGCCGATCGATGCTCTATCCACTGAGCCAAACCGGTTTCGGCTATATCTCATTTTTAAAGTTTGCAAAAAGCCACTTGGGCCGATCAGGCCCTGGGGACATAGTTTGCTAACCCCTGTTCCAGCACAGAAAGTCAGTCTTGCTCTGCCTGCTGCCCCAGGCCGGGCACAGCCTCTGACACAGAGGGACCCGGGGCATGTCTGCTTACCGCCGCTGGAATGGCATGTGACCAGGAAAACAGGCACCTCCTGGCACGGCCAGGCTCCCTTCTCAGCATGTCAGCTCTCAGCCCGGCGCCTCTGAAGACGTCCTGGTAAACCACGAGGGAAATCTCACCTCGGCCGATAAAACCCAACACGCTCTGGGCCTTGCACACCCGAGGTGTTAGCTTCCTGAGCTGTTACAAGAAAGCCACCGGGTGGCTTAAAGCAACGGTCTCTACAGCTCAGAAAGTCAAAAGTTCATAATGAAGGGGTCAGCAGGCTCGGTGCCCTCTGAAGGTGCTGAAGGAGACACTCCCCCATGCCTCGTCCGCAGTTTCTAGTGGCTGCCAGCAGCCATTGGCATTCCTTGGCTTGTAGAAGCATCATTAACCTCTGCCTCCATCATCACCTGGCGTTCTCCCTGTGTGTCCAGGTCCAAGTTTCCTTCCTCTTCTAAGGATGCCAGCCATTGGAATACGGCCCACCCTCATCTAGTACGACCTATGACCTCATCTTACTGTAGCAACATCTGCAAAGACCCTTATTCTATAGGTACCCGGGTTAGGACTTGCACACAACTTTTTGGGGAGACACAATTCAACCCACCACACCCACGTAGGCTCATTGGTGCCTCAAGCACAATGTTCTGGCTACCCTGATCTTCTCTAAGTTCTTCATATGCCGAGGAATGTTTCCACCTCAAGACCTCTGCATTTGCCGTCCTCTGCCAAGTACTCAACCCACAGTCAACTTCACCCAGTCAGCTCCTTCTCGTCTCAGCTTGAAGTCTCAGCTCAAAAACTGTACAGGGTGGGGTAAAGGTAGGTCTACAGTTATTCGTATGGAAAATAATACAATCTATATATATAAAAGCCTAAGCAACCATTACGGCCAGTTGACCAAACACTCGATGCAGGAGCTGTCCCCTGGTGGTCAGTGTACTTCCCCAGCCGATCTCCTGTGGTCTCTTCCCCTCCTTCTCTCCTCCTTTCGCCCTCCCTCCCCTCCGATCACCGGCCAGGCCAAGGGACCCCACCCATACATGAATTCGTGCACCAGGCCTCTAGTAATTAATAAACAAGAATACAAGAATACACTCCGTGTTTCCATACTCACAACTGTAAACCTTACTTTGCTCAACCCTGTATCACTGCCCCCAGGAGACCTCCCTGCCACCTTCCCTAAAAGAGACTCTCTTACAAATGCCATTTTATTCTCATAATTATTCTCACCATCTGAACCTATCTTATTGTGTTTTTTTTTGTCTTCTTCCCACCTCCACACCACCCCGATTTTAAGCTCTGTAAAAGAGGAATAGTACTGTGTCCAGAAATTCTTTGACCCTTCTCCCTTCAAAAAGTGTTGCCTTCAAAAAAAAAAAAAATAGTGCCTAATGTCCTCCCCTCTCCTTGAAAGTAAAGCCAGCCTGAGCGACTCACTCAATGAACAGAACATGGTGCCCCAGAAGCCACGTGGCTCTGGAGGCTCGGTCATAAAAAGGTACCATCTACCTGGCTTACCCCCACTTGCTCTGGGGGAAGCCAGCCGCCATGGTGTGAGGACACCTGGAGAGGAAGCGGCTTGCCTGGTGTGAGAGCGAGCGCCTCAGAAGCAGAGTCTTCGGGTGCCTTCAGCCGTCCGGGCGAGGCTTGCAGCTGAGACCCAGGCATGGTGAAACCAAGACAAACCATCCCCACCGTGCCCTCTCGGAATTCCCGGCCCACCGAGATCCTGAGATGGCAAATGATTGGTTGTTTTAAGCCATCAGGCTTGGGGTAATGTGTTACGAACAGGAGATCGCCGATAACACCCTTGTTTGTCTTGTGCCCTGGCCCAGCTCCAGCACCCGGAAGGTGCCTCGTGCCCAGGGTGCTGAATTAATATTCTGTCAAGTGACAAACAGGCCAGCCTGGGACCGAGGAGCTTGGTTAAGCTTCAAAGCTGGAAAGGAGAGAAACCCAAAGCAAAAGAAACGAAGAAAGGGAAGGAAGTCGGTTCGTTGTGACATCCTTAGATTTCTCCCCAAGACCTTCTTCCAAACGGTTCTCCCAGAGGAAGGCAGGGAGACCCCCACCCGGGGACGAGGCGCGCCAGACTCACGGATCTGCACCTCGCAGCTGGCTCCCGACTCCGGCCCCGCGATGTGGCTCCCGACGCACTTGAACTTCTTGCCATCGGCCAGCTGGGACCGGTTCAGCGTCTCCACTCCCAGCTTGGACGTCCCCACCACCACGCCTCCCGGCTCTTCCGTCCACACGAAGTCGGGGTCTGGGTAGCCCCCGTCCCAGCGGCAGGTGAGCTGCAGCAGGAACGGCGGTCCTGGCGACGCCTCGGCCCAGCACTCCGGGTCTGACAGCGGGGGAGCTGCAAGACAGCAGGGGGAGCGGCTCACTCCCGGAGGCCGGGATCGGCGCCGCGCTCAGCTCCTGGCCCAAATGAAGGCCTGCTTTGTCTTTGTATTCCTCACTAACTGCGTGTGGCTAGCTATATGCATTTATTTTTTTTTTTATTTTTTTTATTTTTTTAAAAAATATATTTTATTGATATTTCACAGAGAGGAAGGGAGAGAGATAGAGAGCTAGAAACGTCGACGAGAGAGAAACATTGACCAGCTGCCTCTTGCACACCCCCTACCGGGGATGTGCCCGCAACCAAGGTACATGCCCTTGACCGGAATCGAACCCGGGACCTTTCAGTCCACAGACCGACGCTCTACCACTGAGCCAAACTGGTTTTGGCGCTATATGCATTTAAATTAACAACATAAAGTGGCCAATTGAGTTCCTCCATCACACTACCCCCATTTCAAGTGCTCAGATGGTGATTAGACTACGCAGCACAGAACTTTCCCATTACCACGGAAAGTTCCAGTGGGCAGTTTTGGTCCCTAGAGGGGGAACTGGTGGGAGTTATTTACTCCCGCCCCCACACAGACTTCCTGCTCACCATGTGCATGTACAACTAAAAACACAGCATTTTAACAAGCTACCGACCCACACGTCCGATGTAGTCCACGTGCTAATAACTATACATCAATGTACATGTACTATATATGCGTAGTGTATTATGTGTGCAGATGACCGTATATCTTACATAGCACACATAAACAGGAATAACTTTGCATCTGCTACTAACGGGTGTGTATGTGTCATCTGCCAGGAAAAAATGACTGGGCGGGTGCCGAAATGATGGCGGGAGTACAAGTGATTATTTTCTTCTCTGTGTTCATCTGTGCTTCCTACAGCCAGCAGGTATGACCTGACAGGCAATAAATGTCACTCAGGGTGGAGGAAACGGGCGCACGAGGGCTCTGAATCACGCTCGGATTAGTCTGGAATCATTATCCTGCCCGCCCGCTGCCTGTCCGTGCTCCCTCGCTGGCGGGGTGAGTGCCCGGCGCCGCCTGCGGTGGTTTCTGTCCGTAGTGCAGGTGCTGGCGGCGTCTTCACCCCAAATAAAGGCTCACGAACTGCGGGCCCCGAACAGAGCTGGGGTTCGGGAAGACGATGCAGGAGGACCGATAAACGAACCCACACATGGTGCTCCGTCCCCGCAGTGGAGGAGCATTCGGCCCACAAAGAGGAGTAAGTACTGACTCACGCCACAACCTGGGCCAGTGGTCGGCAAACTCACGAGTCCGCAGAGCCACATACCAAGAGTACAACGATTGAAATGTCTTCTGAGAGCCACATTTTTTAAACTTAAGCTTCTTCTAACGCCACTTCTTCAAAATGGACTCGCCCAGGCCGTGCTATTTTGTGGAAGAGCCACACTCCAGGGGCCAAGGAGATGTGGCTCTCGAGCCGCAGTTTGCCTAGGGGAACCTTGGGGAACCTAGGGGAACCTTGTAAACGGGATGCTCAGTGAAACTGGTCACAACGGGGAATGCTTTGCCTGATTCCTTTTATGGGAAAAGTCCCGAACGGGCAAATGCAGACACAGGCGGCAGATCAGCGGGACGGGGAGAGGGGTCGGGGTCGGGGTCAGGGTCGGGGCCCGGTGGCTGTTCAGTGGCCGGGGTTCCGCTGGCAGGGAGGAAAACGTTTCGGAGCGACACAGCGCGGTGGCTGCACAGCACTGCCAGCGCGCTAAGTGCCAGCTGTCCATGTTCCGATGGCTAATGCTATTGTGTGTACTCATCTCAGTTAAAAGAAAAAAAGACAGCCGAAACCCGGTTTGGCTCAATGGATAGAGAGTCGGCCTGCAGACTGAAAGGTCACAGGTTCCATTCCGGTCCAGGGCATGTGCCTTGGTTGCGGGCACATCCCCGGTAGGGGGTGTGCAAGAGGCAGCTGGTCGATGTTTCTCTCTCATCGATATTTCTAACTCTCTATCCCTCTCTCTTCCTCTCTGTAAAAAGTCAATAAAATATATTAAAAAGAAAGAGGGGGGGGAAGGAAGGAAGAAAAGAAGAGAAGAGAAGAGAAGAGAAGAGAGAAAGAAAAGGAAAGGAAAGGAAAGGAAAGGAAAGGAAAGGAAAGGAAAGGAAAGAAAAGAAAAGAAAAGAAAAGAAAAGAAAAGAAAAGAAAAGAAAAGAAAAGAAAAGAAAAAAGACAGCCATGAGCGAGGCGGGACCTCCGTCTGGCTCACAGGGTCAGACGCTGGGCCTGGAGCAGCAATGGTCTAGAGGAGACTATCTATGCATATTGTATCGTGTTCACACCCGCAGCCCTGGGTGTGTGCAGAGAGTGGAGGGAGCTAGCACACACGCAGCAGGCCAGCCTCTGGGGCAGAGGAGGAGGCGCCTGCGGGGTCGCACAGGGTCGGGGAGGGAGGGGTGCGGGGTCACACAGGCGGGGAGGGTGGGGAGGGATGCAGGGTCACACAGGGTCGGAAGGAGGGGTGCGGGGTCGCACAGGGCGGGGAGGGGTGCGGGGTCACACAGGGTCCAGAGGGAGGGTTCGGGGTTCACACAGGGCGGGCGGGAGGGCGGCTCACGCACCGTAGACCAGGAGCTCGGTGGTGGCGCTCTGCCGCCGGCCGCTGAGCGGGTTGCGGGCCCGGCAGGTGTAGTTGCCCTGCAGGCGCGGCGACATGAGCAGCAGCGAGAAGCAGCTGGCCGTCCGGTTGCTCCCGAAGGGCTCGGCCTTGGAGTCCGGGGCCTGGAACCACCACTCGACCGTGGGCGGCGGCCGCGAGCTGCTGGCGCAGCCGAAGTCCACGCGGGAGCCGCGCGCGGCGAAGCGGGTGCCGTTGGGGAGCGCGCCGCTGGCCGAGATGTTCACGTCCAGCCGGTCCGGGCCGCCTGGGGGGATAGGGGGGCGGGCAGGTCATGGAGCCGCACCGGCTCCTCCGGCCGCGTAACCACCGGGAGCAGCCAAGGAGGACCCGATGTCTACCAGACCCTCCCCTATGGCAACGGCCCTGACCCGTGAACAGCCGGGACCAGCGCACATGTGCCAGGCCCCAGCGGACACCTCTGTGTGCTCCTTCCCTGCGGGGGGAGGGGGGAGCCAGCCCCCGACTACAACCCTATCCCCTATCCCTAGCCCAACCAAGCAGGGTCATATGCCCCCTGGTATAAAACCCATGGAAATGTGACTTTCGCTCTCTTCCTCGCCTCGCTGTTGCCGGCGTAGGTGGGACTGAGCTCGGACTGGTCCGAAATAAATTCAGGAACAGATGCGGCTCCCTGATGGTCTTTGGGGTTCAGGTACAAGGGCACAACACCCGCTCTCAGGAACCCCCCGCGTCCTGTCTGGATTACAGAGAAAGAGTGCAAACCACTCCTTTGGAAGAGCACCGGCCAGAGGAAAGGACATCGAAGGCCTGAGGCTGCTTCCAAAGAGGCCAGCGTGTGGGTGACTGGAACTTGGGTGTCAGGGGGCTCCCACGTCCCCAGAACTGTAAGAGCGGGGCTCCCTGCGCCTACACTGCGGGTACAGACAGCCTGGTTTACAGCGAACCCCCGCTTTCCTTCTGAGAGTCTAGAGCAGTCGTGGGCAAACTACGGCCCTCGGGCCGGATCCGGCTGTTCTCTCCGGCCCGCGGAGCCGAAAGAGCGGAGGGTTCTCTTGCTCTCCCCTCTGCTCCTTCACCAGCAGCCCAAGAGGAGAGTGCCAGCATGGTCAGGCTGCTTTTGTCCCGGCCCTCCGGTCCAGTGTAAGAACCCATTGTGGCCCTCGGGTCAAAAAGTTTGCCCATCCCTGGTCTAGACTCGACTCTAGCGTTTGGCTGGGTACGCGCTAGAGGAGGCCAGGGGACCGGCCCCCAGTAAACACTCAGGGTGCAGGGTCTCCAATGGCTCCGGGAGACAGCGTTGCACACGCGATGTCACACGTGTTTGTTGCTCAAGGAAATGAGCGCGTCCCAGGGCGAGGGCCCCAGGAAGCTTGCTCCTGGTCTTCCCTGGACTGAACCCCCATAAAAGGCACCTTCCCCTTCGCTGACCTGGCTTTGGGCACCTTTGCCATGGCCATGAGTCATGCTGAGTCCGGTGAGCTCTCCCGGAGAGAACCCCCAGCACAACTCCACCCTCCTCCACCCCGCTCAGCCTCCGCTGCCTCATCTGTGACTTGGGGGTGACACCAAACCCGCTTCTTGGGGGAGGGGGGTGGTGACTACATGAGTGAGTCTAGCTCAGCGCTCAGAACACTGCCTGACTGTGGGGAGCACCTAGTAAATGCTAGGTCTTATCTTCATTCCCCCCCCACCCCCATCTCTGACCTTCCTCGCCCCTGGAAGTGCCCTCCGTCTCAGCTGCCAGTCGCCTTGGATGAAAATATATCCAACACCTACTGATACGCAAGTCACTTTGGGGTTTCCTCTGCAGGAGAATCCAGGAAGGGCAATGCTAGGCCAGAGGAATGAAACGATGGCTGCAGAAAACTCTGAGCAGAAATAGGCCAGTGGGAAGAAGCACTGGGGGGAGGAAAAGGCTTTTCCAGAGCCCCTCACAGGACAGCCCCGATTTCATTCACATCGGAGGCCACAGGATACACTCTAGAAATTGTGCATCTGAGGACAATGCCCTTGGCCATAGGCTTGTCCCCTTGGGGCTGGTTCCTAAGCGTTTCTGTTAGAACCACGTCACTCCCGCAGAGGGCCCGGCGGGAAGGAGCCCGTGGTCTGGGGGTGCTCAGCTGTCCTGGCACACGGCTGGCTAGCTGGTTAGGTATGTGGACCAGCAGGTCCGAGGGAGTGCCCACGGCTGGCAGACTCCCAACTACGCACAGAGTGCCCCCGAGGCCCTGGAGCCGCGCCTGGGCCAGAAGGGAGGGCGTCAGACTGGCCGGCCGGTCTCCCGGCCACGGCGGCCGAGCATGGACAATGTGGACTCCCGGCAACTGGCTGGGAGGAGCCTTTGACCAGCACAGTTCTCGTCTATTCCCTGTATCGGAGTTGGATACAGGGACTAGAAGAGAAGGACGCAAATGGAAGAGCTCAAACAAAAAGTTAAATGAGCCGAAACCGGTTTGGCTCAGTGGATAGAGTGTCAGCCTGCGGACTGAAAGGTCCCGGGTTCAATTCCAGCCAAGGGCATGTACCTTTAATGCGGGCACATCCCCAGTAGAGGTGTGCAGGAGGCAGCTGGTCAATGTTTCTCTCTCATCGATGTTTCTAACTCTCTATCCCTCTTCCTTCCTCTCTGTAAAAAATCAATATATATATATATATATATATATATATATATATATATATATATATATATATATATATTTTTTTTTTTTTTTTAAAGTTAAATGAAATGCCCTGACAAGCGTGGATCAGTGGGTGGGGCATCTTACCAAGGCCTTGGTCAGTGTCAGTGTCAGTCTCGATTCCTTGTGGGACGGGCGCCTTGGTCTAGCAGCTGTGAGCCTGTCATCTGAACTCAGACAGGCCTGGACTAAACCCTACAGCAGCTTATGAACGGACTACCTCCGGGGAGTGCCCGCCCTTCTCGCTCTCACGCTCTTGTCCTTCTTTATGAGATGAAAAGAACAGGAATGACTTCTACCCCTGGGTTTCCAAGGACCCAAGGAGCTGCCCGTAGCCGGTGTCTGACCGCGGTCAGCATCTAGAGGCGTCTGTCTGGTGGTGTGGGCGCAGTGCACCTGCAGGTGGATTCTAGACCGCGCACTGGCAGCAGATGCACGCTCTCTGTCTGTGCCTGGCCACAGGCTAAGCATGGCTTTACAGATGGACATCCGCCATCGCCTTGATGAGAGAGAACACGAACTCTGAAACCCGAGTGAGTGAAATGTTCTCTCCTCCAGAAAGAATTCTGTCCTTCTCATTGACAGGCCTGTACTACCAAAAAAAGCACCCCATCATCACTACATTTTGAACTTTGTCAATAATGTGACGTAAAAGTTGGTTTTCTTTCTTTCTCTTTATATAAGTACTTATGTATAAACATCCTCAATTTTACCCTTTGGCCCATAACGCCCGAAATATTTACCATCTGGATCTCTACAGAAAACGTTTGACTCCTGCTCTAGAAAAATCTACCGCTGCTGCTGCCTTCCTCTTCTCTGCTGTCATTCTGGCCATAGAGCTCCCTTCTCCGCTTCCCCCTTAGCTACGGGGTGGCCAGGCAAGGGCCTCAAACGGTTAATCTGCCTCTCGGGCGCCCACTTACAGGAGATCCCACCTCGCGGGTGGGCTCCTCGCCAACAGGAAAAGTGGCCTTCAGACATTTACTCTCGTTACTGGCATTTTTACCTGAAAACGACCTAAGAATCCACTGGGTAGTTGCTAGCCAGTGGGCATATCGATAGTTCTCCTGCAGGATGAGATCCTGGGGAAACTAACAGAAACTGTTTTCCTGTCACTCGTGGAGCCTGAACAAAGACGCAAACACAGCCGCCCACTGCCTCCCGGTCTCCCCAGTGACTGTCCACTCTGGCCAAAGAGTGGGGCCCCATCGCTGCTTCCGATGAGCTTGGCAAGACCCGGGTGAATCCACCTCAGGGCGAGGATCACCGCCTTCCGATGGGGGTCGGGGATCTCTCTGTCTTCCGTGCGCCCCGCAGTCCTTCCCCTGGGACCCCGGGCTGTGCCGAGCCCAGTGCCACCACCGCCAACAGGAACGAGTGCCAGTGGGATGGGCCCAGTCAGCGAGGGAAGCACGGGGCTTTCCTGAGACTCTGTCTCCGGTAAGTCTGCGGTGACAGCCACATGGCCGGGTAGCAGAGAAGCACCTCCACCCTCCAAACCCCACCCAAACCCCCCGGGGCTCGGGTGCCACAGGCTCCGATCTCCCCGTACCCTGGCGTGGCCTTTCCCGGGCTGATCTCCAGCGGGATCTCCGGCTCCCCAAGGCGGGGAGATGCTATCTGGGGATCTCCGGCTCCCCAAGTCAGGAGGTGCTATCTGGAGGGAAGCACAGAGTCTACCGAAGCGTGTGGGGTCGGGGCCGCCGCGCCCACTCCCCCGGCCTCTCTGCAGGCGGAGGCACAGCTGAGCCAACCTTGCCCGCCCCAGAGCGGAGGCAGGAGGGGACGGTGAGTCAGCGCCATAAACTGCCATGGCAGTGCCGACTGCTCTGCATCCTGGGGTTTCCGTACCCCCAATCCTAGCGGTCAGACTCCTCAACAGCACCGTTACCTTAACCGGCATCAGCGCGGGGACTTTTTGTCCTGAGATGAACAACAAGAATTACATTGTAGCCGAAACCGGTTTGGCTCAGTGGATAGATAGAGCGTTGGTTTGTGGACTGAAGGGTCCCAGGTTCGATTCCGGTCAGGGGCATGTGCCTTGGTTGCGGGCACATCCCTAGTAGGGGGGGTGCAGGAGGCAGCTTGTCGATGATGCTTCTCTCTCATCGATGTTTCTAACTCTCTATCCCCCTCCCTTCTTCTCTGTAAAAAAAAAATAAATAATAATAATAATAATAATAATAAAATATGTTAAAAAAAAAAGAAGAAGAATCCCCTCAGGTTGCCCATACCAGACAGGCTGCCTCAGAAACCCTGGCTCCTCGAAGGCAGACTCGCCCAGCGCCCACCGATTGCTAAGCAAAGACCCAAGCGGGAGGAGGAAGAGGCGCTGCGCCCTCACACAGCATCACACAGCAGGCTGTGCCCGCAGCCACACTCCCCAGCTCCCTCGCAGATAGCGGCCGGCCACATCGCGAATATTTCCTCCCACCACGCAAGGCCGAGTGAGAATGTTTCCAAACGTTTCTCCTGAACAGACTCGGTTATCAACCACGCAGGGAGGAGATGAGACACATGAGATCCAGGCACACGGAGTTCCCGACCCGCAGCCAGCCCCGGCGGCTGGAACCTGAGATGCCCTTTCCCCAGGAACCATCACCTGCCTGACCAGCGGTCAGAGCGCCGCGGGCCCAGCGACCCCGGGCGGCTAGCTCTGTGCGGTGACCTCAGGGATGGGTGCGGCGGGCCTGTGCTCGGTCCACAGACCATACGGCTAAGGCTGGCCGAGTTCGGTGACTTCCCCGGGGTAACAGGGACACAGCCCGCGGGACCTGGACTCACGCCTGCTCCCCTGGCCGCGCCTAGAGCGCCGGCTCCGGGCGGGCGGGGACCTTGTCCCCTGGCCCAGTGCCTCCAGCGGGCCCGGCAGCAGGCTCTCGGCAAACACATGCCGGGTAAAGGAATGAGTCAATGCTATACCTTACAGATGAGGAAACTCGGGGAGCAGCAGCGTGAGCAGATGGGTGCTCCCGCTAGACTACACGGCAAACTTCTTCTGTGAAGGGACAGAGGATAAACATTTGAGGCCATACAACCTGTGTCACAGCCACTCGGCGCTGCTGTCGCGGTGCCAAAGGCAACGCGGTAATATGTCCATGGACAAGTGTGGCTGTGAGCCAACAAAACCTCATTCATGGGCCCTGAAATTTGAATTTCATATACTTTTCCTAGGTCACAGATATTTCTCTTCTTTTGATTTTTTTAAAAATTTCCCCCCAAATGTATAAAAACGTGAAATAGGATGGCAAAACAAAAATGGGCAGCAGACCGGATAAGGCCCACAGGCTGTTCTTTACCAACAATATGGTCTAAAACCATGCCTGCATACTGACACCACTTCTTCTTTTTTTTAATATATTTTTTTGAGTTTTTACAGAGAGGAAGAGAGAGGGATAGAAACATCGATGAGAGAGAATCGTCGATCAGCTGCCTCTTGCACACCCCGTACTGGAGATGTGCCCACAACCAAGGTACATGCCCTTGACCAGAATCGAACCCGGGACCCCTCAGTCCGCAGGCCGACGCTCTATCCACTGAGCCAAACCGGTTTTGGCTGGACACCACTCCTGGGAAGCACAGTAGTAATAGTGGCTCATGCTAAGCCCTGTGCTAAGCACAACCTGAGAGCACATACCTGGTGAGGTAGCGATGTATTATCCCCACCTAATACACACCCCACCCCCCGAAGCTCAGGGATATCAAGCTCCTTATTAAAAATGATAGCCGAAACCGGTTTGGCTCAGTGGATAGAGCGTCGGCCTGCGGACTGAAGGGCCCCGGGTTCGATTCCGGTCAAGGGCATGTACCTTGGTTGCGGGCACATCCCCGGTAGGGGGTGTGCAAGAGGCAGCTGGTTGATGTTTCTCTCTCATCCACGTTTCTGGCTCTCTATCTCTCTCCCTTCCTCTCTGTAAAATATCAATAAAATATATTTAAAATAATAAAAATGATAAATGGCAGCCACAGGACTGGAACTCAGGCAATCTAACTCGATTATGCTGTACCCTGACTTTGATTGTATAATAAAATGATATTAACAACAAGCTCGACGGAATAGCTAGCTATGATGCCAGGAAACATTGACGGCACTTTACATAGGTGGACTGGTATCTACTCGTCACGCAATTCTACGCGGAAAAAGAACTCTTTTCATCCCCATTTTGCAGACGGGAAAATACAGGTGCCAGAGGTCGCCCAGCTCGCAGGCGGCAGAGCCCAGCATGAAACCCAGGCCACGGACCCCAACGCGCTCCCCCTGACCCCGGCTCCACCCGCCCGCCTCACCCGCCCGCCGGCCCCAGGCCCCCCGCACTTACTGGCCACCTGCAGCCACACCTGGGAGCGCCGGCTCTGGGTCTGGGTCTGGGTCTGGGTCTGGTTGAGGGCCTCCCAGCAGGCGTAGTGGCCCTCGTCCTGCGGGCTCAGCGCCCGGATGCGCAGGGCGCCATTGCTCCCCAGGGAGAAGCGTGGCGGCGGCGGCGGGCCGGGCGGGCGGCGGGCGGCGGCGGACAGCAGCAGGACGGGCTCCGGGCCCATCCGGTACCAGGTCACCGGGCCCCGCGGCTCCGAGCCGTTGCCGCAGGGCAGAGTGGTGTTCTCGTGAGCCTCTCCGATGACCACGGTCTCCAGTCCTGCAGGGGAAGGTCCGGCTGTCACTGCCTTTCTCGGGGTCTGGACAGCCGCCTTTTTGGCACAGTCCCCCCCCATTAGGAGTTAAAAAAAAATCAGCTGTAGGTTTTTGAGATGCAATCACTCACAGAGCCCCCACCCTGTGGGGATGGTTGGCCAGTTCTTGACATGAGTCACAAACAAAAAGGACAATTGAGCCGGAACCGGTTTGGCTCAGCGGATAGAGCGTCGGTCTGCGGACTGAAGGGTCCCAGGTTCGATTCGGATCAAGGCCATGTACCTGGGTTGCGGGCACATCCCCAGTCTAGAAGTGTGCGGGAGGCAGCTGATTGAGGTTTCTCTCTCATTGATGTTTCTAACTATCTCTCTCCCTTCCTCTCTGTAAAAAAATCAATCAAATATATTATTTTTAAAAAAGCACAATTAAGATACCTGCTACTTCACAGCCGCTAAAATGGCTAAGATCAAAGACAATAATAAGTGTTGGCAAAGATGTGGACAAACGGGAACTCACACACTGCTGGTAGGATTTTTAAATGCTGCAGCTACCAGGAAGACAGTTGGGCATTTCCACACAAGATTAAAATCCCCGTGTGACTCAGCGATTCCACTCTGAGGTGTACGCCGAACAGAAATGAAAACATGTGTCTACACAAAAACGTGTATGTGCATGCTCACAGCGGCATTAGTCATGACAGATGACCAAAAGGCAGAACCAAAGGCTCACCCACTGGTGGATGAGTAAATACAATGTGGTATAGCCACACAGTGGGAGTATTATTTGACCATAAAAAGGAATGAAATATATGCTACATCATGGGTGAGTCTTGAAAGCATTATTTTAAATGAAAGGAGGCAGTCATGAAAGACCACAGCCTGCCCTAGCCAGTTTGGCTCAGTAGATAGAGCATCAGCCTGCAGACTGAAGGGTCCTGGGTTCAATTCCAATCAAGGGCACAGGTCTGGGTTCCAGGTTCGATCCTCCGTGTGGGGCCTGCAGGAGGCAGCTGATCGATGATTCTCTCTCATCATTGATATTTCTATCTCTCTCTCCCTCTCTGAAAGCAATAAAATCATATTAAAAAAAAAAAGACCACATGCCTATGTGGTTCCATTTATCTGAAATGTCCAATTCAGGCAACTCCATGGAATGGAGAATAATTAGCTGATGTCTAGGTCTGGAGGAAATGGAGTAGTGGGAGGGTTGGGAATGACTGCTAATGAGGTGTGTTTTTTTTTAATGATTTTTAATATTTTTTATTGATTTTTGGAGAGGCAGGGGGAGGAAGAGAGGCAGAACACCAATGATGAGAGAGAACCACCAATCGGCTGCCTCTTGTAGCCCCCTACTGAGAATTGAGCCCACAACCCGGGCATGTGCCCTTGACTGGAATCGAACCCAGGACCCTTCAGTCCACAGGCTGATGCTCTGTCCACAGAGCCAAATCGGCTAGGGCTAGGGTTTATTTTGGGGGTGATGAAAATGTCCTGGAATTAATTAGTGCTGATGGTAGCACTGTCTTGTGACAATACTAAAAACTATAAATTGTGCACTTTAAAAGGGTGAATTTTATGGTATGCAAATTCTATCTCAATAGAGTTATTATTAAGAAAAAACAAACACACACCTGCCAGCTGCCTCTGGAAATCCTTCCCCTTTATAAAATAAAGAGTAACAGTTACCTGTACCCCAATCTTTTGTCTGGTTACAGGGGGCTCCATTTGAACGACATGAAGCCAGCCCAGAACCACAGGATTTCTGATTCTCTCCCCATTTGGGCCACACCATGCCCAAAAGTCAGGACAAGATGAAAAAAAAAAAAGAAAAAAAAAATCTAAGCCACTTGCTGGAAGGCAAAGAATGCCATTGAATACTAGAGATTCCAAAACGGCAAGAAATGCATCTGGGGAAAAACAACACTTTAAAAAGCAAGGGAGGCCCTGACCAGTTTGGCTCAGTGGATAGAGCGTCCGCCTGCGGACTGAAGGGTCCCAGGTTCGATTCCGGTCAAGGGCATGTACCCTGGTTGCAGGCACATCCCCAGCGGGGGGTGTGCAGGAGGCAGCTGATCAATGTTTCTCTCTCATTGATGTTTCTCACTCTCTCTATCCCTCTCACTTCCACTCTATAAAAATCAATAAAATATATTTTTTTAAAAACTTGTGCCAGCCTAACAGGAACGTTTGGCACTTGCTGCTAGGAAGCTCAGGGAGCAGTTCCTACCGGAACCTGCAAGAAATGAGCTGTACTGGGAAATGCCCCACAATGATTCTGGCAAATTCCACACCCCCTGGCTCCTTCTCCTGCCCCTCCACCCGAGACCTCTCACTCACTGCTCCGCATACCACAGGCATGCATTCGCTGGTGGATTACATTTTAAAACAGATTCTCCATCTTTTTATACTCTGCTTATTTTTCTGGAGCACAGATAACGCATTTAAGACCTTTTGTCAATCGGGTCAAGGGTAAGAGGTCATGCCCAGGGCAGAGGAAGCTGTCTGAGCCTGAAACTATTTCATAACAATAACAACCACCACCTCAGAGGAGTAAGGAAGCGGCTTTCAAGGCGCGGTGCCCAGAAGCCCGCCTGCAGGGTGTGCGGGATGGACACCACCGGAGACAGGTGTGTGCGGGACACACGCCACAGGAGACAGGTGTGTGCGGGACACACCCCACAGGAGACAGGTGTGTGCAGGACACACACCCCAGGAGACAGGTGTGTGCGGGGCACACGCCACAGGAGACAGGTGTGTGCGGGGCACACGCCACAGGAGACAGGTGTGTGCGGGACACACACCCCAGGAGACAGGTGTGTGCGGGAGGGACACACGCCACAGGAGACAGGTGTGTGCGGACACATGCCACAGGAGACAGGTGTGTGCGGACACATGCCACAGGAGACAGGTGTGTGCGGGACACACACCCCAGGAGACAGGTGTGTGCAGGACAAACGCCACAGGAGACAGGTGTGTGCGGGACACACGCCCCAGGAGACAGGTGTAAGGCAAGTTCAACCTCAGGCAGAGGGACGGGAAATAAAACCTCCTCTTGGAGCACCTGCTGGGCAGGTAAAACCAGAACGGAGTTTACACCCCACGCTTACAAACAGCAACACTTTCCCCTCCACGTGCGTCTTCCTTTCCCACGTCCCGGTCCCCCACGGTCCCCTCCGCCTCTGCCCAGGCCTCGGCCGCCGCGCTGCCCACCCCGGACCCTGGAGACCCCCCTCCCCGGAGCGTGGAGACCCCCCTCCCCGGAGCGTGGAGACCCCCCTCCCCGGAGCGTGGAGACCCCCCTCCCCGGAGCGTGGAGACCCCCCTCCCCGGACCCTGGAGACCCCGCTCCCCGGGGCGTGGAGACCCCCCTCCCCGGACCCTGGAGACCCCGCTCCCCGGGGCGTGGAGACCCCCCTCCCCGGACCCTGGAGACCCCGCTCCCCGGGGCGTGGAGACCCCCCTCCCCTGACCCTGGAGACCCCCCTCCCGGACCGTGGAGACCCCCCTCCCGGACCGTGGAGACCCCCCACCCCGGACCGTGCAGACCCCCCTCCCCGGACCCTGGAGACCCCGCTCCCCGGGGCGTGGAGACCCCCCTCCCCGGACCCTGGAGACCCCGCTCCCCGGGGCGTGGAGACCCCCCTCCCCGGACCCTGGAGACCCCGCTCCCCGGACCCTGGAGACCCCCCTCCCCGGACCCTGGAGACCCCCCTCCCCGGAGCGTGGAGACCCCCCTCCCCGGAGCGAGGAGACCCCCCACCCCGGGGCGTGGAGACCCCCCTCCCCGGGGCGTGGAGACCCCCCTCCCCGGACCCTGGAGACCCCCCTCCCCGGACCCTGGAGACCCCCCTCCCCGGAGCGAGGAGACCCCCCTCCCCGGAGCGTGGGGACCCCCCTCCCCGGGGCGTGGAGCCGGGGAATTCCTCTCCGCGGAGACGGAGCTGCGAGCAGGAAACTCCGACCCGCGGAGCCGGCAGTTCGGGCTCGGCGCCCCCCCCGCCGCCGCCCGGCGAACCCCGCTTACCTGCGGCCGCCCGGCGGGCCAGCAGCGCCCCGAGGCCGAGGAGGAGGAGGAGGAGGGCCGGGGGCTCCGGCGCCCGCGCGGCCATCCCGCCCCGAGCCAGGCGGCCGGGCCCGGGAAGCGCGGGGTCCGAACGGGCTGCGCGCGGGCCCGCGGGAGCCTAGCCCGACGGCCGGAGCCCTCGGCGGCCGGGGGAGCGGGGGCTGAGCCCGGAGCCCGGAGCCCGGAGCCCGGCGCGGCCGGGGGAGCGGGGGCTGAGCCCGGAGCCCGGAGCCCGGAGCCCGGCGCGGCCGGGGGAGCGGGGGCTGAGCCCGGAGCCCGGAGCCCGGAGCCCGGAGCCCGGAGCCCGGCGCCCGGAGCCCGGCGCCCGGAGCCAGGAGCCCGGCGCGGTCCGCTCCCGGCGCCGGCCCGGGGTGGGAGGCGCACCCCGCACCCCGCAC
This sequence comes from Vespertilio murinus, assembly GCA_963924515.1. NCBI lineage: Eukaryota > Metazoa > Chordata > Mammalia > Chiroptera > Vespertilionidae > Vespertilio > Vespertilio murinus. The sequence continues at coordinate 5,019,885 of OZ004720.1, read as the reverse complement.
CCCGCCCTCCACCGCCACCCACTCCGCCCGCGGAAAACAACAGGAGCGGCCCCCCTGGCCCTCCCGCCTCCCGTCCAGGCGGGAGCCGACTTCCTCCACCTCGGCCGGGGGAGGGCCTTGTGCGGAGGCCGCGCGCCCGGCTCCGAGCGGCCCGGCCGGCGGGGCGGAGCGCAGGGCCGGCCCTTCCCTCCCCGGGTCCCCCGCCCGGGGCCTCCCCTCCCGCCCCGGGGCCGCCCGCCGCGGGGACAGCCGGACGGGCCGAGCGCCGCGGCGGCCGCAGGACGGCACCCCAGAGTCCCGCCGCCCGCGGCTCCCCCCACCCTGGGGCGCCCGCCTGAGCCCCCGAGGGGCGTCCCGAGCCGGCGGGGGGCGGGGGCGGCCGGGCTGGGGTCGGGGTCCCCGCGGCGTCCCGGCTGCGCTGCTCCGGGGGCGCCTTTCCCGGAGCTCCGGGCGGGCGCCCTTTCCACCCGGGGGGGGGGGGGGTTCCCGGGCGAGGGAAAGGGGGTCCCGAGCCCCCGGCCTGGGAGCCGGCCGCCCCGGGCCCGGGGGCTGATCCCTGCGGAGCTGTGTGTGTGTGTGAGTGTGTGTGTGTGTGTGAGTGTGTGTGTGTGTGTGTGAGTGTGTGTGTGTGTGTGTGTGAGTGTGTGTGTGTGTGTGTATGTGTGTGTGTGTGTGAGTGTTTGTGTGTGTGTGTGTGTGTGTGTTTTTCCTTCTCGGTCCCCCACCCCCGCCCGCGGCTCCCGGAACACCGCCGTCCGCCCCCCGCCCCCCGCCGCCGCCGCATCCGCCCGGCCCCCGGGGACCCGGTGTGAGGTCCTCAGGAAGAGGCGACGCTCCAAACAGCCCCGCCAGAAACTTCCTCTCCAAAAAAAGCAATTAAAAAATAATTAAACATTAAATAAAATAATAAAAAAGGCAATTGACCCAGTGAGACGGCCGCGGTGCCCTCGGGGCGCTGCGGGTGCGGGTCGGGGTGTTTGTGTTCAGCTCCGCCGTTTTGGAAAATTCCCCCCATCACCCACCTCACCCTGGAAGGCTGAGGAAAAAAACAAAAACTGCTATTTAAAAAAAAAAAAAAATCCCGCTCGTCCTGTGGCTCCAGGCCCCTCCTGAATACTCCTTCCATGATGAAGCCCTCCGGGAACCAAGGAAACCATCGGGTGTGCTGCGCCCGGTGAACCGCCGTTTTGCGTTTCCTCCGCCGCCGACGGTTCTCGCCCCGCCCCGGCCCCGCCGCCCCCCTCTCCCGGCCCGCTGGCCTCACCTCCCACCCGGCGGAGGGAGGCAAAGCCCACCCTGGGCGGACCCCCTGTATGCCCACTGCCTGGTGTCACCCACCCCGTGTTTTTTTTTGTTTTTTTTTTAATTAATATATTTTATTGATTTTTCACAGAGAGGAAGAGAGAGAGATAGAGAGAAACATCGACGAGAGAGAATCATCGATCAGCTGCCTCTTGCACACCCCCTACTGGGGATGTGCCCGCAGCCAAGGTACATGCCCCTGACCGGAATCGAACCCGGGACCCTTCAGTCCGTAGGCCGAAGCTCTATCCACTGAGCCAAACCGGTCCCGGCCCACCCCGTGTTTTTGTTACGCGAACACATGGAGCCCATTGGCTTTGATATTGGGGTTCCTTAGCTCTCCTGGCACCTCCATCCGCCCTGACGCTGACAAGACCCCAGTAAAGTGGGTAACAGGCCAGGTTCCCGCGGAGGGCAGGAGTTTCCGCCTCTCTGTGCTGGCCCCGAGCTGCAGGCAGCAGGCCGGCCTGGTGTGCCGCCTTCTCCAAGGCCTGGTGCTGAGGCCGGGCTCCGGCTGCAGGGGGACCACCTCCTCCTCCGGCAGCAGCTCACATCTGCCTGGCTGGGCCTTTTCCCTTAAAGCCACTGCAGCAACTCAATCTCACCTGGACCTAAGGAATTATTGAACCTCATTTTATTTGTTTGTTTGTTTATTATTTTTAAAACATATTTTATTGACTTCAGAGAGGGAGAGAGAGAAACATCAATGATGAGAATGGTCTATGGCTGCCTCGCTGAGGTGGGGAGTGGGGGGAGGGGGTCTAGGAAGGGCGTAATGCACAACTGGGGCCGGTGCTGGACCGGGAATCCAACGGTGACCTCTTGGTTCACAGGTCGCCACTCGCCACACGGGCCCGGCCAACCTCCTTTTATAAGGGAGAAACCTTCAGTTCTGGAGAAGGTGAAGCTCTAGATCACAAAGCCAGCTGGTGGTAAAGCCAGGACTAGAACCCCTGTCTGTTCACCTCCCAAGTCCAATCTTGTCACTTGCACAAAGGCTGGATGCCCTGGTGTCATCAGGGCGGCAGACATGGAAACCAGGAGGTCCGGTACAGAACTGGCCCGGGACACGTCCTCCCTCTCTGCCCCGAGACAGGAGCCGTCAGGAAACACCCTGGTAAGTGCTTCACCCACCACTGCACCCTCAGCACAGCCCCGAGGGTGGGCATTCCAGTCCCATTCACAGACGGCGCAGAGAGGCCAGCTCGCCCAGCAATCAGCGGCAGAGCTCAGCCTTGAACCAGCGCGGGCTGAGGCAGCGCTGCCGTGTTCGTCTGGGAGGGAGGAACGGAACGGGGCTCGGCTGACTCCACAGCCCGCGCTCCGGCAGCCGCCCCGGCTCTTGGAAGCCATCAGCAACCCCTGATGTATGGCCCCTCCTCTTGTCGGTCTCCTCCCTAGAGGTGATGCTGAAAGGTTCCTTAGCAACAACCTGCCTCTCCTAGCGCTGTGCTGGGGGGGGGGGGGGGGAGGGAGGGGGCTTCAGAAAGGGCTGCCAACCGGGAACACGCAGTAAGTAGAACCTGGCCCCTCAGGTCCAGCTCTGGACCCCTCACTGCACGAAGCCCTAAGAGGCAAATGACAATCCTCTGTGTGCCCCCCGTGGATGGGCCTGGGACCCGCAGCCGGCGCCTCACGGAACAGGAGCAGGCCTGGCTGTCCTCTGCAGGAGAAAGCTTGCCAACCCTCTGAACACACCTTCTCCACCCCCCTGGGCCGCCTGCCCAGGAGAAAAGAATCGGGGTGCAGATCCTATAGCAAGAAAGTTCCAGCTGACAGGATGAGATGGAAAAGTGGAAAGTGGACAGTTGTCAAACGTCTACTATTTCTGGCTCCTTTCCGGACTGGAGACCAGGAGGGTGAAGCTTGGTGCCTCCGACTGGCAGAGAACCAGAGGACTTAGAAGGCAGATCGCCCCAGAAGACAAAATGCCACTTGCAGAGGGGCCAGGAGAATGATCGCCCAGTTCCCTGAGAAATGGGTGGCCATGGGCTGAAGAGAGGCGGGCAGCTCGCCGCCCTGGCAGAGGAAGCAGCCGGAGGTGGGCTGGCGAAGGTCTGACCTCGCCGTGGCTCCTGCTGGTGGGTGATCTGTGGTGCTCACCATTCTCACGGTGGAAATACTCCTACGATCACCAGATACAGGCACTGAGGAGACTGAGTTGTAGGCACCACGGCTCTCCTGAGTCAGTGCTAGTAAAGTGGGACACTTTGGGCAGGATCACCCGGGGGACCTGCGGGGAGCCAGACAGATAACGCAGGCAGAGAGAGAGCCATCTTTATCTCTCTCTTGTCCTTTGATCTCACACTCACCCATTGAAAGCATTTGTGGGCCAAGATAAGCGGTATTTTCCCAACTCCGGTTGGGAAACAGGAATTGACAACAGTAAGTGCATTTAATGTATGCGGCTAGAGCAGGGGTGGGCAAACTTTTTGACTCGAGGGCCACAATGGGTTCTTACACTGGACCGGAGGGCCGGAACAAAAGCAACCTGACCACGCTGGCACTCTCCTCTTGGGCTGCTGGTGAAGGAACGGAGGGGAGAGCAAGAGAACCCTCCGCTCTTTCGGCTCCGCGGGCCGGATAGAACAGCTGAACGGGCCGGATCCGGCCCGCGGGCCGTAGTTTGCCCACGGCTGGGCTAGACGAACAGAGTACACTCAGGGTACCCCGAGGAAGCTCAGGTGGAACACTGTTTTCTGAGGGTGACATGTCCATTTCTTAGATCGCATTGGCTTTGCCCTGATTATAAACATACCAGGCCCTTCTAGAATAATGAGAACAAATAGCAGATACAATGTGACCATAACCCACCTAGAAATAATCACTGTCATTACTGGAAACTGCTCATATTTTCTGCTGCGTCCCAATGTGTGTGATATTCTTTTCAAAGTTGTAATGACAGAGCTTTGATTCCTGCTCTTTTTCCTTAACTTAATATTACAAGTATATATTGTGATTTTTTAATAAGTAATTTGTCTTTTTAACCAGAAAAGTAATAAAATAGTAATGAATATATATATATATATATATATATATATATATATATATTGTTGTTTTTTGTTTTTTGAAATATATTTTATTGATATTTTACAGAGAGGAAGGGAGAGAGATAGAAAACTAGAAACGTTGATGAGAGAGAAACATCGACCAGCTGCCTCCTGCACACCCCCCACCGGGGATGTGCCCGCAACCAAGGTACATGCCCCTGATTGGAATCGAACCTGGGACCCTTCAGTCCGCAGACCGACGCTCTACCACTGAACCAAACTGGTTTCGGCTGTTTTTGTTGTTGTTGTTGTTGTTGTTGTTGTTGTTGTTGTTTTTGTAGGCATTAGGCTAACTGAAATAAGCCAGTCGCCACAGGACAAATCCTGTGTGATTCCCCTTTATTTGAGGTTCCTAGTGCAAATCCTAAAGACAAAGCAGAAGGCTGCCAGGGGCTGGGGGCGGGGGGGGGGATGGGAATTGTTGGACGGGTCGGTAGGTTGCTTCAGTTTTGCAGGATGGAAAGACTTCTGGAGGTGGCGGTGGTGACGTATTTAATGGCGCTGAACTCTGTGCCCAAAAGGGTAAGGCAGTGCGTGCTGTTCTGTGTGCTTTGCCACACATAATGTTTCAATGCAGGACACTGGCAAGTAGGAAAATCATGATGGGAAAACAGGACACCTCAGGGACAGAGAACACAGATACTTCGTTAATGAGTCAAATAAAGAAAATCCAAGCAATTTTACAGAGAATTTCTATCCTGAAAGTAAGCCTTCCGCCCACCTCTCCCTACGCCTCGCCCTCTGCCCAGGGCAGCCATTCTCACGGAGGCTCAGGGTGTGGGGCCACCGGACAGGCACCTGCGGGAGAGCCTGCAGCGTCACCGTGTGTGTGTGTGTGTGTGTGTGTGTGTGTGTGTGTGTGAGAGAGAGAGAGAGAGAGAGTGTGTGTGTATGTGTGTGTGTGTGTGTGTGTGTGTGTGTGTGTGTTCAATGTTTGCATGATGACAGAGGAGCCATCTGTGGTGGCTATCCAGATTTTTGAAGTTCAACGGCAGTTTTCTCCTAACCGCTCTATCGAGGGTATTTCACATACCATAAATCCTCCTACTTCAAGTGGGGGTTAGTATAGTCATCACAGTCAACTAGATTTTTGTCACCCCCGAAAAAGAAATTCCTTACTCTATTCCCTTTCCCCCATCCCACCAGCAACCACAAATCTACTTTCTCTCTCTCTCTCTCTCTATGGTTTTGCCTCTTCTGGAAATTTCATATAAGTGGAATCTAACCATAGATGTCACGACTGGCTCCTTTCACTCGGCATAATGTTTTCAAAGGCCCGCCCACGCTGCAGCGGGTATCTGTGCTTCATTCCTGTTTATGGCCCAATGGCGTCCGCGGTACGGAAACACCACCTTTTTATCGATCCACTCCGCAGTTGATGGGCAGCCACCGCGGAACTCAGGGGACCTGGGTCCCCTCTGTCCTGGTTTCCTCTCTGCTTCCCCTCGTTCTCCGCGTCTTTCTGGAGACAACGTGTCCTTCCTTCCCTGGCTGCTCTCCGTGAGCTGAGCAGAGCGGCTCTTTCCAGAAGCCTGCCTCTCTTTGGACGGGGCTCTCTGGGTGCCCAGGCACCTGGCAGGGGTTGGTCAAGCAGTATCTGATGCCAATATTCTTCCTTCTCCCAAGATGTCAGTGAGCCAGTGGATAAAGCGCTGGCCTGTGGATTGAAAGGTCCTGGGTTCGATTCGGTCAAGGGCATGTACCTTGGTTGCCGGCACATCCCCAGTGCCGAGTGTGTACAGGAGGCAGCTGATCGATGAGTCTCATCGATATTTCTAACTCTATCCCTCTCTCTTCCTCTCTGTGAAAAATCAATAAAATATATTTTTTTAAAGATGTCAGGGAAGCGCCTTTGGGTGCATTAGCCAGGGGTTCCCAGCTTCTTAGGGTCCCAGCCTCCGAGCACTGTCTGCTTTAGTTCCTCCTCCCAGCCTTGCAAAAGCCCCAACCCGTTTTGTTCAAAGACAGGCATACTGAACTTAACCCAACGCTCAACTTCTTGCGTTCCCTTTCCAAGAGAACGGATTCTTGCTGAACCAGCAGAGGCACAGTAACTACTCGCACACCGGCTCTCCCGGCCCGTGGCTGACGTCCTGGAAGGTTTCGAGAAGGTTCCCTCACAAAAGGCACAATGTGCTCTTGCCAGGCACGCTCTCCGTGGAATGTCTCCTTGCGTTCTTTGAGCAACCGGAGGAGGTACTGTTCTCACCCACGTTTCACCACGGAGGAGGCGGAGGCTCAGAGGTGAAATAAATTCCCAAATAAAGCCACAGCCTCAAGCCCGTGTTTGTAAAATGAGCAATTTCTTCTTTGGACCTCACATTTAAAAATATATATTTTTTATTGATTTTTTACAGTGAGGAAGGGAGAGGGATAGAGAGTTAGAAACATCGATGAGGGAGAGACATCGATCAGCTGCCTCCTGCACACCCCCCACTGGAGATGTGCCTGCAACCAAGGTACATGCCCTTGACCAGAATCAAACCCGGGACCTTTCAGTTCGCTGGCCGTCCTCTATCCACTGAGCCAGACCGGTTTCGGCCGGACCTCACATTTTACTTAAGAGCAACAAAAACTTACAGTGGGGTAGAGAGGATTAAGAACCTTGTCATGAAAACTATGTACCCTCTTCCCAAGGAAATGCACACATTTTACAACATTAAAAAAAAAAGCAATTTTAAGAAGTTGTGTCGTGGGGGAGAAATCCTGCAGGTCTAAGCTGGAATTGTAAACTGGGTCCAGGAGGAATGAAAACAACAACAACAAAACAATAGAAAAAAAAACTTACTTATAAACTTGAATCACTAGGTGGCGCTCTCAACCCTGTATGGACTCTGGGTTCCCGGGCAAGGTCTTCTAAGAGATAAGACTTGGTTGAAGCTGCACGGGACTCAGAACAGTTTCAGAGATTATGGGTTTAAACAGTAACTCTCACGCCCAGAGGAGGAGCCGAGGACGAGGGCTGTTCGGCAGCCTGTTCAAGGCCACATATCTCGGACAAAGCCAGGACTCACCCACTTCTCCAAGGCCTGCCATTGCTGAAGTGTATCCCACAGGCCCAGGGCTCTGCACAGAGCACAGGGGACACAATGCAGAAGTCTGTTATGATGGGCCAGGGAGTGAGCTTTTGGGCGTATGAACAGCGTGAAACTGGCTACTGTGAGGTGCTATCTGCTCCCCCCACAAACGGGGCCAGGGCTGAGGTTTCTTTTTTTTTTAACTCCTCCTGTGGGTGAGGCACCGAGCACATGCGATGGGTCCTTAGGAAAGTTGTTTTCCCTCTTTGAGCCTCAGTTTCTGCGGGTTTCTGAGTGCCAATAAAGCACCACGCAGGCCGAGACTGGTTTGGCTCAGGGGATAGAGCGTCAGCCTCCGAACTGAAGGGTCCTGGGTTCAATTCCGGTCAAGGGCATATACCTTGGTTACGGGCACATCCCCAGTAGGGGGTGTGCAGGAGGCAGCTGGTCGATGATTCTCTCTTATTGATGTTTCTAACTCTCTATTCCTCTCTCTTCCTCTCTGTAAAAAATCAATAAAATATATTTTTTTAAAAAAAGCACCAGGCAGGCAGTCGACGCCCAATGATTGGAAATGATTAATACGACCGCACTCATGCTCCCGTCAGTTTGACGCTTTAATGCGGTGCTTTACAGTTGCCCTCGCTTAGACCCAGATGACTAAACGTATTAGAACTCAGTGTGAAAAGAGAGCATGGCGGGTCGGAGGGGCTCAGTCCCTGTCGGCACTTCCCCCGGAGCCGGGTTTGGGGAGGGCAGCTTTCCCCTGTGAGGCCTCGCGTGGGGTCGGGCAGTTCTGAGAAGCCACACACAGGTTTTTAACTACCCCGTGTTTCCCCGAAAATAAGACACCCTCCAAAAATAAGACCTACTTCATGGAAACATAACACATCCCCTGAAAATAAGACCTAGCGCATCTTTGGGAGCAAAAATTAATGTAAGACACTGTCTTATTTTCGGGGAAACAGGGTAGGAGCTGGACACCTCGCTTACCTGAAAGCGCTTTGGGAACCCAGCGCTCTGACCTCACATGGCAGGTGGTGGTGGGTTCCAGTTCCCCGTGGGGTATTGGACCCTCGGCCTCGGATCCTCCCCAGCCAGAGGCCACCTGAGGTCCTGGACCCCTGGGCCTCCCCACCCACGGGGCGGCTCACGTCACGAAACCTTGAAGGCGTGAGCTGGCCAGACAATTCACCGGCTTATGAGACCTGATTGCGGAAGTGACACCCCATTTAACCTTTCCTCGTTTTGGGGGGCAGAAGCATTTAGGCCAGGGGCGGGGCTTATACGAGGCTGTGAGTACTGAGAGGTGGGAATGAATCTCTGGTGCCTTCTTAGAAGCTGCACAATGGCTTTCCGTCAGCATAAAGGGCGCGTCTGCCTGAGACTGCAGCCAGCCCAGGAGCAAACAGAGCTGAGGGACAGGGCGGGGCAGCCTCGGGTGGCGCCACGTAAGCCCCCGGATCTGGACACTGAAGTCAGCCGCCCGCTGACCTCCCAGGGCCCCAACTATGGTTTTCTTCTCGAAAGACTCGAGTGTGTGCTGGGTCTTAGTCTCTTGCAACTGAGAGAGCCCCGACGAACATTGCAAGCAATGCGGGCAGACTCTGTGCCTTTCATGGGAGGGAGCTGGGCTCAGGCCGCTAGGAGCACCGTGTTGGCAGAGAGGGTGCTGGTGGCCTGGCCCGGGCCGGGAGCCCGCTGTGCAGGCGGTCCGACCTGGAGGCTGGGGCTCTGTCTCTCCTGGGCCCGTTTCTCTCTGTGAATCTGTTTCCTGCTGCTGATGGCATGTCTCCTCCTGGATACCTTTTACCCAAACTCCCAGCTGCCTCTGATTTCCAGCGGGATTCCCTGCACAAGACCCTCCCTGGCCCCTCTGTGCGTCTTCTCCCTCCGCATTGGCTCCCAGCACCGCTACCCGCCCGCCTCCCCTGTGCACGGGCGCAGGCCCAGGAGGTCGGATCTGCGCGGTGACCCTGCAGAGCCCGGCCAGTTCGGGGTCCGAGGAGAAGCCTGCAGACTGGCTGTCAGGTGGGCGGGGTGGGCTCAGGTGGCTTTCTCGGGGTCACGGGCAGGGCAGGTGTCCTGCAGCTTGTCTTGTCCAAGGCGCAAGGCAAACCACGTTTCACCCAGCCGGAGAAGATGCTGGCCTGATGGTCACGGTGTGACAGCGCTGACGTCGGAAGGGAGGACGCTCCGCTGAGCTTCAGCAGGATTCGGGGGGAGGCCTGGTTTCTATTTCTGGCTCCTTCCGAGTAAGCAGGTCCTGCGCAATAACCAAGGACTCTTCCTGTCACAAGCGAGGAACAACTTAAACAGGCTCCCCTCCAAAACGGTGTTTGCTGGCTCAGGTGTTTGACAAGTCCAAGGGTAAGTCTTGCTTCACCTTGGCTCCGTGCCGAGGTCAATGTCAATGTCATCATACCATAATCTCTCTCTCTCTCTCTCTCTTTCTCTCTCTCTCTCTCTCTCTCTCTCCCTCTCTCTCTCTCCCAGAACTGAGCCTCATTGGCGTGGCATGGTTCACCTGTACGTGCCTAGGCCGGAGGGATGCAATGCTTTGATTGGCCAGCCCCAGGTCACATGCCCACCCTGGACCACTGCCCCTCCCAACCACAGGAACTAAGGGACAGAGGGTGGCTCCCCAAAGGAAATGTGGGGTGCTAGGAATTGGCGAAAGAGAAATGGATCCTGGCCAAAGCGACACCCGCGTTTACACCCATTTACCTGTTCATTTCTGCTTCCCCGTCTCTAAAAGGATGTGTGCTGTTCGCAAAGTAATTCTGCAAATAATCTCTGAGCCTACATACTTTTTTTTTTTTTTTTGCGTGTGACTTCCAAAATTTGCTTTAAAAAGATTAAAGTGAGATTCACACAAGACGGAATTCAGCTCACAGGCATTGAGTGCGTCGCACGGGTGTGCAGCCTCCACCCCGCCCAGTTCCAGGCGTTTTCATCGCCTCAGGGAGAGCCGGCCACTGAGCGGTCACTCCTTGTTCCCTCGCCGTTCACTCCCGGAAACCATCCGTCTGCATCCTGTGTGTCCGGGTTCACTGACTCTGGACAGTTCATGGACGTCACAATATGTGGCCTTTCGTGTCTGGCTCCTTCCACTTAATACAACGTCTTCCAGGTTCATCCACACTATAGCATGTGTCAGAACATCGTTCCTTGGGGTGGGCTGATGTGTGTATATACTAGAATATGCTTTTTTTGTTTATTTTTTATATTTAATTGTGATAAAATACACAGAACACAAAACTTACCATCTTGCCCAGCCGGTGTGGCTCAGTGGTTGAAAGTCAATCTATGAACCAGGGTCACAGGCCTGGGTTCCAGGCTCCATCCCCAGTACAGGCAAGCGGGAGGCAGCCCATCGATGATTCTCTCTCATCAGTGATGTTTCTCTCTCTCTCTCTCCCTCTCCCTTCCTCTCTGAAATCGGTAATATATATATACTGTCTTAAGCATTTTTAAGTGTGTAGCTCTGTGGCATTAAATACATTGAGGCCTTTTTCATTTTGCACAACTGAAACCTTTTACTCATTACACAACAACCCCCCCCCCATTCCCTCCTCCCCACTCAGGCTCTGGCAACCACCGTTCTACTTTTATCTCTAGGAACTGGACTGTTTTAGACACTTCATGTTAGTGCGATCTCATAGTATTTGTCCTTTTGTGATCAGCTTATTTCACTTAGCGTAATGTCTTCAAGGTTCATCCATTGTTGTAGCATGTGACAGGATTTCCCTCTCTCTCTCTCTTTTTAAAAAAAATATATTTTATTGATATTTCACAGAGAGGAAGGGAGAGATATAGAGAGCTAGAAACGTCGATGAGAGAGAAGCATCAACCAGCCGCCTCTTGCACACCCCCTACCGGGGATGTGCCCGCAACCAATGTACATGCCCTTGACCGGAATCGAACCTGGGACCTTTCAGTCCACAGACCGACGCTCTACCACTGAGCCAAACCGGTTTCGGCTCCCTCTCTTTTTTAAAGGTAGAATAATATTCCATTATATGTACTAGTCTGTGTCACATTTTCTTTATCCATCCACCCATTGCCAATGAACACTTGAGATACTTCCACTTCTTGGCTATCTATATATATATAAAAGGCTAAGCAACCATCGCATCCAAAACAACCGAACAGACCACTGAACAGGCTGCGTGGGGTGACCAGGTCCACAGTGGGGGAAGTAAGGGGCAACCAGATTAGCAGAGGGGAGCAGTGAGGGGCAACCAGGTTGGCGGCAGGGGGGGCAGATGGGGGTGACCAGGCTGGTGGGGGAGGTGGGCGGAGGACTGTTGGGGGTGACTATGTCTGGAGTGGGGGACAGTTAGGGGTGACCAGGCCAGTGGGGGAGGGGCAGTTAGGTGCAATCACCCAGGTAGGCAGGTGAGCAGCTAGGAGACAGTGGTCCTGGATTGTGAGAGGGTGCAGACTAGGCTGAGGGGACACCCGTGCACAAATTCATGCACCGGGCCTCTAGTTGTGAATAATGCTGTTGTGACCATGACGTGCACATATTTCTTTAAGCCTCTGCTTTAAATTCTTTTGGATATACTCGTATATCCAGAAGTGGAATTGCTGGACCATATGTTAATTTCATTTTTTAAGGAACTAGAATTTGCTTGTTTTTAAAATTAATTTTCTGCCTCTTTCCTAAAAATATTTTATGCATAAGATGCCAGTAAAAATGTAAAATTTTTTTTAATGCTTTGAAATTCTCGAGAGGAAAAGCAAAAATCTCAATATAAAAAATCTAACAAGTGGAAACTTAGAGACCATTTAAAAAAATAAATCTTTATTGTTCAGATTATTACAATTGTTCTTCTTTTTCCCCCCCATAGCTCCCCTCCACCTGGTTCCCACCCCACCCTCTGACCTTAACCACCCCCCCCATGTCCTCATGTATGGGTGTACGATTTTTGTCCAGTCTCTATATGCACCCCCCATACCCTTTTCCGCCTGAGAATTGTCAGTCCACTCCCTTTCTATGCCCCTGATTCTATTATATTCACCAGTTTATTCTGTTCTTCAGATTTTTTTATTCCCTTGGTTTTCAGATTCACTTATTGATAGATATGTATTTGTTGTTCATAATTTTTATCTTTACCTCCTCCTCCTCCTCCTCCTCCTCCTCCTCCTCCTCCTCCTCCTCCTTCTTCTTCTTCTTCTTCTTCTTCTTCTTCTTCTTCTTCTTCTTCAAGAATACCTTTCATATAATACTGGTTTGGTGGTGATGAATTCCTTTAGCTTTTTCTTATCTGTGAAGCTCTTTATCTGACCTTCAATTCTGAATGATAGCTATCTGGGTAAACTAATCTTGGTTGTAGGTTCTTGCTGTTTCTTACTTTGAATATTTCTTGCTACTCCCATCTGGCCTGCATAGTTTCTGTTGAGAAATCAGCTGAAAATCATATGGGTGCTCCCTTGTAGGTAACTGTTTTTCTCTTGCTGCTTTTGATATTCTCTCTTTGTCTTGGCATTTTAATTATGGTGTGTCTTGGTGTGGTCCTCTTTGCATTTCTTTTGTTTGGGGTTCTGTGCACTACCTAGAGTTGTAAGTCTATTTCTTTCACCAAGTGGAAGAAGCTTTCTGTCATTATTTCTTCAAACAGGTTTTCAATATCTTGCTCTTTCTCTTCTTCTGGTATCCCCATAATTCTGGTGTTGGTTTGCTTGAAGTTGTCCCAGAGGCTCTTTACACTATCTTCATATTTTTTTTAATTATTTTTCTTTTTTGCTTTTCCGGTTTTTTGCTTCTTTGTTTTTCAAATTTTTGACTTGATTCTTGTGATAATCTAGTCTGCTGTTGGATCTGTATATTATTTTTTATTTCAGTCAGTGTATGCATAATTTCTAGTTGGTCCTTTTTCATATCCTTGAGGGTCTCACTAAATTTATTGGCCTTTTCTATAAAATTCTTGAAAAACTTTATAACCATGGTTTTGAACTCTGTATCTAGTAGTTTGCTTTCCTCCATTTCTTTCATATGTGACCTGTTTCTTTGTCTCCACATTTTGGCTGCTTCCCTGAGTTGATAGAGTGGCTTTGTGTGCAGGTGTCCTATAGGGCTCAGTGGCTCAGCCCCCCTAGTTACCTGTGGTGGACACTCTTGGTGCACCCCTTTGTGGGCTGTGTGCACAGTCTTGTTGTAGTTAATTCTTGATTGTTGTTGGTATCACTGGGAGGAATTGATCTCCAGGCCAATTGGCTGTGAGAATCAGCTGTGTTTATGATGGGAGAACTTCTGTGTTGGAGACACCCTTCAGGGGAAGACTTGCTTCAGTGGGGCTTTGGTGCTCACTGAGTCTGGCCCCTGAATGTGTCCCTTATGGATCTGAGGAGTTGTAATCTGGATGGTCCTACTCTGACCCCTGGGTACACTGGCTCTTGGATCTCCAAGGAGGTACAAATTTAGCCTCTGCCTGAGGCCACCCAGCAGGAGCTTTGGAGAGATATGCAGATTCCTCTTCTTTGTTTGGGGTTTGGAGGTGCCCAGATGAGGCCCAGCTGTGAAGCAATGCAAGCTGCTGTGGGGCCTTGATCCTTCTTTTGGATGTTCTAGGTCTCACTGACTCAGCTGCAGTTTGTTAGGTAAGTTTAGAATTCAAAGGACAGGCCATTCATATGCAAAAACCTCTGTGCTCAACTTGGATGGAGCAGAGTCTTAGGGCAGAGCAAACAGAAATGGCCCTGAGAGGCCCCTGGGTCTCAGTGTCCCATGGCAATCGCTGCAAGCACCTCTGAGAGAAAGCTGCCCTCGAGTATCGCCTGCTGCCAGACAGTCCAGTTTCTCCCCATATGAATCTGAGTCCCCAGAGTCTCCCCTGGAACTGGAGTTCAGAGCAGTCAGGAACTTTTGTCTCCCTCCCGATTGAGAAACCCAGCTGTATACTCAGTTGCCAGCCCTCTCCATGCGCTGCCTTCCGCAGCTCCTGTGAGTCTCAGTGTGCTTTTCTCTTTCCTTCTAGTTGTAGAATTTCCACTCAACCAGCCTTCCTGTGGTTCTGGATGATGTATAGTTGTAGTTTTGAGATTGTTGTGCGAAGCAGCAGTTTAGGTATTTATCTATGCTGCCATCTTGGTTTCTCCTCCCTCGAGACCATTTGGAGGTTGATTTCAAGAACCATGTCTCCATCCAGCTCCTGGGCTAAGCGCCAGCGCCTGGGTCCCCTGGAGCCTCAAGTACTAGGCACGGCAGGGCCTGGATAGCTGTTTCTGAATGGTGGCCACGGGATGGAGCTTTATTTTGTCCAGGCCTCCCGTAAGAAACACTTTCTCCAGCAGAAGCATGACTAGTAAAACTGGAGGGATGCCATCCCACCAAATAACCACATCAGTGAGTTTCCTCCCCTCGTTCAACAAACAAAAAATCCTGTGGTTTTCCAGGCTCTTGCGTTGGAACCCGCCCACAGCAGCACGGACAGAAGCTCCCCGCCCAGACACACACACACAAATTACGCCCAGTATATGGTGGATGTGTGCCAGCGAATAACATTTCTGCCTTTTCTCTCTTCCTAAAAGTTGCTTTCTAATACATGGACAGTGCTCTGAGGAATCAGTAAACACTGAGTATCTGCAATATGCCAGGAGCCCCCCAGCTCCCTCACGTCTGGGGACTCACCTGGGTGTGTAGGGCACTTCTTGGTTTCTGGATATAAACAAGGCTTTCTGCAGACATTTGCAGAGCACCCGGCTCCTCCGCTATGGCTGGGAGTCGCTCTCTCTCGGGTATCCTGCCTCTGCCCAGACCTCCTTCCAACTCTGCAGAGAGCTCTCACCACAGGCCAGACAGTTCTCTTCTCAGGTGCACAGCGGCCTTTGGCAAAGTCCCCGAGACGTTCTGAACTCGAGTTTTCTCCACTATCAAAGGAGGGGTAAATGAGAAACAAGCCCACCTCTAACAGCACACGTGGAATTAAACAATTCACCATGCCGTTGTATTGGGCAGTCATTAAAAAAAAAAAAAAAGACGTGGGTCACCCATTCTACATCTGTTGTCTGGAACAGGAACATAAAATTTGTGGAGATGGAAATATTTGAAAAGAAATGAGAGGTGAGCCCTGGCCGGTGTGACTCGGTTGTTCCTGGGCAGGAAAAGTGGCAGGTTTGATTCCAGTCAGGGCACATGCGCACTAGGGGTGTGCAGGAGGCAACCGATAGATGGTTTCTCACATTGATGTTTCTCTCTTCCTCTCTAAAATCAATAAAAACGGGTTTAAAAGAAATAAAATGGGGATGATGTTAAGTTTTAAAAAAAGAAAAGAAATGAGGGGATAAACCTGGTTGATCAGTAGGTTCCCCTTTGCCTTAAAATTGGCCAACCACAGAAGTCCCACCCAATGTAGAATTTGGTATCCCAAACTTAAAAGGTGAATGATCTTTGACCCAGTAACTCCACTTCTGGGATTTTTATCCTAAGGAGAAAACATCAAAAAGTACTTGTAAGGGACATGTAAAATGACACACATTGCAGAGATATTTCTAGAACATAACAGTGAAAACACCTGAAATATTGCTAAATGGGGGATCGTGTTGTAAACAAGTGACAATCCACACCATAAAATCCTGTGCAGCCAATAAGAATGTTGCAGTAGCCTGGCTCAGTGGTTGAGTGTCAACCTAAGAACCTGGAGGTCATGGTTCGATTCCCAGTCAGGGCACATGCATGGGTTGTGGGCTTGATCCCCCATGTTGGGTATGCAGGATGCGGCCAATCAATGATTCTCTCTCATCATTGATGTTTCTATCTCTCTCTCCCTCTCCATCCCTCTCTGAAATCAATAAAAATATATATTAGAAAAAAGAATGTTGGAGTAGTCATTTTTCTATAGCTATGTGGCAGGAAGTGAAGAAAAGTAAATTACACAGCATGTAAGTATAATCTGGCCCCATTCATATGGAACATATACGTTCATATATGCATATTCATATTTGTATACTAGAAGGAAATATAGTATGATGCTCATTGACTTGGGGTGTTATGTTTATTAAAGGTCTTAATTTTACATTCACTTATTGATATTTATGAATCTATAATAATAAAAGCACAATATGCTAATTAGATCAGACATCGTCCTTCCAGACGAGCTTCTGGATGAAGCTGGGGCTGGGAGGGAAGCCTGGGTCCCAGGTGCCTACCAGGAGCCAGAGGAAAACCAGAGTCCCGGGTACCAGAGGGAAGCCGGTGCCAGCAGCCGGGGGAAGGAAGGCCTACTCTTTCACGAATTTCATGCATTGGGTGTCTAGTTTTTATATGATGGACATTTAATAATAGTAACAGCTTCCCACTTGGAGGTACAGGCTGTGTAGGAAGCACATCTTATGTGTTTTATTTAATGTTCACAATGATCATTTCCGGGGCATTTTACAGAGAGGGAAACTGATGCTGAGGCTTAGGATAAGTCGAATACTATATTAGTTTCCTATTGCTACTGTTATAAATTACTTCAAGCTAAGAAAAAAAATCAATAAAATATATATTTTAAAAAGAAAAAAAAATTACCTCAAGCTTAGTGACCTGAAATCAACACAAGTTTATTATTATTTTTTTACTATTCTATTAATGGCTTGGTGCTTGAATTCGTGTATGGGTGGGCTCCCTAGGCCTGGCCAGTGATCTGGGCCATTGGGGCTGCAGGAGGTTGGCTGTGGGTGCACACTGACTACCAGAGGGCAGCTCCTGCATTAAGCATCTGCCCTCTGGTGGTTAGTGTGCATCATGGCAACCAGTCATTCTGTGGCTTAGGCTTTTATATATTTTTTAATCCTCACCAGAGGATATTTTTCCATTTTAGAGTGTGTGGAAGAGAGAGGAAAAGACAGAGAGAAATATCGATGTGAAAGAAACACATCAATTGGTTGCCTTCTGCATGCACCTGGACCAGGGTCCGGGCCAGAGAGGAGCCTGCAGCCGAGGTACGTACATGCGCTTGACCAGAATTGAACCCGGGAGCCTTCGGTCTGTAGGCTGATGCTCTATCCACTGAGCCAAACTGTGGATGACACATCTTTATTATCTTACACTTCAGGAGGCCAGAAGTCTGAAGTGGGTTTCACTGGGTTAACACCGAAGTGTCAACAGATCTGCCAAAGAGTGGCCTTGGACTCCAAGCAGAGCCCCGTAGCTGGGGCCCCGGCCAGTTTCTCCCCACCAGGCAGATCTCAGAGGTGCATTCTCGGGGTTGCCATGGGGTAAATCCTGATGATTTACCAGGTGGCACCTTCACTAGGGGAAAGCTTTCTGGAGGGCAGAGACCATGTCCACCTCCTCTTTACTCCCAGCACTCCTCGCTAGGGCGTGCTTAAGGACTCTGCTTCTGGTCTTGGGCGCTAGGCGGGCTTTCACTCTTGCTTTGTCACTCTTGCACGCTTCCAAGCCTCGGTTTGTTACTTACCTATAAAATGGGGATACGAGCAGGCCCTCCCACGTTGGGGTGGTGTGAGGGTGAAAGGAAATGCTCAGTGTCAAGGCCTGGCACATGGTAATGGTCAGTAAGTGCTAACCTTCTTCACTGGAGCACTCTGAGCTGCACACAGTAGGTGCTCAGGAAATGGTAATTGTTGTCTTTGGCACGCACATCCTGTAGGCGATGGTATGGTTGTAGAGGAATGCAATAGCGTGCACTTGGTAAACAGGAGTCATCATTACTGGAGCACGCTGACCTGCACACAGCAGGCACCCGGGAAATATGGTTTGGTTGGTCCCGACCATTGTTTTAGTGTAAATCGTTCCAGTTCTCTCTCCTCAGTGGAGACAGAGAAAGGTACGGGCACATCCAGATGGTCCCAATTACTCCCCGAGCAAGCCAGGAGAATAACACCACCTTCCCGGGGCCGGCGAGGGAGCTAAATAAAGCACACTAAGTGCTCTGCACCACACAGGCTCTCCGTAAAGTGGCTCCCTCCTCTAAACATCCAGTGAGCTTCTGGGCTTAGCCCCGGAGAATGGTTCACAGCAAGTCTCCAAACATCTCTGTCTCAGCACATTCTGTGGATCTGCAACCATCGTTTCCGACCAAATAAATAGTTGTTTTCTTTTTCTTTTTTCTTTTTTTAACACATAGCTTGTAGGATGGCATCTGTTATCTCGCGAGCATTCAGTGAAAGCTGTTTAAAATAAACAGTGAGCGGAAAGGTGGTCTGCTTTCTCCAAATGCTGTAACATAAGGAGGTTGCTGTTGACACTGGAATAACAGGTGAAATAGGCTTTTTCTGAAAGTGACATTTTAACAAACAACAAACACACACATGCACAAAAACAAAGCTTTGAACCTAACACTGACCATATGTTTTTAAAGTCACTTATCCTAAATAATAAAAAGGTAATATGCAAATTAACCCTCATGCCCTCATAAGATGGCTGGCTACGACTAGGCTGGTATAGGAGGGTTAGTGAGGGATGATCAAATGACTGAATAAGCAGACTGTGTGGGTGCGACCAGGCTGGCAGGGGGGCTGTGGGAGGCGACTAGGCTGGCAAGGGGCAGTTGGGGGCGACCAGGCCATTAGGGGGGTCAGTTGGGGGTGACCAGGCCAGCAGGGGAGGCAGTTGGGGGTGACCAGGCTGGCAGGAGGTGGCAGTTAAGGGTGACCAGGCTGGTTGGGGGGTGCAGTTGGGGGTGACCAGGCCGGCAGGGGGGGCAGTTGGGGGTGACCAGGCCATTAGGGGGGTCAGTTGGGGTGACCGGGCTGGCAGGTGGCAGTTAAGGGTGACCAGGCTGGTTGGGGGGTGCAGTTGGGGGTGACCAGGCCGGCAGGGGGGGCAGTTGGGGGCTACCAGGCAGGCAGTTAGGTGAGTGATTAGGAGCCACCAGTCCAGGATTGTGAGAGGGATGCCCGACTGCCAGTTTAGGCCCAATCCCTGGGACATCCCCTGAAGGATCCTGGATTTGAGAGAGTGCAGGCTGGGCTAAAGGGAACGACACTCCCCCCAGTCCCCCCCCCCCCCCCCCGCACGAATTTCATGTACTGGGCCTCTAGTTTTCTTATAATGATGATACTATCAGGTATCAAATGTGTCAGGCACTATTTTAAGTACTAGGGGGTAACACCAGTGAACAAGAGAGTTTATATTCCAGTGGGCAGTGGTGTGATTCAGATGATAAATTTGTTAATTCCAAATGCTTTGAATATTAGGAAAGAGAAAGGACAGAACAGGTGTGGCCACAGGGAGCAGCATTTCCCAGTGTGATGGGTGAGTACAGGTGAGCTGGGTTATATAAGAGCACAATGAGGACTGAAGGAAAAGGGGACCGAGGGGCAAAGCGTTCCAGGGAGAGGGAACGGCATACGCAAAGTCCCAGAGGTAGAAAGACAAATCCGACTGAAACAGATTAACGGGGTTTAGAGAAAAGAATACAAGAGAGGTGGGAGACATCTGCAGGAGCCTGGATTTCACTGAGGCGATGGGAGCCACAGAGGACTGCAGGAAAACGGAAGGGATGAGGTGTAGATTGACCTGATTTACAAGGTGAACGGGCTGGAAAGGAAAAGCGGAGGCGTGGCAGAGAGAGTGCCACCAATGGTGGCTGGGAGGGCGGGGAAGGGACGTGGACCAGGGAAGCCATTGGAAGGGGCGTTAAAGCAGCTTTGGTAGAGGGAGAGCCGCGTGCCGGCAACACAGGGATAATAAAGATTTAAAAATATCACTTCCCAGGAATGTTGTTTGGAACAAATTGGAGGGGGTTGAGAATCAAATACAGCTGCAAATGTGTATTTGTGCATAGAGGAAAATGCTCGAAAGTTCGCTCAGGCCCGACCACCAGGAGGTCACCAAAACAAGCGAGCATGCGCGGAATTACGGAGAGGGGGGCCGCTAGCGGCAATCCGGCTCGTTTCAGGCAAGGCCTTTCCATTTCTGAATTTAGAAGGTCATGCAAAAACGGTTAAAAAAAAAAAAACCCATGGCAGTTCAACTACATTTCAATTACATTTCTTGAGGCAACTGTCTCGCAAGCCGAGCCACAGCTCCGGGGAGCTCGGGGCGGCGGGCTGCAGATTCCCTGCGGGCATGAAGAAGGGCGGGGCTCCGAGCGCGCCACCAATCAGAGAGCGGGGAGCGCGAGGGGGCGGGCGGCGGCACCGCGCGCCACCAATCAGAGAGCGGGGAGCGCGAGGGGGCGGGCGGCGGCCCCCGCGCATGCGCCTCCCCCGCCGCGGGCTCGCGCGGTCTCTCTCGGGCCTGCAGGCGAACCGCTGGGAGTCGGCGCTGTGGTCCTGCCGCCGGTCCCCCCCCCCCCTTCCCGCGTCTCTCCGGTGGTTCCCCGCTCGGCCCCGCGATGCCGGTGGACCTCAGCCAGTGGTCCGGGTCCCTGAACCTGCTGGAGGTGGACGAGCAGCCGGCGCACCCGCTGCAGGTCAGATACTCCGGGGTGGAGGTCGACGAGCTGGGCAAAGTGCTGACGCCCACCCAGGTACCGAGGGCGCGGGGCGCGGACCGGGCGGAGGAGGGGCGGGCCTTCCAGCAGCGTGCGCTCCGGCCGCGGCGGGCGGGGGCTCGGGCGCCCACGCTGCAGGCCTGCGGTGACCCCGAGCGAATGCATCCCCATTCCCCGGACTTCTGGGCACAGGTTGGGTGGGGACCGCGGGGGACGGGGCAGGGAGGCGGCCGAGGCCAGAAACGAGTTGGCCTTGGTCGCCCCCCGCGTCCCCAGAGGCTCCCCTCGGGCCTGGGGATTTTAGGTCTCCTTTTGGGGAGCAGAGCCCCCCCTCCCCCCTCGCGAGCGCGCCCGAGGACATATGACGCATTATGTAACTGGTGATCATCTGCCCGGCGCGGCCTCCTTTGTGTTAGCGGGTCGGGAGCGAGGCCGTGACCTGCAGCTGGAAGGCCCGAGGGCAGCGGCCTTGTTTTACAGTTTGGCCTTGACGCCCCGGATGGAGGCGGGACCAGGTCCTGGCGCCTGCGAGTGGAGGAACCAGAAAACCTGGGTCCCAAGGCCCTGCGAGTTGTTAGTCACGAGGCCCTGGGGCCCTGGTGTGAATTCAACTGCCGACGATGACAATTGATTGTTTTGAAATGGAAAGTGCTCAGCAGGCAGCCTTCCCTTCTCCTGACTCACTCACTCTCCACGTCGGGCCACCTCGGTTTTCTCCTTTTCTGCGCACTTTTTCAATGTCCAGTTATAATTCAGATTCCACATTGGCAGGCCCAGGTAGCCTCCTGGTCACCAAATCTGGAGACCCTGCCATCTCAGACAGCGTAAGGTGGTTGTTAGACGAGGACTCCGTCAGCACCAGGGTTGAAATCCCGACCCCAAATCTTGCTGTTAATAACATGCTAGGTTACCAGCCTTGTGTTACTGTATTGCTGTTGGGACTAAAATAAAGAATGTGAAGAGCATATTAAACTTCAGCTCCTGGCGCTTAGTAGAGTCGACACGCTTTAGCTTTTAGGAATAATCGACTCTGTTGGGAATTTGATGATTGGTTACTTTGGCATTTCTGACTTTTTTTTTTTTTTTTTTTTAACTCCAAACTGCTCCCTTCCTACAGGTGAAGAACCGGCCCTCTAGTATTTCATGGGATGGCCTTGATTCAAGTAAACTCTATACCCTGGTCTTGACAGACCCAGATGCTCCAAGCAGAAAGGACCCCAAATTTAGGCAAGTTGGGGAAAGTTGGGGAACTTTGGGTCATCCAAATATGAGCCAGTGCTTCTCTCCTGGCGCCAGTCCTTCACCGGTCAGTGCTTTGCCAGACCTGGCTGGCATGTTGGCACCCATGCCTGAGCCAGAGCGTGCATTTCCCACCGCTTCCCTCCCCAGAGAGGAGACTGGAAACTACTGAGCCACATCTGCCTGCAGCCTGCTTTTCTATACAGCCCCTGCCCCGAGCTAAGAATGCTTTTCACTTTTTTTAATAATTGGGGGGCTGGGGGGAATTGAAGAAAGAAGAATGCTTTGTGATAATCTGAAAATGAAATAAATTTTACCTTTTAGTGCCCATAAATAAAGGTTTATTGGGGCACAGCCACGATAACTTATTTAAATCTTGTCTGTGGCTGCTCATAGTTGAGTTGTTGTGACCGATACAGTGTGAACTGCAATGCCGAAAGCATGGACTGTCTGGCTCTTGACCGAAAGTTTGTGGCTTTAGACCAGCGGCCCCCAGCCTTTCGGACCTCACGGACCACCGGTTGGTGACCGCTGCTCCAGACAGTCTCAGAGGAAGGAGGTGCTGGGTCCTCTCACTGCAGGCACCTGAGGGTTGCGATGGCCAAAAAGGCAGCATGTGCAGTGCACGCTGCGTCCTGGCATGGGTGCGCGCTGATGTCCCTTGTGTTCTCTCGTAGGGAATGGCACCACTTCCTGGTGGTCAACATGAAGGGCAACGACATCAGCAGTGGCACCGTCCTCTCTGATTATGTGGGCTCCGGGCCTCCCAAGGACACAGGTCAGTAACGGCTGCTCTAAGGGGGCGGGGGAGGGAGCCTGGGTGCACATTAGGATCGGCCTGAAAGAGCTGCCGATCTTAGACGGATTCTTAGAGCTTTATTCTTTATTTATGAGCACTCTTGCCCTAGTGGAGGCTTCAGATAGTGCAGTTCACTTCCAAGACACTGGAGCCAGGTGGCTGGAGCCTTGGGTTCGGGTTAGATGGACCCTGTTAGCGTTGCCTCTAGGCTGCTAAGCCTTCAGTAAACGGGGAATTCTGGGAAGAGACTGAAGAAGCAGTGTTGCAGGATGCTTGAAACGGCTTCCTACAGGGGCTGTACAAGGACCGAACACAGTTAAACCATCCAAGTTCTGTTTTCAACTTTGGCCCTGTGGGATCTTTGAGCTTTTGGTTCCCATAAAAAGTCTAAGAAATGATCATAGTTTCCAAATTAATTATTAAAAATTGGCTCCTTTATCTCTATAGCTTTCCTTTTCTTTTGAAAATCGAGTGTGGTGTCGGGAAACACTCTGCCCTTCTCATTCTCCTGCACTCATAAAAGGAAGGCAAAGGTACATCTTTCTCAGGGACCTATTAAGTTCTCTAGGGCAGTTATAAAATTAGGCAGTTTAATTATGGTAAGTACACACATGAGAATAAAGCAATTCTCTCAAGCAGGAGTTGTGTTCTCATTAACAAAAAAAGGCTCAGTAACTCACACTTTTTTCTTTTGCTTTTTTTTCATATTCTTTTAGAAAGGTGTAACTTTCATACAATAAAGCCACAGATATAAGGGTTTAGACAGTGGGTATTGATGGATGCACGTACCTTTTTAAGTTAACTTTTCCCAGAGCTAACCATTTCCCGACACTGCTCTCCATCGATTACTTTTGTATTCCTATAAATGACACGCAGTGTGCATTTGTTTTGCGTGATTGGTCTCTCTCCCTGGAGAGCATGTTTGAGATTCATCCGTGTCACTGTTTGTATCAGTAATTTGTATCTTTATTGCTCAGTGGCATTCCATGGTGACTATGCCAGTTTGTGCAGCCATCCTCCTGTGGGCTGGTTTTAGTGTTTGGGTCTAAGCAAAGCTGCTGTATACATTCCTGTCGTTGGTGGGCACAGGTGTCCATTTTTCTTGGGTGAATTACCTAGGAGTAGCGTTGTCCAAAGTGATGGAAAATGTTTACATTCTAATCAGCAGTATATGAAAGTTTCAGAAGATCCATGTAGATCCCTATCAAAATTCATCTATATTGTAGCATGAGACAGGATTTCTTCTGTTTTAAGGCTGGATAGTATTCTGTTGTGTTTATCCATTCATCTGCCAACAGATATTTGGGTTATTTCCAGCCTGGTGAATATTGGGAACGGTGCTGCAGTAAACATGGGTGTACATGTTTCTAAATGACTTTTCTTTCATAAAGTAACTCAGGGCACCTGTTTGAGTGCCGTTCCTAATTGGAGCTTGTAGAAAGCTGCAGGTTCAGAGGGTGCTTGCTGGCTTGCGTTCGTACATGCATTGCTGCTTAGCTGGTTAAAGTGAATTGAGCCATTTCTTTGAAAGCAGGTCTCTTGTCTTCTAAGGAAGTAAGTTTGGAGGTAGGAAAGTGATGTTCTCCTGTAGCCTGTGCAGGTGTAATTGGGGTCTGGTGAGCCAGGGATTTGCTGTGCCCTTCCTCCGTTTCTCATGCATTTTTTAGCATCTCCTGCCTGCCAGGCACCGAAGTAAGGTAGGTTCTAGGGAGATAATGGTCAATAAGACAAACACCGTAGCTTTATGGGGCTCTCTCTTCAATGAGACGGTTACATTAACAAGCAAGCATTTTAGACAGCCATGCTACTGTGACAGAAGTAGAATGGGCATCCTCATGGGAGTGGTAGGAAATGGCTGGTGACCAGCTCCTACTGGAGATGGGCGGGAATCCTGGGGTGGGATGAACGAGGAGCAAAGAGCAGTAGGAGGGCCAGATCCTGTCCCTTAAGAGGCTGAAAGGCAGGGTGTGGACTGCATACCACTCGCAGTGCGGTGTCACTGGATGTGTTTCAGCAGGTGAGTGAGCCGACTCATTCTACCTCTGGGTTCTCAGCATCTTTGCAGATGGGGTGGTCTGGGTCCCTCCAAGTTATGAAAAAGGATGATGCCTCCATCAGATGCCTAGCTGCCTGTGTATCTTCCCTCCTGCCTTTCCCTCCAGGCCTCCACCGCTATGTCTGGCTGGTTTACGAGCAGTCCAAGCCGCTGAATTGTGACGAGCCCATTCTCAGCAACCGATCTGGAGACCATCGTGGCAAATTCAAGGTGGCATCTTTCCGCAAAAAGTACGAGCTTGGGCCCCCCGTGGCCGGCACGTGTTACCAGGCGGAGTGGGATGACTACGTGCCCAAGCTCTACGAGCAGCTGGCGGGGAAGTAGGGGAAGCCAGGGGACAGACGTGGCCCCGGGGCCCCACGCAGTATTCTCAAGTTCATTGTTTCATGTTGATTTCTCCTCTTCCCTGTTCCCACTCTCCCAGGCGAGACCTGAGCAGATAGAGCTGTAGGGGGACTTTTCCTTCTGCCTGTCCCTTATCGTTGTACAGGGTCACACACCCTAGATTTATGTTGTGATCAAATTTGAACTCCATTTTTGGGGCTATTTTGGTACTAGGATGTGGTCATCAGATTGTTAATACAAGAATAACAACCCAGAATTTAAAGGCGTTTCCTCTGAAGAGCAGTACTGGAAAAGCAATCTGGAGAGTCCCTTTCCTGTTAGGCTGCAGGGCTGGGTGAGGGGTTATCTGAAATCTTAGTCTGTGCCTGTAACGTTTATCACTGTTCCTTGGTGTAACAAAAGCCAGTCTGGAGTTGCTAAATGGAGTTGTGTTAATTCTGCTAGTTGCTTACAGTTGAATAAAAATTGAGTGGAAAACAGCCTCCAGATATTTTGTCCTTTTGGATATGGGGTTTCAGAGATGTGGGAAGTCAAGAGACTACCCGGAGGTGAATATCCCTGTTGCTGACCCGCTGACATGACGGGAACTTGCCTCAGGGACGCACACATGCCATTGAACTATTGCAGGAACAACCATTCCTTTAAATTTGAGGTTGGGTTTTTTTTTTAAAATCACAAATCTAGCCAAGTCTCTTTGGCCAAAAAGCACCTTGGCTTTTTATAAGTGGTTCCGGACCCATGGTGTAGTTGTGTGTAGACACCATAACAGTTGGCTAAGAAAAAGCCTACACACTCTTGTTTTGACTTATAGTCCATATCGAAGCAATACTGAAAGGGGGCAGGGGTGGGAGTGATCCATCACTCACAACAGTTGGTGCACCAAAAGAAAGGAAGGGTGTTCGAAGGTCCACATCACTGACCTGGTTGGGGGGGGACAGGATCCCAAGTTTGGCTTGCAGGCCCTAAGCCAGGCTGGGCTTTCCTCCTCCCTTTTCACTGCTGTGCTTTTCCTGGAAAATTGTTGGAAATATTGCCTCTTGTAATCTCGGGGGGCAGATAAGGTAGACAGTAATTTATTTTTTACTTCAGAGGTTTAAAATTTATTTTTAAAAAATACAAAACAAAAGTTGGAAAGAAAACTACCCTGTTGACCTTAAAAATAAATGTGAAAAGTAATGCACCTGGTTAATCAGGGCAGACAGTGTAGGAAGAAAATACTTTTTCTGTCTCAACTGCAGTTACCAGTTTTCTTTCAAAAGAAAATGTAACAGTATCCTATCTAATAAAAGAGTAATATGCAAATTGACCATACCTCTGTTATACCAATAAGCCATGCCTACCAGCCAATCAGGAGTGAGTACGCAAATTAACCAAACAAAGCTGGCTTCGACCACAGTGAGCAGGAGGCTTGGGTTTCCCTGGCAA
This sequence comes from Vespertilio murinus, assembly GCA_963924515.1. Taxonomy (NCBI): domain Eukaryota; kingdom Metazoa; phylum Chordata; class Mammalia; order Chiroptera; family Vespertilionidae; genus Vespertilio; species Vespertilio murinus. The sequence continues at coordinate 4,993,261 of OZ004720.1, read as the reverse complement.
TGGAGGAAGCTAAGCTTTCTGCACACCCTGTCCAGCCTTGGACTCCACTCAAGGCTACAAAGTTCCAATGATAGAAGATAAATAAATCTAACAAAAATGGCACCAGTCATGGAGCTGGAGAGAATAGGTTTGAGTTGCCCCAGGCGATGGAGGAAGCCAAGCTTCTGCAGCCCTGGCCTGCCTTACCTTCCCCCAAGGCTACAAGGTTACAATTATAGAAGATAAATAAATCCCAACAAAAAATGGCTGTGGCCATGGAGCAAGCAGGAGGCTTGGCTCTGCTCAAGGCTACAAAGTTTTAATTATAGAAAATAAATAAATCCCAGATACCAGGGCCTCCACTTGGATCACCGTGAGGTGTGGCCATCCTGCAAATCACCACAGGCCCCTTGCCCAGGCTTCCCCACACCCCAAGGGAACCCCCACCCTGATCTGGGACACTCTTCAGGGCAAAACAGCAGGCCCCCACCCATATACAGGCCTCTATCCTATCTCATAAAAGTAATACTCCACTCCAACACACAAGATGGCTGCCCTCATGTGGTCATAGATGGCTGCTCTCACGTGGACACAAGATGGCCTGCAGGGGAAGGCCATTGGGAGGGATCAGGCCTGCAAGGGAGGGCAGTTGTGGACAATCAGGCCAGCAGGGGAGGGCAGTTGGGAAGGATCAGGCCTGCAAGGGAGGGCAGTTGGGGGTGACCAAGCTGGCAGAGGAGGGAAGTTGGGGGCAACTGGGCCTGCAGGGGAGAGCAGTGTGAGGGGACCTGGCCTGCAGGGGAGGGCAGTTAGGGGCAAACAGGCTGGCAGGGGAGCAGTTAGGCATCAATCAGGCTGGGAGAGGAGTGGTTAGGAGGTGATCAGGCTGGCAGGCAGAAATGGTTAGGATCAATCAGGAAGGCAGGCAGGCAAGCAGTTGGGAGCTAGCAGTCCTGGATTGTGAGGGATTCCAACTACCTGGATCAGGCCTAAACAGGCAGTCAGACATCCGTTGAGGGATCCCAGATTGGAGTGGGTGCAGGTTGGGCTGAGGGACATATGCATGAATTTTGTTTACTGGGCTTCTAGTATTTACATATTTATCCTTAAATTAGGGTCTTGCTATACAAACTGGTATACATAGTTTTGCTCTGTCTTTCCCCAACTAATGTACTTTCATGCAGTTTATATTCAGTAAACAGGTCAGCATAATTCATGTCATTTTGAATAAATACCCTATTTTATGGATGTTTCATAATCAACTGCTCCAATTCCTGCTGTGATTAGATTATTTCTGGTTATTTGCTATTATAAACTGCTTCAACAAACCTATATGTATATAAAGTGCTTTTCAAGTAATACAGTGGAAAAATTCTTAGTATTGAAATATTTCGAAGACCATATACACTTTTAGTGCTGATACTGACAAACCACTCTCCAAAAATCTCACACTGCCGACTGATTATATTCCTGCTAATGGTATAGGAAAGTAACTTTTTCCATACCATTAGCAGTTTTCTCACACTTGACAATTTGATATTTATGTATATTTAAAACCATTTACTGTTTCTCTGAACTGTTTGAGATTTTAATCTTGCCAACCACAGTACTTTCTCAGTTATGAGGAATTACAGTAATCTGTTTCCTTGTCTAAAACAGATACAGACTCAAATGATTCTGAAAAAAAGTCAACAACACAACCAAAAAGAGGTGAAGTGTGTGCCCGAGAAGTTCACATAAAAAGAATGATGCGCGTGAAAAGATACGTTAGTAACCTGAGGAACAATGGGACATCATGTTTCACCTATTAAACTGGAAGTGGAAGTGACCTTGCCCAAGGGCACCTCACTAGGCGCTCCAGATTCCGAACCCAGGCCTGGCCTCAAAGCCCGGTTCATAGCCACCATGCCCACTCACAGATCCTCTCTGCGGTGCGAAAAGTGGGTGGGGAGAGTCCTTCTGCCATAGTTCCCTCAGGGTTGTTGGGGAACAATGATTTTTTTGTTGAGATGAAGTGAATGAAAACATGTAAATGATTAACTTGACCTGACTGACACAGAAACAAAGTCTGCAAACAGTCACTTTCTCCAAGGCTGCCTCCCTGTGAATCTCAGGGCAGCTTTAGCAGCCCCCCAGGCCTCGGGATTTCTAACTCAACTCTGGAACTGGGGAACTGCTCATCACTCTGACTTCATGGCAGAACATACGTAAACATAATAATCTAGAAGGTCCCCTTTAACCCTGTGATTAACAGGCGAGACCAGAGAAACACGGACTGATAGCTCTCTAATACGTAAACATTCACAGTACATGGCCTAAATCCTCTTCTTCATCGGGAACAAGGGACTTAGGTTCTTAGATTGTCTACTTAAAACTCTTCCATTTTCAGTTGTTTTGGGATACAGACCAGGTCCTCAGCGTGACCTGTCAGACTATGATTTCACCCCCATTAGGCTCTCGAGCTTCCCGCCTCTCGTTAAACTCCAAACTTGCTGGCTTCCGCTCAGTTCCTTGAATGTGCCAGGGTGCTTCCAGTTTGGTCCTTTACAAATGCTGCTGTGATTCTGCCCCCCGCCCCCCACTTTCTTGGACAGCAATCCTTTCACTTTCTCAGTATCTCTTAACTGACTTCCAGAGTCCTTCCCTGACCAGGCCAGGTTCTCTTGTACTATGCTAAGGCGACTTACAATTGTAACTTAAAAATATGTGTGTGTAATTTTAAATTTAATGTTTTCTATTAAACTGGACCCTTCAGGAAGGCAAGGGGAACCAATCTCTGCCTTTTAATTGGACTGCCTAGAGACTTGATGTTTAATGTAATTATTGATATGGTAAGATTTAGCTCTACCACTTTATTGTTTTGCTTGCCCCTCTTTTTCTTGATATCGCTATTCTCTCTTCCATAGGATTATTTGAATATTGGAATTTATCTATTGAATTTGGGCTATTACCTCTTTTGGCTTTTCTTTTTTGTTAATTGAAGTTACAATATACATTACTAATTTTTCAGTCTGCTTAAAATAAAAATTGTACCACTTCATGTAAAATTTAGAAGCATGGCAATATCTATATATTTCAAAATAGTTGAAAGAATATGAGGGAGTCAAATACATATAAAAATACATTTTTTTTTTTTACTTTATCTAGGTATTTTTACATGTATCTAGGTATTTGCCATTCATTCCCAGATGTTCAAGTTTTCTTTTGGTATCATTTCCCTTCAGTATGAAGAATTGCTTTAGCATTTCTTGTGGATTGTCTGTTGGTAATTCTCAATTTTTCTTCATCTGAGAATGGTTTTATTTGCTTTTCCACAACCCACATGCTTTTATTCTTCAGTGTCTTCAGTTTATCTAGTTTTTAATTATAATTAGCAGGAAGGATCTGCACTGCTTTGCTAAACTGGAACAATAAAAATGTGATTTTTTTTGTATCTTATCATTTCTATGGCAAAACATATTACAAAACCAGAATCAAAGGGTATATGGAGTTTTTATAGGGGTATGCTTTCAATTCCCCAGGAATACTCTTTTTCAATCGCTATATATACAAATAATTGCAGAGGATGACAAATTCAAGAAATAAACTGACTCAGTTCATTAGACCTCACTGGTAAGCATTCTCTGATACTCTCTGTGACTAATTGTTGCAGCTCCTTCACCATCTTGGTAGCACCCAGTCTTTGCATTGTCATGCCTCGTCTTAATCCACTGTTAATTTAGTCTACTGCTGATTTACTTGTTTCAGTAGAGATTTAAACTATGAGCTTCAGCAGAGTGATCCCATCCATCTTTACTGCTACACTCCCAGGCACACAGTAGGTGCTCAATAAAGACTTCTTGAATGGGTGTATGCTGATCCTGGCACTTTTAATCTTCCTTCCCTACTTTTCCCTTTAGCTATAGCACTTATTACCATGTCAGATTATTATAATTATTGTGTTTTCAGTTTCCTCCCACCCCCACTGTAAGCTCTGTTAGGGGAAGGGATCTTTACCTGTTTGAGATACATTTGACCTTGCACCTGACATATATGGTACTCAGTAAATATCATTGAATGAATCATTGCAAATCAAAGGTAAGCAGCCCTTACTAATATGTAACCTGCAATAATATTATTTTCTTTTTAACTCAAGGGAGTTTAGTGGATGCTGAAATTATAGGACACAGTTTCTGTTGCTATCACAGCAATGTTTTCATACCTGTTCTCTTGCTGCCATTCTGGTTCTTGTCTATTCTCACCGCCTCCTTGTGAAGGTACTAGAGTTGACCCAGTGTGTCTCACGTGTTGAGAGCAGGGACCTCCATTTCTTCTTTGTGGTCTTCCTTCTGGTAACTCTACCCTGGAATACATCACTGACAAACTTGTGAAGAGGGAAATTTTATAAAGATCAGAACCTATCATAAGGCCTTTATACAAGCTAGCTAGACATTTTTCTTTTTTAAAAAAATATATTTTATTGATATTTTACAGAGAGGAAGTGAGAGAGATAGAGAGCTAGAAATGTTGATGAGAGAGAAACATCAACCAGCTGTCTCTTGCACACCCCCTACTGGGGATGTGCCCGCAACCAGTGTACATGCCCTTGACCGGAATCGAACCCGGGACCTTTCAGTCAGCAGGCCGACACTCTACCACTGAGCCAAACCGGTTTCGGCTAGACATTTTTCACTATGTAGACAAATGGATGGAATAGACTTCATGAAGCTTTTCTGCCATACTAAAGACTTAATATTCTGACAGGATGACCTGTGCTTCGGAGGGTGTGTACTGAAATCAGACAGGTCTCCATTCAGTCTCCACCACCACCACATATGCTGTAAAATGCTCAGTGTAGTGGATAGAGTGTCGGCCTGTGGACTGAAAGGTCCCTGGTTCGATTCCGGTCAAGGGCATGTGCATTGGGATTGCGGGCACATCCCCAGTGGGGGGTGTGCAAGAGGCAGCTGGTCGATTGTTTCTCTCTCATCGACGTTTCCAACTCTATCCCTTTCAATTCCTCTCTGTGTAAAATCAATAAAATATATTAAAAAATAAAATGCTCAGTGTCCCAATCACATGGTCAACATAAGCAGGAAATACAGGCTATCTATTTTTCATGGGTCATTATGAGTCTTCTTTCTAACCTTCTCTTTATTATTTTCTGTGCACCTAACAGACATTTCATCCAACCAAGCTGCTTAGGAAATCAGGTGATGACTAGTAATGGCTTTATGGGTGGATACATAGTTTGTATGTTTTTAGTATACCTCTCTGCTGTAGTTTATTACAGTGAACACTAGGGGCCCGGTGCACACAATTTGTTTCCTGGGGGGTTGGGGAGGGTCCCTCAGCCCAGCCTGCCCCCTTTCACAGACTCAGAGCCCTCAGGGGGCGTCCTACTGATGGCTTAGGCCTGCCGGCCCCCCCTCCCCCCATGTACCTAAGTCACAGTTTGGCCTCCCTCTGCGGGAGGCAACTGGGCTGATCAGGGGAAGGTGCCAGCCCCATCACCCTGCTGCTGCAGCCACTGCCAGCCACCACAGCCGCCAAGATGCTTTCATCAACACGGACTCCAGTCACTTCACCATGAAAAAATGACAACTTTTTTTAGGCATTTTCAAGATATGTCTTTCATAGGATATGACATTTCTTTTTTTTCTTTTTTTATCCTCACCTGAGGCTATGTTTCCATTGATTTTTAGAGAGTGTGGAAGAGAGAGGGAGAGACAGAGAGAAACATCTATGTGAGAGGGACTCTTTAATTGGTTGCCTCCTGTATGAGCCCTGACCTGGGCCTGAAACCTAGGTACATGCCCTTGGTCAGAATCAAACCTGAACCCTGCGGTCAGCAGGCCGAGGCTCTATCCACTGACCCAAACCGGCAAGGGCAGGAGATGACATTTCTTAGCCCCTCCAGCAGAGGACCTTCATTTTTTCCTCCAGGAGTGTGGTGGAAAAACCCTAGATCACCTTCTTGGATTCTTACAACCCAAGTTACCAAGAACACTGCAAGTGGCGGCGTACAGGTTGCTTAGCCAATGAGTGGTCAGAAAAGGTGTTTACACTCGAACTGGTTTGGCTCAGCGGATAGAGCGTCGGACTGCAGACTGGGTCCCAGGTTTGATTCCTGTTAAGGACATGTACCTTGGTTGCGGGCACATGCCCAGTGGGGAGTGTGCAGGAGGAAGCTGATCGATGTTTCTCTCTCTCTCATTGATGTTTCTGTCTATCCCTCTCCCCTCTTCTCTGTAAAAAAATCAATATATTTAACAAAAAAAAAGAGGTGTTTTTTCTCTGCAGTTCATGTGTAGAGGACCCCTGCCACAGTTAGGTCCACACACCCGAGGCTGGCAGTCCCCAAGGCTGGCAGCCAGCTCCATGTTGTGGGCACCAGTGCCTGTAGGCCTGGAGTGGTGGTGGGTGTTCTGGGACCCCAGGATCCAGGCTGCTTGGCATCTGTGTATGCAAATTAACCCACCACCTTTGAAAGGTTAATTTGCATACTCACTCCTGAATGGTTGGTGAACATAATGGAGGTACAGTTAATTTACATGTTTCTCTTTAAGAATATGAGCTCTATTTCCTTCACCAGGTAGGAAAAATTTTTTGTCATTATTTCCTTCTAGGAAGCGCACAGAACCTCAAACAAGAGGAACCCAAAGAGGACCACACCAAGACACATCAATAATTAAAATGCCAAGGGCAGCCGAAATCGGTTTGGCTCAGTGGATAGAGCGTCAGCCTGCGGACTGAAAGGTCCCAGGTTCGATTCTGGTCAAGGGCATGTACCTTGGTTGCGGACACATCCCTGGTAGGGGGTGTGCAAGAGGCAGCTAGTCGATGTTTCTCTCTCATCAACGTTTCTAGCTCTCTATCTCTCTCTCCCTTCCTCTCTGTAAAAATATCAATAAAATGTATTTTTTTAAAAATGCCAAGGGCAAAAGACACAGAGAGAATCTTGAAAGCAGCAAGAGAAAGACCTATAAGGGAGTATCCATACGACTGTCAGCTGATTTCTCAACAGAAACTATGCAGGCCAGAATGGAGTGGCAAGAAATAGTCAGTGATGAACAGCAAAAACCTACAACCTAGATTACCCAGCAAAGCTATCATTCAGAATTGAAGGTCAGATAAAGAGCTTCACAGATAAGAAAAAGCTAAAGGAGTTCATTACTACCAAACCAAGATTATTTGAAATGCTGAAGGGTATTCTTTCAGAAGAGGAAGAAGAAAAAGGTAAAGGTAAAAACTATGAACAACAAAAATACATCAAATACATACCTACCAACAAGTGAATCTAAAAATCAAGTGGATAAAAAATCTGAAGAACAGAATGGACTGGTGAATATAATAGAACCAGGGACATAAAAAGTGAGTGGACTGACAATCCTCAGGGGGAAGGGGTCTGAGGGGTGCGGGAAGAGATCGGACAAAAATCTTACACTTATGGATAAAGACCATGGTGGGGGTAAGGGCATGGGGTGGGGTGGGTAATCAGGTGGAGGGGAGCTATGGGGGGAAAAAAGAGGAACACCTGTAGTAAAGATTTATTATATATTAAAAACAATGAGACCTTACTGAGATTGTCTTAACCCCAAAGCCATATCTTATAAGTTATGTTTTACTTCCTCATTGATGAGCAAATAAAATCTATAATAAAAGCATAATATGCTAATTAGACTGGACAACCTTCCAGACAAAGCCATGGCGGCAGGAGCCAAGGCAGAGTCAACTGTCACCACAGCGGGGGACCAAGCCCCTTGCATGAATTTCATGCATCGAGCCTCTAGTTATTCTAATAAAAGCAGAATATGAGAGGTGGGGGTCTATTACAGTGGGATCATTTCAAATATCTGGCTATAATGCTCTTTTCATAGCATGCCTTTCTTTAAGGGTGCCCAATTTCTCTCCTTAGCAATACGTACTTCTATGCAGGACTGGCACATTGGTGTGTGTGTGTGTGTGTGTGTGTGTGAGCGCGCCCACGTGTGTACACATGTACCTTTTTCCATTCTTAAGGGCAAAAAGGTGCCATTGACCACTTTAAATAGCACAACCCTATTTTCAGTCTCGTAGAACTTGGAAGACACAGCTTTTCCTGAGGATCTTGAGTGGCTCTTCTCGGAGCAACCGGGGCTATGGAGGTTTGTGGAGGCCGGCTCTCCATCTCAATGGTGAACTGGTAAACCTAGAAGGGAAACTTCCTGCTACAATAACACAGCAAGGCGATGTGATGAACACTTTTATTTACAAATATAATTAAAAGCTCTGACAGTTATCATGCTCTTCCTTGGAACCTGAAAAATGTTTGTTTGTTTTTTAAAGTGCATGCAAAAGAAGTAAAGCCTTTTTTTTTTCATCATTTTTTATTGTAAGAAAATACACAGTTTGAAAGTGTGAATAATGCAATATTTATGACCAAGATATGGGACTTCAGGAGGGGGAGGGAAATAAAGAAAAAGATCAAGATGATCTGATTGAGAGACAGTGTTGAACTCCAAATACTGAATTGGAAAAAGGAGGGAGGTGGGGAGGAATAGGAGGAGGAAGTAAAAAAATTTGATCAGAGAAACAGTTAAAATACAATATGAAAATAAGTAATACCTCTCCTTAAATTCCTTCTATACACAAAATACACGATTTGCCAAAGCCCAATTTGTGCTACTGGGATTCTGTGAGCTCCTTAAGTGTATTCACATCCTCTGCAACAGCAGAAAATGATTATGATACAATCAGAATATGCTGAAGACAAGTTAAACTCTTGCCAGCAGGTTCTTAAAAATCACAAGATCTCTTCACCCCACCCCCCTCCCCCCATCCCCAAAAAAGTAATAATATGTCACCACTGATATGTACATCACAATTAGTTTCTGTAAAATGTATCAAATTTTCAATCTTTAATAAAACTTTGTTTTTTTTTAATTCCTGATGAATAAATACCAAAAAAATAAAATAAAATAAAATAATGCAGCAGCTAGTTAAGGTGTAAGGCTGCGGATATTGTGTCTCTCTCCCCCTTGGCATTTATTATTATTTTTTTGCTTTACTTTCACAGATTGGTGGTAATGAGTGATTGCTTAGAGCAATATACATCCACATTTGCTGTTGTTGGTTTATTGGTTTTTTAAAAACTGTCTCCAAAGTTTTCACTGAAACATTTTAGATCACATCAATACTGTGACGTGTACTATGAGTAGAAGAGACGGCCAGGCGTTGGCCAGCACTGAAAGTTGACACGGGGGGAGGAAGGGCCCCTGATGGAGTAAGAATAAACAGGCACTAGTCCGACACGATGTCAGTAAGAGTAAGAGAGAGAGAGAGTGAGAGCAACGCCCGTTAAAATGGGGAATGTGGTTTTGCAGGGTCTGAATTTTTTTGTTTTATTTTTATTTTTTTGTAAATGGCAAAAAAATTTAATCTCATCTATAGTCCTCCTTAGGAAAATCTAATGTAACCAAATTCCCAAATCCCATTCTGAGGCTCTCCATGTCAAAAGTTTCAATCTCTCGCTCTTGCCTTTCCAATAGATACTTTATTCTCTCGCTGCGTTCCTTCTGAAGGGCAGCCAGCTCTTCCTCAATCTGAAATAAGCACAATGAGCAGATTGTTAATAGAAAGGATCTCCCACGTGCACACGTGCCCACACACCCACACATATGACACACAGGCCCATAGGAACTCAGAATAAACTATATGGGGGCAGGCGGGAGGGTCCAGTGGCACATGTCTTGTATCGAATCCATATATCTAAAACTTGCTCACGAGAATAAAAATGCTTGGGGCCACCTGGGGCGATGGCTCTACCATTCTAGCAAGCTAAGCAGCTGGGCTGATGGAGGTCAGTGTCCTATCTCAGCGGGAGAAAACTCAGGAGAAGGTAAGAGACACTCAAGCACAATTAGACTGTGCTGCTATCCCACAGAGAGCCAAATGCCCCCTGGGTCATCAGCAGTTTAGTTCTAGAAAGGAGCTGGCACGGTAGTCTTCACGTTGGTCTCAGGGAGGTGCAGGAAGTACAAATAACTGGTTCAGCAAATCAATGGTCAACAGCTTGGAGATGCTTTATGAAATATTTTCACTTCATATTTAAAGCAATGAATATTTTAATTCAGATAATGTTTATTATGCATGGTAATATCAGCCTCTCTTCATTTCAGTTTTTTAAAAGAGCCTTGCTGGTGACTTCTTTTCATTTAGAAATAGCTGAAAAGGAAAGCCTTTTTCTGCTTCCTCGTGCCATTTAGCAGCCATGCTCTCAGCTCGCAGTGCCTTTTACATGTCATACCAACTACCCAGTAACCATGTATTCCTCCGGCTGAGAAGGTGGGGATTTCCTAGCAGAGTAATAGAAAGAGCTTAGGCTCTGGGATCAGATTTATGCAAGTAATCTAACCTTGCTGAGCCTCAGTATCCTGCCTGTAGAATGGAGATTATGCCTACCTCTCGGGTACTGGGTTGCAGAATAGGTAGTAAGTGAACAGAGTCTACTCTAATCCCCCGGGACACAGGCAGGGCTCAGCGAATGGCAGCTTCCTAGGCTGTGCCCCATCCTCCACCCAGCCGCACAGGCCCCACAGGAACACTCTCATACCTTCTGCTCAAGATGTGCTCTGCGCAGAGACACCCTCTGCTCTAGCTTCTGGAGCTCACGTTCATGTTGTGCCTCTGTTTGCATCTTGATTTTGCTCTGATAGGCATTGAGCAGCTCCATTTCCTGCTGGAGCTGTAGCCTCAAGGCCTGGCATTCTGCTTCTTGAGCCTCATCTAGCCGTAACTGCGGGCACAGAAGACAAACACTGTAATTCATGCTGGCTTACAGCATGTAGTGACTACGGGAAGATGTTTCGGTGTTCAGATTGTAATAGGTCCCCTCAGAAAAAAAGAGAGATGCCCTGAGTACATCCAGAGTTAGGAATCAAAAATAGTACGCTCAGCCCAATGGGCTACACAGTTCTAAAAGCACAATCTTACACACTTACACACTTCCTAAACAGTCTTATACACACACACACACACACACACACACACACACACACACACCCACACACACCAGCAGGAGTTAGGAATGCTACATACTCCAGTGATTAAACCTGGGGCGTTAGAGGCAGAGGCCTGAGCCTAAACTCCAACTCCACCATTCACTTAGGTGTGTCACCTTGGCAAGTTACCTAACCTCTCCCAATCTCTTTTATTTCTCTTCATCTCAGGAAAATAACAAGTTCTAAACAACAATTGCCTAAGATTGGTGTGAAGATTAAATGAAAGAATCCATATAAAATCTTAAGGCACAGTCCTTGATGTATACCAACTATTAATAGTTATTGTTATTTTGGTTTTGACTAACCATTTCCATATTTAGGTATCTTTATCCTAAAATCATAATACATTTAAATATCTTTAGGTCTAAAAAAAAGAATGGTCCACTTGAGGAATACAACATAGTGCCTTTATGCTCCTAGCAAGTAATACTGGTCCTTGTGGTTGGCTATGTGCTGGCCAGCCAACCGAAAACTCAAATGGCTCAAAATGTCTTCCCCACAGCAGGTAGCCTTGATCATCTTAAGGGGCATATTCTGGTTTGAAGCAGTAAAGCCAGAGCATAAACCAGCCTGACCATTTCTCTCGCTTCCCTGTACCACCTGAGCTTTGTGTTTGTTATGCAGGATGATACCGATCCTGTGTGGGGAATGGGCCCGGCCAGCCGGCAGCGATGACAGCCTTTGGTGAGCACAGTTGAAGGTTTGGGCCATGAGCAGGAGTATGTTTAGGGATGATGACCCTCCTGTCTCAGGCTTGGCTTTGTCTAGATTTGGCAAGCCCTCAGTTCGGCTGGGAACTCTGAGATTAGAACCCTTGAATTAGACATTTCTATCGAGTTTATCAGCACATATCCATACACATAGATCACTTTGCCAAGATAGTTATCATTCACCTTATGCTTCCTTCCCTATCTGTACAATGTTGAGATACAAAGATGAACAAGACAATTACCAATATATCTCAATATGTTGATTGAGAAATGACTCTTCGAAATATTAGAATAGTTTTAGAAAGTTATTTGCATAGCACCTTCTTAAGTGCTTTTGGAGACATATACTGTATAGCAAATGAATACAAAATAAATAATGTAACCATATTTCCAAGGTGCTTTCCAATAATTCATCTTAACCAGCTTTCACTGAAACCCACTAAAGAGGATCCCTCTCTTCTCATTTTCCCAGTGAGAAACAAAAGCAGAAGAAATACTAGACAAAAGAACAGTCAATCTGCGGCAGGAACAGCCTTACAGATAAATGCAAAGGGTTTACTGACCCAATGAGATTGTTATCAATTCCCTCCTGATATGGGAGGCCCTTACCAATAAAGGGAATGAAAGTCTGTTCTTTCTCCTTATCTGTGTTAACTGCTATAAGCCCTGGCCACATGGGGAGGTTCCTCCTGTGGACACGGGAGGCCACTGAAGAAACATCGCCAGCTCCTCTTACTTCTGGCATTCTATTATTAATGTCAGTAGCTATGTTATTCTGTACCAGCTCTGACTCTACAAAAGTGCCAGTCTAGAAATCAGAGGATATTCCAGTACTTGCTATTGATCCCCCAAAGGCTGCACATGTAAAATCCATTACGTTTTATAAGTAAAAATAGAGGTAAATATCATGTCTGTTTTGTAAAGTGAATGAAACTGAAGAAAAGGATGTGATAGAGGCAGCATAACAGTAGTGGCCAAGCATACAGGCTTATAAGCTCTCCTGAAAATACGTTCAAATCTTAGCTCCTGCTCCAATTAGTCATGTGACCCGAAGTCAGGAGTTGGCACACTACAGCTCAAGGGCTAAACCTGGATTGCTGCCTGTTTTGGTAAATAAAGTTTTGTTGAAACACAGACATGCCCATTCAGTTTGTATTGTCTATGGCTGCTTTTGTACTACAATAACAGAGTTGAGCAGTTGTGACAGAGATCCTGTACTCTACAAAGCCTAAAATACTTACTACCTGTCCCTTTACAGAGAAAGTTTGCCAACTCCTGCCCTAAGCAAGTGGCTCTGTTTAAACAAATCTTAGTTTCCTTATAGGTAAACCAGGGTTAAAACAGTAATGACTTCAAAGGAGTTTCACAAAAATGAACTAACACTTAGAAAATACTTAAAACAGTGCCTGGCCCATGCTGAGCAGCCAGTAAGGGACTGCTATAATGGTCATCTATGCTTTCTTCCTTCCTGCTGCTGCAGAGAAAAGGCTGTTTCCTTTTTTTCCAAGGGCAATCTTGAGCCTACATTCCTGACACATTATCTCCCACCTCCTATAACAAGCGTTTGGTGAGCACTTGTATGCCAGGCATTGATGCAGATGCTGAGAGAACAAAGATGAACTGGACGAAAACCCTCTCAACCGTTATGTCCCCATCAGCTCCTCCCCCTCTCCTCCCCTCAGCCCCTCCGCACACCGATCTTGCCCTCCTCATTCGGATCCTACTCTCCTTATTTGCTCACATCAAGGTCGCTAATGAAGGCTCTTCCGAGCAGCGTTTGATATTATAGATTGCCCTTTCCCTCTGAGATCTTTCTCTTGTCTTCTGATACCACACCCCCGCTTGGTTTTTCCCTCTCTCTTCTCCTTTTCCTGGACCATTAAATATGGGTGTTTCTCAGGGCTTTGTTGTGGGCACTCTTTTTCCTCTAATCTCGCTTCCTAAGGAATCTCATCTATTCCAAAGACCCCAATTACCATCTGCATGCCAATAGCTCCCACAGCTGTACCTCTATTTCAGACTTCTCTCCTGAGGTCCACACTAGCTTATCACCTAGAGACATCTTCACCTGGATGTTTCCCAGGCCATCAAGCTCAACATGACAAATACTGATCATATTTCCCTCCCCTCTATCCCAATCTGCTCCACTCCCCTTTTATTATTTTTTAACTATATAGGTAAATGGTAGTACCATCTACCATTTTGTTCAAACTAGAGATTTGGAGTCATCCTTAATACCTCACTCTCCACATTCAATCTGTTTCTAAGTGTTTTCAAATACATCTTTTGCTGATATCTCAAATTTAGTCACTTCTCCTTCATCCCAATGATCCCTCTCTGGTCTAGCTACCACTCCCTCATGCCCATATCTTTATATATCCGCCCTTGTCATCCCTCAGGACATTTTCCACATGTCACCAGAGGGGTCAGCAAACCGTGGCTCGTGAGCCACATGTGGCTCTTAGGCCCCTTGAGTGCGGCTCTTCCACAAAATACCATGGCCTGGGAAAGTCTATTTTGAAGAAGTGGCGTTAGAAGTTTAAAAAATGTGGCTCTAAAAAGAAATTTCAATCATTGTACTGTTGAAATCTGGCTCTGTTGACTAATAGGTTTGCAGAACACTGACCTAGCCCATTTATCCTCATCTTCTTCTCTACAATCTAAACATAATGGACTTGAAATCTAAAACAGTGCCACTGTCTTTCTCATCTTTAAAAATGCTGTCTTTCTCATCTTTAAAAATTTTGCCTGGAATGTGCTCCTTACACTTCAGCTTAAATGATCACTGTGTCTGAGACCTTTTCACGTCAGCCTACCCCTCCTGGTTTACACTCTATTAACACACTGCACTTGCTCTACCATTACAATGAATAGACTTTTCCTCCACTCTTATATCTGTTTATCTGTTTCCTTCACTCTTCTTCAGGTTCCATGAAGACACAACTGATGACTGACTTATTCACCACCGTGTCCAGGATGCCTGGGGCACAGTATATAAACACTCAATATATACTTATTGGACAAATGAATGAATGAATGCACTGGCTCCTATCCTCAGCCTAAGGACATGTTTATTAAGTCTTTCCCAATAGAAAGAAGTCATTCTTTTAACTGTTTGCTCCTCTAGCTACAGTTCCTTCTCCTTTCCTCCACTGATGAAGATCTGGGAAAAGCATTCTCACAGTTTCTCTCTCCAATAATAACTTTAAAAAAAATGTATTTCTAATGATTTCAGAGAGGAAGGGAGAGGGAGAGAAATAGAAACATCAATGATGAGGGAAAATCATTGATTGGCTTCCTCTTGCATGCCCCCTAGTGGGGATCAAGCCCACAACCTGGGCATGTGCCCTTGACTAAAATTAAACCCAGGACCCTTCTGTCTGCAGGTTGACGCTCTATCCACTGAGTCAAACCGGGTAGGGCTCACCTACCGTATTTGCCGGCGTATAAGACGATTTTTTGGCCCCGAAAAATACGTATTTGCCGGCGTATAAGAAGACTGGGCGTATAAGACGACCCCCTAACATTTCCACTAAAAATACAGAGTTTGTTATATACTCGCCGTATAAGACTACCCCCCACTTGGAGGCATATTTTTCAGGGCCAAAAAATCGTCTTATACGCCGGCAAATACGGTAATCATTTTCTCAATGCACTATCTCCCATTCCATTCCCACCACTCCACTGATTGTGACAATCAATGGACAAATCCACTGCTAGGGCCAACTGGTCTTTTGCAACATTTAAAATCCACTAGAGCCGAAACCGGTTTGGCTCAGTGGTAGAGCGTCGGTCTGCGGACTGAAAGGTCCCGGGTTCGATTCCGGTCAAGGGCATGTACATTGGTTGCGGGCACATCCCCGGTAGGAAGTGTGCAAGAGGCAGCTGGTCGATGTTTCTCTCTCATTGACATTTCTAGCTCTCTATCTCTCTCCCTTCCTCTCTTTAAAAAGTCAATAAAATATATATTTTAAAAATAAATAAATAAATAAATAAAATCCACTAGAAACACTTGTTCTGGCTTCTGTGATATGCCCTCTCTGGTTCCCCTCCCACACTGCTGATTATTCATCTTCTTCGGTCTATTTCTACTCAGCCCTCACATGTTGGTGTCCGCAACTCTGTCCTTGGTCTCCTCCCTCTCTAATATTAATATTATCGCCTGTACCTAGATCTCAGGTATTCCTAAAGCTACAACTGCCACCATATAATGATGATGCCTAACTTCTTGTCTTTAATCCTGACACTCTCTTGAACTCTAGACTTCCATCTCTGTGCCTCTCTACTTGGATACTGACATAGCTCAGATAATATGTCCACAACTCAGCCAATTATCTACCAGGCACCTAAACTAGCCCCTTCTTCTATTTATCTTAGTAAAATGCTGACCTATCCCAGTGTTATCAAACCTATCTTTCAACAGTCACTAACTTCAATCTCTTAAATATTTCTATCTCCTAAATATTTCTCAAATCCTCCTCCTTCCTCTCCTTTGCCATTAGCATGTTCTCTCTTAGTTCAGGCCTTTATTCCCTTTTCCCTTGGACTATTACAATAGCTTCCTAGCAGGTCTCTTTGCCTAAATGTGACACATTATTGCCAGTATTTATCACACAAATCTGACCCTTCGCTTTCCTTCTTAAAATAGGCTTCAGGGGCTCTCCATTGCTTCCACAATGGCTTCTGAGGATCCGACCTGCTTCCCTTTAAACTCATGCCATATCTACTACTGATTGTTCCTCACATGTGCCATCCTCTGTGGGGATTTTGAATCTTTGCATATACAGTATCCTCTGCTAGTAATAACTTTTCCTCTTGTCTGCTTGGAAAACTATTCTTCTTTAAGACTCATCTCCTTGTGAAAACTCCACAGAATTACCAGGCAAGCTCCCATCTCTGGCTTACCAACACATTAATGACCTCTCTATTTTAAGCTCCCACGATCCTCCTCCTCCAACTTTGGGCCCGCACCAAAGTTCTCTCAGTCCCCAAATGCACACTTTACAACTTTTGGACCTTTGCTTATGTAGGCTCCTTTCCACAGAACCTGTTTACTGCAGTAAGTTTCTTCAGTCTTCGTGGCTCTTGATGAAAAACTTTCCCTAGACTAGGTTAGTTGTTCATACTTACCCTCCACAGCCCCCCTCACCTCCCACTTCAAAGCATTTATTATGCTTTATTTTTATTTTATGTTGTCTCTCTAGCTCACCACTCTCTGAGCCCAGCAGGGTGCTGAACACAGATGCTAGTAAAAGTTTATTGAATGAATGTGTCTGTGCATCTTACTCATTTATGCCTGACATTGGTTGAGCAATTTTTTGATGAATGAAAACATGATATTATATGTAGTATCTATCACATTTTGCCCTCAAGAGTCCCTATGTGCCACAGATCTGATTTAGCTTGGTATTCCTTGAGTTCCATCTTATAAGACACACTCCAGCAAGTATCCAAGTCGGCTTGGGATTATTCAGCGTTGTCATTTCCTCAGTTCTCGGGGCAGAAAAACACCAATATCCTAAATTTGTGCAAGAATCATCTTGAGAGCAAAAGGCTGGATCTTGAGTTTTCTTGATTCCCACAACTCTTGAAGCCACGGCACCAAACCTAACCACTTACCGCTTGAGAGGCCATCATTTCATTTATACTCTGTTCATACTGCTCTGCCAAAATGGCAAGTTTTCTTGTCTGCTCATCTTTCAATGTCTTTAAGATTGTTTTGTGCTCATTCTTTGGAGTAACTTCCAACTGGTGATTCTTGAGTGCTTTATACTGTTTGGTCTGTACTTTGCAAGTGTCCTGAAACTGTTTTTTAATTTGCATTTCCATGGCCTGTGTGATAAAGCGACAAAAAGAAAATAAAGACACATCAGTAAATATAGGAAGTCTTCCATTGTAATGATAAAATACAGGTGCTGGGACCATCTGTCTTTTTGTACAGTGACCCACACCACTGGTCAATAACAAATAATACATATGACACAGAAGAGTTAACTCTACCAATACTTTTGGTTTTATATTAACTAGAAGCTGGTGCACAAATTCGTGCACCACTGGGGTCCCTTGGCCTGGCCTGTGGGATTGGGCTGAAACTGGCTCTCTGACACCCCCGAGAGGTCCTAAATTGCAAGAGGGTGCTTGCCAGGCCAGGGGACCCCACCTGTGTATGGGGCCAGGGAGGGCTCCAGGGTGTGTGTGGCCCATCTCACTCAGTCCTGATTGGCCAGATCCAAGCATAAAACTAACCTACTAGTTGGAGATTCTGCCCCCTGGTGGTCAGTGCATGTCATAGCAAGTGGTTGAGTGGCCTTAGCATATCATTAGCATATTATATTTTGATTAGTTGAATGGCCAACTAGACACTTAGCATATTAGGTTTTTATTATATAGGATAAATAGAAATAATTTTGAATTTATGAATGGATGAAAATATGAATTGTTACAAGGGGATTACAACTCTAAGCAGATTGTAGCATACTATATAGCTCAGTTTAAAAGTTTGTTCATTATTTTAATGGTTTCCTAATCAAAATCTTTAGTGTCCTCTATTATTTGTTGTTTTCCCCCATTTTTTGTTGCCCCCCCTATTTCCAAGAAAGAAAAAAAGATCACAATGTATAAGCCAGCTTTCATTGTTCTGTGTTTCCTTGACAATTACATTAAATTTCAGCATAAATAAAAAGGAGCCAAAATCGGTTTGGCTCAGTGGTAGAGCGTCAGTCTGCGGACTGAAAGGTCCCGGGTTCGATTCCGGTCAAGGGCATGTACCTTGGTTGCGGGCACATCCCTGGTAGGGGGTGTGCAAGAGGCAGCTGGTCAATGTTTCTCTCTCATTGACATTTCTAGCTCTCTATCTCTCTCCCTTCCTTTCTGTAAAATATCAATAAAATATATTAAAAAAAAAAAGGAAAAGTGATTTTAGTATTACCCTTGCCCCCTATTAAGAGGTTATATTGCATGTAGCAATATCAAATATGCATTTTGGCAAGGAGAAGGTGGGGTGTATTATAAGTCCAAAGGCTTATAATACATCAGTTTGCCTCACAATCACATGAGTATTTCTTGAACCCCTGGAGGAGCTGTGATTACAGGGATCACTAATTGGACAGGCTAGGATCACTAATTAGACAGGCCAGGCTAGAGAGGAGCCTGGCCAGAGTGATCGAGTGGTTCAAATCTGTGTCGAAACTGACAGTGTCTCCCTTGACATAGAGCAATAGTCTAGTCCAGTGGTCGGCAAACTCATTAGTCAACAGAGCCAAATATCAACACAACGATTAAAAATTCTTCTGAGAGCCGAAAACCAACTTCTGTGCATGGGCCACGAAGTTTCAATCGCATTGTACATGCGTGCCCACAAATGGTATTTTGTGGAAGAGCCACACTCAAGGGGCTAAAGAGCCGCATGTGGTTCAGGAGCAGCGGTTTGCCGACCACTGGTCTAGTCTATAGAGCCCATTTAGCAGTCAGCCACAATGATCTGGAGGCAGTTAGGGTCAGAGGAGCTCCATCTCTTCAGTGCAGGCACATCTAGATTCATTGTTGATCTCCCAAATATGGCAGATGTCACACTCTTTCCTAAAAGCGTGGTGTACTTTAGCGTCTTTTTCAATACATTCCTTTTCCATTGGTAGTGCTGTTACCAATCATATGACTGGTCTGACAGATGAAACTTATCTGCCCTACAACTGCCAGGTCGCTTTCTTATTTCCTGGTTTTAGAACCATGGGTTGCTGGTGGTCCAAACATTACAATTTTTCAAAGAGCAGGTCATGAGGCAGTCAGAGAAATTACGTAACGGATATAAAGAAAAAGGGAAAGATCATCTTGTAGAAAGGCTTCCAAACCAGCCTGCCCAGCAACATCTCTTCGGGAGTTTGTTCTGTACACATTCTTGTGCTTCACATCTGGAGAGTCTCATTCAGTAGATGCAGCATCCAGAAATTTGTAATTTTGAAATGCCGCCCAGATTGATTCTGACCGTCATCATCCAGGTGTAGGAGCCACTGATGCAGACCCACTCTGCTCCGGAGCACAGACAGGAAAATACTTCCATTTCCTCTTACCTTTAAGTTTTTTGGCTGTTGCCGGAGTTCCATGACATGCTTTCTGTGCAGTTCCCTTTCCCGCCTCTTATTGTATTCCAGCTGGTTTTCCAGTTCAGTCTGGTGCTGTAGACGGATCAGATCCATGCGTAGCTTCTGTAACGTGTGCAGCTGCCGGTACTCTAGCTCTCGGGTGGACTCGTCATGCCGGATCAGCATGGCGTGCTCCATTTCCTTCTGGGTCCGCTTTTTATTCAGTTCCTGCATTCAGGAACAAAAGATAAAGGGAGAGAGATGAATGGAGACAGACTGGATGGAATTCACAACTGAGTGAGGGAGGGCAAGGAACAGCACTACGAATTCTCTTAATTAAACCTACTAGGGTTTGGCGGCATAACCTAGTGAGATTAGATTAACAATCCCTGGAGATTTAGGTTCTGTATTCGGGGCCACCATTTTTACAAGATGGGCAACTTCCCAGCCATCACAATGACTCTACCTGTAAAATGGGAATAATTCTACCCAAACCCTTCTTACCTCACAGGGCTGTTGTGACCCTTAATTAGATGGTGTGACATGCACAGGTCTAAATACACGTTTCTTTAGTAAAAACAGTGGTTCTGAACCCTGACTGCCCATTAAAATTACACGAGGAAGCTTTTAAAACATAAGATGACTGGATCCCAGAACCTGAAATTCAGATGATTGTCTGGGGTGGGACCATGACATCAACAGTTTTAAGGGTTCCCAAGGTGATTCTAATAGGCACTCAGAGCTGGGAATCCCATAAGTAAACTGATAATGTCTGCAGTGTTCTTATGGGAAAATACCCCCTCCCCCTGGTATGTATCAGAAGTAGGCCAATTATCTTTTTTTTTTTTCCCAATCTCAGTGTTCACGGCATGCTGAGGAAAAGCAGAGATCTTTCTCCTTTCATCTCGTACATTATAGTCTGTTTGATCATTTCTAATTCTAATCATTCTGTTCTTACCACTTCTGCTCATGTCTCTCTCTTCTGTTGAAGTGGGAGAAAGAAAGGAAACTAGAGAAAAAGGAGGGATAAGTTCGGTGAAATTTTTTCATTCGCCAGTTCAAGAATATTTCCTGAATGGCACTGTCTCAAAAATTTGAACCATGTGCTCTGGGTACATAAAAATGTTTACTAAGCCACACTGTCCTCAACTTAGGGACTGCATTAGACATGTATGAAAGTATATGTTCAGCTCAAAGCTAAATGAATCAATTTATTTTCTCTACTAGGAATTTGAAGTTGAGATTCATAAACAGTGAATCTTACGTACAGCTAGAATGGAGGGGCATATAAAAACTACATATGTGGTAGCCACCCACTGCTATGAAGGCTGAGTGATTAGAGAAAGCTGGGCTTTAGAGCAAAAATAAGAAAGAAGCAAGAAGTGCAGGGAATATATTGATGCCCAAGTTCCTGACTGGTTCTAAGCACTCCTGTAGGTACAGCTGTACTATTGCTATTGGATTTTATGAGACATTCCTATATATCCGTAGTAAATTCACTGCTTTTGGCTTAAGCCAGCTCAAGTAAATTTTAGTAACATGTAAATCAAGAATCTTAATTCATACAGGGAAATAAGCTTATGTATAAATTAAAAAAAAAGACAGAGCAAGACTGGACGTGCTAAGTGCTATAAAACAGGTAAAAACCTTATGCTGTGAGATTTCTGGAAAGTGTAATATCACTACTAATTAAAAAGGCCAAGGAGAAAGATTTTGAGCTGGGCTTTAAGTTAGAATGATAGGTTGGTTCTCTTCTCCAATGGGATCCACTATGGAAGAAAATGCAAGTCATTTATTACATATAATTATCAGCAACATTTGCATATTAGTGTGGATGAGAATATCTTGCATAGCTGGGCCTTCAATCCTGAAGAGAAGTCCTTTACACAGCATAGCCTCTATTACTAGAGCAGAGTCACTAACCATTCATCAATGTATTATACAAGTCACCCTACGCGTCAGGCACCGTTGCAGGCACCAGGGAAAGAGCAGTGAACAAGTTTGTGGAGTTTATTTTCTAGTGGGGAAATATCAGAAGTGCAATTTACATTTGTTTTAAGGAATATAACATAATATCCCAGGGCATCTCTCTGTATCTCCTCTTGCTTTTACTTTTCCTTGTTTTATTTTTCCTCTTTGCCTGGGCCATCAAATGTCGTCTTTCAAAAACCACTAACTGGCCCCTAGGTGGCACTAAAGAACAGTGAGCCCTTCCCAGAGACTAAAGCTGTTCCAGGCCATTGACCAAGGGAAGCCAAGGAAAGCCCTTGAAATGGGTAAATACCCTGTTCCTAAGTCTCTCTGTCATGTTGAACCTTTGATACTAGGTCTCCCAATATCGGGCACTTATACATTCCACACTTTCCCAAACTGAGAAGTCCAAACTGCTTCGGAGCTGCCCAGAGCTCTGAACCCCCTGGGGCGGGGGGGGGGGGGGGGGGGGGGAATTAAAGATCAAAGCAAACCATACTTTCAGAAGAAATCAAATGCTTCTTCCTATGTTTAATGGAATGCTACAGGATGTTGCTCATCAGAAGTACCTGGGTTACAAGCTATGGGTCTTACCCAGCTAATTCTGACATATACTAAAGCTTGAGAATCAATGGAAAAATATTCAGGGTATAAGTCACTTTCAGCTCTTCCAATGGTTCCTGGACGTCTCTAGGCACGTCTCTTAATCCATGTTTTATTTTCCACAGCTATAAAGTGAGGATAACTTTTCCACCACCAACTACCATTCTTGTGAAGAAGAAAGAACGTAAGAAAATGCTTCAGAATACATAAACATGTCATTATTATTTTTCTCTGTTCAGAAGTTAATGTCTTAAAACTAGTTTTTATAAACTACTAGAAAGTGAAATAAACATGATACTAACGTGGCTTTTCTGTTATGATAGGTTGTTCCCTTTACCTTTAATTCATACATCTGAGTTGCTGAGATTTAAGATGGTAAGCTGTCTATAATGTTGCAAAACATGGGGGAAAACATTACCCAGTGCTGTGCCTACATAATAATGTGAAATGTGCTTTCAAGTTTTAAAAATGACTTCATATATTTTAATCCTAATTGCAGCCCTATGAGGTGTTAACATTATAAAGCTTTACCCCTTTTATACACGATAGAAAGGAATTTGGGAATTGAGAGACTAACATAAGATCATATAACTTCTATAAAGCAGAACTGAGGCTAAAAGTCAGGTTTTTAGATTTTTGACATTTTCCATTAAAAGATGTCCCAGTGAAGGCTTATATTTTTCTGTTTTATGCTTCATCAATCTGTGGTACAATATTTGGGAGAATTCCTCTGTGCTAGCTAGATATTGCAATGGTTGCTTCATTGGTACAAATGACATAATATAAAGTAGAGCCATGTCATGTGCACACCTGTAGCTTATACAAATTCAACAAAGTAAAGAAAAAATACAAAAACAATTTTCATGAACAGGTGATTCTGCCCACCAGTGTACTCAATGTAGTACATGCCCTAGAAGAAGTGTGAAATGGGAAACATCGCCTACTTTAAGCATCTCGCCAAGTTAAGTTTGAGCTTAGTATTGAAACAGGTGTTTTCATATACCATTGTCCCTAAGCCCATCACCAAACCTTATGTGAATCTACCTCCTGTGTAAGACATGGGTCCAGGGTGTGTCCATTAATCAACCATTCATAACTGTGGCCCAATCATTCTATTTTATTTGAATTTCAGTGGAAAGTGCTATTGACTTCTTTAAAAGCAGTTGTCCTCATGCCCACTGAGGTTAAGAACTATAATGGAAAATTTTTAATGGAACCCTATCTGGTTTGGCTCAATGGATAGAGCATTGGACTACAGACTGAAGGGTCTTTGGTTTGATTCTAGTCAAGGGTACTATCTCCAGTAGGGAAAGTGCAGGAAGCAGCCAATCAATGATTCTCTTTCATCTCTGAAATCAATAAAAATATATTAAAAAAGAAAAATTTAAGTGGAGATGCTGTTAGCCTAAGACATTTAATGCTTTCTTAGTTTCAGTTTGTAGTTTCATAACTGCTTAGAAAACAGTGGGCATCTGTGTGCAGTGATAATAATGGAAGAGGCTCAACCTAGTTTATGTTGATCTTTTAAAAATCCTACCCTACCTCGCCAAAACCGGTTTGGCTCAGTGGATAGAGTATCGGCCTGCAGATTGAAAGGTCCCGGGTTCGATTCTAGTCGAGGGCATGTACCTTGATTGAGAGTACATCCCCAGTAGGGGGTGTGCAAGAGGCAGCTGAATGATGATTCTCTCTCATTGATGTTTCTCACTATCCCTCTCTCTAAAAAAATCAATAAAAAAATATATATATATTTAAAAAATAATAAAAATCCTACCTAATAAAGGAGTTGTATGCAAATTAACCATCACTCTGCTACACCCACCAGCCATTCCCACCAGCCAATCAGAGTGAGTATGCAAATAAACCCAACCAAGATGGCTACAGCTACAAAGAGCAGGAGAGAGGCTTGGGTTTCCCAGGCAATGGAGGAAGCCAAGCTTTCCGCTTGCCTTTGCCGGCCTAAGCCTCCACTCAAGGCTACAAAGTTTCAATTATAGAAGGTAAACAAATCCAAACAGAAATAGTGGCAGCCGCTGAAACCGGTTTGGCTCAGTGGATAGAGCGTTGGCCTGCGGACTGAAAGGTCCCGGGTTCGATTCCGGTCAAGGGCATGTACCTTAGTTGCGGGCACATCCCCAGTGGGGGATGTGCAAGAGGCAGCTGGTCGATGTTTCCAACTCTCTATCCCTCTCAATTCCTCTCTGTGTAAAATCAATAAAATATATTAAAAAAAAAGAAAGAAAGAAAGAAATAGTGGCAGCCAGGGAGCAATCAGAAGGCTTGGCTCCACTCCAGGCTACAAAGTTTCAAATGTAAAAGGTAAATAAATTCCAGATACCAGGGCCTCTGCTTGGATCGCCAGGGGGCGTGGTTGGCCTGCAAACCACCAAAGGCCGCCCCACGCCCCAAGGGAACCCCCACCTGATCTGGGAGACCCTTCAGGGCAAACCAGCTGGTTCCCACCCATGCACCAGGCCTCTTTCCTATAAAATAAAAGAGTAATATGCAGATTGACCATCACTCCAACACACAAGATGGCTGCCCCCATGTGATCAAAGATCCTGCCCCTGTGTGGACACAAGATGGCCATCACAAGATGGTCAGCAGGGAAGGGCAGTTGAGAGGCACCATGCCTGTAAGGGAGGGCAGTTGAGAGGGACCAGGCCTGCAAGGGAGGGCAGTTGGAGGCAATAAACCTTGCAGGGGAGGGCAATTAGGGGTGACCAGGTCGATAGAGGAGGGGAGTTGGGGGCAAACAGGCTGGCAGGGGAGCAGTTAGACATTAATCAGGCTGGCATGGGAGTGGTTAGGGAGTGATCAGGCTGGCAGGCGAGTAGTTGGGAGCCAGCAGTCCTGAATTGTGAGAGGGATCCCAGATTGGAGAGGGTGCAGGCTCGACTGAGGGACACCTCCCCTCTGCCCCCGTGCACGAATTTCGTGCACCGGGCCTCTAATGTTTTTAATAATTAAAAGGATTGCTAATGGTCACTTTTGGCAAAGATACAGAAAAACAGATACTCTTTGTTGATGGGAGTGCCCTTTTTGAGGGCAATTTGGCAATATCTACCGTATTTGCCAGCGTATAAGACGACTTTTTGGCCCTGAAAAATATGCCTCCAAGTGGGGGGTAGTCTTATACGGCGAGTATATAACAAACTCTGTATTTTGAGTGGAAAT
Organism: Vespertilio murinus; assembly: GCA_963924515.1. NCBI lineage: Eukaryota > Metazoa > Chordata > Mammalia > Chiroptera > Vespertilionidae > Vespertilio > Vespertilio murinus. Next base: position 4,967,722 of record OZ004720.1, on the reverse strand, counting down.
GTTAGGGGGTCGTCTTATACGCCCAGTCGTCTTATACGCCGGCAAATACGTATTTTTCAGGGCCAAAAAATCGTCTTATAGGCCGGCAAATACGGTATTTAAAAATCTACATGTATATACTCTGACCTGAAAACTTCACTTAAGAGAATGTATTGTTGCCGAAACCGGTTTGGCTCAGTGGATAGAGCGTCGATCTGCAGACTGAAAGGCCCCAGGTTCAATTCCGGTCAAGGGCATGTACCCTGGTTTCGGGCACATCCCCAGTGGGGGGGGTGTGCAAGAGGCAGCTGGTCGATGTTTCTCTCTCATTGATGTTTCTAATTCTCTGTCCCTCTACCTTCCTCTCTGTGAAAAATCAATAAAATATATTTTATAAAAAAGAGAATGTATTGTACAAAATACTTGCATATGTGTAAAAATATCTCTGTACAAAGATGTTCTCTGGAGCAATGTCAATAATACTGTAAAACTTCAAAATATCACTGAGAAGTACCTCATTAAATAAATAATCTCATAGCCATACTAATGGTTGAAAAGAATGAGGCAGAGCTGCATGTCCTAGATAGTAGAGTGGACATCTGGAGTTTCTTTGGTAGGTTCAATATACTTTCACCTTCTTTTAAATTTCCCCTTTTCCCAAAATGCTACTCCACCCATTGTGGAATCAGGGATTAAAAGAGTAAGCACATTACCCACTCAACCTCTCTCTCCTAAAAATCTGAATTAGAAGCAACAATGAAACAAAAATTAAACATGATTGGAGGAGATACATTCAAAAGGCGGTGCTTTGAGCAATGCCCATTGGCGCTTGCTCTCTGGGTCATGAATGTTGCTTTTCCAGCTTGATTCTTTCCTCTTTTCCAGTGTGATTTTAAGCTCTGTCTATCCCGTTATCCTTCCAATGAATTTCTTCCCATGCTAAATCAGACAGTTTGTTTCTATTGCTTTCAAATCAAATACACCTCTGATACTAATGTAACCTTATTTTTGTAAAGTTCTATATAATATATAAGCTTTCTGTATGCATACATATGTACAGAAAAAAACACCTGGAAATATGTGCGCAAATTAATGGTGATGGTCTCAGGGTAGAGATTGGAAAGGATGGGAATATCAAGAACTTTCATTACTCAACTTTGTATTTTTCTATATTTGTATTTTTTCAATGTTGTTTGATTACTTTTGCAAACAGAAAGAAAAACTGAATATTTTTCATGAAGAAGGCTCTGGAATAAGATTAACAAAAGAAAATCTAAATTCTTAAGAAAAATACTCTTATAGGTCTATTTTTCACACAGTTGTTGAGAACTTGATAGTAATGAAGTCTTGAATATAGTTTCTATCATTTTGGGGGAATAACTGTCTTCTAAATATTTTATTGGTAATAACTGTCCCCTGAGCCTCAGATTTCTTCCAAATATGTGCTATTAGAATAACTAATAATTGCCAGTTGAAAAGAATCCCAAACATGTTATTTCCAACTGGCTATTGGATTTTTAAAATTTGGACTTTTTTTTGCCTTCCAACAAACTCAGCATGCCTAGTACTACGTTAATCAGTTTCTTACCAACACCTTTCTAAGCTCTGTTTCCATCCAAATCTACATTTCCTTAGAAATAACTCTGATTCTAACTTCATATTTTCTCTCATATTTACTGTATGCCAAGTCCTACTTATTTTATACTGTTTCAAACCCACCCCTCTCTTTAAATTTTTTTTTTATTGATTTCAGAGAGGGAGGGGATAAGAGAGCTAGAACATCAATGATGAGAAGGAATCATTGATCAGCTGCCTCCTGCACGCCCGCTACTGGTGACTGAGCCCACAACCCAGGCATGCGCCCTTGACTGGAATCGAATCCGAGACCCTTCAGTCTGCAGGCCGATGCTCTATCCACTGAGCTAAACCAGTCAGGGTCCACCTCTCTTTTGATAGCTACCCCACCATCTTTGTCATTCAGATCTAATCTTCACAAGCTTATATGAATCTTATAGTACTGGGCTAGGGAAGATATATGTTAATTTTTTAAAAAATCTAACCTTTCTCTACCCCTATTGCCTCTTCCAGGTAGGACTAGAGAAGTGTATCCTAGCTGAGCTCATTGTACTTGACTTTTGACCACTCCAGCTTACCCTCACATTGATGCACTCATTCTTCAAAATAAAGAAAACTCACCTTCACTCTTCTGCTTGCAAACTTCTGGCAGCCATGCAAGTGCCTTCAGACTAAAATCTAAATACGCTGGCTTGAGAAACAAGGCCCTCCACATCCTGCTTCCAGCTACTCTTGTTCTGATGCTGCAGTCCCCACACCCAGACACTCAGCATATCACCAATCACTGAATCCTACAAGCTCTCTCATGACTATGTGCCCAGGATACTTCTTTTCCATGTCTATTACTATTGTACCTAATGCATTCTATTGCAATTAGTCTACTACATGTCTGTTTCACCTCTGAGTCTTAGGGCTACTTGAAGGCAAGGAGGACAGCTTCTCGGAAGCCCTGATGTCTCCAGCATGGGTTGGCACAGAGGAGGCACTCCATAAGTGCTGGATGACTGAATGAGTGAACTTGATTGTAGAACATCATCTTGTTTTTTAAGTGTTTGATGTGGAGTCACAAAAACACAAGTATTTGAAAAGCAGGCTGAAAGCAAGTTATTTTACTTCTTTTGATCCTCCACTGCATAATATGGCTTATAATGAGTGTTCAATAAAACTTTATAACATTTATTTGGAAAAAGCTGATTTCTTGTTCTGTAAATGGGCTTTCTCTTATCAGTGATAAATTCATTCCCTGGCTCTTTGTATACCTACTTTGTGTCAAGGTCCTACGCTGAAGACTAGAAAGAGCAAGGATATAGGAATGAAAAAACAGTTGTGATCCTCACAAGGCTTGCTGTCCCATAAGTAAATGACAATAGTTAGGAACATAAATACCTCCCGAATGTTCTGCTGCTCCACCTCGTGCCGCTTGATCATTATTTTCCGCTTAAAGAAACGACAGTTTTTGTCGTAGTACAGTCTCTGCTGAGTGAGAAGGTGGGCTTCCTCTTCGGCCTGTGTGTGCTGCAAGTTTTCTTTATGCTTGGATATCCGCTCCTGCTTTTCTTTCTTGGGTGTGCTATGGTCCTCATTCATCTCCTTCACAAGAAAAAAAAATAAGGGGAAAAACAATGCCAGTATCGTCAGCCAAAGAAATTATAATAGTTTGCTGCAATGGTAGATTACATTATTTGGAAAGTAAACAAAAATGTAAACACAGGCTGACTTGATATTGCCCCCATCTCGCAAACACATACTTTTAAAAATCAATTAATTGAATATTAAGTGAGAGGAAGACTTGTTAGTTTCCAAGTCTCCAACTTCTCAACTGTCAGAAATTATTTGTTCACTCATCAATCAAGTGCATATTTACTGAGTTTCCGTCAGGTGATAGGCACTGCACAAGGCATAAGGATACAATGGTGAGCAAAAGAACATGGTATCTACCATCATGGAGTTTTTTCAATCTAGAATAAAAAAACTAAACAAAGAACCCTCTGAACTGAAAATGACTGGGACAACTGCTTTGAAAGTGAGTTCTTGGTTCTACAAGAATGATTAATAGAAACTACTGAACCTCGGTGGTAACAGCTGAGCTGAAATTTGAAAAATCATAGGCATTAACCAGTCAAAAGGAAAGGGAAGACTAGTCTGGGTAGAGGAAATAGCATATGCAAAACTATTAGTGTGGGTTAACTGAAGCATGGTATGTATATGATCAAGGAACTGAAAGGCCAGAGTGTGGTGGAGTGTTACATGAGATGAGACTCGACAGACAGACAGGACCGTTAGGTTAGAGGCCTAAAAGGCTGAGTGAAGGATCTTTAGGACAGGGGAAATGGATTTTATATTGTGGTGGGTGGTTATCATAATGTTATGCATTTCAAAAAGATGACTGGCTGCTTGTAGAAAACAGAATAAAGAAGGCCAGAGTGTGTCCATGGAGACAGCTAGGAGGCTGGTGCAAAGGTCCAGATGAGAATTGATAGTAGCTTGGACAAAGGAGGTGGGGAAAAGACCAAGAGAAGTAGACAGGTTTTAAAGACAGGAGGTAACTCTGTAAATGTCACTCATTTGAATTTTAGGGGAAAAACAGTCTTCATTTGGGATTATAAGCCACCTATATTTTCAAAAGGACAAAAATCATTAGTATTTCAGCCCATAATGGTAAAGAGAAAAAAGCAGTGAATCAGAACAGTTAAGAATATGTTAATCTCTGGGGAAAGTAAGGTGACCACTTTTATGGAAAGCACAGGGTACTCCTCTTTGTTCATACTGTTCCATTGGACAAGCTTGATCTATAACCTTTGGTTAACTACTCAGTGAAATCCCCTTTAATTGTTAACACCTCTTTTATTTAAAGTTTTGTGATACAGACATCACACACTATTTAGCTTATTTTTGTGCTTAGTCAAGAAGTCCTTGTAAATCAACTTTCCTGTTCTAATGAAGTCTTAAGTGAAATATTAGAATCAACAAGAGCATGTGCTGTTTCCAGCGTGGAGTAGGCTAGGATAACAACAGGAAAGCTGGTGACTCATTTCTTAATGCCATAACTTTACTACTAGGTTTAGCATTGACCACTACATTGAACACCCAAATTCAAATATGTTCATTAAAATTCTCTCCAAAATCATGAATAAATTATTTCTGGACCATCCATCATTTTGTATTACCCATGCCCCTGCTATCTATCAGTAGTGGGAATCATGGAGATTGTTTTGTCATTTCAAGGACAGTTCCTTTAAGTATACCAACATCTAAATATACATGTCACTTTAAACAGTGTGAACCAAGCTTTACTTCATAAGGAGTAATACTAGCTTTGCACAGAAAGGCTTAATGAGGCTATCTCAAATTGGTTTAGGCCTGTTTTTCTTCATGAGTGTGTTGAATGACTTGTAAGTTAAAGCCTGTAGCTTCTTCCTGCACTCATAAATCTGAGCATGGTGGACTCCAAACAGTCTATGTCTGAAGACTGAGTGGGGACTCTTGAATTTTGTTCTTTGGCAGAATCTTCTAAAGGCAGAACTCATGCAGTCTCCAAATGCCTTACTATTACAAGAGCTCAAAATGGTGGCTGCGGTCATACTGTATGATCTCCAGAGCATGAGTAAATGTACAGTATTAGAAATAAGAAGACATTTGCAGCCGAGAATTTTTTTTTACCTAAAAATCAAGGTTATCTCTGTAATCCAGAAACATCCTTTTTATTGTGATGTAATAATTATGCTCAAGCAATAACTAAGAGAAAATGGAGAGAATGTGAACCTTCTTAGTTGGACTACTTTTCTCTACCGCTTGGTTTTCTAGACTTTTTTGTGTCTCAGATTCTTCCCATTCAGGCAGTGTGGAGCAACTACAAGTTTCTGTCAGGCCCAATAATTACCAGCGGCCATTTAGGTGGGACCAAAGGTCCCGAGGCCCCATCCCAAAACACTTGCTTTCATTTCCCAGTTTAAAAAAGAAATAGAGAGGAACATTGCCAAGTCTCTTGCTGTTACCTTAGAATCTGAGCTCAAATGAATTATTTCATATACTAGAACAATGCCCCATGTTGAATTTTATTAAACCTTAATGCACTAGTAGTTGACAAATAAGAAATCCTAAATATCAGGAGAAGGAAAATCTATGGAACTCGAGGCAATTTACCTGTAAGTAGTGGTAAAAGGAGAACTGAAGAAATTTGAGCTTTCAGGCCCTCTTAGGCCACACTAGTGGTCTTCAACCAAATATTCAAGAATTAATTATTCACTTATCAAATACTCACATGTATCAGACACAGGGATACCAAAAAACACACACAACAAGGCCAAAAAATAAAAAAAATCTACAACAACAACAAAGCTACTACTACAAAACAGTCATGGTCTCTACCTATATCACTTACTGGCCAATAGGCCAGTAGGGAAAGTAGCTCAAAGAATCACTAAAAAAATAAAATAAAAAATTGAAAACTAGTGTCATGAAACCAGAAGCACCTGCTCTGGTTAAGGCAGTCAGGAAAGGCTTCCCTGAGGAAGTGATATTTAAGTTAAAGTACTAATAAATGACCCTAATTCTTATAAGGAAGAGTAGTAGAAATAAACAGCAGAATTACAGTAAGGGAGGGATTGAGGGAGAGGCATGCAGAGAGCATCCTGACAGAAGAAACACTATGAGCAAAGACCTTGGGGAAGGGCAGAGGAACCAGAAGGTGACTGCTGTGGCGGGAGCAGTGAGGAGTTGGGGAAAGCAAGTAAGCAGGTGGGGAGAACACTGGTATGAAGTGAGACTGGAGGGGAGGCTAGTAGTAGACCACGTAGGGACTTCCAATATTTTGATCTATATTAATAGGAATGGGAAGCCAGTGAATATTAAAACCATGAAGTGATATGACTGGATTTATGGTTTGAAAGGATCACTCTGTCTGAAGTGTGGAGAAGCAAGCAGGAATGGTGTAGAGTTAGAACAAATGGTTTTGAAGTGTGGTGCCTGGACCTCTGGTATCAGCATCCCTTGGGAACTTGTTAGAAATGCAAATTTCAAACTCCACTCCAGACCCACTGAGTCAGAAAATCTACGGGTGGACTAGTAATTTGTTTTAAAAACCATTTCAGATGATTCTACTGTAAAGTTTGAGAATCAATGGGTTAGACTACATATTGATCACAATGTATGATGAACCAATTTTAAATTCCAACCATTCTAATGGCAAATTGGTGACTACAAATGTTGGTATTCTTACCTCTTTTATTTTTTCCTTACAAATCTTATACTGCTTCTTCTGACTTTCTAAGAAAGTTGTCAAATCTTTCTTCTGCTGGGCCAAGATCTGTTGCTGGAACTTCTTCTCATCTGCTGCAGCTACCTTTGCCTGCAAAAATACCAAATACGATCTTGGATGACTTGTTCTTCACACAGAATTTAGCCATATATATTCTCTAATGCAGTGTTTCCCAAAGTGTGGTACACGTACCCCCAGGAGTACGGGAAGAGTTTGGTGGGGGTACGCGTTGCACCGGAGTCTGGTGGGGATATGCACTGCACCGTGCTTAGCTGCGCCTCATTCTATGTTCTCATGAGTCAAGTCAAGACAGTCTTGTGAGGCGTGAGATGGTTATTTATAATATAACTTTATTTATATTTTATTATGAATAATTTTATTTTTTGTTTATTATTATTTTGTGTATGTACCAAAAAAATAAAAAATAAATATATTTTGATTGTTATTAAAATACATCCATTTAAAAATATATTTTATTGATATTTTACAGAGAGGAAAGGAGAGAGATAGAGAGCTAGAAACAACGATGAGAGAGAAACATCGACCAGCTGCCTCTTGCACACCCCGTACCGGGGATGTGCCCGCAACCAATGTACATGCCCTTGACCGGAATTGAACCCGGGACCTTTCAGTCCGCAGACTGACGCTCTACCACTGAGCCAAACCGGTTTCGGTCATCCATTTTTTTTTTGATGAGGGGTACTCAGCGTTAAGAAAATTATAGAAGGGGTACACATATGTCAAAAGTTTGGGAAACACTGCTAATGCATTGAAAAAATCCATAAGTGCTGAATAATGTAATTTTTGAACAAATTGTTATTTAATATGGAAATGCCATTTTGATTTCCCTGTATCTTCAACAAACATTTTATGGGAAAAAATATGAAGGAAAACCACAAACACACGAAAATACATGGGATGAAAGGTAAACTAACAATGATTATAATAATTTTTTTCATATTGTTGATAGCTGAGGGGTTATATTATAAAGATGGATAAACATAACTGGCCAGTTTTATTCCAAGAACCTAACTTTAATGGATTAATTATTGTAACTATCAGGCTTCACATCTAGTGTACTAAGCAAAGCTGATGACATGTGATTTCTTAGGTACCTGTTAGAATTCACAACAGTTAGACACTAGTGGATTGAATGCCGACTAAATAAAAGATAACCCAATAGCCGAAACCGGTTTGGCTCAGTGGATAGAGCGTCGGCCTGCGGACTGAAAGGTCCCAGGTTCGATTCTGGTCAAGGGCATGTACCTTGATTGTGGGCACATCCCCGGTGGGGGGTGTGCAAGGGGCACCTGATTGATGTTTCTCTCCCATTGATGTTTCTAGCTTTCTATCCCTCTCTCTTCCTCTCTGTAAAAACTCAATAAAATATATTAAAAAATAAAAGATAACCCAGTAAATATTGATTCCTGAGAGTGACCAAATCTAAGTGTTAGGGAACTATTTAATGAAGCACTTAGGTAGATAAGGTGCTTAAGAATCATGTTTCATGGCTCTTTTTTTATATATTTTTTAATCTAATGATTAGTATCCATGAACAACCATCCTTCCATTATGAACAATCCTCCCCACATATTTACCAAATCAAATTCACAAGAAAGAATCTGACTGGTTTATTTAATCAACATCCACGAGATCTTCTTGGGGGAATGCTTCTTCTATAATTCTGATGTTTCCTTTCATGCGGCGAGAGAGAGTTTAATTACTGAAATACCCCTGGCATCCTGTCCCCAGTCACTTCATTCCCACGGAGCACATGTTCACCCTGCTTTTCCACATTTTGTAAATCTTATGGGAGGAGGCAGGGAAGGTGACTCGTTTAGTACTACTAGGGCTTGGGTAGGCAGGTCTGGCTAATTTTGTTTAGTAGGAATAGGCCCCTTTTTCTTCAGATATGAAACACTTCTCCCACCTAACATTTACCAGAAATAAAGGTGATAATTTTGACTATCTGCCTTACCCACTCCTCTGTTTTGAAAAGTACTTTAGAATCAGGATGGGGAAGATAAAATGTTCTCTAGAATACTCAAACAATAGCCAGACTTGCTGCAATTAGTCAGGTGCTCATCCTGAGTCCAATCAGCTGTAGGCAAGGATTCTCACCAGCAAAAGGGACTATTTGTAGAGGAGTTTTCCTTTGAAGAGGACTGTGGGTGTGGCAGGCACCATTCAAGTTTCCAAAGGTTAGAAGCATCTTGTGTGTGTGTGTGTGTGTGTGTGTGTGTGTGTGTGTGTGTGTTAATTTTACCCAGGCCCATAGCAAAGGATTGATGCTCAGAATATATTTGAATAGATAAGAATGTGGTACACCCTTTAGTTACTATATTAACTTTTTATGATAATTTTTAAAATATATGTTTTGTTGTTGTTTTTTTTACAGAGAGGACATGAGAGGGATAGAGAGTTAGAAACATTGATCAGCTGCCTCTTGCACCCCCCCTACTGGGGATGTGCCCGCAACCAAGGTACATGCCCTTGACCGGAATTGAACCTGGGACCCTTCAGTCCATAGGCTGATTGATGCTCTATCCACTGAGCCAAACCGGTTACGGCAATGACAATTTTAAGTAGCCCCATAAAACCATCCTCACTCCCTCACCAAAGAAATACTGTTCCTTTATCACCAAAAATCACAGCCCTCTTGTCTCCAGCATAGTGCTGGCTGGAACAGGCGTGGCGTGCCCGTACTGACCTCCTTCTCTATGGTAGCCACCTGCTTCTTGGCCAGCTTCTCCAGCTCGATGGACGAGTTGTTGGCATGCGTCTCCACCTCCTTCTGTAGCTTGAGGCGGTGCTCGTCCATCTCAGCCTTCAGCTTATTCTCCAGGGCGATCAGCTGCTTCTGGTGCTGGCGCCGCATCCGCTTATATCCTGACATCTGTTCCCGCAACTCGTTCTCCTGCTCATGCTCATGGATCTGCCGTGTAACCTGGTTGGGGTTGGGGAACGGAACTCAGGTAACCAGGTTCGCGAAAGGCAAACTTTCAGCCAAAGGAGAAGAACCCTCTGGCAGAGTTTTATTTACTTAATATTTCCTGAACACTTACCTGTGCCAGGTACTGTGCTGGATGCTCTTTATATACTTTTATCTCTAATCCTAAAAACCATCTCACTCACCCATTCATTTTATTCCTCTATGAGGTGGACTGGTGTTACCACCCCGAGTTTATCCAAGAAAAAAATTGAGACTTGTGGGGAATTTTTTTTTACTCATTTGGCCAAAATAGATTTACATGTTTTTTAATATGTCATTACATACAAGAGGTGGGCAGAAGTAGGTTTACAGTCATGGGTAACATTCTTTTGCACTAATAAAGCTGTTGTAATAATCATAACCTACGTGTCTTTCTCTTTACAAACAACTGTAAACCTACTTTTGCCTGGCCCTGCATATGCTCAAGGTCACGTAGCTAATAAGGAGCGGAGTTGGGATTCAGACCCATTTCTGTCTGACTCCAGAGCAATGCTATTTCCACTACCCCAGGGCTTTTCCACCTTGGCACTGCTGACTCCAACTGGATAGGTCCTTGCTGTGGGGCTGTCCTGTGCATTGTAGGGCGTTTGGCAGCATCTCTGACCTTCCCCCTGGAGTCCAGCAGCACCTCCCAAGTCAAGACAATTAAAAAACGTCTCCAGACATTGCCAATGTCTCCTGGCCAGAGTGGGGGTGGGGTTGGTGGTGGGGACATCACAATCCCTCTGAGAACCACTGCACCATATCATAGTGCTGGGTTGTTTGTTAAGAATAATGTCTCTAACAGTCATAGGAATCTTGAATATACTTTAAAAAATAGTTAGAATAATACTGATTTCCTATTCTTAATATGAATCAAGAGAAAGAGAAAGAACTCCTCCCTTAAATCTCCAGAAGATATGCTAACAGATTACAATACATCTACTTGCTGTCCTAAAGAGGAAAATGACATTTCTGTGATTTCTGGACGGCCACTATTCTCATTAGTTTTCCCTTAAACCATTCAAGTGAATGGCCAAACTGAACATTGCAAATGTGAATGTTGGTATTTTGTTTCTATCTATTTAACCTATTCTGATTTTTCAGTCCTACCTTCAATTTATCACCACTTGTTATTTTCCTGTCAGATTCTCTGTCACTTTTTTCTCTTGTATTTATTTTAGGAAAAAAATTATAACTTTAGTTTTGTTATTCACTAAGCAGTTTAGTCATTCCTATGTACTATTAGCCACGTCTCCTCAATCTAAACCTCAAACAAGTTTTACTGGAAATTTTCATGCTGCTATTACTTCTGTCTCCTATTTTCAGTTTATGGGTCAAAGTGTATTTTACACAAAGAACAGTCTGTTTCTCTCCTCTTTTTAGAAGGTGTCCCTGCATGTTAGACTGAGTCCTCACTATCGAGAGTGCTTGTAACTGGATAGTATCATCAAAGTACACATTAAACATTTGCCGAACTTTGAAACCTTTCCAGCTGAAACTAACACTGTTTCATATTCATTTCTCTTTTCTAAAGGACAATCCTCTCTAAAGTATGAGGAATAAGAGCAGACAATATTTCAGGACCAAAAAAGAAATATCATCACCAAAGAGGCACCTAGCACTCTAAAGATTATTAATAATCTTTTTTTGTTGTTATAACAATTATGTATTTTTTAATAGACTTATTTCATGATAAAAAAGAAAGGAATAGTTTGAAATATATATGTGTATATTGTACTTCATGTTTGTGCCTTCCTGAAGTTCAACTGTAGGGATTAAAAACAATTCCAATCAACAGAAAGCATACTATTTAGTCCTTTCTGAACTCACTTGTTTTTCAAATATGGCAATAAAATGTCTGTTTAAAGGTGATGAGTTTCAGGGATGATTTATCTGTGTACTATTTTTTCTCTTATTTTAGTATTCCTTCTTTAATCAGGCATGGCACACTCTAAAGCTATGGACACTTGACAGCAGAGTGTTAGACTGGTTTGTGGTCAATAAAATAAAATAAAATAAAATAAGGCTATTTCCCTAAACCAGATGGCCTAAAGAGAAAACAGAAATGACTTGTGTCAAGAACATTTTTCTATCCTAATTGGGGGGTGAGTCCCTGTGAAAAGGGTGGTCCTACTGCAAACCATATCACACTGTTATGTGGCAGAAACAAATGACAAAGCTCAGTATGCTAACATTGTACAGCATTAAATTCCAGGAGAGACACTTTGCTTTTAAATGCTTCCCATAATTTGAAAAATCTCCTTCTTAAATTCCTACCATCACCTTCCATTTGTACAACTTACTTTCTGAATTACAAAGTCATTGTCTTTTTAGACACAGACAGTGATAGTGTTACACTGTAAATAAAAGTATAACCAGATGTTTCATTTGTAAAGTCTAACATAACATTTAGTTTTTAAAATGTTACCTATAGTTATGTATGTCTGTGAATTTTTTACCACTTTATTTTTTTAAATTTAATTCTTTATTGTTGAAAGCATTACATATGCCTCCTTTCCCCCCATTGTCCTCTCCTAGCCTGCCCCCGCCCTCCAATGCCTATGCATTTTAGGTTTAAACCTCAGGTCTTATGAATAAACTATTTTGTCAATAAAATAATAAAGCTCATAATTTTTATTATACTTTAAGATGTGTTTCTCATGTAATTTACCTCTTTAATTTTTATAAAGCCTGGAATTTGAACTAAGATCCTATGGCTCTGAAATTGCATGAGGAAATTCATATCACCAAAGAAGAAATGAAAGAAACTTTCAGTTATGAAGTAATGAAGAGAATTAATACCCCAAACAATCAAAGCTGAAGAGAGTGGTAAATTCAAGTAACAAAGTGATACTTTTTTGGTCCTGATAATAAGTCTCAAAATGAGAGAAGGTTATAGAAATGTAGGGACTGTAGTTTTCATAATCCAGAACTCAAAAATGTGATCAACTAAAAGTGAAAAGTTTCATCTTGCACACCCAGTAGGTTGTTTGGAGGCAAATCTCATTCCATCCCTTACTAAGTAACTGACCTTGGGCAAATTACTTAAGTTTTTCAGTTTTCTTATGTAAAGAGGAACCAACCCTATGATGAGATCACTGATAGATAACACTTGTGTCTAGCAAGGTAGAGGCTGGTTCCTTTCCTTCTCCTCCCAGCCTCTGAGTAATCTGTCTCTTTTTCCCTCCACCCAAACATTTCCGGTCTTGGGGACATAGGTCAGAAGTGGGTCAAAGAGAAAGGGCAAGTAGAACAATAAAACTGTACTTGTATCCAGGTTGTGGATTATAAGATAAGGATGTACAATTTCTGAACTGTTAACTATTCATATACCTGGAGTAATATGTAAAAAAAAATAAAAAACCATAAAGGAAGACTTAACGTATTTTAGAAACTTTTTACAGCCATTATATTCTACCTGATTTAATTCTAGCAAAACATGGATGTACAACACACCACAACACCTGAAGTGTATTATATGCCTACCAAGTACAGAACATTGCACTAGAGGGCTAATACACAACTTACTGAAAATAAAAGAGGAGTGTGGTAGCTGATAATGTTACCCTCTTAAGAGATCAAAGCCAACTTATAGGATTAATTATATGTAAGAATAAAAATAATGCTTATGATAAAACTGGCTACCATCAGAACTTAGAACAAATAAAATTTATAGCCAATTTTTAAAAATATTATAATGAGGACATTTTGGCATTAGATGTTGACATTCCACTCTTTAGAATACCTAGGGGGAAAAATGTTTTATGTTCATGTGAAAAGTAAGAGGCAATTCTGACTTATGCAGAAAAACTGACAAGAACTTTGAAATGCAATCTTATAAATCCAAATTCTGATGTGGGAGCAGGCTGAAAGAGACTTCATTCATTCATTTGTCCATTCATTCATTCAACACATATTTATTGAGAGACTTGGGTCATGTGAGATAGGCATACAGATTGGGCAATGCAAGAAAAATGGTATCAGTAGTGATCTTAGTGAGATTAAGAAGCCAACAAAAAGGAAAGGGCAGATATGTAATATTTTGCTAAGCATCCTTTGATACACTATCCAGGAAGAGGACATCTTTTCAAGCATTTAGAAACAGAACAGTGGGGCGCAGGAGAAGTGAACCAGTAGCATTAATTGCTGAGGCTCTAATACTTTTATGCTTGTCTATCAAACTCATTCAGGTACACAATTTCCCAATTAGCTTAATAATCAGGCTGCATTTTTAAAAAATCCAAATGAAGACTCCATTTTTTTATATGAGTTTCTCTACTTAATCTGTAAAACCAATGTCAAATAATCTATATTTGCTCAGATAGAACAATAACCACTTTCTCCTACATGCTTTCCTGGAGCTTAGAAACTAAGAGTTGTATGTTCTTTTACCTAATGTGTATTCTACTATATATTCACCTTTGTGGTAGCATTCCAGTGAGAATTCCTTCATGAGACCAAAAGCTGAACTGTCTGATAGCTATGGTCTTGGTGCTCTTTATATTAACATCTACTATGGGAACAGCCAATGACCCAGGGCATTAGGAAATTTTAAGAAAAAAAAAAAAATGACATCAGATGTAACATCAGCTGAAAACACTCTCATGGGCCACTAATCTACTTAAAATATTAGGATCTTCATTCACCAACAATAAAAACTAAAAAAGGGCATGTCTCAAAGGCCCAAGAAGTCAGTAATTTTGAAGAACTATATAAACAATTCCCTTTCCCAGATAACGAATCAGCCAGATAGGAACTTTCTTACAGAAGAAGAAAGGATAAAATTTAAAAGATTTTATGAAATGCCCTTACTTTTCCTAATAAAAAAAATAAGTTCAATAATCTTTCCCTGAAATGATTATTATTACATATATAGCTCTAAAGTTTCCTTAAGGTTTCCTCTGGTATCAAGATTTGCAGTCCTTGTTTTTCCTTCGTTAGAAAGGCAGTTGTGCAGGGTGTGTAATAAAATAAAAATCTCAGTTTTAAGGTGCCAAATTAATAAAAAAAACATCCAGCAGTAAAAGCCTATAGTCCATGGGCTTCATTTATCTGTCAATGACCCCATTCAAAAGCACAATACAGAAAGAAATGCTCAGGGGAAAACCACAGAGTGAGGATTCTTTTCGGTATGTAGAAGAGATAGGCTGATAACACAAATTTGAGGAACCATAATTTTTTTTCAACTTGTAAGTCTGTTTAAAACCTTCATATATAATTTATTTATTTGGTAATTGGAAAAACTCATTTCTAAATTTCTCTCTTTTGCTGCTCACTTTTGGATCACTCTGTGGCTTATTACCACTTCTACTAGAAGATTGTAAAGAAAGAGTAAAATAAAAATCAATCAATATACTATTGCTACCAATTATGAGACATGAAGAGAGGGTTCAACAATGTTTTGATTGTTTATTATACCAGACCTTCATTTCCCTATGATCATTCTCTTATTTTATGCCACTTAAGTAATTTTAGTCCTTTTTCATTTGAGTTGGGATCCATGAAAAAATGGATAAGATTCATAATATAATTTTAAAGATTAGTTTTCTTTTTGATATTCCAGTGTCCTAATTTATATATTCCTATTGAAATTAGCCTTTAAAATAATATAATGGGTAGTAGAACTGAAATACTTGGTAATATACATTAAAATATCCATGTCAATAGCTAGACTGTCCAAAATGGGATGTGGAATCATACAACATCATACCACTTTCCCCTTAAACCAATTTTTTCCTCTCTCTCTAAAATCCACTAGATACAAATACCACTAAACTCTGATAAACTCCCATCAATCCCACTGTGATTCCCAAAACATTACATTTGAAGAGGGTTTTCTACAAAAAAAAAAAAAAAAAAAAAAAGACAACAACACCCCACCTTACTTTGTAGCTACAGCTACAGCCCATTAGCTGCTCTTTTTAACTTAATATAGGGGCAGGGGCCTTTTAGCAAATCAAAAGTCCACCAGAGAGACAGATGCCAGCTGTTCTCAGGAGGGGCACCAGGAAGCCTGTGAAGCCCGAGGGGCTCCTGAGGACTTTGCCCACAGCTCTGAGGTGGCCTGGTAGGGAAGCAGCTTTCATTTTCCACAGAGAGGGAGACTGTGATGGCTGATAGATACTCAGAGCAGCCCCGGGTGAGCTCACAACTGCAAGCGTGAGAGCATTCTGGCATGGCAGTAGTAGTGTCTTACTTACTAGGAGGTAGGAGAGGTCATGAATCTATGATGTGGGAATGAGGGTGTGGCAAGTGAGAAGAGCAGAGCAGAGAACCTGCCCTCGAGAGGGGAAATCCACTTGGTATAATGTCTGCTTCACATTCAAAACCTGCTTATGGTGCTCTGATTCTCAGGGGTTGTTCATCTTTTTCCTCTCATTTCAACATGAACAGGTCTGAATAAAGGTTACAAGTCTCACAAGTCGGTGGTGAGTAGTAACATTCCATAAATACTGTATTTCTTCTTTTGTCAGATATCATGGTATGGAGGTATCTATTATTTAATATTTCATGCTTTATTTAGACTCAGAAGCATGTTTTTAAGGTGCTTAACAATCACTAGCAAATACATAGTGGACATTTTAAGATCTCCATTACACAGCATAGCATTAATTTAAAATGAAAAATTGTTCATTAAAGAGATTACAAAGAACTTCTATACAAAGAAACTTAAAGAAAGGCTTATATTATTTATAAAGAGTCTACATTAAATTGCTTGCTTTTAAACAGCAGCAGGCATAGCAATATGGGGGTGCTTTAACTCCCATTTTCCTTACATTTGGGTTTTTAAAGATTGTAACCCATTATTAATTCCAAAGATAATCGAAGCCTCTTAAAAGACTTGAGAAATAAAAAGGAAATCAGGTTTAAAAAATAGGACAAGAAAAATAATCATTTCTGGGTCGGCCTTGGATGATGTCATCATAGGTTCTAAATGTAATAGCCAGGCAGTGTACACTAACTCTTCCTGCACATGTAACCTCTAACATCAATTTGGGCAAAACAACTAATATTTCAATAATTTTTTGGCTGACAAGTAAAATTCAGAAGCAAAAGATTAAAGAGAGTTTAGAGTGCCAAGGATGAAACGATACGAGTGTGTGTGTGTGTGTGTGTGTGTGTGTGTGTGTGAGCGCGCACGCGCACGCGCTGGGGACCGAGGGGAGGAGGCATGAAAACTAACTCTTCCAGCACACACCCCTTTTGCTACTACAAGGGCATCCAGCAATCACATTTGCAATAGTAAAAATGCTGAAGGATCCTACAGTATTTCTCCTTCCACAACCATCCCTCTCCTCTCCGACAAAGCCCTCCTTGCTTTATTGGTGCCAGGAAATTCTTCAGGGGTTAAATGGGGAAGTGCAGCCACTACCATTGTTGCAATAAATAAATGAATGAACCAGAACGAACCAGCAATCCATCCCCAGGAAGCAAGTTATCTTATTTTCTACAATTATACACAGCAGCCGGCAACCATATATTTAAAAAAAATTGTGTTTTATCTTTTGATACCTGTGTATCACATTATAGATATACATGAATCTATATAAAAAAAGAAGCTTAGTGCCCTGCATACATATACATAAAATCCCCCTGAAATATTTTTTAGCATTATTATTTTACTGAAAAGACAAATAGCTTTTTAAAAATTAGATATAACAGCAACCTCATCTTAAAGGCCTTTTATTTTGCACATACAACATATATAAATACACACACACACACACACACACACACAAAGGTTCCCCCCCTCACCCCCCATGCCGTAGACAATGCTAAAATATCTGAGATCAGGTTGCTATGCCAACAGATTTTTTTCTAAAATGAATAAAATTATTAGGAGGGAGAAAACATTCTTGACTCCTTTCCTCCCATCCATGAAGCCGAGAGAGGCTCAGGGAGGGCGAGAGGCTGCCAGATGGGGAGGAGGGGAAGGAAGGGAAGGTGAGTAGAGGGGTGTTTGCTTACCAAAGATGCTGATTTGATCGTGGCAAAGCGCTCTCTGTTCCGGTAGTGGAGGGCCTGGCTCTGAACTGACTGGGTAGGCCGTGGCTCAGGCCTGGGATCGCCGTGGCCCGCCTCATCCCTTATGAATACATGATCCTGCAGAAATGGATAAAAACAAGGAGAAAGTCCAGCTGTGCTCTTTCCTCGCCGGCTGCCTCTCTCTCACCCCTCTTTCTGCACAAGCACTGCTGTTTGAAATGCATAGTTTAGCTCTCTGCTAGTCCCCGCAGCTCCCACGGTACAAAATGAATAAGCAACACATTGCAGCCTTCAGTTAGGAATGTCAGCTGATCGCTAGTGGGATGCCTTCTGAATCCCTGGCAGGCTTTTTCTTTACCTCCAGAATCACATATATGCAAAAGAAAAAAAGAATAGAAAAAACAATGCAATGTACAGACTCCTTAGAACAGTTTGTTTAAAACGCTGTAACCAAATAATTCCTTTAAAAATGTCATGTCCATGTCTAGCAAGGAGGATGCTGGTTGCTTTTAACATAAAAGCGAGCCTCCGCCTCATTCCCTTGAAAGATCTGCTTTCTCAATTTAATTTTATTTGCGCTGTGTTCGGTAGGATCATCGTTCTGCCTAGAACCAGTGTAGGCTTGTGCTGAACTGCCTCTCTGTCTTGTGCTGAGAAGATTCGGCAGTCACTGAGGGATCCTGCTTTCCAGTCATGATCGTACACAGTTCTAGCACCTTCTCTTTACAGCTTCTGAAAGGATTTTTTTTTTTTTTAGATTTAAAGAGACAGGCATACAATTTTAACCAAATGATACTTTCACAAATTCTTTCTCAACTCAGTCTCGGTATGCTCACCAGTGTGAGAGAAGCTGGAATTTAATGCCCTTGACTGATTTAATCAAGCCCATGATTCTTGATAGGCAAAGGTGATTAGTCTTATTGTAACACCCAGTGAAAAATAACACTCCCTGGAAGGATAGCAATGGATGTTTCTTAAATGCAACTGAGATGACTTTTAAAGGGGAAAATGCTTTCAAAGGGTGATGTGTCTCGCTATAAAAGATGGAGTGGTCAGTCAGTAAGTAGGTCTAACCCTGCAGAAAAGAAGATACTATAATAATTAATAGCTCAAAAACATGTATAACCATGGGGGATTTTTAAATAGTACATGTTCAGGACAGTGAAGGAGAAATTAATTCTCTTATCTCCCTAGGGGTTTAGGAGAAACCATTTGTGAAAATTCAGTTTTGCATTTTGCCCATGACTACTTAAAATTTTTTAAAATAATTGCCCTTTCCTTCATTAGCAAAATTAAAGGTTTAGAAAATATAAAATTATATTATATACTCTAAAATGTTGATAAGTCAAAACATATATATTCCTTGAGGGATATTAAATTTTAGATCCAGGTTTTTATGTAAAAGCCAAGAGCCAAGATTAAATTTATCATTGGGTTGCTTTTCTTTATTCTTTTATAAATTTAGAATGCTTCATAATTTTGGGATGGTAGCTTCATATATATATATATTTTTTCTTCTTCAATTTACTGTATTGTTGTCTATTTAAGAAATAATAATTAAGGGACCCTAAGTGCCATCGAGGGCACATATATAAAATTTAAGGGATGTTCTACTATAGTACTGTGTCATAAGATAGCCACATGGATATTTAAATTAAGTTAAAATGCAAAATTCAGTTCTTAAGTCACATCAGCTATCTTTCAGGGAGACACTAATTATGGCTACCATATTGAATGGTGCAGATATCATTTCAATCACTGCAAAAAGTCCTGTTAGTGCTGATGATCAAAAAAGCATTTAACCCATATTTTTCAATTTTATAAAATAAATAGGTCAGTTAATTTTTTTCTAAATATATTTTTATTGATATTTTTACAGAGAGGAAGGGAGAGGGATAGAGAATTAGAAACATCAATGAGAGAAACATTGATCAGCAGCCTCTTACACACCTCCTATTGGGGATGTGCCCACAACCAAGGTACATGCCCTTGACCGGAATCGAACCTGGGACCCCTCAATCCACAGGCCGACGCTCTATCCACTAGGCCAAACAGGTTAGGGCTCAATATTATTTTCTGGGAAATCTAAACTCTTATTTCACAGGGAAAAGAAAGATTAGGTGTCGGACTGAAATTTATGCACTAAGTTTAGGTTCTAGAGAGAAAGGCCACCATCATGCTGCTGAACATTCATTAATAAATTACATTTATCTCCAAAATTGATCTTTCTTAATATTGCAGTACCAGAAAAGCAAGAAGCTTTTAAATTCCAGCAACCAGAAGAGATAGATGAGGTAGAGGCCTGAGGAGTCATAGTTTTTGGTGAGGATTAATTAGGCTACATTAAGTACATTGACTGAGATCTCAAGTGTTGCAGCAGCCATTGTTTCAAATTGTTATGACTTGATTTATAATGATAACCAGTGAAACTAGAATCCACCCTCCTCAGATGACAGAATAAAACAAATTTATGTGAAAATATGTATAACTTTAATATTATTTCTTTAATTTCTCTCATATAAAAATGAACATTTTTTTTTTTGAATTAGGGTCCTGCTTATCAAATTAAAAGTCACACTCTGTCAGCTAAGTTTTTAAACTCAAGGATCTTGGAACACACTGGACCAAGTGAAAACTCAAAATCATAGTGATTTTGATTGACATATAACTAATCCAGTAAGATCTATTTTTATAATAATGCTATTTTAGAAGTTAGTCTGAAGAAGAGGTACAAAATTTTAAAAATATTTTAAATATAATGCTGCTTCTTTACTTAATACCCTTATTTATTTTTCCCCCCCAAAAAAGAGTGTTTAGTTTTCCACAGCAGTTTCATAACAGATGACCAGCATTACGGTGTGCATGAGAACGCAAAGTGGGGCGAATGAGTTGGTATCCATTTCACATACATAGGAAAGTGAATTTTAAAACAGTCAATTCCTTTACATAAAACAAGTTCAAAACTCTGAAGACAACTTAAATAATGTAGCCATTAAAATGGGGAAATGTGACTTGAGAAGCAAGTATGAGCAAATTAAACCATCACCTTCACCAGGATATACCGTCTGTCGGTTATTGTCCCTTTAGGTAGCAACTAGTCCCTTTGAAAATGACTACACTTGGCTCCCAGAATTTCTGAATTAAACACATTTTAAGACTAATAGTGGAAAAGGTGAGTGTGCTATTTTATGCAGCAAGGCACCTATGAAGATTATTTACAAATGATGGGAGGGCCATCTTCTTTGATGTTGAAGAATGCTTTTAGAATATGGAGAGCAATTATCATTTTCTACTTTATCAAAATAGCCCTGGCTGGTATGGCTTAGTTGTTATAGATTTGAGCATAGGTTGGAGCATTGTCCCCTACATCGAAAGGTTGCAGGTTCCATTCCTAGTCAGAGCACATTCCTAGATTTTGGGTTTGCAGTAAGGGCGAGTATGGGAGGAAACTGATCAATGCTTCTCTCTCTCTAAAATAATAAGAACTAAAAAACAAACAAACAAATAAAAACAAAAAACACACATATCCTCAGGTGATTTTGTTTCCAAAACAATAAAAAATATTGCTTAAAAATAAATATCTTGGTTATAATTTATCTTAAAAAACATTACCATCCAGAAACAAACAAACTAGCTTTTTGAAATACCAATATGATCTGGGACCAGTTTTAAGTAAATCTATGTTATTTTGGTAAATCTATAACATTCTTTCATCATAAGAAATAAAACTTCTTCAGATTAAAAAACAAGCTGGTGTAATATCTGTTCCAAATTTTTAGTCAAAAGAATTGAACTTTTATACAACATAGAAAAAGTATGTGAAACATGAAGCATGCACTTTTTACTATTACACCCTGGACAATGGGGCTTTACTTTTAGTTAGAAGTTTTTCCTTAAGTGTCTGAATAGTTATGCTTCTAAAATGAAGGTTTATGGTATAGCCCCTTGTTTAGAGCTTAAATTGAAATTAATTCTTGAAGTAACTCCTATCAACTCTAAGTTTTGGGTATGCCTTTATTACACTACTCAACATATTTACTTATTTATGCAAGAAATTGTGGGATTCTTGAAGGCAGAGTAAATGTGGTTTGAACAATCTCAGTCACTCTAGCACCTAGCATATTGCTTGATAACTAGTAGGCATTCAGTAAATGTTTGCTGAATAAATAAGTTAAAAAATATAGGTCTGAGATGTTATAAAAGTGACATTTTCTCTTATATTATTTAACAAAATTAAAATCTCTATTTCACAAAAACCTGTCACTCTATACTTCAAGAAAGCTGTAAAATGGACACACACACACACACACACACACACACACACACACACTCCTTTACATGGGGGAAAGAGGAGAACCTAAAAATGGCTTTTATCTGGTGACAAGAAACCTTTCTATAGGTTCCAACACTTTTCACGCTGTGGAGAAAGGATCAGCAAACCCACCATCTCTTTTGTTTTGTTCATTTCAAAATTATTAAATTATTTCCTAGGCAGGTGTAACTGTCAAAACCTGGGGATAGAGGAAGGGGAGAAGATGGGAAAGGTTACCTTAAGCTGGGGGATGGCCATTAGGAAGAAAAATGACTAGCAGAACACTGAGGATACAGATGTTACTGTAGTGAGGTGGTGTGCAGAGTGATCTGTTTAAGAAACATTACCTTCATATGTTAATTTACTTTTACTTCGCCAAATGTGAGTTGAAGAGTCAAAGAACCCGCCCTGCTCTTCAGCAAAAATAATAGGAAAGGCAACTGAAGCAAGGGGAAATTAAACTAGAACATCCTATTCCCTCAAGGACATTTTTTTTTCTTCCACAAAATTGGTCAGAGCTGTTCTTTTTTTAAAGAAGGGAAAAAACTGACTCATAAGAAGGGCCAAGCTAAGCTTTAGGAGTTAGGGTAGAATGATTTTTAGAAATAATTGTTGAAAGGAGCGAGCCATGATGACTAGAGTTCTTTAGGGATATCTAAAATAACAAATAAATGCAGAAAAACTTTTAATATATGAAAGTGTAATGAGCTATATGAATAGAAGGCAGCAGCAGGCAAAGATAACTCATTTTATTTTATTTCTTTAATATATTTTATTGATATTTTACAGAGAGGAAGGGAGAGAGCTAGAGAGCTAGAAATGTCAATGAGAGAGAAACATCGACCAGCTGCCTCTTGCACACCCCCTACCGGGGATGTGTCCGCAACCAATGTACATGCCCTTGACCGGAATCGAACCTGGGACCTTTCAGTCCGCAGACCGACGCTCTACCACTGAGCCAAACCGGTTTCGGCAAAGATAACTCATTTTAGACTTTAACAAAATAAAGTATACCTTTTACTTGACAAATTAAGAAAACAGACTTTGTTGCTCTATTCCCACTTAAAATAGTGGCTTAGACTTTGCTGCTTAGGATGGTATTAAAATCTGCTTGCTACTGCTATATTCCCAATGATTTTAAGGAATAGAGTGGAAGCTCAGGAGCAAGTAAGGTGACAGCCAAAAACTAATCTGGATTAACAGTTTACACTATAACCACTTGTGAATAATCAAGAATTGGGGTGCAGAGTTGTGTCCTATAAAAGTTCACAAAACATTTATTGAGGCCGAAACCGGTTTGGCTCAGTGGATAGAGCGTCGGTCTGCAGACTGAAAGGTCCCAGGTTCGATTCCGGTCAAGGGCATGTACATTGGTTGTGGGAACATCCTCAGTAGGGGGTGTGCAGGAGGCAGCTGGTCGATGTTTCTCTCATTGTCGTTTCTAGCTCTCTATCTCTCTCCCTTCCTCTCTGTGGAAAATCAATAAAATATATTTTTTAAAAATTTATTGAGTGCTTACTATGTGACAGACACTGCTGGGCAGTAGGTGATGAGAGAGGTCGTTGAGGAACTGCCAGTTAGGAGAAATGGTGATATTCTTTCTTTTAAATATACATTTTATTGATTTTTTTTACAGAGAGGAAGGGAGAGGAATAGAGAGTTAAAAACATCAATGAAAGAGAAACATCAAACAGCTGCCTCTTGCACAACCCCTACTGGGAATGTGCCCGCAACCAAGGTACATGCTCTTGATTGGAATCGAACCTAGAACCCTTGAGTCCGCAGGTCAACACTCTGTCCACAGAGCCAAACAGGTTAGGGTGGTGATATTCTTGTTATTGGAAAAAGCAGAGTGGTAACACTAGCAAGGGGGAAAATAAGTAAGTGTATAAAGTTTATTTTGTCAGAATATACTTTTAAATTTATCAAATCATTCTTGCTCAAAAGGAAGATTCGATTTGTATCCTTTCAGTGCCTGGGAAGGACCAGAGGAAGAAATAACCTGAAATTCTGATGTCAGAGGAAATTTTCAGTGTCCCACTTTACATTTTTGGGGCTTAATCTGAGATAGAACTGTCCTGCTAAAATCAGGGCATCTTTATAGAGAAGTTAATTGCAAGTCACACTTACTAGGTATATGTGGCCTTTAAAAACTTACTTCCTAGCTTGGCTGGCATGACTCAGTGGTTGAGTATTGACCTATGAACCAGGAGGTCATGGTTTGATTGCTGGTCAGGAATGCCTGGGTTGTGGGCTCAATCCCCAGCAGGGGGCATGCAGGAGGCAGCTGATCAATGATTCTCCCTCATCATTGATGTATCTCTCTTTTTCCTCTCTCTTCCTCTCTGAAAGCAATAATAATAATAAAAAGTTACTCCCTATATAAAATTATGATCTATTTTATATATATGACTTGGACTAATTTAGGGTATGTTTGTTTGATTGCAGCCATCCAGGGGAGCAAAAAATTCCTCACCCTTATTCTTAGATGTTCATATTTATTAAGTATGTTCTTACTGAGAATTATTATTGGAGAAACTCTATTCACTTAAGTCTTTCAAACCATAAAGATAATGCTTAAGATTATTTAACCCTTTTAATACATTATACTCAGTGAACCAAAATAGCATAATGTTTAACTATCAATGATTCTCTCCCATAATTGATGTTTTTATTTCTCTCTCTCCTTCTCCCTTCCGCTCTAAAATCAATAAAAATATATTTTTAAAAAATGAAAATAAAATGAGATAATAAGATAATGGATAGAACATTGTTAATAATATAATTTAGTGATATATAGGCTTTACTAAGATTTTGGACCTGGACTCATACAAAACTGGTAAATCTTTTGCATGAGAATATCGATTGCTTTCTTTCTAAATAATCTTTGTGGTCTCAAATGATGATAGCCTCAGAAGTATACCACCTCCTTTAAGGAAGGACATGCTGCTGGCGGTGGTCTTTGGCTGTCAGCTCTCTGAGGAACTGCTTCGGCTGCAGAGGGCAGCTTTGGCCAAGTTCATACTCTCCCCATTGCGCATGTCATTGACTGATCTAGGTTGGGATATCAAGGCCTGGTCATTCTGGCCCAGCTCTAAAGAACCATCTTAACTTCAGAGCTCCCTGGGAAATTGTTTGAGGCTGCCATTGGGCCTACATCTCAGTTCAACTTTGCCCCCTGATAAATGTTGCTTCCTTTTCTTCCCTTCCAGAGGTATTCATCCCAAAAGAAATGCCTAATAAATTTAAAAAAACTGTTGTGATAAATCATCTCAGCTCTCCTTCCTGGAGAATCCAACCTGTGACATCAATGTTATTTACATGTAATATATTGTACCTAGTATCCCATCTGCATGGAGAAAAAGGGACTGATCACAGGAGTGGATTTTCGAAAACAAAATAAAACAAAAAACCCAACCCTTTTGCAAGTGAAATATTAAGTGGAATCCAAATATATAATGTAAGAGATGAAGCAGAACTTGTCCTGGGAGAGGTGTGGATAAGGCTTGCTCTCAAGGTACCTCTACAAAATAGCCTGAATTTGCTTCTTTAAATATTATAGAAATTGGAGCACAAAATTTGAGAGCTGGGAGGGATCTTTGAAATCATACAGGAAAACTCCTAATTTTACAGATGGAGTAACTGAAGCCCAAAGAGGTTTGTGACTTATCCAAAGTAAAGAAAAATTAACAGTGGCAGACAGAATTATAAATTAGTTTCCTCATTCCTATAGTCCATTATATAAATGTTTTCATTGAGAATTTCAGATCCTATTTCATTTATGTTCTTAAAGTAAAAAACTTTTAGGAATTCAAGTGAACCAACAAATATAAACTATCTAAATATTTTTTGTTTCTATTGTGTTTAAAGATGAAATATTTTTAAGCACAGGTATATCATATTTAACATTAAAGTTTCATATGGTCTACTTATATGTATTTTCCTATTTTTATTGTGGTAAAATACGTATTAAACTTAACATGACTCTATTCTCATTAAACAACAATTCCCCTTTTCTCTCCTCTTCCTGGCCCCTGGCAACCAACCATTCTACTTTCTGTCTCTATGATTTTGACTACCCTAAGTACTTTATATAAGTGCAATAATATAATATTTATCTTTGTGAGTAGCATATTTCACTTAGCATAATGTCTCCATGGTTCATCCATGTTGTAGTACATGTCAAGATTTCCTTTCTGCCCTAGTTGGTTTGGCTCGATGGCTAGAGCGTCGGCCTGTGGGCTGAAGGGTCCTGGATTTGATTCTGGTCAAGGGCACATGCCTGGGTTGTGGGCTTGATTTTTAGTGTGGGGCATGCAGGAGGCAGCCGATCAATGATTCTCTCATCATTGATGTTTCTCTCTTCTCTTCTCTCTCTCTCTCCCTTCTTCCCTCCCTCCCTCCTTCTCCCTTCCTCTCTGAAATCAATAGTGTGTGTGTGTGTGTGTGTGTGTGTGTGTGTGTGTGTGATTTCCTTTCTTTTTCAAAGCTGAAGACTATTCAATTGTATGTGTATACCACATTTTGCTTATCCATCCATTCATCCACTGATGGATAGTTGGGTTGCTTCAGCTAGTGTGAACAATGCTATTATGAGCAGGGGTGTATAGACATTTCTTTGAGATCCTGCTTTCAATTCTTTTGGGTGTGTACCCAGAGTAGAATGAGTTAACTCACTCAAAGTTTTATTTGAAAATGTTTTTCAGTTTTCTTCCATCACATTTCCTCTATCTCATAATAAAAAAAGAAATACATTATATAACTTAATTCTACCTGAAAAACATTTTTTTGTGTGTGTGTATGGAACAAATACAACTACCTTTTACTTCAAAATATAAATTAACATTTATTCTTCTTAAGTGATTGCACCAGGGAGGAAAAGGTATTAAAAGACCCACATCATCACAAGTAAGCTCTGTACCAGCATGCCAAAATTAAAATGAAAACCTCAATGAGTTTGAGATCAGGGTCTTCCTTCTTATTGATTATACCAGTAGTAGCATCTTTTTTCTAATTCTGGGTTTCCATTTAAGAGGTCCTGGAGTAAAAAAAAAAAAAAAAAACCACAATCCAACAGAATGTCTCTTCTTTTGCTATCTATACCCATGGAGCCTCAGAGGAAACAGAATTTCTGAGTCAGATGTCAGCATCCATGAAAGCTCCTTCAAAAAGAGAGCCTCACAGAACCTTCTTTTCTACTCTGCAAATATATGATCACTTGCCTGTATTCAAAGAAGGCCAGCTGGCAATGCTGGAGTCTTAGCATGTTTCTGCATCTGTCTGATATCACTCCTTTCCATGGCTTTCTGATAATCTGGGTCCTTGTCTTTCTGCTCTCAATTGACTCTCCACATAGCTCACCAAGCTCTAAACTCTCTGACCTTTCCCCTCTTCCTTGAACATACAAAAAGTTCTTTTTGTCTCTAGTACTTTGCACATGTTGCTTTCGGACTCACCTCCATTGCTCACCCCAAGTTACCTACCTTCCATTTGTCCTTAAAGTTTTAGTTTAATGTCACTTTATTAGATAGGCTTCCCACTACTCCCTGCTAGATTAAATCCTCCTTTTACCCAGAGCAAGTTTCATAATTACATGATATAGTTATTAGTATGATTATTTGCTTAATCTCCCCTACAGATAATAAGCTCCATGAAAACACTATGTCTGTTTTATTTCCTCTGTATCCACAGGGCCTACCATAGTTCCTGGCACATAATAGAGGTCCCCACCAGTATTAGTTTAATAAATGAATAAGTTAATCAGTTCAGAAAATAAATATATATCCCTCCATTATTCACAGCCAGGGACCAATATATTTTCTCCTGCCCTTCATCGTTACCTGCTTAATTTTCTTTTCTTCCCAAGAATAATGCACAACAAATAGAAGTGAAAAAATTCTTTAATATGCTCTCCGACTAGAATGACAATGTGATTGCTGCCATTTATTAAAATAAGTACAAATACACCTCAAAAATACCTAATAAGGCCCTAGCCAGTTTTGCTCAGTAGATAGAGTGTTGGCATGTGGACAGAAGGGTCCCATGTTCAATTCTGGACAAGGGCACGTACCTCGGTTGCAGGCTCCTCCCCAGCCCGGGGCCCTGTTGGGGATCGTGCAGGAGGCAACCAATTGATTTGTTTCTCTCACATTGATGTTTCTCTCTGTCTTTCCTTCTCTCTTCCACTCTCTCTGATAATCAATGGAAAAAAAATATCCTTGGATGAGAATTAAAAAATATATATATATACCTAATAAGAACAAAATTATAAGGGATTTTTCCCTCTATAATTTCATTCTGTGAACTTTTTCCTTAAGGTCACTCAAAACACTTTTGGGAATTCCTCCAAAAAATTATTGCTAATTCTGTGAAACACTCATGTTACAGAAATTGCTTTGAAAGAAGCTTAATTTTTTTATAAAGTATTTCAACTCATGAATCATGATAGACTTGTATGAAATGAGGCTCTTTAGTTGGAAAAGTAAAGTAAAAATAAAAAAACAGAGTCATTCTTTCAAAAGTGAGAATATAGTATTTAAGGTGACAGAGAGCCAGTCTTAAAAGAATTAGAAACAATAAATACAATAAACAACAGAAAAGAGTAGAAAGTGTTTCTAAAACACATAGTATCTTGGGAATATCCATTAAGAAGCATACTCTGCAAAAGCATTCTTCTAAAAGGGCACACCCAAAGGTTTTACACAGGAAACTTTCAAGGTCTGCAGTATTAAGGTTATTGGTTTAGAGAGGGACTTACGGTTTCTTTGACTTGGAGATTTGTGGATTTTAAAACTTACTTATTGATGGCGGTAGACTTCAGAATAACAAGGAGAGGAAGATAAAGAAATAGGTACAGATGTAGCTTACATGGTCCTTCATTACCTTTTTACTATAAGAGAATGTATCCAGTGTTAGGTTAGTACCATGCATCAGTTGTAAAAAATGCTAAGTGACCTGAGGTAGCTTAACTGTGATTGACAAAGCCCAGAGCTCTGAAGGCAAGTGTGACACCTACCTTCTTATGCACAACTGAGGAACTGGAATTTACTGTGCTTTCGTCATCATGCATCATGACAAGTTCAGAGCTGCTCTCATCCATGACCTCCTGCATGCTATTCACACTGCTGCTCTGGCTGCCTGTGCTCACAGACATGCTTGGGATAGAATGGTTGCTCCCTAGGCTGTCCATTTCCCTGGTCAGGCTGATTCCATGTTCGCTGTCCTATAAAAACCGGGCACTCGGGTTAAAAAAAACAACATGACTGGAGATAAAGCGCCAATCCATTGACTAAGCTATTAAGCACACTCAATTTTGCAGTGCCAGGTTGCTTTTCTGCCAAATCTGCAAAGATAAACTTTTTATGTAGTGGCTCCACTACTCCCCCACTATTTTCAGACATCTCAAATTCACTCAATGCCTTCCCCAGGGGCCATTCTGGACATGAGTCATAAGGCTCCAAATGCTGCCATCCCAGGGCTTTCCCTGTCATATGCAACTAGCCTACTATTATATTGCTATTTAATAAGCAGAACCAGGCCAGGTTTGTAAGACACCTCCGGGATCATCAGGGTGCTAGAGAAAGACTGCAGGCGACAGGTGACCTCTAGGATATTTGCAAATATCGGCAGTGGTCACTTGAAACTAAAATAGAATAAAAAGAGTTTTCAGAGATTTGATAAGCAACACACTCCTTTGCAAGTCATTACTGAGTAACTTCATAGCTAAGCAGGGATATTATTAATTCTACTGTCCTGGATAGGTAATTAAATTCTGCCTCCCTTAAGCAATTCTATCATGCTTACTTCTGTAATCTTATTAAATATATCTGTTAAATAATACTGGTATTCATCACTACTAGTCTAAAGACTTCTATTTGAGAAGTGGTAAAATAATCAAAAGTTATAATTTATCCATCACGATGGGATATCTTTTGATAGAAGATTAAATAGTATAATTAAAGCAACTTAGTTCCAAATAAACCCTATTTTTGAAGAAGCATATGTACAAATATGACTTTAAAGAATTATTACTTGGCAATGTAGGGAATCACTGGCATAGGTAGGTAATGGGGTAATTTAAAATGTTAGAAAATACATTATATTTTTAATAGATTTATTTTCTCATTTAAGGAGAATCATTTGTATATATGCAATCACGAGGGTTTATAGTCCAATTCAGCTTTCTGGATTTTATTTTATAATAATATTGATGTAATAATTTTGTTGTATTTTATATCAGAAAGCTAAAATAAGATTCACCATTCCTTTCCTCCTTTTGATCCAGTTTTAGATAGGCTAATCCAGTCTCAAATACTCTTGCTCCCATCCTAAGCACTTCCTGAGATCCCACTTCTTTAACTCTATCTCTTCCCTCTATCTTTGATGCCTCTGGGTTGGCTCCTTCCCCTCTGCATATAAATCTGAAAAGCCCTGCCCCTTATTTATGTGCCTCTCTACATACTGCCCTTTGCCACTTTTCCTTCTCAGCCAATTTATAAATCTTAAAACATCGAACTTCTGCTGTCTCTATTTTCTCACTTCCCATTTATTCTAAATAGTAATTTTTCTATTTATCCTAACTACTCTTGCAAAACTGCTTTTATGAAGGTCACCCAGAATGCCCTACTTGTAAAACACTTAACATTTCTTTCTGGTCTCACTTGACCTCTCGGCAGCATCTGATGGCACTGGCTGTTTCCTCCCTGAAACTGTACTCTCTTAACATCTGCGAGGCCTTTACCTCCTAGGTCTTCTTTTTCTTACACGGAATTCCCTTCTACAACCAACTCCTTGATTCATGATAATTTTAGGGCTCTTGACCCCAACCAACTACCCTTTATTCAGACTTCTTTCCTATGTTCTGGATTTGTATATCCCAACCAATTGCTAGACACTTGTTCAGGTGTCTCAATTGTTATTACCCTTGTCTTAACCAATCCTTCTCAAGTTATTTAAATGAGAAACCAGGAAGTTCTCTCTCCTTTGAAAACTCCATCTGTATACCATGCCAGTGGTATATCCTGCTTGGCCCTCAAACTCCATAGGCAACTAACCGAAATAACCTTAAATCTACTCTTTCTCCATGGTTCCTTCTGTTCTTGGTATTGGCATACTCATTAAGGTCCTAGCATTATCAGATCTACTTCTACAGTGTTTCTCAAAAGTGTTTCTTGCTCCCCATTCCCTCTGACACTGCCCTTTTTACTTTGTGCATGAACTAGTCACTCAATGAAATCCATCTTACATTCTGCTCGTAGGATCATCTTTCTAAAGCATAGCACTTTCCCAACTTTAAAATGCACTATGCCCTTCTGTCAAAAGTCCCCCAATTCATGTTCTCATACAGCCTTCACTGATCCCCTCCAGCAGACTTATCTCCCCACTATGGACCCCTGCATGGTGATATGCCTCTAAAACATTTTTCAAATTTTGTGTTATGTAAGAGTTTTTTCATGAATGTCTTTTTTTGCAACCTGTGTCTCTGAAGGCAGAGAGTATCCCTTACCTTTTTTATCCCCCAAAGTGTTTTTTTTTTATAGTGCCCAGACTAGACTTTTTCACATAGTTAGCACTCTATAAGTGCCTGCTAAAATAAATGAAACCTACTTCTTCATCCTCCTGTGATTCATGCAAAGGTCCATTTCGTGTCTCTTGAAAAAGGATTTTTTTCATTTTGCGGTATTGCAGGTTATCTAGTTCACGAACAGCATCCTTTGTCCTCTGTATAAGGTCAATTAGGACACGTAGTGGCCGATCTCGTCGGACAAAGTCATGCTAATTGAGGGAGGAGAAAAATAGCAAAAAATAATGATGAGAAATGTATTTTTAGGTGCAAGATGTAGATATAGTAGTAAATAGACATAAAACAATTCTATGGATTTTGCAGAAATAACAAGATATGGTTTTCATTTCATGTAGTCCCTCATATTGTATTAATCTTAAAAAAGATGAATATAATTAATGCTTTTCTCTTCTTCAAGCCCTATTTTGTGGACTTTGTCCTAGAGTTTACTTGAGAACTCTTGATATTTACTTTATCTTACAAGTAAAAACAATGACTATAATTTTAAATAGCAGCTGAGTGGCTTATAACTTTCAAATCTGAAGCTATACAGTAAAGCAAAAGCAATGCAGAGTAGATACATACTATTCTCGTTATAATTTGAATCAATCCTCCTCCCCATTCTGCACCACTGTTGAATATATTTTGTTTTCTATTTCTGTGGCCATATAATGTGTGTGACTGAAAATGTGATAGGTGTTAAATTTATTCAGAGGTCAGAATCCTGGCAACATCATCTCCCCTGTGCAGAGTTGTACAACCAGGAAAAAGGGAGAAGGGCCTCCGAGGAGTGAAAATATCTGCCCCAAAGTCCATAAACTTTCCTGGGCATAAGCGGCCCTCACGTTCAATACTGTCAGTCATTTCTAACACATATTCCAGTTTCCTGCTTTCTCAGCCTATAGCAGCTTAGAAAGAGGGAATAAAAGTGGGAGAAAGAGGATTGGGAGCTCTAAGAGGAAGGGATATTTGCTGTAAAAATAAGTGCATTTTTAAAAGTTCTCTGACAGCCTGACAGTAGAGAAAGAGAGAAATTCCATGATTAACATACCTACCACCAACCAAATGAAAATGAACAAAGGTTTCTGGACTATTTGAAAAGGCGCAATGCCCTCATATAGTTGTTTTATACTCCAAGAGTTATCAAAACACTACTGTTTTTGAGCCACCAGTAAGTTAAATTATGTTCATTATAGATTCTTTAGAACAGTGGTTGCCAACTGGTGGTCCGTGAGTTCTGAAAGGTTGGCGACCACTGCTTTAGAAGGTAGAGAGGCACATTTTGTATTTTAACACAGAAAGTGATCAAAAGTGGGAAGAAGATTTGTTTTTTAAAGGAAAAGGTTCAGTTATATGGAAAATTCACTTATGTGAAGTTATAATTTAAAGATACTGGGAAAATGAGAGAAATGTGGTAGACCTCAGATGATGGAATGGATTTCACTTCTTTATAAGTTTAAAAAGATATAAAGAAGGAACAAAAGCATTGTGAGAGGAAAAAACAACTACATGTCCTGTGGTTCTTCACCCTCACTTTGGTGTCAGGAAAACTGGCTTTTGCTCCTGCTTTTATAAAACATCTCTTCCTCTGCAAAGAGTCCTTTCTGAAGATTCCCGGAAGTAAGTATAGCCTGCACATTTCAAGATGAGAACGAAAGGGAAAAAGGGAAATTATTTTGCTACTTCTGTGCTTTCAATTATACAAGAACAAATCGTTTTTTAGTAAATTTGAAGCTCCAACTTAGGGGCAAATCTGAAACTTTATAATAAAACAAAAGCAATGCAGAGTTTAGAATATTCTTGTTAGAATCTGCCTCAATCCTTCTTCCCTCCCTGTTGTGTGTATTTTGTTTTCTAATTCTTATATAACAGCAGCTTCTGCCACTCTTTGTCCCTGTGTCTGTTTTTTCTATAAATAATTTATCACCACCTGACATTATACCATTACATATTTATTTGTTTTTATACTCCTTCATTAGAATATAGGTTCCATGAGTTCAGGCTATCATTTTCTTGTGTACATTTATATTATTTTTAGTGCTTAAAACAGTGCTTGGCACACAGAAGACAATCTATTATAATAAAAGCATAATATGCTAATTAGACCGGACTACCATCCAGATGAAGCCGGGGCTGCGAGAGAAGCCCAGGTCCTGGGTGCCAGAGGGAAGCCAGTGCCGGCAGCTGGGGGAAGGGAGGCCTACTTTTACATGAATTTTGTGCATCGGGCCTCTAGTTGGTAGATATTTGTTGAATAAGTGGTTGGCTCTTGGTTTGAGTTGGATCACCATCTATATCATAAAAACCCAGTGGCCCTAATGCCATAATGACTAAAGGCTGGTGAGGGTGGCTGGGGCTGCGTGCGTGGGTGGGCGGAGCTGCGAGCATGGCGAGGCTGCATGATTTCATGTGCTGGGCTTCTAGTATCAAATAAAGACCAAATCAAACCAAATCAAGTAAAGATCCAAACATTTACTGACAAAGAAGTTTTCTTCAGGTATATCTTTAAACATCCTCTGCTCCACGTGTTTTGCTTTGTTCTTCAGGAATAATGGGTTGGCCTATATTAGGTCTCTTTTGTCTTCTATATGTGTCATCTTTTCTATAATAATCTTTAGGATTTTTTTTTTTTCATTTGCCTTTAATTTTATTTCCCAAGACTACCATGGAAAACACTCTAAGTGGATCTGCTTATTATATTAGTACTAGAGGCCTGGTGCACAAATTCGTGCATGGGTGAAGTCCCTTGGCCTGGCTGGCAATCAGGGCCAATTGAGGCTGTCTTGCTGAGTCCTGATTGGGGCCAGATGGCTGGCCAGGGGGAGGAACTGCAGGAGGCTGGCCGGCAGCAGGAGTTTGGCTGTGGGAGCACACTGACTACCAAGGGGCAGATCTTGCATTGTCTGCCCACAGTGGTCAGTGTATATCATAGTAACCAGTCGTAATGGTTGTTTAGGCTTTTATATATATAGACTATAAAGGATTGAAAATTCATGCATTGTAGGAGGGTCCCTCAGCCTGGCCTGCCCCATATCACAGTCCTGGAGCTCTCAGGGGCGGGAGGCGACCCGGAAATCAGGGGAAGGCGACACCCTCATCACACCTCTGTTGCAGCCTTGAGTGGCCCTGGGTGGCTGGGCAGCCACCATCAAAGGCTTGCTTACTTAAAAGTAATAAAGATACCACTTTATCTTGTATTATGATGTTTTGTTCTGGTTGCCATTTTTCCCTCTAGAAATGTGAAGCTGTTGCTAAGACATACAGACTAGCTCATATCTAGAACATGTGATGGCACCACACCAAATGAGTTATGTAGAGTTCTCTGTCCTGTTACTTCTGTCATAATATTCCTGTGGCCTGTGACCTACAAGAAAAAAACACTTACTTTTGGGTGGAAAAACTAGTCTACTTCAGAACTACCTCTTTAGGAACACTAAAAGCCAGAAAATGACAGAGAAATGTTTACAGAGTTCTAAGAAGAAGAAAAAATGGAAACCAAGAATTTGTGACCTAACCAAAGTACTATTTATTTACAAAGGTGGCCAACATCTTTAAGCTTCAACAATTTAGGCAATACAATCCTTCAGAGTTTCTGTTAAAACAAACAAGAATGGAACAACATGCATACAGAAAAAGGTTGAAGAAATCTGGACTATTTTGTGGCAAAAGAAAAGGTATTTATATTTTAAAAGATATCCACATATTTCACTAATATAGACAGAACATAGCACCTATGTATAACTTCTATAATAAAATGTTACATGAAAAGAGATGCTCACATATATAATGTTTAAATCAAATGAATGCAGTTAATATGGTACTCTTGTCATCAACATGGACGATGGAATGCTATGTTAACTTCACTGCCTGATGATTTGGCAGCAACTTAAGTGAAAATCTCCAAGTTGTCATTTAAACCATTGGCAGAGTCTGTCCTGAAAGTCTGTACAGATATTAGCCATAGAAATATCACAATAATGGCCAGAGCAAATAGAAATCTTCTTTGTCAAAAGTTACAAACAGGGTTGGATGTAGGGAATACACCTATGGCACATACATTGAGATAAATCTTGCTATTTCTATGGCTAGCTACTATCTCTGGATAAATGACAAGGCAGCACCTTCTAATCCAGTTTGTCATGATGAGCTGCTACAGGAATGATTTACTATGTTCCACTACAACTTGACTTTAAATTTCCCTCTTAAATAGAAATTTGAAAAATTATTTTATTAACCAGTCACCCCCCCCAAATTCAACAACAACAAAAAATTGCATACATACATAAGTTTAAAAGATGAAAAAAAGAAAAATTTACCCGTAATAGTTCTGCTGATGTAGGTCGGTCCTGAGGTATTTTCTGTAAGCAGTAATCAACAAATATTCTAAAAGAGTCAGTCCTGTGGTACAAATACATTAAAAGAAAAAAATGTCAAGGTTTGTAGAACACATGGCTTACTTAAAATTATTTTCATTCCAGGGAAAATTTTACATTTTATATGTTTAATAAAACATTTTTGGAATATCAGGAGAATTAAATTTTCAAGTTCATGATATCTAAAATTAATTATTTTGGCTAATGAATGTTGATAATTCAAGTTAATCAACACATAGACATTTTTTAATATATGATCAAGGTAAAATCATAATATATATCAGGAAGTAAAAAAACTGTATTTACGTGTAATAGTTTTAAATGTATTTTTATCCCCAAAGATGATAATCTCATAAGTCTCAAGCCTATACTCTTCATGACCAGTTGGTAATGCCTCCATCACCCACAACCTAAAACCAGGTAGCAACATTTGAAGCATAAAAGTCAGAAAACTTAGGAATATGCTTCCTGGATGAAATACTTCCTGTCTTGAAAACTCCATTTTGACTACTCTTTTTTAAAATTGCCCTTTTTCTAAAACTCTGTGGCCCAAATAGTTATCAAAAATGTTATAATACCCCAGCTCAGTATTTCCCAAACTTTTGACATATGTGTACGCCTTCTATAATTTTCGTAACGCTGAGTACCCCTCGTCAAAAAAAAAAAGGATGTATTTTAATAACAATCAAAATATATTTCTTTTTTCTTTTTTTGG
This sequence comes from Vespertilio murinus, assembly GCA_963924515.1. Classification (NCBI taxonomy): domain Eukaryota; kingdom Metazoa; phylum Chordata; class Mammalia; order Chiroptera; family Vespertilionidae; genus Vespertilio; species Vespertilio murinus. The sequence goes on along the minus strand of OZ004720.1, from coordinate 4,930,989 downwards.
TACATACACAAAATAATAAATGAAAAATAAATTTGTTCATAATAAAATATAAATAAAAGTTATATTATAAATAACATTTGTTTGCACACCAGACCATTTCACGCCTCACAAGACTGTCTTTACTTGACTCAAGAGAACGCAGAATTAGGCGCAGCTAAGCACGGTGCAGTGCATATCCCCACCAAACTCAGGTGCAACAAATACCCCCACCAAATTCTTCCCATACCCCTGGTGTACGCGTATCACACTTTGGGAAACACTGCCCTAGCTGATTTGGCTCAATGGATAGAGCATCAGTTTGTGGTCTGAAAGGTCCCAGGTTCGATTCTAGCCAAGGTTACATGCCTGGTTGTAGGCTCGATCCCCAGTAGGCATGCAAGAGGCAGCCAATCAATGATTCTCTCTCTCCATTGATGTTTCTATCTCTCTCTTCCTCTCTGAAATCAATTATATATATTGATTTTATATATATATATATATATGTATATATATATATCATATATTGATATATATTGATTTTATATATATATATATATCATATATATAAAGTCATAATGGCCCTAGCCAGCATTGTTCAGTGGTTAGAGCATCAGCCTGTACATGGAAGGGTCATGGGCCTGATTCCAGTCAAGGGCACATACCTGTGTTGCAGGTTGCATCCCCATTCCAGTTGGAACACATGCAGAAGGTAGCCAATCAATGTTTCTCTCTCTCTTCCTCCCTACACCCCCCAACCCCCTTTTTCATTCTCTCTAAAAAAAATCAATGGAAAAATATCCTGGAGTAAGTATTTAAAAAAAGTCATAATGTTCAGCAAGGAACATTACATTTTTGGAATCTATACTAATAAAAGTCTACGTGGCTCATGCGCCCTTGTAAGACGTCCTCACATCATCACAAGATGGCCACCCCATGTCATCATAAGATGGCTGCCAGGGGAGGGCAGTTGTGGGTGAACAGGCCAGTAGGGGAGGGTAGTTGGGGGAGGATCAGGCCTGCAGGCGAGGGCAGTTGGGATGAGATCAGGCTGGCAGGGGAGGGCATTTGGGGGCAAGTGGGCCTGCAGGGGAGGACAGTTGAGGGGGATTGGGCCAGTAGGGGAGCAGTTAGGCATCAATCAGGCCAGTAAGAGAACAATTAGGGGGCAATCAGGATGGGAGGCAGAAACAGTTAGGGGCAATTACGCAGGCAGGCAGGCAGGTAGGTGAGTGGTTATGAGCCAGCAGTCCCAGATTGTGAGAAGGATTCCAGATCAGCGAGGGTGCAGGCTGGGCTGAGGGACACCCTTCTCCCCTGTGCACGAATTTTGTGCACAGGGCCTCTAGTATAATATATGTTCTATCTCAATAGATTTAAATATACATATAGTAAAGAAATGACACCTGGAAAAATAATGATATCAAAGGGTACTTTATCTCTGTTTAGAAGTAATATTAGCTGAGATGATCAATACAAAACTGTCTTGACTTGAGACTCTAGTTGTAAGGAAGGTAGTAGAGTATGTTTCCTGTAGATTTCAGTTACTATCTACACACTTTAAGAACACAGTACAAGCCATAGTGAGGGCAGAGATAAAATGTGTGTGTGTGTGTGTGTGTGTGTGTGTGTGTGTGTGTGTGTGTAGTTAATACCAATGTCACTATATAATGTATGATGAAGAAATGAAATGGGATATGAGGGCAATCGGGCTGCTACATCTGTCACCCCATTGATCACCAGGGTTGATTCAGCTGATCTGGCTGGCTAGGCGGGTGACCCCTCCTCCCTCACTGTTCCATGTGCGTCCCTCCCTCCCAAAGCTGCGTGCTCCGTGGAAGAGGACAACCTTCCCCCTAAAGGAGAGGACTGGTCTTCAGTCAAGGGTCTATGAGTAGCAGCGTTTCCCTGCTAGAACCTCCAAACAAGCTCTCAAGAAATTAAATTAAATTTCCAGGTCAGATATTTAAAATGAAATGTAAGGAAAGTGCCAAATACACATGGCAATTTATTTTAGAGATTTAAAATCATATAAGAATCTTACCATTCATTAGACTGTAATGTTGGGGAGTCATTCTGGGCAATGTGATATAAGGCACTCATTGCATTCATGTTGAAAAGAGGGGGCTTCCGTTCCGCTGAAAGGAAACGAAACATGATAAAGCAGCTCTTGAAAGAAATCAGGCAGATAGGGAAATAAGAAACTATGAGCAAAGCTTTGCTGCTTAAACTGATAGCTTGTTATTGTCATCATGCCACATAACCCACTCATTTTAATCGCTTTGGTCAATCTAAAATAGCCATTCAAAAGAAGCTGCTGCACATCTTAATATACATTAGCAAAGCTCCTAACAGATCCATTCTAGAGAGTGAAATATTTTTATTATGTTTTTCACATATCTTCAAAAGGCTAGTCTTTGCCTATCTTCTCACAATGGGTATGAACATCGTGAACTTTGAAAAAGGGGCTATGTACAAATCCTGACAATTCAGGGGGCTATGCAGCAGGTCTGATAAGCTCAATGATCAAAAGTTACCACACAGGATGATGATCTGGTCATAAACTACTAAGTAGGCAGGGCATGGTGGGTAGTCAAGCCCTAGGCCTATGGCTTCCATAGTAACAGTGAGCCCTGTCCTCTGTTCTTGTGCATCTATATTGACATACCTTCGAAATGCCAGAGTAACCTTCCCTTCTAGACCCCCCTAGAAGCTAAACCACCCTCATAAGAGCAGGTACACCAAAACTCTTATCTTATTGCCCCCATACCATTGTTATTTACTGGAAATGTTAACTAACCTATACCCACCAATGTACTAGTATGTGTTTTTACATTTTGCTTACCAGAGATTTCCAATACCAGAGATTTCCCCGCTTTGTTTCATCCTGCCTCCTTAATCAATGGGTTTCATGTAACCTTCCTTATGTTTTCTCTTTTGATTCTAAATGTATAAGAAGAACTGCCAAACTGCCATTCTCTGGAGAATTTTCTAAATCCATTGGGATTTTGCTTCTGGGCATATCTTCAGGTTAGTTTAAATAAACTCTAATAAACTCATAACATGTTTCTATAGGTTTAGACATTCTTATGTCAACAACATCATGTAGATGTGTTTCAATTAAAAATCCGTATTGATTGAAAAAATTCAGAAGGCACAGAAAAGTAGAGTGGGGAAAAAATTATAAAATGGAACTTCTTTTTTTTTGAGAGAGAGACACACACATCAATGTGAAAGAAACATCCATCAGTTGCCTCCTGTATGTGCCCTGACCAGGAATAGAACCTGAAACCTTTTGGAGTAGGGATGATGCTCTGACCAACTAAGCACCTGACCAGGGCATAATAAATGGAACATCTTAAACATCACTAGCACAGTATGAGAAATAAAATAATTCAATTCCATCAACACTGTATGAAGGATCATCTAGGCCAGAGAACTGGTATGGGTTGGGGTGGAGGGGACCAGGAGAGAGGAGGAGGAGGAGAAGGAATAAACAAGGCCCGGTCCATTCCATTCTAAAGAGAAGCTCAGTGAACCAAGTATTAATGGAAGATTTGCTCTGTCAGAACCTGCCAGATCTCTTCTTTGGAATTCCTACAGCTCTTATAGTTTATTATTCATTTGGTATGTGATCACCTATTGCACTTATATAAACAAACAATTTTTTTAAAAAACAAGCATAAACTCTAAGATCTTATAACTCTAATACTTCTATTATCTTATTTATTTCCTGGGAATATGTAATAAGGTGCTATTTACATATCAGGTGCTCCATTTGTTGACCAATAGAAAGAAACAGGGTTCTAGCTCTGAGTACAGTTAATTTTATGCCATTTAATAATTATTATATCATAGGAGATAAATCATTATCTATTCTACAGTACTTGTTTTATGCCAATGGATTCTTTATATAGTCCCAGTTGGTAATTCATCATCTGATCTCTAGTTTCATCAGGGCATTTTGTTTTTTAAGCAAATATTCTCTATTAACCACTTTTAAAATGATAAAATAGGTGGGGGGGGGCATTTACTAGTATAGCAGTGTCGACAATAAAAATAAAGTTAAAAAATGGTAAGATAGGCTTATTCTATGCAATTCTAAGAAACAGAACAAGAACTAAAGGCATAAATAGCAGGGAATACTGCCCCCCTCCACCCTGAAATGAACAATGTGGAGAGTAGTGAAGTGTAAGCTATTGGCAGTGCTCAGGCAGAAGGCAACGATACTTATTCATCTGGGATACTTTGGAGGGGCTTTTTATAATCTTGACTAAATGATCTCTGACACCTTTTGAAAGTGTCTACTACAAATATTTATTAACCTCTCAACAGGATAGTTTATACTCACCCAATAAGTACCAGTATAATAGGGACATGAAATCTTAATAAGTGGAAGTTTGAAAGTTGCAGTATAGACACACGGAATTATATGTGTTTCTAATGTAGAAGAGCGATAACTGGTTCAGGTTTGTTTTCTTTTCCAGGAGATCAACTCTAGAAAGTTTCTAGAGCTTGGCCTTTTGACAACTTCCAGTATTTAAAGCCACGTAGAACTAGGATCACATCATGTAACCATCAATAGCTTTCCATCATTCTTAGGACAAAATCCAGATCCTTACACATAGCTTATTGGCCTTTACGAACATGACCCTGGCTAGCTCTAGCACTTCAGTCTGAGAAGCAATCTCCGCCCTTCCTCCCCCTCCTCACCTATCTTTTTTTACTGAAAGAACCAAGCTCACAGCCTCTCACACATGCTGTTGTCTCTGTCTGGACTCCCTTCTCACTCTTGTTCCCTAAAGTTTATCTGGTAATTCTTGACAATCCTTCAGGTTTTATCTTCAATATAATTTCATTTCTGCATTAATTTAATAAATATTTACTCCAGGGTCATTATATGCTTATAATCACTTCCAAAAGGAAGCCTTTCCTGACCTCTCAGTCTAGGTCTCCCATTAGATTCTGTCACTGCAAATTATATTTTTCCTTTCTACCACCTATCACAACCATAATGAATTATTTGTGTAATTTTTAGGTGATGTGTGTCATGTTTGCTAATGTGTCCATGATAACAGGGAAAACATCATTTATGTTCATCTCTGCATTTCCAGTGCTGCACACATATGTGGTATTTATTCTTAGTCACCAAGATGAGTAAATGATGATAAGGCAAACTAAGGCAAAGGGAAACTTTATCAACAAAGAATCTTTGTGCAGCATGAAGTCACAAAGTGACTAAGAAGAAACCAAGTCTTGGGATTTACATCAGATACTATGGGATGGCTTCATTCACTATCATGACAGGAGCCTTCTCACTCACTGGCAAAAATATATAAAATTTAAGCCACTCAGAAGAACACTGAATTGTATGAGAGAAATAGCAGGGAGGGGGGACTAAAGAAAAAAGAAAACAGAAATTTAGGAAGAAGACGATGAAAGGACAAAAACAACAAAATCCAGTTCGATGTTGCTCAGATCTGAAGGAGGAATGGGGAACACCTGTATGTAAGTAATGGGCACTCTGTCTGTAAACAAGACAGAATAGTTGACCTCACAATGGCAGAGCAGTTCTAGCATAGAGAAGTGTGTGATGAAAGGTATTCCAAACACAGGATAGCTCTATGATCTAGTTTCTGAGAAGCTTTTGCTAAATATTAATTTCAGATGGCCTCACATCTGTTCAAGTCCTCTGCCAGATGCAGCACATAAATCCTCTGAGTCATGGTGACAGGACTCATTGCTAATCCAGAATACTATAGAACAGGGGTTGGCAAACTATGGCCAAAATTCACCTAACAGCCTGTTTTTGTAAAGTTTTATTGGAACACAGCCACACCTATTCATTAACATATTGTCTTTGGCTTTTTTCATGCTGTGTAGCAGAGTTGAGTATTTATGACAGAGAAATGTATGGTCTACAAAGCCTAAAGCAGTTATCTGGTCCTTTACAGAAAATTTGTCAGCCCTCTCTGTATAATATAACTAGTGGCCTGGTGCACGAATTCGTGCACATTGAAAGGAAATTAATTAGAATATTTTAATATCACTATTCGCCCTTTCTCTATAATAGAAGTGTCAACCAAATTCATGATTATGACAGATTGAAACACATGCATGCAATTGGTGCCAGTGAGATAGATAGATTATATATATATATATATATATATATATATATATATATATATATATTTGCTTAATTAGATCTGCTTTCTGACTTTTTCCAGCCCAGTAGAGCACTCCAACTTCTCCTTCAGGTAACTGTCAGCAACACAGCAGTAAATATCAACACGAAGCAGATTATTATTATAGATCATGCAGGGAGGACAAAGGGTAAAATATTTAACTGTAGCAGTGTTTGACTATATTCTGTGCAGTGAGAAAACCTTAAGTCATTTTCAAGGTCCATTTCTTTCTTCTTTTCAGTCAGGTCAAGTTTCTAAGCTTTCTAAATCTCTATTTTCCTGCTAATGAAAAGAAAATGGAATTCCACTGAGTCTCCTATTTACCTACTCCAGGACTTCTGTGAAGATCAAAAGAGAGGAGGCATGGGAAAATGCTTCACAGACATTTGGTTAAAGTGTAAAATGTTTCCACCTGGCTATAAAGCAAGTTGTATTCCCAGGCTGAAGAAACTCCAAGGAGGATAGTTGCAAGGGAGAGGAAGCCAGGCATTGCTATGTGACATCATTACCCAATGCCTGCGGCCACTGTTTCTGGGCTGAGCTGCGCTGTGGGCCACTATTTGCACCATGAGGTCTCGGCAGCATTAGCTGCAATTTGGTGGGCTGTCACTCTGAGACGATGGCAGGTCCTGTATCCCACTTGGGAGAAGCTGAGTGTTGCTGTGTGGGCACCAGGTCCGTAGTGCCATTTCTCTGTAAATGGTTCGTGCATATAATGGCAGCTCCTCATTGAGTGTCTGCCCCCTGGTGGTGAGTGTGCATTATAGTGAACGGTTGAACACTTAGCATATTAGCCTTTTATGTATATAGACTAGAGGACTGATGCACGAAATTCATGCAAGGGGCTTGGCCCCCACCTGCCACAGTGGCATGGGGCCTCTGTGTCAGTCCCCACCTGTCACGGTGGCCAGGGGGCCTTTGCCACCTCTGCCTTGGCCCCCACCACCATGGCTTCGTCCAGAAGGATGTCCGGTCTAATTAGCATATTACCCTTTTATTATTATAGACAGTTTGCATAGGAGCTTCAATATAAGCAGCAGAATAGAAACTGAGAGTGCTTTTGAAACCACCTTGCGATAGGTAATCACAATCTCAAAAGAAAGGAAAAGGATGGTAGCATAAAAAAGCTGAATTGACTAAATTTAAAAAAAATAATGATTTCTACAAAATGTAAAGAAATGACCAAGCTCCTATGGATGTTTCATGTGTGTTTTATGAGATCAACGCTCAGGAAGATCAATTCAATTAAAACCTTTGGACACTGCTCCATTTGGCAAAGTTCATGCCAAATTGTAGCACCTAGACTGAGCTTTATTCTTTTTTTAAAAAATAAATCTTTATTGCTCAGATTATTACAATTGTTTCTCCTTTTTCTCCCCCATAGCTCCCTTCCACCCGATTCCCACCCCACCCTCTGCCCTTACCCCCTCCCCCCCCTATTGTCCTCATCCATAAGTTATACAATTTTAATCCAGTCTCTTTCTGCACCCCACACCCCTTTCACCCTGATAATTATCTATCCACTCCCTTTCTTTGCCCCTGATTCTATTATATTCACCAGTTTATTCTATTCCTCAGATTTTTAATTTATTTGATCTTCTTCCTCTTCTTAAGTAATACCTTTCAGCATTTCATATAATACTGGTTTGGTGGTGATGAACTCCTTTAACTTTTTCTTATCTGTGAAGCTCTTTATCTGCCCTTCAATTCTGAATGATAACTTTGCTGGATAGAGTAATCTTGGTTGTAGGTTCTCACTATTCATCACTTTGAATATTTCTTGCCACTCCCTTCTGGCCTGCAAGGTTTCTGTTGAGAAATCAGCTGATAGTCGTATGGGTGCTCCCTTATAGGTAACCAACTGCTTTTCTCTTGCTGCTTGTAAGATCCTCTTTTTGTCTTTTACCCTTGGCATATTGATGATGATGTGTCTCCAAGAATTTTTCTTTAGATTCCTCTTGTTTGGGGTTCTGTAGGCTTCCTGTACTTGTAAGTCTATTTCTTTCACCAGGTGAGGGAAGTTTTCTGATATTATTTCTTCAAATATGTTTTCAGTATTTTGCACTCCCACTTCTTCTGGCACCCCCATAATTCTGATGTTGGTGCACTTGCAGTTGTCCCAGAGGCTCCTTACACTATCTTCAACTTTCTGAATTCTCTTTTCTTCTTCCTTCTCCAGAGGAGTGTCTTTTGGCTCTTTGACCTGATTCTTGTGTTCTTCCATTCTGCTGTTGGATCTCTGCATAATATTTTCCAATTTAGTCAGTTTATGTATACTTTTTAGTTGGGTCTCATGAAGTTTATCAACCCTTTCTAGGATATTCTTACATAACCTTAGAACCGTAGCTCTGAACTCTATATCCTCCATCTCGTTTGTTTGAGATCTATTTCCTTGTCTCGGCATTATCACTATTTTTCAGAGTTGGTAGGATGGCTTTGTGTGTTTGGTGACCTATATGGCCCAGTGGGTCAGCCTCCTCAGTTACCTGAGGTAGACACTCTTGGTGCTCCCCTTTGTGGACTGCGTGCACAGCCTTGTTGTAGCTAAGTCTTTATTGTTGTGAATTGACCTTCAGGCCAATTGGAGGTGGGTATCAGCTGTGTCTACTCTGGGATAGCTTCTGTATTGGAGACAGTCTTATAGGATCAGACTTGAAAAACTGCAGAAGCCTCTGCTCAGCTTGGATGGGGCGGAGTCTCAGGGCTGAACTGACAGTCTTGGCTTCTGCCCTGCCCTTGTGACCTCGCCTGAGTTTCCGCCTAACCTCTGCCTTTGGTGGCTTCCCTGAGTTTCCGCCTGACCGTCCCAGGTTCTTGAGCAAGAGCGTGGGTGTCCCAGGGGCTTGCCCGGACTTGGGCTGGTCTCTGTAGTCTGGAGCTTCTGACTTCTTCTGCTACAGAGAGGCCGCCACCTTGTACAGAGAGGCGGCGGCAGCCTCCGCGGTCAGACCTGGAGCTTCTGACTCCTTCTGCTACGGAGAGGCGGCAGTCAGACCCTGCCGGCTGCGGCTCCCGGGTCCCCGGTCTCCCAGTCTCAGAGTCTCTGAGTCTCTGGGTGCCTTTCTCTACAGTCTAGACTCCACCCGTAGGAGCCTGGGACCACGGAATTTCAGCCGGGGTTGGGGTTCAGAACAGTCGGAAAGGGTTCCGTGCAATCGGGGATTTCCTCTCCTCCCGCCAGGCAGGCATTCCGCGGCCGCACTTCCTCTCTGAGTGCGAGTGTCTCCCTACCTCAGCACTTTGCGGCTCCCAGTCTGATCCGTGAGCCCCTCTCTTTTTTTCTAGTTGTAGCTATTCCACTCCGCCAGCTTTCCTGAGGTTTTGGTGAAGTCCTTTTTGATTTTAGTTGTTTTTTTAAATTAAATTGTTGATGAGGCGGCAGCTTAGGAGACTACCTAGGCCACCATCTTGGTTCCGGTCTAGACTGAGCTTTATTCTAATAAGAAAGATCATGCCTGGCTGGTGTGGCTCAGTGGATTAAGTGCCCCATGCACCAAGAGGTGACTGGTTTGATTCCCAGTCAGGGCACAAGCCTGGGTTGTGAACCTGATACCCAGTTTGGGGCATGCAGGAGGAGCTAATCAATGTTTCTCTCTCACTGATGTTTCTATCTCTCCCTCTCCCTTCCTCTCTTTCTAAAATAAATGAAAATGTATTTTTTTTTTAAAAATAAGATCATGAAAAGGCAACAGATTTCTGATGAACAAATGTGATTGACAACCATAATAATAATTAATACCATTTACTGAGTTCCTATTATATGTCAGGCCCTCACTCAGGTATATTATATATGTTTTTATAATTCTCACAATAACGCAAGATAAGCATTATTATTCAAATTTCCCAAATGAAGAAACAGAGGGTCAGTTAGCTTAAAGAATGAATCCAAGTCATGCAGTAAGTGCAAAATTGGGATTTCAATCCAGACTTTAAGACTTCAAGGCCACCCGAAATCAGTTTGGCTCAGTGGTAGAGCGTCAGTCTGCAGACTAAAGGTCCCAGGGTCAATTCCGGTCAAGGGCATGTACATTGGTTTGAGGCACATCCCTGGTAGGGGGTGTGCAAGAGACAGCTGGTCAATGTTTCTCTCTCATCGACGTTTCTAGCTCTCTAGCTCTCTCCCTTCCTCTCTGTAAAATTTCAATAAAATATATTAAAAAAAAAAAAAAAGACTTCAAGGCCAGTGTTCTTTCCACTAGTCCTCAGTGCCTCTTCAGTAACTTTGCATTTTATAATGGACTAAAGGCCCGGTGCACAAAATTTGTGCATGGGGTGGGGTCTGGCCTGCACCCTCTCCAATCTGGTATATCCCTCTTGCAATCCGAGATCACTGGCTCCTAACTGCTCACTTGCTTGCTGGCCTGATTCTCCCTAACTGCTCTCCCCTGCTGGCCTGATCACTCCTAACCATTTCTGCCTCATCCCTACCACCATGGCTTTGTCCAGAAGGTCGTCTGGAAGATGTCTGGTCTAATTAGCATATTATCCTTTTATTACATTTTACTATAGATAGTTCTGATCTAATTAGCATATTATCTTTTTATTATATTTTAATATAGATAGTTCTAGTATTTTAAAATGAAAAAAGTTAGAAGTAGAAACTTTATAAGACTAAGTAGCTTAACACAATATTCATCACAACATTCATTTATGAAAAAACAGTGAGTGGCTAATGTGGAAAAAAACTTTAAGCAAAGAAATTACATAACCTTTGTGTTTTTATGCTTTTTTCGCTTCTGGAGAATTTATTTCTAAACACAGTCAGTTCCATGTCAATGCTGATGGACCATTTGCCAGATTCTACCATGATAATTGATAGTGAACTAAGTGTCTGTAGTTTAAACAGAAGAACATTGAATTAACTTCTGTTGAAATAATCTTAAAAATAATGTATCTGGTGACTGGACAATTTCAATGTCCAAAAAATTTTCAAGAATTCATGCACTTAACTAGTTCTTCTAGTGGAAGATGGTATGGATTTTGGTACAGCGATTCTTCCATCCAAATTCTATTACTTCAAAATTGTCTTGGTTAGTTTTAGCCCTATTAATTTTAGGACTACCTTATCAAGTTATACATAGTATTGCTAGGACTTCATCATATGCCCTTTATAACATATACACATATTTCTGAGTGCCACCAAAAATCAGTTTGAATAAATTGAAGGAATTTATTTTGCAGTGAAAGGAGAAGAATACAGTATTACAACCTAAAAAGAAAACTACTACCTCAGTATCCATTAATAGATAATCAGTTAAATAAATTATAGTATATACATAAAAGCAGCAATTTTAAACTATTTTAATCTCATGTCACACACAAACTAAATATTAAAATTCAGTGGCACACCAAAAAATATATTTATTGCAGATCTAAAAATAAAGTATATTTTGATTCATTCACACCAGATGGCTATTGCTGTGTTGGCTGTTATCATTTTCTTATTTGACAATCTAAGAAAAAAGAGGTCAGTGGCCCTGACTAGTGTTGCACATTTTAAAAATTCTTGTGGCACACTGGTTGAAAATCGCTGATATAAAGGAGTAACCTTATGCCATTAAAAAATGAAAAGGATGTCTAAGTTACTAATAGGAAACAGATCTCCAAGATATTACAAAGTAAAAAATCAAAGTGCAGGATCACTTTTATGTTAACATGGGTGCGAAAAGGGATATTATAAGTATACATTCAAACTTGTTTGTATACTCATAAAGGAAGTCTAGGAGGATATACAAGAAATTAATAACAGTGCTTCCCTATATGTATTGGCAGAGGTAGGGTAGAATTGGGCTGATAGTAGCAGGGGAAAGTTGTTTTACTGCATGTCTTTTTACTTTTAATATATTTGATTTATAAATCATGCTAATGTTACTTAGTGAAAAAAAGAAAGTAAATATTCTAACTTCCCTCCTTGAATTGTTTCATTTTTCATTAACATATCTTTAATATGAAATAGAAAGATGACAAATTGTATATATTTGCCATATATTTTTTTTTGTTGTTGGAAGGGGTCAATGAAGCAATTGGAAATGCAATACAAAGTATCCCAAATCACCTTTATAGAGAGGAGAAACATTGTAAGGAAAGACAAAACCTTAGCCTGAGAATAAACTGGATCTCTGAAATTCTTACAGGATCAATTTGGATACCAGAATAGAGAAAATAAAACAAAAAATTACAATCTAAATTTTAAAAATCAGAGAAAATACTTTTTAAAACTGATTTTTTAAATATTAAACATTTTTTTAATTAAAAATGTGTACAAATAGCCCTAGCAGGTTTGGCTCAGTGGATAGAGCACTGTGCTACAGACTGAAGAGTCCTGGGTTCAATTCTTGTCAAGGGCACATGCCCTGGTTGTGCGCTCTATCTCCAAAAGGGGACATGCAAGAGGCAACTGATCAATGATTCTCTCTCATCACTGATGTTTCTATCTCTCCCTCTCCCCTCCTCTCTAAAATCAATAAAAAATATATTAAAAAATAAAATAAAATGTATTCAAATATCTACATAAAGGCAGTGTTGTGCTGGCGCCATCACACTGGCTTTAGAAGGTCAACTGTGCATACCTTTCCCCAACTCCACATTTAGTGAATCAACTGGTAACTTGAAATTGGCTAAAGTGGGAATACACAATGGAAATTGGCAAATGCTACAAATTATATATTTTCATATCCCTCCTACCCTCCAAGAGTCACTGGTTAAATTTATTGGTATACAACTGAATAAAGGTAACTTTAAGATATATTAAAATTCAAAGCATATAACCAGAGATTACTTAGTATTTTAATTAATTTTAGATAACTGAAACTATTTGAGGAACAACTTTAAAGCTGGCAGTTATCACCCTAGCTGGTTTGGTTCAGTGGATAGAGCATCGACCTGCGGACAGCAGGGTCCTGGGTTTGATTCAGGTCAAGGGTACATTACCAAATTGCAGGCTCAATCCACGTTGGGGGGAGGGGGGATGCAGAAGGCAGCCCATCAATGATTCTCCCCTCTCTCATTACTGATGTTTTTCTCTCCTTCTCTCTTCCTCTCTGAAATCAATATATATATATATATACTACAATACATACATATATATTAAGCTGGCAGTAGTATCTTCAAAAATGAAGTTTTCTCTAGGGTTGCTCTCTTTATGGGTTGGGTCAAATACTAGTATAGTTTTTAGAGTCAGATCTTTGGTAAGCCCACTTTTACTTTTGCAAATGTTCCTTAAACAAGTTGGAATGTAAATTAAGTAACAAATATTACATGAAGAAAAGACATATATTACCACTTATAGTATGGAGAATGGCTATTTTTCAAATAGTAATACTTATCATGGATTCCCACATTGGTAACTGCCATATCTGCTCAAACTTTTACTTAAATTAATAACTTGAAAATGTACCAGAGAAAGCAATCTTCCCCCCAAGAACATGGGGGAAATATAATGAATTCACACTGCCTGGGACAAGTATACTAATAACACATTGAACAACGGCTGGATGAATAAATTAATAATCATAATAAGGAGCGAGTCTCAAAAAAATACAATGAAAGCAAGCCTTTACTCACCCAATTCAATACAGGTGATCCCAAGTGACCAAATGTCAACTTTCCCATCATACTGTCCTTCGTCCATAGCTAAGATCACCTCTGGAGCCATCCTGACAAAAATAATGTTGTAAATTAAAAACGAAATTTACTTAATAAAGTGATTCAATGAAATAACTGTTTTGAGGGTGTTCTAAAACTTTATCTCAAAAAATATTACTTCCTCACACAAATCATTTGGAAAAAAACACTTCAAAATGTAAATAATATACTTAGTGAAATAATACATTATTTTCAATAAACTCTGGTTCCATTATTTCCTTTAAGTTTGATTTTCAGTAAGTTACTTAACCTTTCTGTATATTAGTTTCTTCATCTGTAAAATGGAGATAATTCTAATAGCTACCTCAGATATTAACAAAGGATTAATATGTATGAAACACTTAAACAAATAAATTACGTTAAGCAACATGAAAAATATTCCAAAGATATTGCAACTTAAAACCAACCAACCAAACAAACAAACTGCTATAAATGTTACTTTGTCCATAATAGACTTTCTTTAGGAGGACAGGGGTCATATCAGTTTAATATGCTTTGTTCTTTAGTAGTGTATGTAATAGTTGCTTAGCAAATGCTATTACATGATGCTGAAAAAAATTTCAAGCAGCTAATTTTTTTGATAGATAAGCAATTTTCCAGGCATATAAGCCATTCTCTAAGTTACAATAAAATTCCAATGCATCTATGAAAGGAAGGAAAGGAATCTTGAATAGAATGAGGTAAAACTAAGTCAGATGATAAGCTAGGTAAAGTATCAGAGAAGTCAGCTAACAGAAGAACCTGGGTTTCTTTCACTGAAAGACAGTATTTATGCTCACTGACTAGAGGAGGTTAAAGAAGCTACACTCCTTGCCTAGAGACTCTGCTTCAAGAGAAAAGTTGAAAAGAAACTTTAAATGAAATCTAAAACCTGAGCTTGGACAGTGTGTTGATAATCCTGCTCAGTTTACACACAGTGACATCAACCTTACTTGAACAATTTAAAACAACTAGAAATTTTACACTAAGTCAGAGTGTTTCTTTTTGCTAACGAGTTTTCTATCCTTCTGTAATAAAATCTCATCTTAAGAGACATGGTGAGACATTGTCAAAGTAGCAAAGCAAAACCTTGTTCGTGGATGCATTTTTTAGAAACTATGTCATGTTCTCTAATTCTACATACCAGTAAGGTGTGCCCACAAAGGAGTTGGCAGGAGAAGCCATTGAAGCAGATCCAAAATCAGCTAGTTTCACCTGACCTGGCTCTGTTAGAAGAATATTTCCTGCTTTAATATCCCTGCAGGAAAAAAATAAGAAGGTTAGAAAATTACTTTTCAATTTTGATTATGGAATAAGGTCAGAGCATGCAATTAATAAGACAAAAAGTTTATTTTAAAAAACCTTGCTCGCATAGCTAAAAGGGAACTTAGTAATTACTGCATGTTGTAAGGGGGGCCCAGATTCCTGGGTGTACTTATAGGTAGGTCACAGTAATTACACTGAAAGGGAGAACTTTCTTCAGAGGGAGAGAAGGCAATGAGAAAAAAAAGGCAGTTACGGCAGACAAGGAAACCTGTTCAATTGCTACACTTAGAAAAGCATATTCTTAGATGCTAAATCCAGTCACCAACAATATTCCTTGTGCTGGGAAAATTGACACCATTTGTAACTGCCTTTTCCCCCCTTTTCCAAATTACTTATTTTTTGAAGCCTAAACAACCTTCAGTGACTCTGTATTGACTGCCTACCAATAGGCCTCCTCTACACACATACCTTTTCTTTCTTGCCTGTGACCCTTTCTCTCTGCCTTTAATTGTAACTGCAACTCTAAGGCAGTTGAGGGTACATGTTATATAGAAGGTGTTATTTTAAAAATAACACTATACAGTAAAAAGAAGACCCTGAAAGATCAAAACAAACAAGGATTAGGGGTTAGGAAATTGCATTTATTGTATTACTGCAAAGAATTGCAAATGGTTACTATTAAAGCTATTAGATATTTTATGCAGCAAAAAGATTTAAAAATATAATTTAAAAGTCATTTTCAGTATGATAATTTAGAATGATAAGATGTGGATGTATTCTTTATTCTCTTTTTAAAAGGTTTGAGGTGCAATGAGTACTATGAACCAAGAATTGTAAGTTGATGGGCAGTGAAAAGATAAAGCAGAGAGAATGAGGTAAATTTATGTCAAATTGAAAATGATAAGGTTCAAATACTTCCAAAACAACGTTTCCAAAAATCTTCCTTGAAAATTCAGTTTCTTTCCTCATGATGACTTAGGAATTGGCAGAGAGAACTAAAAAAAAGCATTATTTATTTCTTACAACAACAACAAAAAATGTTTTCTCTATTATCTTCAATTATAACATTGACTAGCTAGCCTCTTAAATCAAAATAATAAATTGAGACATAGACAGCATTTATTATTAAATAAAGAGCATTCTTTAAAAGTTTTTTGTTCTTTCAACTTCTTTTACATATTAAAAAAGCTAAAGTAAAATATAGAATTAACACATTAATGTGCAGATTAAGATAACAAAGGCATAAAAAACTGAACTGTGGCTTTAATGGGAACAAACAAAATCATAAACAAGTTAGCATTCCATAAGGACATCTTGGTACTAGATATATATATATATATATTTAAGGCTTGGTGCACGGATTCATGCACCAGTAAGGTCCCTGTGGGGATCGAGCCAAAACTGGCTCTCCGACATTCCCCAAGGGGTCCTGGATTGCAAGAGGGCACAGGCCAGGCAGAGGGACCCCACCAGTGCATGATTAGGGCCGGGGAGGGACCGTGGGAAGGCTCCAGGGCATGTCCGGCCCCCCCTTGCCCAGTCCCAATCGGCTGGACCCCAGCAGTAAGCATAACCTACCAGTCTGAGTGTCTGCCCCCTGGTGGACGGTGCGCACCATAGTGATTGGTTGGATGGTCAAATGAACGGTAGATACTTAGCATATCAGGCTTTTATTATATAGGATTTTAAATGTGTCAAATCCATAGAAATTATGGTTCAATTTATTTCATCAATATTTATTATACATAGTTAGTCCTTACAAATTCACAGCAGAAATTTTGAGAAATTTGGTCTGTCCATCTTGAGAAAGTTCTGCTTTTTTAGTACCAGTATCTTGTGATGACTGTTCTTATGTGATTAAAACAGAAAAGGGGAACCTATGACCTAATAGTTTCATTTCTTCCTAGCAAATGTCAATGTTTTCTTTTGTTTTTGAGCCACCTCAGTTACTTTATACATAACTCACAGTCCACTACTTCTGCACTATTCATTGAAGTAATTGTATTAGAAGTTCTTTGCTGAGAAAGGAAAATATTAGAGACAAGATCTTTGTTTAGGAGAAGTTAGCAGTGGGAAATAGAGTGGGGTTGTGGCAGAAAAATTATAAGGTAGGGGAAAGCCTTGGATTAGGAGCTAAGGAAATTTGAGTTTTACTCTTTATCATATAAGTGCTATGAAACCATGGGCAAGTTATTTAAATCTTTATGACTGTCAGTTTCTTCATCTGCCAATAAAGACAATAAAATACTATCCTAAGTATCTGTATGAATCACAGAAACAGAAAACATTTTAAAGTGCTAAAACAGCATGTATTTATATAAGATAGACCTATTATTTGCAACTGGAAGGGAGAAGAAACTGAGCTAGTAAATAAATATATGCAAGAAAGATTCACTTTCTTTTTTTCTTGACACAGCATCAAAAGGTTGCTGAGCTCTTCTTCCGTGGAACACACAGCCTGGAGGATAGTTGTAAGTCTTTGTGGATACATGGGAGAGACCAGGAGATAGGAAGTAAATTCTGGCAACTTTACTCTTTAGATCCAGAAGCAGCGGCAGTCAGTTTGTTACCCATAAATCCTTAGGCGCCCTAAAAATTGGAGCACGCACTAATTTTTAAGGTTCATTGAATAGATATTCCTATAGCTGAAGTGAAAATGTAACTAGTCTCTAATCTTACCTATGAATCAATGCATGAGAATGCAGGTAGGCTAGGCCCTGCAAGGCACCATGAGTAATGGCAGCGATCTCCACTTCCTGAAGTGGTTTCTTGTGAACTGAGGAAGGAAAACACATTCAGGAGTACATGATCAGTTTCATGCCTCTCTTTATCTTATATAACTATACCAAACTGAACTACAGACTTTCTCAAATGACAAACTGGAAACACATTCATCTAAAGACACAAGATATATATTTTCTGTAGAACAGCAATAAATAATCAGAGAATAGAAGACTGAAGTATAAAAACAAACAAACACATTCAAACAAAATAAAACAAAGCCTGATATTTATGGTAATGAATTATTAATTTATTTGTCAGTTGCAAGTCAGTTGGCCAGGCCCAAAGTTACTAGTTTCTTTTGACATTATAGCCCGAGAGTGTTTTAGGTGGCATTATTCTCCTCTGCCCCGAAGCCATCTATCTCACTCCTCTAACTACAGGATTTCAATATTTGTGAGTGCAGCTAATAAGCAATTTATATTTAGAGATTAAAGATGATATTAGAGAGTTTTTTAATGTGAAATTTTAACAGTCTACGGTTATAATAGCATCTGCGGAGAACTGGGTCAGTATAAGTGTTAAATATTAATGTTTAATTTAATTCTACCTACCTCTCTTTCATACATAAACACAAATTTAATGTTTTTGGCTGCATATACTTCATCCGATTAGTAAACATTTCAGAAGTACCTGCCCAGGATGAACTATGAACTTAAAACAAAACAAAACGGTAGGAGGACTGCTAATCATGACTCAGATAGTTTTGGTGGCACCACAAAGTTTGCATAGCTTATGCACACAAGCCTTAAGTCTAAGTCATCATCTATGTGGTTTGCCCAAATTGAACTTTAATTTAGGAGCAGATAACATTCTGGTCAAGGTAAAACAGAAAGGAGGGGACTGTTTTGATTCTTACCTTCTAACAAATCAGAGGCTGAGCCTAAGCAATACTCCATCACCAACTGTAAGAGATTAAAACAATAAATAACCATAATAATGAACAAGAAACTGCTAAAACCAACTGGTCAACCCAGAACCTAAGAATACTAGAAGAATAAATACCCTGGCCTAACTGACCCCGGATTTAATTTTGGTCAACTGGCACTAATTGTTTTTTATAATTTTTATCAATTGTTATTGTTATCTCCTACTTGGAAATGGAATTAGTCTAAAACTCTTAGGGGACTGGGTATGGAAATACTGACTGGAAATGATCAAGTTGAAATCTCCAACTTATCTATTTACTACTATATTGTACATTATCTTGTTTCAAAAATGGATTTAAGGTGGCTTGCGCTATACTCCAAATTAAATTTTATAATTTGGAAACTGGCAACCAAATACATGAGCCAGTAAAAACTATACTAAGAAATAAAATTAAATAAAATAAGCCAATAATAAGTAGTAAATTCTTTATTTTCACATTTAAAAAGTGTTAAACAGCTGAAACTGGTTTGGCTCAGTGGATAGAGCGTCAGCCTGCGGACTGAAAGGTCCTGGGTTCGATTCCGGTCGGGGGCATGTACCTTGGTTGCGGGCACATCCCCAGTAGGGGGTGTGCAGGAGGCGGCTGATGGATGATTCTCTCTCATTGATGTTTCTAACTCTCTATCCCTCTCTCTTCCTCTCTGTAAAAAATCAATTAAAAAATATATATATTTAAAAAGTGTTAAACAGCTCTGGCCCAGTAGCTCAGTTCGTTAGAGCATCATCCTGATTTGATCCTCTGTCAGGGCACATATAAGAATCAACCAAGGAAGGTATAAATAAGCAGAACAACAAATCATTGTTGTGATCTCTCTTTCTCTTTCTCTATATCCACCCCTAAAATAAATCAATAATTTTATTTAAAAGTGCTAAGCAAGAAAATATTAAGTATTTTCATCTATGGAAACAAGATCATTTACTTCCATCTTCATTTAAAAAGAGAAAAAGAAACTATAGTTTAGAACTCAACCTAAAGATGTAGGTTGTATCATTGCATTAGCTCAGATTCCCAGGATATGAGCTATTTAAAGTAATTTGAAAATAATATTATTAAAATATTGCTATTTGCAATCTTGGGAGGTCTTTTAAAGGCAAAAATGAGAAAACTTTCTTTATTTCCATCTTAGATTTTTAGGTGTCCCAGACTACTGATTTGTGGCAAGGTCAGAACTGTGAATGCTCAGTGACCAGTCTCCACATACACACACAAGCATACATACTCCTACAAATCATTTTGTTATTCTAAAAAATGCCATATGCTCATTATAAAATACTAATTTCCTTAATTACCAAGACATAACCAATATTAATATTTATTAATATTCCTTTCATTTAAAAATTAGTACAAAACATATATCTATATTTCATGTACATGGTATGATCAAAATAACTTAGGAGAACATGAGGTAATATAATGTAATAATTCTATATTATATGTATAATACTACAGGCCCTAAGCATGAAATTTGTGCAAGGGGCTCGGTCCCTGCCTGCTGCAACTTCATCCAGAACGTTGTCCGAAGGATGTCTGGTCTAATTAGCATATTACACTTTTATTAGTATAGATTACATATCAACCTATCTCATTTTTCTAAATTATCCCAGTAGCAATGCAATGCAAGGTACATAATACATATAGTGATATATGTCATATACAATATACTGTATAATAATCAAGTTATATATCTCTGTACCTAAATCATTAAATTATGCATAATATTAAATGTGTAAATATATAAATTATTGTATTTCTAGAATAATTTAGAATATGAGGAACTTAAAAGTTTAAAGTTTAGAAATGTTATTATAGTTTTCAGCTTAACATTAAAAGTAAGCAGATTTAGCCTTAGCTTGTTTGGCTCAATGGATAAAGTGTCAACCTGTGGACTGAAAGGTCCCAGATTTGATTCTGGCCAAGGACACATGCCTGGGTTGCAGGCTCAATCTCCAGTAGAGGGTGTGCAAGAGGCAGCCAATCAATGATTCTCTCACATCATTGATGTTTCTATCTCTCTCCCTTCCTCTCTGAAATCAATAAAATATAAAAAAGTAAGCAGATTTATAAACATTAATTTTATTTCTTATTATGAAATGAGAGTCCACATAAGTGATTATTATAATGAAGGGTAGCCTTTTATATATGCATTATTTTTCAGCTACATTAAGGTATAATTGTTCTTTAATGAATTTTAACGGAAACATTTCTCAATTGTACCTGTACTTTTCTAATTTCTTCTTCTTTTTTTAAACAAGAGAAAAAACCAACAATTTAATTCAGAAGCACAGGAGAATCATGATGCTCAAATAATAAAACGAGGCTCCATACTTTAGCTTTCCGAACTTCTTCGTTATGGTCAAATTAGTCTGTGGCTGTTTGTAGGTGTGTCTCCAGCAGCTCAGTTCCTAAAACTTCTCCTAAGTAACCTATCAAATCTGTTGTAGACAGAGACCAGGTGACCAAGCTTATTAGCACTCTGTGTAATCTAAGAGTAAATAGATTTCAAATACGAGCTCAGAGGACTTTTCTGAAGACCTGAACTCATAAGATTGAACACTTGATACTGTAACATTCATTCTGTCTGCTCAAAATCCCTTTCTTGATTCCTTCAAGACTGTTGAGATTGCCAGAGAACTGATTTCCAGATCATGAGAAATGCCTCTGACCAATTTCACCTCAGATCAGAAACAATGGCTCTAGATATCTTAAGAGTTACTTGATCAGAAATGTTTAAGTATACTGTTTGATAGTCTAAATGGGAACAAAAATTCAATTCCCTAAGTGGAGATCATGTACAGGAAAGGACACAGTCCTGGTGAGCACTCAATAAATGATAGTTAAATTGGACTTTAAGTTAGAATGTGCAGTCTGAATAAAGTACAAAGTATAACATTTTATATACTGAACAGTACCCAACAGAAACACAATCATGCAAAAATACACTAAGACAGAGTGGAACAATAGATTATTTCATTTTAATTATTGCTTGGCCGTTTGGTAAAACTTAGGCATTAAAATACCAAAGCACAATCATGAACTATGCAGGAATTGTAGTGGGGAATGAAAAATGTCAAAGTAAAAATTTTAGAATGAGAATAGAAGGCCCTGCCCTTTACTTTCATAAATAAATCATAAAATCATGTTAACTTTCACCATTTCTGACTATTTATAGAATGCAATTTCCCATAGGCTAGATATCATTCTTACAGAATATATAGCATATGGCATATTCTAAAGCATTAACAAATGTTAAAGACTAATAACAAAAGTCAAATGGGACTGATAATTTTACAGATCAAAGAAATAAGAGGGAGAAAAAGAAAAAATTTAACAGAAAAAAATAAATAATAGAAGTCTTTCGACTTACCCAAGCAGTGTGCTCTTTCAAATAACAACCTTTGTATTCAATGGTGTTAGGGTGCTTCAACTGTCGTAAAAATTTGACTTCCTTAAGAATATCTTGCCATTTCTATTGAAGAAAACAAACATTATTATTCTAAAGCTTAAAATAGTATTTTATTATCAAGTAGACATACATCACGTTCTTTTTATTTTTTAAAGGAACAAAGTAAATGTTTAATAAACGAAGAAGCCATTTAATCGTATGCTACTTCTTTAAGTTTAGATATATGTAAATGTAAATCTAACATCAAATACATATTTAAATCCATTGTACTAACCCATCTATTCCACAAAACAGTTGACTGAGTTAGAATATTAGGAATGTTTAGAGTATGCTCCAGTAGGAGAGGGAAAAAGAATTGTGTGGCTTGTGTGCCTCAGGGGTTGAGTTAATGACCTTTGAACCAGGAGGTCACGGTTCAATTCCCAGTCAAGGCACATGCCTGGGTTGTACCCTCAATCCCCAATAGGGGGCATGCAGGAGGCAGCCAATCAATGATTCTCATCATTGATGTTTCTCTCTCTCTTCCTCTCTGAAATCAATAAAAAATACATTTTAAAAATGTTTAAAGAACTTTGTTTCTTCTGTCAATTTCATATTAACTTACTTATGTCAGTTTAGGTATTCAACTGTCTTTAACTTACCTCATGTGTCTGCTTCCCACTATAAGACATTTTCTTAACGGCCACCACTTCACTGGTGTGAGCATTTGTGGCCTATGTTAAGACAGAGAAGAAAAGTTAAAAAAAAAAAAAAAGAATGAATGATATTTCAGACAGTTTATCTTAAATATTTGACTAGAGAATTTAAATAACATTCTCACACTTCATTATCAGAATTTAAAGATAATCCAACTTTTGATAGGTTAGGTTGACATTTCCATCCCACTTTAAAGAACAGTTTATCTTAATCCCTTTCTGTATACATGTAAAGATTACACTATAAAAAAATTAGTGTTTAATAAAACATATTCATTCAAACAGAAACAAGTCATATTTCCAAAACTGGAAATATGTTGATCATATAGAACCTCCATCCATAGAGAACCAGTTAAATAAATATGGTACAGTTATATAATGAAATAACCATTGAAAGGTAGGATGAATAAAAAACTCTCACACAATTATTTAATTACAATTGTGATAAATGCAATAAAGTACAAGCACACGGTGTTAGGAGATCATTTAAAAAGTCTGAATTTAGTGCTGGAGGGCTGACCAGGAAAGGCTAACCTATGAATTTAACACTTTACCTGAAATCTGTAGGACAGACAAGAGTTAAAGAGGGCAGGGTTGCTATGTGCTGCGCTTTCTAAGTAGGAGCATACAGAAAGGCCTAAGGCAGGAAAAAGGGTGGCAGACAATGGAAATGCATTGGGCTCAACCTCAAGCTTATAACTTTTTACTGTTACCTTGACAGCAGTCAGTTGATATAGATACCACTGACTTGAATAACACCTATATTTCTGGGACTGGCTTTTCTGCAATGACTATTTGCCTGTATTGGAAATACCATTTAATTTGTAAAATAGACATTAAAGCCAAGAGTATTTTTCAAGTAATGCAATGTATAGAAGTCAAACTTTCTTAATCTGATCTATCTAAATGATTCTTTTCCATTACTTACAAAATAAACTGCTCCAAAACTTCCATGTCCGATCTCATGCAAACCGATAAAAAGTTCTTCAGGATCATCTTTGTAGAACAGATCAGCAATCTCTGGGTCCTTTGGCACCCCTTTAGGCATGATGACCAATACTTGCAAACGTTTTGCTTTCGATATCCCAATCAGCTTTATCTCTCATTGACAATTTTTTGGGGATAAATTTTTAGTACCTGTAGAAAAATTAAGTTTGACATTACCTTATTTCTAACACATTTTGTTGGGTGGCAATACAAATTGATATTAAAAAGTATCATGGTCTTATAACTCTGTAACAAAGACAAGTAACTCAAAAGAAAAATGGGCAAAAGATTTGAACAGACATTTCTCTAAAGATGTGCAAGTGGCCATTAACACATGAAAAAACATTCCACATCATTAGTCATTAGAAAAGAAAAATTAAAACAAGAGATACCTTTTAATACCCACTAGGATGGGTATTATAAAAAAGTCAGATATTAAGTATTGGTAAGAATGTGGAAAAATGGGAACTCTCTAACAGTGTTGGTGGGAGTGTAAAATAGTGCAGCCATTTTGGGAAACAGATAGGCAGTTCATCAAAAACTCAAACACAAAGTTGCATTTGACCCAGAAATCCTACTCCTAGGTATATAGCCAAGAGAAATGAAAACAGATGTCCACATAAAAATTTGTTCATAGATATTTATAGCAGCATTATTCATTATAGCCAGAAGATAGAAACAACCCAAATTTCCATTTGGTGAATTGAGTAAAAAAAATGTGGTCTATTCATACAATGGAGTATTATTCAGCCATAAAAACAAATGATGTACTGATACATGCTCCTACATGGATGAACCCAATAAACATGTTAAATGAAAAAATCCATATATTATGTGATTTCATTTATAAAATACTTCTAGAATAAGTAAATCTATAAATACAAAGTAGGTAACTGGTTGCCTAGGATTGGAGAAAAGGAGGGTTGGTGGAGATAACCCAAAAATATGGGCTTTCTTTAAAAGGGTGGTGAAAATGTCGTAAAATTAACTGTATGGTAGTACAACTTAAACTAAAACCCATTGTTTGTATACTTTAAATGAGTAAATTGTGTAATATAAAAATTATATCTCAATAAATCTGTTTTTAAAAAGCATTTTAGTTTAATTAATACTTAAATAATAACAGCTAACATTAATTAGACTTATTATGTATCAGGCAATACTAAATATCATAGATATAGATATAGATATATCCCCACTGCCTGAAATTTCTATAACCTTGCTCTGGATGCATCAGGGCAAGGCCTCAAATTATTCCAAAATGTTCTTGCAAGCACTGTAGGAAATGTACAGGGTCACCTCAGACCCAAACACGCTGGAGGCTTGCAGAATACCATATATATTATTTCTGTCAAACCCCACAACAAATCATAATGTAAGACTTTATTATTTTGATATTATGGAACAAACTAAGACTAAGGTGAAACCATTTCCCCATGGTCAGGAAGCAAGTATTTAGTCTATCGTATGACATAGTGATCTATGTATTTCCAGCAAATGGTGATCCACAGTACTCAGCTTTATTCACAAAATATTCAATAGTTTAAAATACATTTTGGTGATTAAAAAGATTTTAGTTCTCATAAATTTAGTTCATAGATCTTTCTGTTATTCCTAAAGGAAATCTTATAATATGTTTTGTTCTTCTTTGTGAACTTGGATTAGGCAAAGAAAAGCATAATCCAAGAAAAAAATTGATAAATTAGACTTCAAGATTAAAAAACTCGACAAAATGAAAACCCAATTTTTTTAAATGGGAAAAAATTAGAATAGACATTTCACTAAAATAATGAACAACATAAACTGATGAACAAAAACAGACCCAGAGACAGAGAAACATTGATCAGACCATCAAACCTCAGAGGGAAGGTAGGAGAGGGTGGGGGTAAGGGAGAAAGATCAACCAAAAGGCTTATATGCATGCATATAATTAATACTTAAATAATAACAGCTAACAATTAGTCAATGGACACAGACAACTGGGGGTAAGGGCATGAATGTGAGGTATGGGGGGCAGTAATGGGGAGATAAGGACATATATGTAACACCTTAATCAATAAAGAAATTTAAAAATAAATTATATGGATGGCAAATAAACAAAAGAAAATATGCTTAATACTATTCATCAGGAAGATAGAAATTAAACCCTAATGAAATACTGTAAAAACCTAGTAGAATGGCTACCATTGAAAAGACTAAGCATACCATGTGTTGGCAAGGATGTGAAGTAACTGGGTCTCTCATTCATTGCTTGCGGAAATGAAAAAATGGAACGAACACTTTGGAAAACAGTTTGGCAATTTCTTAAATAGTTAAACATACATCACCATCTGATGTAGCCATTCCATTCCTATGTATTTAGCCAAGAAAAATGAAAACATATGTCCAAACAAAGCACTGTACACAAATGTTCATGGCAGCTTTATTTTTAATAGCCAAAACTGGAAACAACCCAAATGTCCACCAACAGATGAATGGATAAACAATCTGTGGTAAATGCAGACAATGGAATGTAACTTAGCAATAAAATGGACTATATTGATACATGCTACAACATGGATGAATCTCAAAATAATTATGCTAAGTGAAAGAAGCCATATAAAAAAAGAATACATACTTTATGACTTCATTCATATAAAATTCTAGAAAACACACATTAACCTAACATGACAGAAATCACATTAGTGGCTGCCCAGGGAAAGGGTTGGGATGAGAAGAGAGAGAGAGAAGGAAGGAGTAAAATAGGGCATGAGAAAGCTTTGGGGGATGATGGACAAGTATATTCAATATGATGATAGCTTCATATATATATTTATTTATTAATATATAAGTGTAGAAATAGCTGTGAATAAATGAGAAAAAACAATAATTATAATTGAGAAAGATTTTAATGAATTATTAATAAATCTATTAGTGAATTCTTAAATGCATTGATAAATGAATTACTAAATATATGATATATTTAGAATTATATTTACATATAAGTGTGTTTAACATATTATGTTCTTGAAATATATTCAATTATTGTATGTAAAACATCAATAAGGTTGTTTTAAAAAGGAGGATACATTTTAAAGATGAAAGCAGATAGAGTGGGAGTGGTTCTTTAAAAATATTTGCCAGTTATTTTTGATATCAAGGAGGTAAACGCATACCTATACATACACCCACTCACACACTCAAAGGACATTAACACTAAATTTAAAAAAAGAAATAGCAGTGGCTATTTTTTATGAAACATGTATAATTTCACTAGAATTAAAGAAGTAAAAACTAAAATAATAAGACATCTAATTTCACCAACCAAATTATCAAAGTAATAGAAAATATACATTTGGGGGGGTATGGGCATAAGGATACATAACTGAAAGAACAGAATTGGTACAGTGTTTGACCCAGTAATATACTAATGGGAATTTACATGAGGCCATTTCTTTACTGTTCGTTTTGTTTTAGTAAAAGGCAGGGTATAAGCAGAGCATAGGAGAGATGCCTCAGTGAAGATGGGAAATATGGCTTCTTTAACATGTAAGTTTAAATGTTTTTGAAGGCTTATGTTTTATCTGAAGTAGGTGTTGGGATTTCAGGTAATCTTTAAATTTCCTTTTTTTTTTTTTTTGCTTATGTGTATTACTCCAACAAAAATTTTATTTCCAGAAAATAATTTGATAATAGAAATCAACTTGAGCTCATTTCTTTTAACCAAATAATTCTCCATTGTAAGCTATAACAGAATAATAAAAATCTATAAGGAAATAACTTGAAATTAAAAAACTTTATAAAACAAGATTTTATCCCAATTTTATTAATATTTTCCCTTTAGTACATTTTCCTTAGAAATATAATAAAAATTAATTATAGGGAAAAAAAAGCCCAAATGGCATGGCTCAGTGGTTAAGTGCTGACCTATGAGCCATGATGTCATAGTTAGGTTCCTAGTCAGGGCACAAGCCTGGGTTGCAGGCCCAATCCCCAGTAGGGGACCTGCAGGAGGCAGCTGGTCAATGATTATCTATCACTGATGTCTCAATTTCTTTCTTCTCCTTTTCTCTCTGAAATCCATAAAAATATATTTTTAAAAAAAGAACAACCAGAATGTACCACTTATTCCCATTTTATAGGAGAAAGCTAAGTTATGGATCTATATGGAGAATACCTTTTGGTGTACGGCACAAAATACACTGTATTGCTCAAATTCATTTTAGCATCAATCTTTTCTTCCCCTGTTGTAACTTCAGTGTTTTGTATTTATGATGCACCTATGGAAAGAGAAGAAAATACATAATTACAGGATCAAAATTGAAGGAGTAATAATCAATAACATGGTCATTTAAAATACTTACAAACGCAATATTACAAAGCTAAAATTTTTCCTTTAGCTGTTTTGGATGACAAATGTAAAAGGTAAAATTTTTACAACAGAGACACAGGCTATTCTTTCGCAAGCAATACCGGGAAAACAAATGTGTCACCAGATTTCAGAGTCTATATTGAGGCTTCCACTAGCTTGTTTGGGTCCAGGGAAACTCAATAGAGGCTACCAGCAGACAGGAGTAACCTGGCAGCACACAGTGATGCTACTGATTGTCTGTCAGTAAGGCTTACATTCTGAATTGCTTTTCCAGTACGCATCATGATTTACATTGACTCATCTATCTTCCCTTTTCTAGGCTCTCCTACAACCAATCTCCTGCATTTTGGAAGTAATGATTATCCTTTATTGTCCATTTAAAAAGCCCATGCCCAATGTAGACAATCTGGGAAATACATAATACTATGGGGAAAAAACCATAATCTTATCCAGGACAAACTCCATTAATATCTATTTGGTTTCTCCATTAAATGGCTCACTTGCACCGCACATTAACTTTGACTCTTCCTTTTCCCTTGCACCATTCTACTTCACTTATTTCTTTTTATGTGTTCTTCACTTTCCATTTCTGTTAGTATTCATTATCTCTTTCCTCTGCTTCTGCTCTCTCAGCCTCTTGTCTATCTTTCCCGGAATTCATCTTAAAAACACTATTACCATAATCACCTTCCTGAAGCACAGTTCAGATAACATCATATCTCTGCTCAAAATCCTTCAGTGTCTCCCTACGGCCTACTTTACCTAACTAACATTCAAAGCTGACCTCAAACCATTACTTTAACCTAAATTTTAAACTCTCTAATAAGGACGAAATGAATTACTGTGCAGCTAACTCTTCATACCTTTGTTTTTACTGACGCTGTTGCCTCTGCCTAGAATATCCAAATCCCAATCATCTTCACAGCCCAGCAAAGTGTCACCTCTTCTATAACACTTATCACTTTCTCCCTTTGCTTCAGTTTTAAATACACATGTATTAGCACTCTAACTGGATGACAAGTGCTTCTTCAGAGCAGGATACATGTCTAAACCTATGTTTTGATTAATCATCATATCCCCATGGAATGTTTAAAAAAATGGCTTTTTATTGATATACTAGTGGCCAAGTGCACAAAATTCGTGCACAGAGGGTGGGTGTCCCTCAGCCCGGCCTGCATCCTCTCCAATCTGGAACCCCTCTCACAATCTGGGACCACTGGCTCCTAACCGCTCACCTGCATGCCTGCTTGAATGCCCCTAACCACTCTGGCTGCTGGCCTGTTTGCCCCCAACTGTCCCCCCTTTCTGGCTGATTACCCCCAACAATTGCCCCCAACTAACGCCCCCTCTTGGCAGCCTGCTCACCCTCAACTCCATCCTTTGCTCACCCTCAACTGCCCTCCCCTCCTGGCCTGATCACCCCTAACTGATCAGACCTGCAACCATGGCTTTATCAGGAAGGATGTCCAGGAAAGTCTCTCGGAAGGTCTCCCAGTCTAATTAGCATATTAGCCTTTTATTAGTATAGATTATTAGTATAGATAGAGACCTGAACCATGGGTGGGGCTGGCTGGTCTGCCCTGAAGGGGCTCCCGGATCAGAGTGGGGGTTCCCTTAGGGAGTGTGTCTGGCCTGGGCGAGGGAATGATGCCCGTTTGCAGGCTGGCCATGCCCCCATTGGGGTGAGGGTCCCCGCTGGGGGTGTGTGGCTGACCCGGGCGAGGGGCTGAGGGCTGTTTGGGGGGCAGTTTGCTGGCCAGCCAAGCCCCCGACTTTGTAAAGACATCTGGAAGGTCTCTGAAAGGTCTCCTGGTCTAATTAGCATATTACTATTTTATTAGAATAATTCACATGCCATACAATTCACAACATTTTCACTACCACAAAAAGAAGTCCCTTACCCTTTAGCTATCACCCTCCTGTCTCATCCCTAAGCAACCACTAATCTACTTCCTATCTCTATAGATGTCACTGTTCTGGATATTCCATATAAATGGACGTATATAATGATGCTATTATAATCATTTGTGTACAAGTTTTTGTGTGAAGATACATTTCCTCTTGATTAAATACCTAGGAGTTGAATACTTGGCCCCGGGCACCTTTATATCACAGATACTCTCTAAAAATCTGCTAAAATATTCTTCCCTTTTTTCCATCCCAATTTTATACTAAAAATTATCTTTCAATTTATTCTTCCCTCAAAATATGAAAAAGAACACTTTTCCTTCCAAGAGGACAGCATTTTAAGAATTAACTGAAGATGAAATAATGTGCATGAAATTATTTTCCCCCCTCTTCCTTGACCACCTTGAAACTCAGGTATTGTATTTATAGTGAGAACTTAGAACTCTGCCAAGAATGTAGTATTTCCGGTCTTAGGCCCTTAGGCCAACTGAACAATCCAGCTAGCTTATAGTAGAAGATTGCATCAGAGATGTGCAACTGAAATAATCTTCTTCATTCTTTATTCTAAGAAAGGGAAATCTTCCAACAATAATAAATAAATTATTTTTCACAGTCATTGTGACTTCATATAAGAAGGGCCACTTGATAGGGAATAGAAATGCAAATATTTTAAATAATTTCCCTTTGCCCAGCATCTTTCAAGAAAAAGGTTTCACAGAAGATCTTAGTTGTCTTAATGTTGTAATCATACTGCAACAATAAATCTGGAGCCAACTAGTTTGAAAAACCCACAATATTTTGGCATTAGGGAATAAGAATCATACTATTTCATCTGTGAAAGAGCTTTAAAGATTAGGCCTTTCAACTCTTTTTTATTAAATTAAATAGCAGAAAAGTTAAATATCAAATCACAGCTATGTAGTAGTATTACCACACATTAAAATCCAGGTCTCCTGATTGCTCACCCCAGAAAACTGTTCTGAAAACAGTTTTGTTGTCTAAATCAGACTTCAGAACAGCTAACAGTTTCCTATTTTTGCCCATAATTTAAAGAGTGATCAAGAAAAGTTTGACTTAATATAAGATTGGACTTCCATGTCATCATTTCTCTAAAGGGACTCATAACACTTGAATATATAGTGGTGGATTCAGTTCTTAAGGGGATGAAAGAGTAAGCAAATTTGGGGATCTCTTTAAGAAAAAAAAAATTTTTTTGGGGGGGGAGGCAATGGTAAGCTATGTAACACATATAATACCTTAATAAATAAAAAATAAATTTTTTTTTTTTTTTTTACCAAATTCTCACACAAAAATAGGTATAGCTGACAGAGTGGATCAACTGATTGGAATAGTGTCCCATACACCAAAAGATTGCCATTAGATTCCCAGTCAGGACACATTACCAGGTTGCAGGGTTGATCTCCAATTGGGGCACTTGTGGGAGCAAACCGATTGATGTTTCCCTCTCACATTCATCTCTCTCTCTCTCTCTCTCTCTCTCTCTCTCTCTCAAAACCAATAAAAAAATATTAAAAACAAAACAAAACAGGAATAGGGCCTCAGAATGGGCTGGTATAAATGAGGAGCTCTCAAACTAAACCTTCACAGTAAGTTAGCCTGTGCAAATTCCCATGATTTCATTCGTTATCTTGCTCCCAGAAGGTAGGTGCAGCCAGGTAACATCTTCATTTTACACCAGTGAAAAGTGAAGTAAAAATAGGTTATATGACTTTTTCAAAGTCAAGACTAGTCTAGGAGCTTCCCTCCTCTATCTATAATACAACCTCCCGTACAGATGTGAAGAGAACTGTCTCTATAGAAAGAAACAGAACTGTTTGGGTTAGTTGTTATTACTGTCTGTCACTAATATTTAAGTGATATCTGAGATTAAAAAAAAACCCCTGTTTATGGTACTTTTTCTTTGAAAATGAAAATAGATGATAGTTGATTTTTATGCCGCTAATTACATATGCCTATTGTGATCATCTATCATTCCATTTGAGAACTGGAAAGGGACCTTAATGATGAACTAATTTCTACTTAGCAAATAATGCAGAAGTGGTTGGGGATTACTGATTACCATATTAATTGTAACCTTTAGGCTACTCCTGGGTCAACTGACATTAAATAAAAACATATGTACACATCATAGAAAAAGAATTAGAAGAATACAGACCATAATGTTAATAATGATTATTTTAGGGTATTAAGAATATAGGCATTTTCTTTTCTTTTTTAAAAAAATGTTTTTTTATTTTCTGCATTTTCTCCCTTGACCATTTATCACTTTATTTTATTTTTAATTTTTTAAAATATATTTTATTGATTTTTTACAGAGAGGAAGGGAAAGGGATAGAGAGCTAGAAACGTCGATGAGAGAGAAACATCAACCAGCTGCCTCCTGCACATCCCCTACTGGAGATGTGCCCGCAACCAAGGTACATGCCCTTGACGGGAATTGAACCTGGGACCTTCCAGTCCACAGGCTGACGCTCTATCCACTGAGCCAAACCCGTTTCGGCACTTTATTTTTTTTTAAATATAGTTTATTGATTTTTTTTTTACAGAGAAGAAGGGGTAGGGATAGAAAGCTAGAAACATCGATGAGAGAGAAATCAACTGCCTTCTACACACCCCCTACTGAGGATATGCCCACAACCAAGGTACATGCCCTTGACCGGAATTGAATCCTGGACGCCTCAGTCTGCAGGCCAATGCACTATCCACTGAGCCAAATCAGCCAGGGCCATTTATCACTTTATAATGAAAAAAGTTAACATATTTTTAAAAGACTAAATTAGAATAGAAGGTGACTAGAACAGGGAGATCAAATTAGGGCTACCCAACCAGGATGATCATCTTATTCCAGAATGTTGGCAATAAAATTGAAGGCAGAAGGCAGATACCATGCCATGGCTTCAGAATCTGGATGCAAAAAAAAAAAAAAAAAAAAAATATATATATATATATATATATATATATATATATATATATAACCCTAATATGCAAATAGACCAAACGTCCGAACAACCGAACTGGTCACTATGATGTGTGCTGACCACCAGAGGGCACTCACAGAACATGGCAGATGTCAGCAACAGACAGCAGAGAGGGGGACATGGTGGGCATTGGCCACAGTGGGATGGTGGAGCAGGTGAGTAGGGGCCTTCACTACAAACTGGAATTCAGGAAAAATAACATAGCCAGAAATTCAGATCTAGAATTATTTGTTTAAAGTAGATAAGAAACTCAAGAAGGAACCATGGTAATTGGGGCCAAGAATGCAGTGAGAAGAGAGCTAAGAAGAAAATCTTTGGAAAATATTCCAAAGTTGAATTATTAGTGGTGGTAGGTAAGTGTAAAATGTAATATTATATTTCTATAATTAAGCATTCACTCCATTTTACATATAATCAAAAGGTTAAAATAACTTCCCTAAGTTTAACAAATTGAGATGAATAGTCAAATACTATCAGAAATAAAATTTAAAATTTTATATGACTCCGCCTTTCGCTTCATGTCAATTATTAAACAAAAGATCCCTTGTCTTTGTCTATGAAAAAATATATATATATTTAAAAAAATATGTGCAGCCCTGCTGGAGTGGCTCAGTGGCTGAACATTCACCCGTGAACCAGGAGATCATAGTTCATTTCCTGGTTAGGGCACATGCCTGGGTTTCAGCCTTAATCTCCAGTGGGGGACCTGCCAGACAAAGCTGATCAATGATTCTCTTTCATCATTGATGTTTCTATCTCTCTCTCCCTCTTCCTTCCTCTCTCTGAAAATCAATAAAAACATTTTTTTTAAAAAGTGCATCAATAATAAAATGAACCAGTTGACTTTTTTCCTGGTCTTGGGGCTACTCAAGACTGTTTCTAAGTTCCATTTTAACTCTAAAAGTCTATGATGTTTGATTTTTAAATCTTTTATTCAGATTCACACACACAAAATGCCCTGAGTTCAAGGTATGTAAAATTCCCAGCAATCAATTTCATTGAATTGTCCAAAGTAAAATAAAAGAAAAACCCAAGATATAACTTCTACAAATTTTATCTCCCATTGATCACCAAATATGTGAAGGCACTGTGAGAGCTCTGTATTTATAACGTTTATAAAGTGCCAGGCTCTGGAGATAATAGAACATGCAGAAATAAGAACTTGGAAATAAACCTTCTTACAGCTAATGAAGAATTACCTGACATGCAGTTTTTCTAAAATGTCACAGCTATTAGCAAGTTTTTTGGTTGTTGCTTGTTTGGGGCCACTCATTCTCTCCTGTCTCCACTTTGTTACTCTGAAAATAACATTTTTTTCTTAAGCACAGTCAGATTTAGGAACCCCAAAACTTCAAAATTAAGTAATATATACTTACATTTAAATTTACTTTTTTAGAAAAAGGTCTGCTTGGCCTTCACTATGAACTGAATTCAGATTTTGAAACTCTAACCCCCAATGTGATTCTATTTGGAGATAGGGGAGGTAATTAAAGTTAAATGAGGTCATTAAGGGTTGGGCCCTAATTCATTAGGATTAATGGCTTTTTTAGAGAAGAAAGAGAAGAGATCTCTCTCCCCCACTCACCTCATACATGCAAGAGGAAAGGCCTGTGAGCACAGCTCCAGAAGGCAGTCACCCTGCAAGCCAGAAAGGAGGAGCTCACCAGGAACCTAATCAGTTGGCACCTTGGTCTTGGACTTCCCAGCCTCCAGAAAGGCGAGAAAATACATTTCTGTGTTTAAACCACTTAGTCTGAAATATTTTGATACAGCAGACTGAGAGACTAAGATAGAGCCTCCTTAAATTTTTGAACAAAAATGTGGACAATTTTCAAATGATTACTAAATTAGTAGCCAAAAGGTATTCTTTTTTAGGTAGCTAGAAAAGCTATACTTTGATAATTATTCTCCTTTCAAAAATATATCTTGATAATTCAAAGAATTGGGTATAAATGATATTCTTTGAAATAGAAGAAAAAATTTATAATTGTCTCCACCCAATAACTTACAAAGCACACATAAAGTAACTAGAGTACACATACTTGGTTAAGGGTAAAATCTTGACCTAAAATCTGTTTCCAAAGACTCTTTACATTTATTTGATCTTTCAACAATACTGCCTCTGAATATGAACCTCAGATGTTTAAATTCTGCAAGATATAAGTGATTACAAGTATTTTCTTGTTCAGGTATTTAAAGAAATTTTTTTTCATTCTTGAGTAATTAACTTTAAAGTTAGAAGCTGAATGAACCCTAATAGCTCTCTATAGTGCTGCCTGATTTTAAAAACTTTTTATAGCTGTTTATGAATGAAAATCATCCTCTACTACTGCTTGCATTATCAAACTAAAAAAAAATCTGACCATGCCATTCTACAGTTTAAAACCCTTTAATCCCACCAGGTACAGGTTGTCTCTGGATGGCAAATGTGATCTGCTCCTTGTCTGCTCTTGAACCTGTCCTTAGGGATTCTGAGGCCTCACATTGGGCACCTCAGCTATCTCAAAGTACTTCCTTGGGATGTGAAGAAGTACCGGTTGGCAACCCCTTTCTTCTCCCTAGCTCACTAGAATTTGTTCAAGAATCTGCTTACATAACACCACTCCAGGGAAACTTTCTTGACGCTCTCTTAAACTGGGTGCGTTATTTTCCTTTCTGTCCCATAGAAAGGTGCTGTAAACATTCCCCTCCCCACCAAGTTGGAAACATGTGTCTTTTAATTAGTGTCACTCATTGAGATGTAAACATTTCTTAAATACACAGTTCAAACACAAGATTTAGGTTGTCTTAGGTAGGACCATATTAGGACCATATGCTGATAAAAGGCAGGGATCATATTTATATCACTAGTGTTGAACATACTAGCTACACATGATATGTGTCCAAAAATGCTGTTCAATTACACTAATTCATATATAAAATGCATTAAGGTATTTTTAACTTAAGGAATATTATGGTACATAATTTTGTTAAGCAAAAAACTATCACTGTGTTTTTTAAAAAATTACTATTTCTACAAGTTGCTTTAGTTAAAGTGGTTTTGACCTTTATTTTAGAAATGTATTATTTTATTGAATAATATGGTTCCCAAATGTCAGTAATTTCAGAATTATCAGCACTCACAACTTACTTGTTTAAGAATCTATTTCTTTCAAAGAGTGTCTTAAAGAAGTGGCATTTTATATCATCCCATTTAAACATTTAGAAACCCATTTGGAGTCTGAGTCTATATGATTAGTTTTTAAACATTGAAATACAACCTATATTACACATTAAATGAAAATTTAATCCTGCTCTACAATATTTCTTCTATGTGGACAGTCATAATACATAGTATCCTTGCATTAAATAGTTTAGAATTCACTACTGAAGCCTGTTTTCAGTCAGCAAAGCTAAATATCACTTATATTGGTTTATATGCATTCATATGTGTTGTAGCTAATCCTATATAATGAAGGGCTAATATATAAGTTGTCTCCTTGACCGGGAGTTTGATCAGGAGTTCAACGAGGGGGCGGGGCCAGCTGGCCAACCACCTGAGTCCCTTCCCACCAGGTAGGGAGGACCAGCCGGACCCCACCTGTGCATGAATTCATGCACTGGGCCTCTAGTATCATAATAACTGTTTACTGTGAATATATTTTGTTCCTCAACTAGAAAGTGTTCCTGATCTTTTCCTCCATACAGAGTGATCCTTCTCTACTGCTTCTAAGCAGCTCCTGAGTGTGATTTTTAAATATATGGATTTCAACTTAATTCCTAATTCATTTCACAAATATTTATTTAGTGCCTACTATGTGCCAGTCTAGGCACCGAGGGGAAAAAAGCCCTAGTCACTTCAAGAAGCTAAACAAACCTGCCTACCCTGAGGTGCTACAATTTTGGCAGAGAGAGACAATTAACAATAAGATGGTAAAGTAAATCACTGTAGTAAAAGAATGATGAGCACTTTGGAAACAGAAAAACAGAGCAAAAAGAAAAAAAGAAAAAAAAAGAAAGAAAGAAAGAAAAAGAAAAACAGAGCAGCATGGGGATCAGAAATGTCATGGAGTCAAGTTGCAATTTTAAATTGGGTGATCAGGACAGACCTCCTCATTGAGGTGATTTTTTAACTTTCTCAAATTTGGAAGGAGATGCAGGAGGCGCAATACCTAGGGGGAAAGTTTTCTATGCAGAGGGCATAGCTAGTATGAAGGCCCCGGGGTATATGGCTGGAGCAGAGGGAGCAAAGGGTAAGCAGTGGGAGACAAGACCAGAGCAGAAAAGGGGAGAGGAGCAGGTCATACAGGATCTTAGAGATTACTGGAAGGATTCTGGTTTTTACCCTGAGAGTGAGCCACTGCAGGGTTTTGAGAAGCATCACAATCTAACTTAAATGTAAGGGATAACTCTGTTACTTTGAGACTAAACTGAGGGACAACGTAAAAGCAGGGAGTCCAGTTAGAAGGCTACTGTAATAACTCGGGTGATTATAATGATGAGATTATGGTGGCTTAAACTAAAGAAATAGCAGTGAAAGTGGCGATAACAGATTATGATTGCATAATTTAAATAATAAACTGTACCCATATATAATGTACAATCTGATAAGTTTTATCAGGTGTATATGCTTATGAAACCATCACCACAATCAAGGGAACATTTGCATCCTTCAAAAGTTTCCTTTTGCTGTTATTTTAGTCTCTTTCCTCCAACTCTGGTTCCCCAAACAAACACTGACCTGCTCTCTGTCACTATAGGTTAGTTAGCATTTTTTAGTTTCATGCAAATGTAATTATACAGGATATACTGTATATATTCTTTCATATATACAGTATATCCTGTATTGTGACTGACTTTTGTCATTGTATTGTGATTTTTGAAAGATGAACTAGAGGGGCTGGAGAACAGGACACAGGCTTTATTGAGGAGAAGACCCTGCCAGGCTGCCTGCCAGAGGGGAAAGGCACATGATTAGAGACCTAGGGACTTAGGAATTGGGGGCTTAGGGTATTTGGCAGTGCTGATTGGTGGTTCAATGTACAGTCCACATAAGGTGCCTGGTTAGGTGCTCAGGAATGTTCGGACTGCAGGTGAAGTTTACATCATTCTCCGTCCATCAATTGGGGGAAGGGAGGATCTCTCAATTTTGAGATTCATCCATGTTGTTGTATAACAAGCACTGGATTTGCTGATAGATACTCATTTGTTTATATTGAGGATATTAAAGAAAAAGAGTCATTTAGAATGGTTTCAAGGCTTTTAGTTGAAGAAAAATGGAAAAAATGGAACTGCCATCAACTGAGAATGAAAATGGTCAGGAGGAAAAGGCTAGGGAAAGATTATCCAGGTGGAGTTAGTCAGTCACTTTCAAGTTAAAAAAGTGGGAGGAATGGGCATAAGATCATTAACATAGGCAGAAGCTAATACATTATCTTCATGTTCCAATTGAGACAGATCTCCTAGAATGCCCTGGTATGAAATATATTCTGGAAAATGACCAAATAATTTTTGGCAGTTCCGTGTGTGTGTGTGTGTGTGTGTGTGTGTGTGTGTGTGTGTGTGCGTGTTAGATACTTCAGGGAAATGAAAAAGAGAAAGTGATAAAAGCAAAAATGGCTAAAACTTAAAACTTGGTGAATCTAGGTAAAAGGTGTATCTTATCTGAATCTTATAACTTTTCTGTATGCTTGGAAAAAAAGAAATGAGATGGGAAGACCAACAGTCACCTCTCTTATTTAACAGCAGTTTAATTTTGACTGACAAATAACATCTTAGGCCATCCATTTAACCTCTATACCGCAATTTATTTTCCTGTAAGATGGGTGACATTTTTATTGTCTTCACAGAAAAGGTATACAACAGTTAATTGTTCTACATGTATGTTAAAGTGTTTTAAAATGCCAAAGTATTAATTGTGATTGAAAAAGAGACTACATAGCAGACCTGACAGGTGTGACAGGCTCAGTGACCAAAGTAACCACACTTGATGATAAATTCCCAACTGGGTAGGTCATGGTGCGTAGCCAAGCCCCAGGCCTATAGCTTCCTTAGTAGAAGGTTAATCTGTACCTTAATAGAGCCTGCCCATTGTTCTTGTGCATACTGGATAACATACCTTTGAAATGCCAGAGTAATCTTCATTTCCAGATGCCTTAGAGGCATAACCATCCTAAGGAGAGAGCAGGTGCACCAAAACTCATTGCTATCTTGTTGCCTGCATACCACCCCTATTTACTGCAATGTTAAACGTTAACTACCTTGCACCCATCAATGTAAAAGAAGTATGTATCTCTTTATTTCGCTTTTTGTCCAATCCCAAAGATTTCCCTCTCCCCTCTTTACTTTCTCCCACCTCCTTGATCCACCACCGATGGATTTCATACCATTAGCTAAATAAAGAGATGTCACACTATGACAACTATTAATCAAATGCCATGATGCTAACCTTTACACGATCGGCCCTTCCTAATTTCCTGACTGCATTCCATGTCATTCTCTGCTCTTTTTTAGCCACACTTCAGTCACAGTGGCTTTCTTTTCCTTCCTCAGAGCTTCACAGGGCTTCTTCCTGACTTTGAGATCCCTGTGCAGATGTTGCCACCTAAAGAGGCCCTCCCAGACCATCCTTATTAAAGTACAATTTCTCCCTCTCAATGACCATCATCACTCTGTTTACTTTACATCACAGAACTTGAGTTTATCTGACATGATTTCATTTACATATTTGTTTGCATTTTTGTTGTTTCTCTCCCAGTCTTTCCTATTCACTGCTATTATTCTCTCAACAAATATTTTTTAAAAGAATAAAAGGAGATACCCAAATTAGGTTTTTTATACTGGAATCAATTGCATGGTAAAAGGTGATCTGCAAAATCCTATTAAGAACCCCAAAGTAATAGTATCTCTTCAGACAAAGCACACTGTTTAAAGTATAACAAAAATGTAATAATATTCAGGGATATAGATAACACAGTTGGTAATGTCAGGTTATATGACCAAATATGAGGTGCTTTTTATTTTAATGCAAACTATTTCTCAGAAACAGGGAGTTACTCCATATTTTAATCCTTCCTTACAAAGTCTCTCAAATAACCACAGTTTCTTTTGAACAATAAATTATTACTAGTAATTGGTGAAGACATATTAGCCTGAAATGACCCAATAAATGATACTTGGGATGCTACAGAGGTTACTAAAAATAAAAGGAAAGTTTAGCAACTATGCTTGAGTGTTATCAAATTGTTAAGTACTACATTGGTGATTCTCAAACTTTGATGTGCTTCAGTCTCCTGATTATCTTATTGAAATGCAGACTTTGAGTATCAATAGGTTGGGGTCAGAGATTCTGGATTTCTAAGCTCCCAGGCCACTGTTAATGGTCCATGGACTGACTACACTGTGAATCTCAAGGCACAAAGTTGTAAACAAGGTTCTTCTTTCACTGAATTTTTATGATTTTAAAATTTATATTTACATTAATAGGAAAGGAGAAGAGCAGGCTTGGCAACTGAAAGCTGCAAAGGAGAAGGGGACTTTTTTTTTATGAAGTCTTTTTTTTATTTTATTGGTTTTTTACAGAGAGGAAGGCAGAGAGGTAGAGAGTTAGAAACATAGATGAGAGAGAGTCATCGATCAGCTGCCTCTTGCATACACCCTACTGGTACATGGAACCAAGGTACATGCCCTTGACCAGAATCGAACCCGGGACCTTTCAGTCCGCAGACAGACACTCTACCGCTGAGCCAAACCAGTTTCAGCGAGAAAGGGACTTTTAATAAAGTATTTATTATTATGAATTTATCCTTGTATCTTCCATAAATTCAAGTTCATGTTTATAAAACTAGACTTTTTTCAAAGCACCACCTTTAATCAGAATCAACTTAAGTAAAAAAGAAAAAAAAATTACAATTTAAAAACTCCATTCTCTACTTTCCAATGCTCCACATAATTTCATTTTCATCAGTATACATAGAAGTATTTAAATTAGAGAAGGAGCACTAATTCTGGTAATAAAATTTATGCAATTTTAATAGTAAAATATATTTTGTTTCCTCTTTTGAAATTTTGCCATTTCTCAGTAGTTACTAACCTGTACTATAATTTTTAAATACATAGGTTATTCCGGTCCTAGTTTTTTGAAAGATCAAGTAGTTAAAGATTATGTAAGATTAAATTCAAAGAATAATTAAACAAAAAAAGTTAAGACAGACTTAAAATAGGATCCTTCAAATATATAAAACATTAAAATCTTCTCAAATCTTTGAAAATATCAACTTGATTTAGCACTGCTTTTCCTCCCTTCATATAGTTAAACTTTCTCAGTATAATGCAAAACACTCAAAACCTTTTGCTTTTTACAGCTGTCTTGAGATAAGAATATAATATCCATTTTTTTAAAAAGGTATTTGCTCATAATGACAAATCAAAAAGTGGTTCAAAATGTGTTTTGAGGTGCTTTTTATGGGTCTAAGTACTTATGAATTCTCACAATTTTGGGAACTATTATTTTATTTTTTTTCATATAAATTTTTTTATTAAGGTATTATATGTGTATATATCTTTCCATTGGCCCCTCCCCCATTCCCATACATGCCCTCCCACCGAGTTTTTCGTTCATTGGTTATGCTTATATGCATGCATACAAGTCCTTCAGTTGATCTCTTATCTCCCCCAGATCTCTCTATCCTCCCCACTGTAATTTGACAGTCTGTTTTCCTGTCTCTGTATCTATCTTTTTGTTCATCAGTTTATAATGTTCCTTATTATCCATAAATGAGTGAGGTCATGTGGTATTTCTCTTTCATTGACTGGCTTATTTCACTCAGCATGATGCTCTCCAATTCCATTCAGGTTACTGCAAATGATAAGAATTCCTTCTTTTTTTATAGCAGCATAGTGTTCCATTGTGTAGATGTACCATAGTTTTCTGATCCATTCATCTGCTGACGGGCACCTAGGCTGTTTCCAAATCCTAGCTATTGTAAATTATGCTATGAACATAGGGGTGCATATCTCCTTTCTGATTGGTGTTTCTGGTTTCTTAGAATATATTCCTAGGAGTGGGATTACTGGGTTGAATGGGAGTTCCATTTTCAGTTTTTTTATGAAACTCCATACTGTTCTCCACAGTGGTTGCACCAGTCTGCATTTCCACCAGCAGTGCACGAGGGTTCCTTTTTCTCCGCAACCTCACCAACACTTGTCGTTTGTTGATGATAGCCATTCTGACAGGTGTGAGATGGTACCGCATTGTTGTTTTGATTTGCATCTCTCTGTAAACTATTATTAATAAAGGTCTATTTGTGCTCAGTTTAAATTACCAAAAGTTTGTGTGTGTTTTTTTTAATTTAAGTGTTTATTCTTTGTGGTTGACAACTAGGATAACTCCCAGCTACAACATAAATGCATTCCTACAAGTCTCTGTTGAAGGAATCAAGCTGTTTTGATA
The DNA here is from genome assembly GCA_963924515.1 of Vespertilio murinus. Classification (NCBI taxonomy): domain Eukaryota; kingdom Metazoa; phylum Chordata; class Mammalia; order Chiroptera; family Vespertilionidae; genus Vespertilio; species Vespertilio murinus. The sequence continues at coordinate 4,888,454 of OZ004720.1, read as the reverse complement.
GAGCTCAATTTGAGGACAGTGGGTATTTTTTTTTTGCTTTCTTTTCCACCCACCCCCTTAACTCTGCATTTAAGTCTAATGTGTACAAATCAAGCAGGATTTCTGGGCAAGAGCCCTTTCAGGATGGTATGAATTGCTTCTGTGCTGGTTCTAGAATATCAGCTGGGAAACATCATCAAAGGAAATCAAGGCGATTCCTCAGCTGATAAGGAATTTGTAAAGAATCTCTTTAGAACTGGAAACAGCAAGCTCAGTAATGCAAATGCCTCATGTTCATCGGAACAACAGTCCCCTCATTTACTATTCAGTGAAGGCTGAAAGAACGGGACCAAAGGCTCTAGGGTTGGAAGGTGTAAAAGAAAGTCTCTCTTCTGCTCAGCACTTGGGCAGGAATGATACTGAATTGGCATCTGTCTGAGTGGTAACTTCCAAAAGTCTGAGAAAGTAAAAGTGAGCTGAATATCAAGCGATAGAAAGAGATAATTCTGAGAGACTGTTTGTGTATGGTTGGGAATTGAGTACCAGAGAGATGAGGATTAAGCATAGTGAGCAAAACACAAAGCTAAAACTCAGTTTAAATAAGGATGAACTCATAGCATGTTAATTTTCTAAATAATCTCGCCACATTAAATACACACATTCAAGTTTTTTTCATTATATTGAAGGATGTTTTCCAGATTGTTCTTTTCTTCCGGAATTCTGCTATTTCTTTTTTTTTTTTTTAATAAATCTTTATTGTTCATATTATTACAAATGTTCCTCATCCCCCCCCCCCCATTGGTCCCCTACACCAAGTTTCCATTCAATTCTCTGCCCTTTCCCCATCCCCCATTGTCCTCATCCATAGGTGCAGTTTATGTTCAGTCTCTTCCCGCCCCACCCCACTCCCCATTTCCCTGAGAATCATCAGTCCACTCCCCTTCCATACCTCTGATTCTATTATATTCACCAGTTAATATTGTTCATCATGATTTTTACTTCCCTTGGTTTTTAGACTCACTTGTTGATAGCTACGTGTTTGTTTATAATTTTTATCTTTATTTTCTTCCTCTTCCTAAAGAAACCCTTTTAGCAATTCATATAATTCTGGCTTGGCAGTGATGAATTCCTTTAGCTTAAATTTATTTGTGAAGCTCTTTATCTGGCCTTCGATTCTGAGTGATAACTTTGCTGGGTAGAGTATTTTTGGATGTAGGTTCTTGTTGTTCAGCACCTTGAATATTTCTTGCCATTCCCGTCTGGCCTGCATGGTTTCTGTTGAGAAATCAGCTGACAGTCGTATGGGTGCCCCTTTATAGGTAACTACCTGCTTTTGTCTTGCTGCTTTTAATATTCTCTCTTTGTCTTTAGCTCTTGGAATTTTAATTATGATGTGTCTTGGTGTGGTTCTTTTTGGATTCCTTTTGTTTGGGGTTCTGTGTGCTTCCTGGACGTATAAGTCTATTTCTTTCACCAGGTGGGGGAAGTTTTCTGTCACTATTTCTTTCAATATGTTTTCGGTATCTTGCTTTCTGTCATCTTCTGGGATGCCCATAATTCTGATGTTGGTTCGCTTGAAGTTGTCCCAGAGGTTTCTTACATTATCTTCAACTTTCTGGATTCTCTTGTCTTCTTGCTTCTGTGGAGGAGTGTCCTCTGGCTCTTTGTGTTCCAAATCTTGGACTTGATCCTTGCAATCTTCCAATCTGTTTTTAGGACTCTGTATAATATTATTTATTTCAGAGATTGTATTCTTTATTTCTAGTTGACCCTTCATTATTTCTTGTTGATCCCTTATCATATCCTCATAGGTCTCATTTATTTTATCGGCCTTTTCTAAGAGATTGTTGAACAACCTTATAAGCGTGGCTTTGAATTCTATATCCAGTCGCTTTTTGTCCTCCATTTCTTTCGTTTGTGATCTGTTTCCTCGTTTCGGCATTTTCGCTGCTTCCCTGAGTTGGTAGGTTGGGAGGATCAGCTGTGTCTATGCCAGGAGACAACCTTATTCCACTAGACTTGGAAACCTGAAAAAGCCTCTCTGTGTTCAGCTTGGATGGGGCAGAGTTTCAGGGTGGAGCCTACAGCCTTGGCTTCCGGTTAGCCCCGCCCTCGGAGGTTCCTGAGTCTCAGAGTTCCTCAGTGTCCTTAGGTACTTGCTGCAAGCACCTCTGAGAGAAAGGCACCCTAGAGCTTCGCTGGCTACCAGACAGTGTAGTCTCTCCCCCAACAAGCCCACAACTGGGGTTCAGAGCAGTTGGAAGTGGGGTTAAGCACAATCCGGAGCTTATGTCTCCTTCCCACTGGGGCAATCTCCCGGCCCAAACAACAGTCTGTCCTCTGTGCGCACAATGTGCGCGACTCAGGGGCTCTGCTTTTCGCCGTTCCCCCTGAGCTTCTGTCTTACAGCCCAGATTCCCTCTGTATGAGGCTGGAGCCCGAGGGTTTTGCCCAGGACTGGGGTTCAGTGCAGTCAGAACTGGGGCTCAGCACAGTCCTGAGCTTTTGTCTCCTTCCCGCTGGGGCAATTCAGCAGCTCAGCGAACAGTCCCTCCTCTGCGCGTAATGTGCGCGACTCCGGTGCTCTGCCTTTCTCGCTGCTCGGCTGAGCTTCCGCCTTACAGCCCAGATTCCCTCTGTATGAGCCTGGGACCCCCGGGGTCTCGCCCAGAACTGGGGTTCAGTGCAGTAGGAGTTGGGGTTCAGCACAGTCCGGAGCTTTTATGTCCTTCCCACCAGGGAACGCCAGCCAGGCACTCAGCCGCCCCTCCTCTCCGGCTCCGTCCTCTCCCCATGCACACCGTGTCTCCGTACCTCAGGCTTTTACAGCTCCTCTGGTTTTCCTTCTGGTTTTCTCTTTCCTTCTAGTTGTAGAATTTCCAGTCAGTCAACTTTCCTGTAGTTCTGGATAGTGTCCACTCTATATTTTAGTTGTATTTTTTAAATTGTTGAGTGCGGCTGCAGTTAGGCTTTTACCTCTGCTGCCATCTTGTTGTGACCTCTGTCATTTTTCGGAATTCTGCTATTTCTGTTCCTCAACAATTATGTGTGTCCTTGGTCTAATCATTTCCTCATTCTCTGCTCATTTTCTCCTTTCTTAGGATCCTCCCTTCCTCTATTTTACCTCTCATACAGCCAGACATGGCCAAAACCAGTTCTTCATCCAGTACGTGTTTTAATTTGTTTTACATTTTTATGCCCTCTCCACTACTATTCAAACCTGCCTGAGTGTCCTTGGTGTTTGATAAATCAATGTTAGGTATAATGCCACAAGTAGCTGCAAATGTCACCATCAGGAAGGCTTGATTATAGTGGCAAAGAGGTGGAAATATCAAAGCAAAATAGCTGATGGAAGCTTAAACAAACAAACAAACAAACAAACAAGCAAACAAGTTTTTAAAAAACCTCTAGCATTTAGCATAGTGCCTGATACAAAGAAAATTGGATGACAAAAATTTGCTTAAGTGCTTTGTTGAAATTTTAAGGGCCTTTCTTACATTGAGCAATAGTATTTTGTAGCTAGCCTCTTTCCTAAAGCTCGGAGAATTCATGAATGGTGGTGATTCAGCAAAGATACTTTTTAACTTCACTTAAATATGCAGTTATTAAAGCCTGAAGTTGTGATCAGAATATGTCAGAGTTCAAAGCATAACAAGAATGAGGGCATCAAAAGAAAGGTTGGAAATGATCATATTGTGATCATATTTTTTCTTTCTTGCCCCTTTAGCTTTCACAGAATTACACATTACTTATGAACAAAATTTTAATTCATAAAGCCTCCTTTAGAATATTTCTGTGCTTTCACAGAAATATTTTTCTAGTTGATGTCTTCTGTCATATTTGTTCCTATTCACTCACCTCCAAGTGGGGAAATTAAAACTAAGCATGACTTTTTGCATAGATCAAGAAGGAAATTAGAGTGATCTGTGATGTCCTAAACACACTGATCATATCCACACTCTTGGGGGGGGGGGGGGCGAAGGCAGAGGAAAGATGCTAGCAAGAGAAAAAAATAGATAGGTCGACAGCCCCAGGTCTCAGAATGAATGGCAGTGGGGGTTTTGTCACTGTCTTATTGCTATAGCCAACCACTGAAGACAGTTTAGCATTCTAGTTAAGGACATTAATCCTGCGGCAACTGTGCTTCTGCCTCTGACTTACAGTATTGGTCAAGTAACTGAGCCTCTCCATGCCTCATTTTTTCCCATAAATAAATAGGGGTAATAATAAATACCCATCCCTTATATGTTGGTATAAGGATTACCTGAATAGGCTACTGTCTGTCACACTTAATGAATTTGTTCACTATTATTGTTAATGCAATTATGACAGTTTCTGCTTTTTATGTATATTGATGCTCTTATAAAGGGCATGTTTTTAAAGAAACAGGAATAATACTTTTCTAATGCCTCAAAGTTTCTTTTCTACTACATATTCTATATGTTGTAGCCCATTCTTGAAGAAGACAACCACAATATTCACTTTCAGAAAGATGGCTTGCCAAGATAAATCCAAAATGAAGAAAGAATACTGTGGCAGACCCTGCAGCCATGTCTTCCCATTATTCTGCCAACAGAACATTTTCAGCCTTGTGATACAAAATAAACTTACACAAGCATAAGCTAGTTATGGTCATTTTAATTGTCATTGCCAGTGATTGACCTAGGAGTAAGCATGTGACCCAGCTCTGCCCAATGGAACCAAAGGGGATTTCAGCTGGAGGCTTCTGAATTAGTACCTGGCAAAACCAAAAATCTTCCCTCCCAAATCTTCCCCAACTGTAGGAAGAATTGGTAGGTTAACAATATTTGTCATTTATGTTAAGATCCTGGAGAAATAGTTTTAAATAAGTGTAAAATTTCCAACAGCTATCAGTTCTTTCATTTTTCTAAAATGACAGGAGACAATAATTAAGTTATTAACTAAAGGGAAGTAATAGCACTTTTCAGATGGAATTTCCACCGGTGGAAGACACATGTAAGGATTAGTCACGTAGTTGTGTATCCTTGGGAATAATACTGTATCCGTTTATGTAAGTCAGGATAAGGAAATGGAAAAGAGAAGTTAAAGGTGGTTTTAAGTCTGAGTGACTTGATGAGGAGACTGTCTCTAACTAAGTCACTGAGCAAGAGTACACTTGGAGATAATCCTGAAGGGGCTCTGATTCACACAGACTGAGTTCAATATGATAGCAAGACAGCCCAGTGCAAACAGTTAAAGAAATGGGGTAGAATGTCAATTCTTAAGGGCGTTGATGTTGGTGTCACTAGCACACAAGGGACAACTGAAATCAGGAGAACAAATGGACTCTATAAGGGGGAGAAGAGTCTGCACGCAAAGGGCAGAGCTAATATCTGAGTCTTCTAAGAAGCTCAATTAGTTTAATTGGTGGCTGCACCTAATAAGGCATTTAAGAGTTCTAAGTCTCATTTTCCTCATTTGTAAAAGAAAAATAAGAACAACTATCATATCAAGTGGTTGTGAAAAATGATATAATGAATATAAAACCTTGAGTACAATGACTGATATGTAAGTTCCTAAATATATGTTTGAAGTCTCGGTACCATATATAGTTATTATAATATTATTGATTATATTCCCTATGCTGTGAACTTTTAAAACACCTACCAAACCTCCCAAAAAATACATCCAGACTTTGAAAGCACCTGACACCATTTTGAGTCCTTTATTGAATTCTTTTCACTTATTCCTTTTCTAGAGAGAAGGGCTTGGCTTTGTTTCAACAGACTAATATGAACTTAATTTTTAAAAATGCCTTACAAACTCTAACTGCCTTTCTTAAAACTGCAATTTCCCAACAGTTCCTGTCTATTGTCTTTGCCTTTTTACTCCTCCTAATATACCAGGAACTTTACTTAATTTGTATATTTTCTCTCTCAAATGTAAAAATTTGGGGGGGTGGGAGTGGGCTAGAGGAGTCAATGGGGGGGGGAGGGAACATATGTAATACTTTCAATAATAAATATTATTAAAAAATAATAAAATGTAAATCCCATGAAGACAGGTTTTTAGTGTTTGTTCACAGTTGCATCTCTAATGTCTGACAGATAGTACCCGTATAAAAAATAAGTTGATGAAAGACAATAAATCAATTAGAATACAACAAAAAATGTGAAAAGGCTTCTTTTGCATTGACTTTTATCTATGTGCCATTTTCCCTGTGCTAATGTTCCTTTACAAATCACATATTATATCATATGAATTGGTTTATCTCATTTAGATTGTAACTTTCTGGAAGATGACTCCACATATTGTTTCTTAATTATTTCCTTATTGCTCTCATATTTTAAATGTTAGCTAATAAATAAAGTGCAGTTAACTCTTCTTTATGTTCCTGGTCCCACCCTTTCCTTTTGCTGCCTCATATCAACCCCACGACACTGAAGAGTCTGGCACCATTTCAATGAAGCCATTCACCACACTGGTTTGTTAGGAAGTGATTGAACAGACTATGGTTTTAAGTTGTTGAAATAGCAAGCAGTGTTTTTCAAAAGAAATTCTTTTATGAGTTCCAGTGCAATAAAACAGTTCAGTGATTCAACTGGTTGAATTACATTTCATTCACTTAGAGGGAAATTCCACTAAAGAAAACTTATTTCCTTTTATTTTTATTCTCCAGAAATTTCACATTTGGTGATATTTCTCATACTGAGCACTAAAGCCCTCAAAGGTGTAAGGTCGTGGTCGACAAACTGTGGCTCACGAGCCACATGCTGCTCTTTAGCCCCTTGAGTAATGAATGCTCTTTCACAAAATACAACGGGCTGGGCATGGAATGGGGATGGAACCTGTAACCTGGGTATATGCCCTGACTGGGAATTGAACCTGCCACCTTTTGGTGTATAGATGGTCCAATCAACTGAGCCACTCTGGCCAGGCTAATTGTGGATTTTTAAAACAATTTGTTCAGACAGTGTTTTCAGATTTTGATGTGTAATAACTTAGGAAGACTAAATTTAATATAAGGACTTTAACAATTACCATTAAATATAAAATTATGGCCATTTCCTCTTCATTTTAAGTTTATATGAGCGGTACATGGCAAACTAGAAAGAATATGACAGTTGGAGTCAGGAAAACATATGTTTAAGTCTTACTCTGCTACTTACTAGTACGGTTTTCAGTCAGCTACTTAAAAAGGCAACCACAGTTAAGAGCATTGGGTTTAATTAAAGTCGAACTGTATACAAATTCCCCCCAGGTCTGTCCCTAACTAGCCTTCTGATCATGGTCAAGTTTCAAACTCTCCAAGGTTAAGTTTCCTCATCTTTAAAATTGAGATAAAAAACATACATAACTCATAGGATTGTTTGCTGTCAGGATTTAATAAGATAGTGCATATAAAGTGCTAAGCAAGTTGCCTAGCACAGAATAAGCACTCAATAAACTTCATCCATTACTATTAATAAATGAAGTAATTAAATGTGATAATTTATGTAGAGCAATTTTATAAAGTATGAAGTACTTAACTGTTAAACTTTCATATATATATATATATATATATATATATATATATATATATATATATGAGCTCCACCCATTGCCTATCATTTAATTATTCTATCCTGATGTTCTGGATATAGTAATGACATTCATTATGTATTAGAACTAACGATTAGGTCAGTCTTTGATGTTTATGTTTTATTATTAGGAATTACTTTTAAGTGATTGTGTCCTCTTTGTTTAAGAGGACATCAGGTTTTCTTTTTTTTTTTTTTTTTTTTTTTTTTTTTTTAAATAAATCTTTATTGTTCATATTATTACAAATGTTCCTCATTCCCCCCCTCCATTGCTCCCCTCCACCAAGTTTCCATTCAACTCTCTGCCCTTTTCCCATCCCCCATTGTCCTCATCCATATGTGCAGTTTATATTCAGTCTCTTCCCGCCCCGCCCCACTCCCCATTTCCCCGAGAATCATCAGTCCACTCCCCTTCCATAACTCTGAATCTATTATAGTCACCAGTTAATATTGTTCATCAGGATTTTTACTTCCCTTGGTTTTTAGACTCTCTTGTTGATAGTTACGTGTTTGTTCATAATTTTTATCTTTATTTTCTTCCTCTTCCTAGAGAACCCCTTTTAGCAATTCATATAGTTCTGGCTTGGCAGTGATGAACTCCTTTAGCTTAAATTTATTTGTGAAGCTCTTTATCTGGCCTTCGATTCTGAGTGATAGCTTTGCTGGGTAGAGTATTTTTGGCTGTAGGTTCTTGTTATTCATCACCTTGAATATTTCTTGCCATTCCCGTCTGGCCTGCATGGTTTCTGTTGAGAAATCAGCTGACAGTCTTATGGGTGCCCCTTTATAGGTAACTACCTGCTTTTGTCTTGCTGCTTTTAATATTCTCTCTTTGTCTTTAGCTCTTGGAATTTTAATTATGATGTGTCTTGGTGTGGTCCTTTTTGGATTCCTTTTGTTTGGGGTTCTGTGTGCTTCCTGTACGTGTAAGTCTATTTCTTTCACCAGGTGGGGGAAGTTTTCTGTCACTATTTCTTTTAATATGTTTTCGGTATCTTGCTCTCTGTCATCTTCTGGGATGCCCATAATTCTGATGTTGGTTCGCTTGAAGTTGTCCCAGAGGTTTCTTACATTATCTTCAACTTTCTGGATTCTCTTGTCTTCTTGCTTCTGTGGAGGAGTGTCCTCTGGCTCTTTGTGTTCCAAATCTTGGACTTGATTCTTGCAATCTTCCAATCTGTTTTTAGGACTCTGCATAATATTTTTTATTTCAGAGAATGTGTTCTTCATTTCTTGTTGATCCTTTATCATTTCTTGTTGAATCTTTATTATTTCTTGTTGATCCCTTTTCATATCCTCATAGGTCTCATTTATTTTATCGGCCTTTTCTAAGAGATTGTTGAACATCCTTATAAGCGTGGTTTTGAACTCTATATCCAGTCGCTTTTTGTCCTCCATTTCTTTCGTTTGTGATCTGTTTCCTCGTTTCGACATTTTCGCTGCTTCCCTGGGTTGGTAGGTTGGGAGGATCAGCTGTGTCTATGCCAGGAGACAACCTTATTCCACTAGACTTGGAAACCTGCAAAAGCCTCTCTGAGTTCAGCTTGGATGGGGCGGAGTTTCAGGGTGGAGCCTACAGCCTTGGCTTCCGGTTAGCCCCGCCCTCGGAGGTTCCTGAGTCTCAGTGTTCCTCAGTGTCCTTTGGTACTCGCTGCAAGCACCTCTGAGAGAAAGGCAGCCTAGAGCTTCGCCTGCTACCAGACAGTCTAGTCTCTCCCCCAACAAGCCCACAACTGGGGTTCAGAGCAGTTGGAAGTGGGGTTAAGAGCAGTCCGGAGCTTATGTCTCCTTCCCGCTAGGGCTATCTCGCGGCCCAAACAACAGTCTGTCCTCTGTGCGCGCAATGTGTGTGACTCAGGGGCTCTGCTTTTTGCCGCTCTCCCTGAGCTTCTGCCTTACAGCCCAGATTCCCCCTGTATGAGGCTGGGGCCCCAGGGTCTTGCCCAGGACTGGGGTTCAGTGCAGTCAGAACTGGGGCTCAGCACATTCCTGAGCTTTTGAGTCCTTCCCACTAGGGCAATTCAGCAGCTCAGGGAACAGTCCGTCCTCTGCGCGCAATGTGCGCGACTCCGGAGCTCTGCCTTTCTCGCTGCTTGGCTGAGCTTCGGCCTTACAGCCCAGATTCCCCCTGTATGAGCCTGGACCCCAGGGTCTCGCCCTGAACTGGGGTTCAGTGCAGTCGGAGTTGGGGTTCAGCACAGTCCGGAGCTTTTATCTCCTTCCCGCTAGGGAACGCCAGCCAGGCACTCAGCTGCCCCTCCTCTCCGGCTCCGTCCTCTCCACGCGCTCGCACCACGCCTCCGTACCTTAGGCTTTTACAGCTCCTCTGATTGTCCTTCAGGTTTTCTCTTTCCTTCTGGTTGTAGAATTTCCAGTCAGTCAACTTTCCTGTAGTTCTGGATAGTGTCCACTTTATATTTTAGTTGTATTTTTTGAAATTGTTGAGTGCGGCTGCAGCTAGGCGTTTACCTCTGCCGCCATCTTGTTGCAATCCGACATCAGGTTTTCATAAAATAATACAAAATGTAAAAAGGATCCTGTGTCATTATTTAAATTAGATTTTTCATGTTCCATCCTTTACCAATAACTTTAATTATATTAAGTTTTGTCTGTTTTTGTTTTACTCTGACTTATTTTAACCTTAAGAATTGTAAATTAAGTAAAAAATTTTTATTAAAAAAAAATCTTTACATCTTCCTCAAGTCCTTGAGTCTAAAATTAACATGGAACTGACCTTTTATTTAGTGTACACTAATGTTCATTTTAGAAATATTATTATTTATGCCTAAACTAGAGGCTCAGTGCATGAAATTACTGCACCCTAGCAGCTGCTAGCTGTTCGCCAAGACCTCCCTCCCTTTCCTGGGCTGGCCCTGCCCCCTGGTCGAACTCCTGGAAGAGGGGACAATTTGCATACTACACTTTTATAATATAGGATAACCAAGCCATAATAGTAGGCTCTATCTTTAAAAGATAATTTTACATACTACACTTTTTAAAAAATATTTTTTTATTGATTTGAGAGAGGAAGGAAGAGGGAGAGAGAGATAGGAACATCAATGATGAGAGAGAATCATTACTCAGCTGCCTCCTGCAAACCCCTCACTGGGGATGGAGCCCACAACCCTGGGCATGTGCCCTTGACCGAAATCGAATCTAGGACATTTCAGTTCATAGGCTGATGCTCTATCCACCAAGCCAAATCGACTAGGGTTACATACTACACTTTGGATTTAATCACATGATTATATTGGATATACTTAACATTAAACCTTTGCTCTAAGAGTTTGTTCTAGATCAGTGCTTTCAAAAAGAACATTTCATGATGATGGAAGCAGTCTTTACTTGCACTCTCTAGCATGGTAGCCACTAACCACATGTGGCTATTTAGCACATGCAATGTGGTTGGTATGAATGAGGAACTGAATTTTCAATTTTGTTAAATCGTAATTAAATTTTAATTTAAACAGCTACATGGCTAGCAGCTGTATTGGAAGCACAGTTCTAGATAGTTCAAAATATTGGTAATTATATTGCAAATGAATAATAATGATTCTCATAACTAAACTATAGATGTTGTGTCATTGCCTCAGGAATGGCTGACACATCTCTTGACTAACTGTGTAAGAAGTAGTGAGGTTTTCAACACTGTTTTACCACTTTATGAATCAACCTTCCACTAGTCACCTCCTCCCTGCCAGCATTTGTGGCCTCATATTCTCTTTGAAGTCTTTTGTAAAACAAAAATCTAAGATCTAAAAATCTAACAGTAATCTAACTCTGATCTTAGGCTCCTCTGGGAATTCAATTGGTTTTGTTTAATTCAATATCATTCATCTCTCTCCCTCTAATACCTTTTCCTCAAGACTAGTTACATTTAGTTAGCTCCTTGATCAGCTGTCTTTGTTTTAAACAGAAATGAAAGAGAACCACATAGGAAACAGGAATTGTTGCATTCGGTTATCACATGGCAATGGGAAGGATGAGAGTGTAATGAAGTAATTGCTATATAACACAGGAGTCCATAGCAGGGATATGAGTTAATGGAATATATGGTGAGCCAAAAGTAAAATAAAACATGATTTGGCAGAAGAGAGATGTCAGTGGGTGGGAGGGAAAATAACTTCTATTAAATTGAAGCCTACACTGGAATCAGGACAAAAAAACACAAAACTTGTAATGTTGAAGAAAGCATGGTAAGGAACATGGAGCATACAATTGGAAAAACTAACAAAACTAGCAATGAAAAAAAAAGTATAAAATATAGAGGCAATTATAGATACGAGAGATAAGCATATTCATGATTAGTATCCTTGAAGAATAGAAATAGAATAATTTTTTTTAAATTCATGTAATTTGAAAAAGTTTCTGGGAACCAGGCAAGACTTAAAGCTACAGACTGAAAGATCATACAGGATCCCAGGGAAAATGATCATAGAATAATTAAACACAGAAACATGCCCTAATTAAGCTACTAAATTCAAAATATTTTAAAAAAATTCTTCAGGCATTTGGTGAAAAAAAAGTATGAGAATTTTGCAACCAGAAGACTACCATAAGTTCAATATTCTTCTACTTGCATACTTGTTTAAAAATTAATATTCATCATCAAATAGTTTGTCATGTGTGTACTACTTATTTTATATAAGAAACATTAGACAAACATATAGCTATAGAAAATCAAAACATATAAGTTGAATAAAACAATGAAACCCAAATGATTCCCTAGTTTTAAGAATTAAACATTTTAAGAAAATCTAGTATCTTAATTTTAAATTTACTACTTATTAATATTACTTAAAAGTCTACGGAAGAAACATAATTAAATTACACAAGCAATTGTGTGTGTGTGTGTGTGTGTGTGTGTGTGTGTGTGTATGTGTGTTTAAAGGCAACAATGTTATAATTATGGACAATAGTTACCCATGTTTCTATAATCTACAACTAGTCATGTCTTGGACAATTACAATAAAGTACTTTTCTTGAGGTAGGGAACTGAATAGTAGTGAGAGAACAGCCCCTTAAAATAAATCTATGTAATAAAAGGCTAATATGCAAATCAATTGAACAGCAGAATGACGGGTCGCTTAGACATGCACTGACCAGCAGGGGGCAGGTGCTCAATGCAGGGGCTTCCCCCTGGTGGTCAGTGCACTCAGCCAGAAGCCCTGAGCTGGGCTCACAGCTGGCGAGTGCAGCAGTAGTGGCGGGAGTGGGCCTAAGCTGTCAGTCAGACATCCCCCGAGGGCTCCTAGACTGCAAGAAGGCACAGGCTGAGCTGAGGGAACCCCCACGTGCATGAATTCCATGCACTGAGCCTCTAGTTTATTTATAAAAGCTTTATTACCGATATTAAATTCAAAAGGCTTCACAACTTATAAATGCCTCATGACTGAATTATTCACAAAATCTGTAAGACCATTTCTGTCAGCTTCATTTTCCAAATGAAGAAACGAAAGCAAAGCTAAATGAAACTAGTTGCCCAAAGTTTCATAGTGAATCAACAAAAAAAAGAAGAGTATCACTTCTACTATGAACTTTTTGTTTATCTCTAACAGCTTTTGTCCCAACCCTATACTAATACATTATTTTTTGGCTACTGAGTAACACTGATCTTAACCAAAGGCCTATAGTATCATGATCTAGCACAACAAAATTGTGGCAGCAGTGAGACTGTGAAGGAAAAATACATTTGGGGAAACTCAAGATATGGGAATCCCATCAATCGTAACTGCTTGCTTACCTGCTGAGGTTCTATTCTGCTGAGCCTTGTATTAAAAACCAGAGTGAAAATGAAACTGACAAAAAATTTCCTATCATTAAAGAGGGGGGAAATGCATGGAAAAAAGGCTAACAGCAATTTAAAATGAGTTAAAATCAAACAAGAGTAAATCTTTAAAAAATGATAGTTTAAAACTCATGTAAGGATAAGCCAACCACATAGGGATGATGCTAGATCCTAGAAAGGTAGAAAGGTCAGACAAGGCAATACAGAAGGAAGATATTTTCAGCTGTATTGAAAAGAAGGAAAGGCTTTCACCTAAGACTGGGACACTGTAACATTTTAAATGTCACTGTCAATAGAGACCCCATTATAAGGTTGTATTGGATACTTCAACAGTAAATTTTTACACCACAGAAATGACTCAACTGTACAGTAATCTAAGGCCAAAAATCAGAGAAATGAAACCAAAACTTTTAATATTAAAGGAAAAGGAGGACAACTTCTTATGAAGACCTCAAACTGAAATAAGTTATTATGGTTCTCTATCATTTGGTGATTCAGCCTAAGAAACTTCTTTAGCCCCATTACCTTGAAGTTGTCTTTGTCCTTTTATAAAAACTCTCTCCTTGCCATGTCTATAATCTTGCCTGCCTTTATCCAGAAGTAGTAAAATGTATGATACAGCTAGTACAGAAAACAAAGACTAAGGAGGAAGTTCTAGGCCCTTCCAACCCCACAGAATGCAAATCTTCTAGCAGTGACATTTTAATTACCAGCATAGTACATGCCATTTGTATTATCTTTTAAAGTAATAACCGTAGGTTTGCCTAGGATTTCCTGAAATTAACGTTTCAGGAAGTCTCTAACTTGCAAAAGTGTTGGGTTCCAAATGTTCACTCCCAAGTTAATCATCTGTAACTAAATATATTTTTTATCCACAGATCAATGTTTCATAGGGAATTTAGGTTTTTAGATTAGTTGACAGAGTTTACTAATCATAATGCAAATCTTATACCTTATTTTACATTTTAAATTGTCTTTAAAAAATACTGTTGAAAAACAACTAATTATGCAAATAAGAAAACATTTAATTGAGTCATAATTTTAAAACAATCTCTTCAATTAAAATGGAGTGCATAAAAATGATATAGTAAATGGAGACTTGAAGATATTTAGAAATGAACTTTTAGACTACTTAAGGACTTTAGGGAATGCTGACATTAGTTCTTCATTAAATTGACTTTCATTTATAAACATATGGCTTGCCGAAACCGGTCTGGCTCAGTGGATAGAGCGTCAGTCTGCGGACTGAGGGGTCACAGGTTCAATTCCGGTCAAGGGCATGTGCATTGGTGGGGGGTGTGCAGGAGGCAGCTGGTCCATGTTTCTCTCTCATCGCTGTTTCTAGCTCTCTGTCCCTCTACCTTCCTCTCTGTGAAAAATCAATAAAATATATTTAAAAAAATAAAAACATATGACTCTTCCTCTCCTGACATGCAATACAGCATTAGCACTAAACATACAGAACATCAAGGTTGGAAAAGACTTCAGAGATCATTTGCAATCCAACCTTAATTTAGAAATGGAGAAACTGAGACTTGGATACCTGGAATAACTTAATACAAGTTATCCAACCAATTAGGTCAGGCGCTGAAACTGCATCCTAATTTTTTTTAAACATATTTTATTGATATTTTACAGAGAGGAAGGGAGAGAGATAGAGAGTTAGCAACGTCGATGAGAGAGAAACATCGACCAGTCGCCTCCTGCACACCCCCCACCAGGGATGTGCCCGCAACCAAGGTACATGCCCTTGACCGGAATCGAACCTGGGACCTTTCAGTCCGCAGACCGACGCTCTACCACTGAGCCAAACCGGTTCGGCTGCATCCTAATTTTTATCCAGGGTCTTCCATTATAACAAAGTTTGCCAGTCATGCCAACACCATATTTTTTCTCAGGAATAAGATAAAAAGAAAACACTACAATAACCATCTTATCTGCCCAATTTAACAATATCCAATAAAGTTGGGGGTGTGCATACCCTATGACTCACACATGGTCACATGGTTGGTTATTCATTAAGACATCGTTTGCAACTGTAAAAAATGAGAAACAACTTAAACATCCATTAATAAGGAAAAGTATCATTGTGGTACAATCATCTAATGTAAAGGCCATACCATAGTTTAAATCAATGAACTGTGGCCTAAATTTATCAATATAGATAAATCTCAAAAATAAAATACATAACATAGGAAAAACTAACTTGAAGAATAATGTGTACAATAGATGTCATTTTATGCAAATTTTAACATAAAAAACTTTGCATTGTTTGATCAACAGTACAAATGGAAAGGGGAAGAGTCCATACCAACTTCAGGACAGTGGACCAGTCTGGGTTGGACGGGAGGAAAGGAAAGGGGCTGGGAAGAGGCACAAAGGAGACTGCAATTATATAATAATGTGTTTCTTTAAAAAATTAATTCTGATAGGTTCACAGATGCTAATTACATTTTGAATGTCTAAAGTACTTGGTAAACTTCTTTTAAAAATAAGATAATCTTCCTCCCCTCAAAGAAAAAAATCTAAACATAGAAGAAACTAGATTGAACAATTATTTGAGGTAAGTATGAGTCTTGACATGCACACGAGAAAAACATTTGTTTGGGGGTAAGATGAACTAAATTGTAAGTGTAAATGACAAATGGAAATTGATGGAAGAAACAGTAAATAAAGGAAAATTTGACTTTTGGATTGGACAGTTCTCCAAAGCCCACCAGGAGCTGGTGGTATTGATGAAGACAGTTTGGTTGCCGCTGGGATATTTTAGGACGGTGAAAGGAAGTAGGTTACTATCAGGTACTAATGCTAACAAAGGCATTGACGAAGATTGCAAGGAGGGGGGGGGGGGGGAGACTCGGATGGGACATCAGGTATATATTACCTAGAAACGGTTCCTAATTATTTGATTTCTTAGATCTCTCCTGAATTTATTCTTAATGCTAATGAGTGACTCTGTCTTTTTCCCCCCTCCCCTGCTCTATAGACATAATTGGCATATAACATTGTAAGTTTAAGGTGTACAATGTGATGAATTGATGCATGTATATGTTGCTAAATAATTACCACAATAAGGTTAGTTAACACACATTCATTACTTCACCTATTATGTGTGTGTGTGTGTGTGTAAATCTTATCTCACATTAAAATATATATATATATTTTATTGATTTTTTTACGGAGAGAAAGGGGCAGGGATAGAGAGTTAGAAACAATGATGAGAGAAATATCGATCAACTGCCTCCCGCACAACCCCTACTGGGGATGTGTCCACAACCAATGTACATGCCCTTGACCAGAATAGAACCTGGGACCTTTCAGTCCGTAGGCCAACGCTCTATTCACTGAGCTAAACCCGTTACAGCTCACATTTTCTTTATTCCCCCAACGATGACCATTTAGGCTGTTTCCATGTCTCCACTACTATGAATAATGCAGTTAACAAGGGGGTGCAGGTGACTGTGCCTTCTTCTTAATACATTTATATACAGTGTCAGTTTTTTAAAGTGTTCAATTAAATCTTTTAAAAAGTATACAGGTCATGGGTTGATCCATATAAATCTTATCTTTTTTTTTTTTTTTTAAATATATATATTTTATTGACTTTTCACAGAGAGTAAGAGAGAGGGATAGAGAGTTAGAAATATCGATGAGAGAGAATCATCCATCAGCTGCCTCTTGCACACCCCCTACCGGGGATGTGCCCGCAACCAATGTACATGCCCTTGGCCGGAATCGAACCTGGGACCTTTCAGTCCGCAGACCGACGCTCTACCATGGAGCCAAACCGGTTTCGGCATAAATCTTATCTTTTAATGCATCTCTTAATCCTCCCTTTAACCACAGCATATGCACTATTCAAAAGAATCTGGTTAAACTTACTAGTAATTTACTTGTATTTTCTCAGAAATTTTACTGTGTTTATTGCAAGTGTTCCTTTTTTGAAAACAGAACAAAAAACAGTTTCCCATCCAAAACAAAAAAACTGCTAAGAGTTCCTACTCATTTGGCATAAATTATGTTCTTTGGTCTTATTTAGAAACTATATGATAGTAAAAAAAAAAAAAAAAAAAATTCTGCCTTCATGACATAATCTTATAACTAGAAAACCCCAAAGAATTCATTTAAAAAACTGTTAGGGATAATAAACAGATGCAAAGTTGCAGGATACAAAATCAATACACAAAATCAGTTGTATATACTAGTAATGAATAATATAAACATGTGTGTAAGAAAGCTAAAATCTCATCTTTCATCTAAAACTGAAATACTGAGATAGCAGTATAAATATGTTCTTTAGAAATATGTAGAAAAATATTCACATAAAACTTTAAAGTGATTGCTTCTCAGAAGCAAGAATTGGGAGTGAGAATTGAAATGCAAGGCATGAGACAACTGTTTTTCATTATACACTTAAAAAAAACTTTAAAAACTGTATGAATGTATAGTATTGATAAAACAAAATTATATAAAAATTAATGGTCCTTTGGCATCAACACTATTAAAAGAGAAAGACAAAAAATGGGGAGAATTATTTGTTTTAAATACTATGAAGAGGAGAAAAACCAAGATGGCGGCATAGGTAAACACCTAACTGCAGCCTCATTCAACAATTTCAAAAAATACAACTAAAATATAAAGTGGACATTATCCAGAACTACAAGAAAGGTGAATGACTGGAAATTCTAAAACTAGAAGGAAAGAGAAAACCAGAAGGACAATCAGAGGAGCTGTAAAAGCCTAAGGTACAGAGAGACAAGGTGTGCTCCTGAGGAGAGGACCGAGCCTGACAGTTGGGGGCGGCTGAGTGCCTGGCTGGCGTTCCCTAGCAGGAAGGAGATAAAAGCTCTGGACTGTGCTGAACCCCAACTCCGACTACACTGAACCCCAGTTCTGGATGAGACCCTGGGGTCCCAGGCTCATACAGAGGGAATCTGGGCTATAAGGCAGAAGCTAAGGGGAGCCATGAAAGGCAGAACCCGGGAGTCGCGCACATTGCGCACAGAGGACAGACTGTTCGCTGAGCTGCTGGATTGCCCCAGCGGGAAGGAGACAAAAGCTCCGGACTGTGCTGAGCCCCAGTTCTGACTGCACTGAACCCCAGTCCTGGGCGAGACCTTCGGGCCCCAGCCTCATACAGAGGGAATCTGGGATGTAAGCTGGAGGTTCAGGGAAGTGGTGAAAGGTAGAGCCCCCGAGTTGCGCACATTTTGCGCAGAGGACAGACTGTTGATTGGGCCGCTGGATTGCCCTAGCAGGAAGGAGACATAAGCTCGGACTGCTCTTATCCCCACTTCCAACTGCACTGAACCCCAGTTGCGGGTTCGTTGAGGAAGAGACTAGACTGTCTGGTAGTGGGCAAAACTCTAGGGCGCCTTTCTCTCAGAGGTGCTTGCAGCGAGTACCAAAGGACACTGAGGTACACTGAGACCCAGGAACCTCTGAGGGCGGGGCTAACCGGAAGCCAAGGCTGTAGGTTCCACCCTGAAACTCCACCCCATCCAAGCTGAACATAGATGCTTTTACAGGTTTCCAAGTCTAGTGGAGTAAAGCTGTCTCTTGGCATAGACACAGTTGATCCTCCCAACCTACCAACTCAGGGAAGCAGCGAAAATGCCGAGATGAGGAAACAGATCACAAATGAAAGAAATGGAGGACAAAAAGCGACTGGATATAGAGTTCAAAACCATGCTTATAAGGTTGTTCAAGAATCTCCTAAAAAAGGCCGATGAAATAAACAAGACCTATGAGGATATGAAAAGGGATCAACAAGAAATAATAAAGGATCAACTAGAAATAAAGAATACATTCTCTGAAATAAAAAATATTATACAGAGTCCTAAAACAGAAAATATTATACAGAGTCCTAAAAACAGAATGGAAGATTGTAAGAATCAAGTCAAAGATTTGGAACACAAAGAGCCAGAGGACACTCCTCCGCAGAAGCAAGAAGACAAGAGAATCCAGAAAGTTGAAGATAATGTAAGAAACCTCTGGGACAACTTCAAGTGAACCAACATCAGAATTATGGGCATCCCAGAAGATGACAATGAGAAAGATACAGAAAACATATTGAAAGAAATAGTGACAGAAAACTTCCCCCACCTGGTGAAAGAAATAGACATAGACGTACAGGAAGCACACAGAACCCCAAACAAAAGGAATCCAAAGAGGACTACTCCAAGACACATCATAATTAAAACTCCAAGAGCAAAAGACAAAGAGAGAATATTAAAAGCAGCAAGACAGCCAAAACCGGTTTGGCTCGGTGGATAGAGCGTCGGCCTGCGGACTGAAAGGTCCCGGGTTCGATTCCGGTCAAGGGCATGTACCTTGGTTGTGGGCACATCCCCAGTGGGGGACGTGCAGGAGGCAGCTGATCGATGTTTCTCTCTCATCAATGCTTCTAGCTCATTATCTCTCTCCTTTCCTCTCTGTTAAAAAATTAATAAAAAATATATTTTTTTTTAAAAAGCAGCAAGACAAAAGCAGGTAGTTACCTACAAAGGAGCACCCATACAACTGTCAGCTGATTTCTCAACAGAAACCATGCAGCCCAGACGGGAATGGCAACAAATATTCAAGGTGATGAATAATAAGAACCTACAGCCAAAAATACTCTACCCAACAAAGCTATCTCTCAGAATCGAAGGCCAGATAAAGAGCTTCACAAATAAATTTAAGCTAAAGGAGTTCATCACCGCCAAACCAGAATTATATGAATTGTTAAAAGGGGTTCTTTAGGAAGAGGAAGAAAATAAAGATAAAAATTATGAACAACAAATACGTAACTATCAACAAGTGAATCTAAAAACCAAGGGAAGTAAAAATCATGATGAACAATATTAACTGGTGAATATAATAGAATCAGAGGTATGGAAGGGGAGTGGACTGATGATTCTTAGGGAAATGGGGAGTGGGGGGTGCGGGAAGAGACTGAACATAAACTGCACCTATGGATGAGGACAATGGGGGATGGGGAAAGGGCAGAGAGTGGGATGGAAACTTGGTGGAGGAGAGCACTGGAGGGGGGGGAATGAGGAAAATTTGTAATAATATGAACAATAAAGATTTATTTAAAAAAAATAAATACTATGAAGATAACCAGCATCTGAAGTATATAAAAAGCACCTACAAATCAATAAGGCAAAGTGAAAAAAGATATCAAAAGGGGCATAAGGAAATGAATAGCCAATTTATGAAACTATAAATAGCTAATGGTCATGTGAAAATATTTTCAACCACAGTAATAAAGAAATATAAATTAAATTTTATCAATTGCTTAATACCAGAAAAATGCTAACAGGCACTATATCAGACCTTGTGGTGGGTGGTGTGCAAGTTGATATAATAATAGAACTCCAATGGTGGGCAAGCTGGCAATGTCCATCATATTTGAGAATGGATATACCTATACCTGTCATCCATCAATTCTACTTCTAGGCATTTTTTATACCGAAATACTCAAGTGGAATAGGCATTTTTAATGTAGCAAGCTAATACAAACAACTTTAACTTTCATCAGTAACAATGATTAGCTAATTTATAGAACAACAGGTCAGTGGTTAAAAAAGAATAAGTATATATGTCCTGATCTTACATATATATATAAAGTGAAAAAAGCATGTTGCAGAACAGTGCATATAATAAAATCCCATTTTTATTAAAGAAATATATGCATATAATTGTATGTGGGTTTATGTTTGCCCATAGGAAAATTCCAGAAAACTGTACACCAAATCACTAGCATAAATAAACTTTAGTGGTGGTGCTATTGTACAGGAATTTCACTTTCAACTTTTCTGTATTATTTGCATTTTTTTACAGAAAATAAATTACTCAGAATTAAAACTATTAAAGATGCATCTTTTAGATATCCAGCGCTGTGTCAGGTATTTTGGATCAATTGACTATAATTTTAACAGCAACCTTTCTATATAATTTTATTTGTAAAACTATGGATATAATTATACTGAAGTGATAAAGTTATGATAAAAAAATAACTTATTCTTAGATTTCACCAGCTCATTAGGCAGGTTATTAGTTCTGCTTATAATCCTCACTCTACTAATTGCTGACAAAACATGCAATAGTCTTTATAATTGTTTTTCTATTATAAAAGTAATACATGTTTGATATTCTAGCAGTATAAAGAGGTGGAGAGAGAAGAAAAGTTTTCCCTGTTCACCTGGCCTCCCCATTCTCCTTGAAGATTATTAATCCTAAGAAACTATTGTGTATTCCTCAAAAATGTTCTATAAGTATGTATAATGAGCATCCTCTTTTTATTACATGGAGTCATATTATAATACTGATCTACAACTTGTCTTCACGTAGCAGATTAAATAGACTACTAAATTATTATTATTATTGAAAAATATTTCTTAAGGTGTTTCTTACTTAAAAGACACATTTGGCCCTGGCTGGGTGGCTCAGTTGACTGGAACATTGCCATATACACCAAAAGGTTGCCGATTTGGTCCCTTGTCAGGGCACTTATCTAGGTTGCCGGTTCAATACCCGGGTCGAAACACATACAGGAGGCAACTGATTGATGTTGCTCTCTCACACTGATGTTTATCTGTCTCTCCCTCCTCCCCTACCTCTCTAAAAATAATTATCTAACAAATTAATTAAAAATCAATAAAGGATTTTAAATATATATATATACATTTGAGCGAATTAGTGACCATAGCAATACAAAAGAAACAAGAAAGCAGACACCTAATTCAATCCCTGTATCTGGCTTTAGTAATAAAGGCTATTGACTCCACCCAATCACCATCTATCTATGACATACTTTGTTCATATACATACATATATCTTATATTAATTGATTCCCACAAGAATCCTAAGATTATACATTATTATATCAATTCTATTCATGAGGAAGTTGAGGTTCTGAAAAGGTTAAGAACCAGACTAGAAAAAATTCATTTTGTTAACTTTCTAATCATAGCATTAAAACTAAAGTTCAAACACGTTTGAACCATTTGTTTATATAATGTAAGCATATATCACTTTGAAAGAACAGCATATTGAGAAATAATAATAGTGAAGGAATATGTTCCAAACATTCACAGAAATGCTATGTCTAAGCTATTTGATCTTGTGCCAAGAATAATAAAATCAATCTGTGTTAGACAAAGAGTTAAGTTTATTCAATATCAAATCCTCAGAGACTGGTTCTCAAACTCAAGTTTCCTTTCTGGCAGAAGAGAAACTTTCATAAAATTCCTAAAATAAAATGTTCACAAATAAGCCTCGGGATAATTGGCATTTAGAGTTTCCATCTCATGTCTTCCTGTCAAAGATTTACTCAGAGGCCACATGCACTATCCTTCTCAATTTATATTGCTATATAAGATGTGAAAAGTCCATTTGCTCCTCATGGATTAATTTTAGACCTCCTTTGCTGGATTGACCATGTCATATAAAACCAGCCCCAAAATTGTGATTTTCCTAATCCAAATAGGAACCTTTTGCTTATTTCAGAAAGTACTAGTATGTTATATTTATATATAGTACTCTCTATTTTTTAAATTGGCCACATGCATTCTACCACACTGAGTTCACATACAAAAATTACGATCTCCTCGGTAATGTTCCTCTTAATACAACAAATGCTTTAATTTTTTTTTAATTTCTTGATTTGAGAGAGAGAAAAATAGAGAAAAGATGAACAAGCAACAGAAAGAGAAAGCAAGAGAGAGAGAAACATGGATTTGTTGTTCCATCTATTTATGCATTCATTGGTTGATACTTGTAAGTGCTCTGACTTCTGATTGAACCTACAACCACGGTGTATCAGGATGATATTCGAATCAACTGAGCTACTTTGCCAGGGCCAACAAATTCTTAATAAGTTCCTAAATGGCCAATCTGTCTAGGTACTAGACAGAAATAAGATAGACACAAACCTTACTTTCAGGGAGCTTGCAGACTATAGAAGAAACATTTACTAAATTTAACGCACTACTTCTCACTTACATGGGGAAGGAAAACTCAACCTACTCACCATCCAAGCTCAAAGTTGTACACTAGGGTACAGCAAACTCTGTGGTTTACTATTTAAAAACCCAAACAATCCAGTTACTTCAGAAATTCACATTAACGGGTAACAGGTTATACTCATTTCCTCTGAGTATAAGTGAGCTACATTTTTTTTTTCTTCAAGGGAAACTAGAAATCTTTTACCAAAGAATCCACATTACCAATCCAAAATGTTAATGTAAACAAATAATTGAAACTTTCCACTTGTATAAAGAAATGTAGCGTTTATCAAGATAACAAATATCTTTAAATAAGAGACTTATAATGGCTTTTAAATTTAAAAATTAAGTAATGATTTTTCCTGTAACTTCATTCATTTATTCAGCAAATACCTATTTAATATCTATTATATGCCAGGCTTTATGCCAGGTAGTAAAGATATAATCATGAACATGTTAAGCTCTCTGTCCTCAAGGAGATTATATTTAGTGAGAAAGCAACCCTGAAATAACAGACTAGTGTGACACACATAAAGGGTATATAACCAGTCTCTTGAGGAAAGGGGTAAGTCAGTCCCAAAGAAACCAAAATTTGAGCCAGAGTAATTAACACAAAGGCCTGGAGGCAAAAGAGCACAGCATGACAGAGCCCATGGCTAATAAATACAGTTGACATACTGGATAACAGAATAAAGATGTTTGGACCTTGAAACCTGTGACAAGAAAAAACACTCTGAGAGAGATGTCCTAAATTAAATTACAGCAGGCTGGCGAGTGAGATGAAGACAGAGCAGTTAGACTGTTAATAACTGGAGGGCAGCTAACAAGATTGCCCACATTCCTGAGTGTATATTGCAACTTAGAATTAACTTCCAGGTGGCTATATCTGTGATTATCTAAAAGAGAGAATGGCCAGGTGCCATCGAACCCCACTTCTTCCTTATGCATGAACTTTCCAGACTGTGGCCCAAACCAACCCAAAGGAGCAAGCGCTTCTTTCTTAGATTATCCCAGAACTAGCCCAGCGTCAACTTCTCCCAGCCCCTTTATCTCCAGCCAATGTAAATTCGTTCCAAATGACCTACAGCTTTCTCCCACTGCTTCAGGGGTGGGGAACATTTCTCTCCCAAGGGCTATTTAGATATCCATAACATCATTCGTGGGCCTTTAAAATTGTCATCTTAAAAATTAGCCTGGTATATTTGGTCAAACATTTAATTAGTTCACCCCTAGTGCCTTGGCAGGGCCAGACCAAATGATTTCTCTGGCCCCACGTGGCCTGTGGGCCAGATGTTCCCTACACCTGTGCTTTCTTGATGTATAAAAAAAATGCTTGCCAATTTCAGGATGGTGGGCATATTGTCTTTTCCACTTGGCACTGCTGCTAGTGGTTTAGACTTCATGTCCCAGGACACAGTCTTTATTTTCTTCCTAGGAAAGACCCAATAAACACTTTTTTTTTAAAAAGACTTTCAACCATGGAAGTGAAAATCTTTAAAAAAAAATATTTTATTGATTTTTTTACAGAAGGAAGAGAGAGGGATAGACAGAAACATTGATGAGAGAGAATCATGGATCAGCTGCATACCCCCTACTGGGGATGTGCCCGCAACCAGGGTACATGCCCTTGACCGGAATAGAACCTGGGACCCTTCAGTCCATTGGCTGACGCTCTATCCACTGAGCCAAACCGGTTTTGGCGTGAAAATCTTTTAACACTTGCTTTAAATGCTATGTGATGTTTCCCTAGCGCCTACTAGGAATGGTGATTTGGTTCTTGGAATTTGTATTATTTTCTCCAGAATTAACATGGGAACACACCACGATTCTGTGTCCTGAGAGACTTAAATTCCAAAGCAATTCAAATAGATTTTCAACCTTTTAAACCCAGAAAAATATCAAAACTACTGTATCATTTATTTCAGAATATAATTAGAAAAAGCAAAATGGAGAAAAGGAAGATAATGTATTAAAAGTAACGTAAAACATTTGCCAGAACCACAAATAGCAAAAGAACTATATTCTATACTATGAGTCATTTTATATACATTCCATACTGACAGGGGTCAGAGGAGCAAGATTTTTATATCAAGATATAAAGCCAGCTATATTCTATGACTTTTACTTACACTAGGCAGGTCAGTCTCTGTGCCCTTTTTAAATGGGAATAGTATTCAATTAACTACTGCAGAGCTAAATAAAAACCAAAGGACATGGGAACAAAAATATTCCCTCAACTCTGATCTTTCCCATATGGATTCAAGATGGCTCCTCTGACATGATACTGATCAAAACTTAATCAGGATTTACATAAAATGGCTATATAAAGCGACTTCTTCCATTAATTAAAAATGGACTCTGGTATGTGGCTGACCAGAACATAAGTAGAATAATAGATTATGTGCCTTTTAATTCTCATAAATAATGACAGAAGAATGACAACATACTATCAATTTCTGCCATTAAGTTAGAATTTTGTGTCAACAACTCAGAAAAAAAAAATTGGATATCTCCAATATTTAAGGGAGAAAATACATTAGGTGCTCACTTGGTGGGCTTTCTACAAAATGATAAAGGCCCTAAAATGAAACCTGAACTCTCATTTCCTGTCTTTTCTCCCTCACCCCCAATTATTTATATCTAGAGATGTCAGGATGGGAAACAAAATAAAACCCTCAGTATAAAAAGTCAAAATTAAAGTTGAGAAAATAAATGTAAAAGTTATATTAAATTCTATTAATGAAATTATTTCTAAGAAGTTTGCTTAATTTACATCAGAATAGTGAGATCTGATGAGTCTTTATCCACTTCTTTTGTCTGCAAATAATAACTACCTATATGTATTTTTATACATGCCAATATTAATCTATCTATTGATGATAGAAAAAAATAGTCCCATGTCTAAATGAATTTTAAAATATGCCAAAGCAATATTGTATAGTTTTAGGCAGTGTTCAGATTCTTGTCCTAAACTCCATTAGCGTTACTCAGGCCTTAGGTACTCTGCAAATAGTTAAGCTACCACATCTGTGTCTATCTCTTCCCACGTGACAGTAGGGCAAAGGGGAAATTATCACAAAGAGGAAGCATACTGCACGGCAGCTCCTTTAGATTACAAAATAAGGCAGTTACTAGCTACACTTTAAATGTGGTGGCTCATAAGAAGGAAGGAAAAAAAGGAAAAGAAAGAGGCCAAAAAGGAAAAGGGGGAAAGAGAAAAGGAAAGAAAAAGGAAAAAGGAAGAAGGGAAAACAGAGGAGGAAAGAGCCAGAAATGGGTAGAAAGGTGTATAAGGCAATCTTGAGAAACAAAGATCCTTTGGTTTGACAGTGCTCATTTATCTTTATGAGGTTCAGAAGTCTGAAACTGCCATAAACCTTGAGAAAATATGAGACATCTGTTTCCTTTGGTGTGAAGAACAAGAATAAGTAATTTACCTTATCTAATCCTAACTGCCACCGACTGAAAACCATCAAAAGCAATACAAAACTCTAGCTATGGTACACATAGGTCTGTAGTCTCATTTTACTTGAAATGTGAGGCTTTCTTAAAACATACACATCTACTATATATATATATAGAAGGCTAATATGCTAAGTATCTCTCCCACTGTCCAACTAGTAGCTATGACATGCAATGACCACCAGGGAGCAAATGCTCAATACAGGAGCTACTGAGCTGCAGTGACTTGGCAGCCGTGGTTCTGGGGTGACACACCCTAAAGCCAGAGAGGAGGGAGCCCGATTCCTCGCCTGGCCATGATTTCACCTTTGGCTGTGGGTTATGTTGTTACTGGGGCACTGTAGGCCCCAAATCTGGTTTACTGCACACTTGTGTTTGCGTTCCACACCTTGCACAATAGCAACTTTGCCGAGTGCCCTCTTGCACTCTGGGACCTCTTGGGGGATGTCAGAGAGCCGGTTTCAGCCAAATCCCCACAGGCCGAGCCAAGGGACCCCATCTGCCAGAGGGACCCCACTCACTCCACAGATGCTGGGTAGGGACCATGGGAGCTTGGCCCCTCTTACCCAGTCCTGCCCCGCCAGCCACCTTCTAATTCATTTCCTTTCATTGTGCATGAATCCTTCTAATTAATTTCCTTTCAATGTACATGAATATAAGAGGTAGGCAGCATGGAGTCCGAGAAAATTATTCCACCATGTTAAATTAGAAAGCAAAGAGCTCTCTTTTGTTCACCAAATGTGAAATTTAGAATAAATAGACCAATTTCTCAAAAATCACAAACCATTAAAAACCCACCAACATTAAATAGATACCATAAATAGGTCTATACTCATGGGGTGGGGAGCGGATTGAATTTGTAATGTAAAGGATTTAAAAAAGTAATTTCTAGGCTCAGATAGCTTCATTGAAAAATTTTACCAAATACTTAAATAATTAACACCAGTTTTACATGATCTCTTGAAGGAAACAGAAGAGGAGGGAATATTTCCCAACTCATTTTATAAGGTCAATACCACCAGGCCAAAACCAGACAGCTTTCCTTCCTTGTCCCGGCCATTATGGCAGAGCATCAGTGGGCTGGTGCATGGAAGGGTTCTAGGTTCAATTTCCTGTCAATGGCAAATGCCTGGGCTGCAGACTCAATCCCAAAGGTCAGAAGTGTACAGGAGGCAACCAATCAATGTGTCTCTGTCACATGGATGTTTTTGCTCCTTCTTCTCTCTCTCCCCTCCCCTCCTTTCCTTCCATTCTCTCTAAAAATCAATGGAAAAATATTCTCAGCCCTAACCGGTTTGGCTCAGTGGATAGAGCGTCGTCCCGGGCAAGGGCATGTACCTTGGTTGCGGGCAAATGCCCAATAAGGAGTATGCAGGAGATAGCTGATCGATGTTTCTCTCTCATCGATGTTTCTAACTCTCTATCCTTCTTCCTACCTCTCTGTAAAACATCAATAAAATATATTTTTTTAAAATATTCTCAGATGAGGTTAACAATTTCTATTTTAATTTTATCTTCTTTACTTAATATTTGCACTGATTTTTAGAGAGGAAGGGATGGAGGGGGAGAGAGAGAGAAAGGAAGAAAGAGAAAGAGAGGGAGGAAGGAAGAGAGAGAAAATTATGTGTCCACACTGGAGATCGAACCTGCAACCTTGGTATATCAGGAAGATGCTCTAACCAACTGAGCCATCTGGCCAGGGCTAGTGGAATTGTTTTCTATCCTGACTGTGGTGGTAGATATACAAACCTACACATGTGAAAAATTACATGAACACATAAACATACATACCACTATCATTAAAACCAACAGGGGGAAATATGAATGATATCAATATTCTAGGTGAGATTTTGCACTATATTTTGTAAGACTAATTATCATTGGAGGAAACTGGGTAAAGAATATGTGATGTATCTCTATATTTTATTATATCATAACTGTGTGTGAATCTACAACATCTCAAAGTTCAATCTAAGAATGTCATGTAACTCATGTTCAGTTATATATTTATCATTTATTTTTTTAGGCATTTATTGAGTTGCCCCTATGTGTAAGGCATTTCTTTATGTGCTGATTGTGTGGAAGTGGGAAGTTACAGAGTCAGCAGTCTATAAAAGGGTATTGCATAGAGATCCTACCTTCACCAATGTCACAAATATAATTATATAGATGTTTTTGTGATTATTTTTTAAAATATATGTGGCCTCCACTAGCAGAGGGCAGAGACTGTGACTTTTAATTATCATTCAATCTCCTTTGCCAACCGGCATCTGGAGCACAGTAACTTTTCAATTAATACCTGATAAATTAATAAATGACTGAGAGAATGAAGCAATCAATCAATAGAAAGGATGATAAACACCACTAGATAGAATATAGCACCAAAAATAGTGACATAGTGAAAAGTGCTTATGAAAAAGAAAGGAGGGAAAAATTAGCGTTGTTTGGGGGAATTGTGGGGAAACTTCAAAGATGTGACCTCAGTTGGATCCTACCAGATGAGATGGGGGAAGAGGAGCAATACCGTTTTAAGCGGAGGGAACACAGCACAATGGTATGAGAAAAGCACAGGATTCCATGGGACCAGCAAAGATTTTGTTGTTCTTGAGCCTATAGTCCTCTACTGGGAGAGGGGTGAAATTAGAAGTCTGATTCTGTATGCTTCACTAAGGCAATTTGGGCTTTCATGCAAACAATGTGGTGGCACTGGAGTTTTTTGAAGCCAGTAAATGATGATCAGATTTGTCTTTCAGAAAGTTAACCCTGATGGCAGTGAGAAGGATAGACAGCAGAAAGAGAAAAGCTGAGAAACCAAGACAAGGGCTTGAAATATTCAATTTACCAGAAAACTCAATTCCCAAATGTAATGCATTCATGGAAATTAAGTCTTCATAACTACTTGCCTGAATACTTAATGTTATCTTTAAAAATCGGTGTAAATGAATCATAACATAGGAGCAGAGACATTTATTGAGCATTTTCATTGTTCTTTTCTGCATATTCTTCCAAAATACACATGCTATTTTAAATTGTTTTTTAATTTGAAATTCTCTTTTTCTCAATTTTTAAAATTTTGAAATAATCTCTACTTCATACTTCACAAAATCTTGGATGTTGTGTTCAATTTATGAATATCAACCTATATACAAAAACCTAAGTGACCGACTGTCTGTCAGTCCGACCAATCGGTTGGTACATATGACGCGCACTGGCAATCCTATATAAAAGCCTAATATGCAAATTGTTCCACTGGGAGGCTATAATGTACACTGAACACCAGGGGACAGTGTAGAACATTGCAGGCATTGGCGGTGCAGTGCTGGCAGCGGGTGACAATGGAGGCGCTTCTGGCCCCAATGGGCCCGACAAGAGTAAGACCGTGGTGGGATAGTGGAGCAGGTGAATAGGGTGGCACTACACCAAGGTGGGTGCGAGCAGGGGCCTGATCACCTCGGTGATCATCGGGCAGATGACAACCAGCAGTGGTGGTGGGCAACAGGGTAGCCTCCCAGCTCCCAGATGCTGAGGCCCGGCCCTGATCAACTGCCCTGTAGGCAAGATGGTGGAGCAAGTGAGGGGGGGTGTGCCAGGTCCCTGTGGGGTGTCAGGCGGGGCTGTGGGGCTGTATGGCTGGGGGTGCCAGCTGTGGCTGTGAGCCTAGGGGTTCGAGCTGGGGCCTGATCCCCACAAACCATCCTGAGAGACCTCACCCATGCACAAATTCATGTACCAGGCCTCTAGTTTAAAAATAAATGTTAAGTTGCACATGCACAATACATATAAAGCTCTCACTGGTGCCAATTGCACATGACACTAGAATGTATCTGAAGACCAACTATTGGCACAACATGCCTCTGAAGCTGAAAGAAAAAGGTGTCATTGCCAGAATATGTCTGAAGACCAACTACTGACACAATGTTGTTGTTATATCATGTTGTTGTTATTTATTTATTAATCAATTTATCACTCATTGTTTTTATCCATGTTGTTTTTATATGTTTTTGTTATTTTTATATCATGTCTTTGATGTTTTTATATCATGTTGTTACTGTTTATTTATTAATCAATTTATATATTATTTTCATATACATTTTACTAATTTTCTTTCATCTCTGACACTTCTATTATAGAGAAAGGGTGAATAGTGATATTAAAGTATTTTGTATTTGAATTTTATAATACTATATTATATATACTATTTTGATATGTAATTTTTTGCAGTAATGTAATTACTGCATGAATCTTTATTTTAATTAATTTCCTTTCAATGTCCATGAATCCATGCACTGGGCCACTAGTTGTAACTATAAAAAAAAAATGATCATTTCAATACACTATTCATGCTATTGAGAAATTGCACTTATTTCTCTTATAATACAAAGAACCAATTTTGAAACAAGTTAGAGCTTCAGTAACTAAAATATTCATCTTTGGTGAGAATAAATTACTGTATTTGCCGGCATATAAGACGATTTTTTGGCCCTGAAAAATATGCCTACAAGTCGGGGGTAGTCTTATACGGCGAGTATATAACAAACTCTGTATTTTTAGTGGAAATGTTAGGGGGTCTTCATATACGCCCAGTCGTCTTATACGCCGGCAAATACGTATTTTTCAGGGCCAAAAAAATCGTCTTATACGCCGGCAAATACGGTATAAATCTGCATTATGGAGAATAATTGTAAGTACTTTACATACATTTTTGTGCACATATACATGTGATAAACTGTAGATACAATTAAATGGTATCTTTATAATGTAACTAGAGGCCCAATGTATGAAATTCATGCAAGAGTAGGCCTTCCTTCCCCCAGCTGCTGTCACCAGCTGCCATCCGGCAACAGGGACGCAGGCTTCTCTCCAGCCACCACAGCAGGCACCCAGGACCCGGGCTTCCCTTGCAGCCCCAGCTTCACTCGGAAAGTCATCCAGAAGGACATCCAGTCTAATTAGCATAGTAAGACTTTATTATTATATATAACTTGGCTGAATCCTTCCTTCCTCTCCCCACCCCATCACCCTAAACAAAGAGAAAACTCTCTGCCCATTTAAAGAAAGAAGAACAAATGAGTCAAATAAAATTCCTCTGGGCATAATGAAATGACTTGCTTCCCTTGTTTCCCTTTCCTACCATATGACAATTTTAATAGGTCTTTTCTAGCACCAAAGAGAGAATCCTATATAATAAAAGGCCAGTGACCACAATGGCAGAATGACCGCTCCACCAGTTACTGTGGGGTGCACTGACCACCTCTCGGTCCCTTTTTCTGGCTGGCAAGCTCCCATCAACTGATAGTGAATGGGGATTCAGGGGTGGGTGGCAGGGGATGCGGCTGGTGCCAGGCCAAGGCCCCCGCCCTGCTGGTTGCCCCACACACAGTGGGCAACCTGCCATGGGGCTGGGATTGGTGAGTAGGCAGGAACGGCTGACCTCTTGGTTCCTCCCCGCAGCCGCCAGGATCTAATCACCCTACGGCAACTGGGAACCCGGGTGAGTGGAAGCGGGGTTTGGGGCCAGCTGCTGGCAGCCAGGGAAGATGGCCCTGACTGCAGGCTAGGCCAGAGACCGTACCTGCGCATGAATTTCGTGTGCCGGACCTCTAGTCAGAAATATGGATTATGAGAAGAGAACAGCAAGGTGTGGAAGTTATTATAGGTAATGATTTTCTTTCATTTTACAAGGAGTAAAGACATTTAAGTAATTTTGTATATAAAACCTCATAGAGGGTATTAAGTGTTATTTTTTTGAAATTTTTATTATGGAAAATATCAAACATCAAGAAAAGCTGATAGAACAGTATGAGCCTCCATATGTCCAGCTTTAAGTCACCAATTCATGATCCACCCACTTCCACCCTCCATTATTTGGAAGCTTACACCATTTCATTCGTAAGCATTTCTGATTGTATGTATGAAACTATTTTAAAAAACATAATAACTATACCATTAGTATACCTAAAATGTAACCAAAAAACTTTAGTCATCAAATATAAGATCAAATTTTCAAATTTCACAGATTACCTCATAGATTTTTTCAAAATTCTATGAATCCAAATTAGGTCCAAATGTTGGGTGTAGCTAGTTATCTGTACAAATTTTATTTTAATGGCAATCATTCAATATGCTTAAAAATTAATCTTACAAGTTTAATGAATTTAAGTAATTAAATAGAATAGAAAATAAGTGAATAACCAAATTGTCACTCTATTAGGGCAATGTTGATATGTGTTCCACAAATGTTTAGGTACATATGGTCAAACTTAGGGAAAAAAGTGAGGAGGAAGGGTTGACTTCATTTTGCCTGTTTTCAAAATACTTCCTTCTTTGCTCACCATTTTAACTACTAACCTACCATAATAATGGTTTTATAATAAGATTTTATCAAGGAAGTCAACTAAACCATGCTAACAAAATTCTTTTGTAATCTCTCACTTGCTTGTTTTAACATTTTCACTGTTTTACTTTGACCAAATACTTCCTCCTTCATTTGAAATTAGCTTAAAATCATAGAATTTCAGAGTCGGGAATGATCATGTGACTTCCTCATCTTAGAGAGTAGGCAGCTTCGACATTATTATAATATTTGTGCTTTCAATGAGAAAACTAGCATGAGGAGGAGTCAGTCTGCTGACAGTTACAGACTACTAGCATATTCTAATTTGTTAACAGACACTACTATGTAAATATGATCAGTAAAAGTTTTATTAGTACAACATAAAATAACTTTAAATTTTATCCTTTATAAAGCTTGGTAAAGTTAGTATTTTTCCTCATTAAAAAAGAAATTGTTAAACAAAAAAGAAGTGCATGTAGTTCAAGATTTGAAATAATAAAAGTTAGAAAGTTATCACTCACAGAAGTCTGCAGAAACAAAGTAAATGCCATACTCTCCTCAGATATTATAACAAAAAGTTATAAATGTATGTACTAACAATAAATAAGACATGCAATATGAAGTATATGATGGTACTCTGTTGTGAGACATCATAAATTAGAAATTATTAGGTCTTTTGAAATTTGCATATTACATTCTAAAAAATATTTTTCAGGTTTAAAAATTATTTAGTGGTTTTTCCACAGCCATTGGTGAAGTCTAGATAACCCTTAATGTGCAGTAAATTCATTAATCAAAAGCACAAATTTGTTATGGAAACTCAGGAGTATCAGTGTACTTCATATATGTGCACTCCACTTTACATTAAATCTAGGACTTAGGTAAACAGTCCAAAAATGAAAAATACTTATTGAGTACTTGATATGTTCAGGGAAATACATTAGCAAACAGTAGAATAAAGTGCCAGAATGATACTGAAAGAAACCATTAATACATTTAGTTTAAAAGAAGTACTTAATGACAATAATCTGAAGATATAAATTTTTGAGACTTAATGTTTTCTTTTAAACTCAAGAGTACCTTATAAAAATGTACTAGAGCTTAATTGTTCCCAAGTTCCATAACATGAGAAATCCTATATGGACTTTTCAAATTTTTTAAAATACATTTTATTGATTTTTTACAGAGAGGAAGAGAGAGGGATAGAGATTAGTAACATTGATGAGAGAGAATCATTGATCAGCTGCCTCTTGCACACCCCCTACTGGGGATGTGTCCACAACCAAGGTACATGCCCTTGACCTGAATCGAACCTGGGACCTTTCAGTCTGCAGGCCGACGCTCTATACACTGAGTCAAACCGGTTTCGGCTGGACTTTTCAAATTTAAAGCATTGACAATGAACTCACCTCTAATCCTGTTTATTTATTGTTTATATTGACTTCACTCATTTCCCCCCAGAGTCCCTAATGTACCAATTACTCTCTATTCTGTGTACATTCCAATTTTTTTTTCTGCCTTACTAAAATACAAAAATTCAAGCTCTTGATTCTTTTAAAGCAAAGTAAAAACAGGTCACATAGTAAATACAATCTATTCGATTTAGATAAGGCAATTATAGAGTTGATTTGTTCAGTTATACAGAAGGGCAGGTGTAAATCTCTGTTAATATACAGAACAGAAGGAATGCCTCATTCTAACACAACCATCCATCTTACTTGGCCCACAAGGGAAAAGCAGTGTTCACATCAATAATCCCTACTCAGGGGGGTGGGAATGGGCTAAAGGGACTTATGGGGGGAAAAGGTGGACATATGTAATACTTAGAGCAATAAAGATTAAAAAGTAATAATCTATATATATAAAAGCAAAGTGACCGGAAGGGCCAGAACAACCGGAATGACAGGTTACTATGACACACACTGTGGTCAGCCAACCGGCCCAATCGGGGGTGGGACCAACCGGCCAACCTCCTGCAGCTCCTCCCTCCAGTTGGCCCAGCCCCGGATTCATCCCCTATACCACAATTGGGTGGGGCCTGCTGGACCCCACCTGTGCACAATTTTGTGCACTAGGCCTCCAGTAAATATATAATAAGAACAACGACAAAAAAAAAAGACCTATTCATACTTTGACAGCAATGGAAATCCCATCTAAAAAATGTGGTACCAGCACTATCACTTAGCAATATGTTCAATGACATGAAGATATGTGGCAATTATAACTTTATCTCATCATATCCTATTGTTTTTTTAAATCATCTCTCTCCTCTCCTTTTCTCTCAATACATATTAGAAGCTAATGGGAAAAATTTAGCTAAAAATAATAAAAATAAATAAGGCTCCTTCTTATCTGAGAAATAAATAATGATCAATTAATAATAGTTATTAATACTATTGTAGTATTATAGCTTTTAAAATAATAGTTACTTATTCACATTTAATACTATTTATTTCTCTTTGTCATGCTTTTTAAAAGTCTGAAACCTCCTATTATATTTACATTTTATTTTTTCAATCCTTCATTAAGTTATTTAGTATACATATCCCTAGTCAACTTCTTCTTGTTAATACCCATACACCCTTTCACCTTGTCAAAGATAATTAGAATTTTAATTTGTTTTTCTAAGATGCTTGCCAGTTAAGGATCACATAGCAAATTTTATAAGCTTAACCTACTCAATCACCTAGTCACTAAGGAAAAAGATTCAAGCTCATTGTTATATCTTCTTTTTGAAAGCAGTTTCTAAAGTTCTATTCATATTTACTATAGAGATATAAATTTGAATAATAAATTTTAGGAAGATGAAAATGAAAACACGTATTTTCTAGGGTCAGGTCAGGATAAATAATTTTAAAATAATACAAAATAGTATGAATTAAGTTAAGAAGGCTGAACTATTTAGCCTTTATAATAATGGACAACAAATATTCAATAATTATCATAGTAATTGGTCACATTGGAAAAAGCAAAAGTCTTTCCCAGATTAATGGTGATTTTAAAAAAACTCATAATCAAGAAATTAAATGCAAAACTTGAGCAAAAAAAAAAAATCTTGAATAGGCAGGAATATAAGAGGAAGGAAGGCTGATGATAGTCTAAGGGTAGAAGGGAACTAGAGTTCCTCTGGAGCAGATGAAGACCAAGGAAAAGAGCCATGTGTTTAGGGAGATAAGTATGTATTCTTTTTAGTCCTTGTTGGTTGACAGAATTGTCAGACATTACTACAACTTGTGTTTCTGGTTGATGGGGCAAAAAGGGACAGTATAATAATGCTATTCACCCAGCCTATTGGAAAAAAAAATTGAACCAACTTCTTATGGTCTATTAATAGAATCTTATTAATAATCTGCTGTAGAATCTCCTATTATTGGAAAGAAACGTAGAACGTAGATTTGTAATGGAGATAGGAATAATTTGTAAGAATAAAAGGTAAGTAAAAAATCTATATTGAATATAACAATGCTGGCTTGAAATGATGTGGAAGTGGTATATTTAGACAAAAATGTGACATTTGTTAATATATTAATAAAGTTAAAAAACTTATAGAATAATACTTGCATTATAAACTTCCTACTTACTATTTAAAAAATATATTTTAAATAAAATATGGGAGGTTATGCCAGAATATATTGGGTATAAAATAGTGATTTTTCAACTGGTATGCTATGGCACACTGATGTGTCCCAAGAAATTTTAAAACATGTAGTACCTGGCTATTTAATCAGAGGCACTGACCTTTTCCCCTTAACCTGTCAAATAAGAAAATGACAACAGCCAACACAACAATAGCCATCTGGTGTGAATGAATAAAAATTCTACCGCCTCCCCCTCTCCCCTTTTTTTAGATTGGTAAAATATATTTTTTGGCATGCTACGGAATTTTATTAATTAGCTTATGTGTGCCATGAGTTGAAAATTGTTGGTATAGAAGATACCTTTTATTTTTTCTTAATTAATCATCTGTATTTTCTATTTATTAAAACAAGAAGCATGTCCCATACATCAAGAGGTCCTGGGTTCGATTCTAGTGCAGGGAACTTACTCAGGCTGTGATTTTGGTCACTGGTTGGGGCACATAAAAAGGCACCAGTAAATCTTAAATCTCAATATCTCTCTCTCTCTCTCTCACTCACTCACTCTCTCTCTCCCTTCCTCTCTCCAAAATCAATAAATATATCCTCAGTGAAGCTTTAAAAAAAATAGGCTAATTTTGTATACTAGTTTGGGTAATAAGAATAGGGGATGAGTCAGTGACTTTCCTGTGAATTTTTTGTGGCATCAGATAGATTGCCAGTGTATTGCATTAGCCAAATAGTTTAATTCTCTACTTATTCATTTTAAAAAACACATAGTCCTATACAGCACTAGTATAAGGCCTGACACAAGTAGATACTCAGTAAATAATTATTAAATAAATAAATAAATAAAGGTTATGGTATTACTGGCTGCCTCTGCAACCAAGTATCAACACAAAATCCAGAGCATTTATTAGACATTTCTAAACATCCATGTTTTTACATATATAAAACATTCTGCATTTTTAAAGTTCTCATTTGGGTGTCCTATCTGTTCTTTGGCATCAATACAAAGGAAAATGTATAAAAAAGGCACAGGGCATTGTAAATTGATGCTGCCACTATGGAAAACAATATGGGGTTTCTAAAAAAATTAAAAACAGAACTATCATGCAATCCAGTAATTCCACTTCTAGGTATATACCCAAAGAAAATGAAATCACTATCTTGAAAAGATTATCTGAACCTTCATGTTCACTACATCATAAAAAGCCAGGGGCTATCACAACCGAAACCAGACAGATAACCGAACAGCAGGCTACATGAGGCAAACAGGCCAGCAGGGTGGGCATTGGGGCGACCAGGCTGGTGGGGTGGGCAGGTGAGGGCAACCAGGCTGGCAAGGGGGGAAGTAGGGGGTGATTAGGCCGACAGAGGGGACAGTTGAGGGTGACTAGGCCAGCAAGGGGGGGGGCAGTAAGGGAAGACCAGGCCAGCAAAGGGGGGCAGTTGGGGGCGACCAGGCTGGCAGGGGGAGGCAGCTAGGAGTGACCAGGCTGGAAGGGGAGGCCAGTAAGGGGTGACCAGGCCAGCAGGCAGAGGTGGTTAGGGATAATCAGGCTGGCAGGGGGACAGTTAGGGGTGATTAGGCAGGCAGGCAGGCAGGTGAGCATTTAGGAGCCAGTAGTCCCGGATTCTGAGAGAGATATCCAACTGCCGGTTTAGGCCTATACTGGCAATCAGACATCCCCTGAGGGGTCCAGGACTGGAGAGGGTGCAGTCTGGGCTGAGGGGACCCCTGCTCCCGTGCACAGATTTCGTGCACTAGGCCTCTAGTTAATTATAATAGCCAAGGCATGGCAACATTCTAAGTATCC
The DNA here is from genome assembly GCA_963924515.1 of Vespertilio murinus. NCBI lineage: Eukaryota > Metazoa > Chordata > Mammalia > Chiroptera > Vespertilionidae > Vespertilio > Vespertilio murinus. The sequence goes on along the minus strand of OZ004720.1, from coordinate 4,849,963 downwards.
GTTGATGGATGAATGGATAAAGAAAATGCAATATATAGAAATATAATTATTCAGCCATTAAAAGAAGAAAATCCTACCATTTCGACAACATGGATGGACCTTGACAGCATTATATTAAGTGAAATAAATAAGACAGAGAAAGACAAATACTGTATGATCTTACTTATACATAGAACCTTGATGTTAATTAAATGTATTGTGGTAATCATTTCACAATATATACATATATCAAATCATTATACCATATACTTTAGACCAGTGTTTCCCAAACTTCTCTCATGATGAGAATCACCCGGTGGAGTTGTTAAAATACAGATTCCTGAATCCCAACTAAGAAGTGCTAAACTAGAATTTTTGGGAACATATAGGTAAAATTGTATACTTTAATAAGAAGTGATAAACTAGAATTTTGGGGAACATATAGGTAAAATTGTATTCTTAAGTAGTTTAGCTCTTCTTAGTTGGGATTCAGGAATCTGTATTTTAACAACTCCACCAGGTGATTCTCATCATGAGAGAAGTTTGGGAAACACTATTTTAGACAAATACAGTGCTAATGTCAATTATATCTCATTAAAACTAGAAATAAAATAAATAAGAAACCATACAAAGTTTTCATTTGGGTGGCATGAATATAAAGGAAGGCATGTATTATTTCAAAAAAGAAGAGACTGAGAATTAAAGCAACAGACATCCTATTAAAGTATGAAGTTGTTTTTTGTTTAAGCTTCTGAGTATATATTCTGCCTGCCTTATATAATTCCTAATAGTTTATTGAGTACAGGGATTATATGTAACTAAATTTCAGTATCCTTCACAGAGTCTAACCATAAACATACTAGTAGAAACTTAATTATACTTAAAATACTTAAAGAATGAGTATTTCTTGGTTACACAAAATTTATTGGTCATATTTTATTTATAGTGTTAGGATAGAAAGTTGTTAATATCAAACTAAACCTCTCCAAGTCAAGCTGGCTATGTCGTTTTAAGAAAGGAAACAAAATTATATGGATATATACATATCTACATAGTTTCTCATATAATCATGTCAATATTAATCAGTTACAAAATTGTCTTTATTTGTCTCTTGCTGTCCTGTAAATGAGGTGACAGACCTGACTCAAATTGGAAAAATATTCAGGTCCCTTCAATATTACTAGGATTGTTGATTTTACTTTAGAAAGGTATAATAAAGCAGACTGACTTTCTTTTCCTTCAAATCAAAATCAGGTAACTCAGTTTTTTGCTAGGAACTATGAAAGTTTTAATTGCAAGATACAATCCTTGTATTCAAAAGGTTTACATTATTAGTGAAGACAGAACAGTGAATAGTGAAAGATACAATGCACATTTTCATTCACTGGTTTGCTAATTTAAAAGTCACCTGGATGTTTGCACAAAACATCAAGAACTGATATCGTCAGGAAAAGCTGTAGCAGGAAGCACATTTGACATAGGGTCTTGAAGACAAGGTAAAATCTGAGTAGGCAGAGAAGGGAGAAAGGCTTTCTGAGTCAAATAAGTAACGGTACCAGAAGTGCAGACTTGAATGAATATGGTGTGTTTGAGAGACAGGCCGACTTTAAAGAGCAGAAAGAAGGGGCCAAAGAAAATAAGATATGAAACTGGGTAGTAGTGTGGGGGTTAGTAAAGGCATTGAAAAACAGGCAAGAGAGATTAGATTTAATGTAGTGGAGAAAACAGAGAAGCAATGAAGCTTTCTGAAAGGGAGTGAATGCTGGAAGCAGAGGCATTTAAAGAAGGTTAATCAGAATGAGTTGGGGGAAAAACTTATGAAAACGAAGGAAGGCAGTTGTAGTAATCCAGGAGCGAGGCAATGAGGGTCTGCATAGGGTTGGTGCACAGAGATACAGTGTATTTTAGTGCAATTGATGGGCCTTGTGACTGTAAAATTAGGGTGTACCAGCAACAAGGATAAAACATAGACTAATTGAGAGGTTACCTCCTAGATAAAGGGGTTTTACTACAGAGTAATAAGACCTGAATATTTAAAAAACATTCACAAAACATTTTTTGTTTAGTTAATTTAAGGCAGCTCCCCCAAATTTCACATCTGTTTTGCTAACTCAGCCCCATGAAAATCTGTCATGTAAAAATTAGTTGTTTTCAATATATAAACAAAATTAGCTGACCCATTACAGGATATGAACACCCCCCCCCCCCACACACACACACACTTCCCTCAGGGACTAAGATCATGAAAACAGAAATATATTCTTCTTTATACTCAAATATATATTCTTTATTGCCTACTTTCACAGGGGAGGAAAAATCATCTCCCAAAAAATCCATTTTTTTTAAGCTGATCTAAAATCTTGAGAGATAGTACTGACTATATCTGATAGTGATCCAACCAGAAGAAAACAAACTCTACTGAGAAAAGGAGTTAAGAAATCAGCACTTTGCCATCTTGCTTTCCCGAGTTGTGATATCAAATTGGGAGGAAATGCTCTGAAGTGAAAAACAAAGAGTAGAACATTACGAAAGCTAAATTTGGCAGATTTACTAATTTTTGGACTGATAATTATATCAATCTATGTCAATCCATCCTATGTCCCCTCTCCCTTTAGAATGAGTAGTAAGTATGTAATGTGGAAAGGGGAGTGCTCCCACAGTACTTGCTAAATACTTCTATTATTGTAACACCAAGTCTGTTATTTATACATGATCGTGTTATGGTTTTACATCTCTTCCTCTGGTCATTTTCTGGCAGAGCTGTGAATAAGAACTGAACTGTCCAATAATAGCAGAAAGAACCACACCACTCACTGAGCTCTTCTTTTACAACGTGTGACCAAACTTGTGCTTTTCATACATAATCTCATTTAACCCTCACAATAATCTTGTGAGACAGGTACTATGATTATGCCCATAATCTGAAGCCTGGAGAAGAAACTGAAGCCTGGAGAGTTAAGGGATTTGTACAAGATTGCAAAGCGAGTGAGCTAGTAAGTGCCAGACAGGTCTGCCTAACTTGCTCTGGTTAATCATTATCCCAAACGTATGCAAACCAAAATGAAAAGTAAGAGATAAAAGGGACCTGGACACTCTCCTCACTATGTGAAAGAGTAAGGGGGAGTGTCAATTGTAAGAACTGTGTCAGTGATACAAATGGGTAGATGGCGTGACTCACTTCTGATCTTTCCGTACAGTACTGAAAGCACTGTGCTCTGTCTTTGAAGGAGAACGAGCCATTGCTATGAAATGAGAATTAACTGTCCCCTTGTATATAGGACCTTGACATTACATTACTATTTGAAGGTATTGACAGGATCTCAATTTGCTCACATTTTTAAGAATGCTCTTAGATCAGCCAGGTCAAGACTAACTAGGCTGGCTGGTGACATCAAATGCTTAATTTTCTTAGTAGAATATCCAATGATCTGAACAACCTATATAACTCCTACCAGTGACCCTGAAGCAGAAATAACCTCTTAAAGATATTTCTCAGTATATAAAACACATTCATAAGACACTTCTAAAAATAACTGTCCACTGTAATTCCCTCCTTATGCATCTGGACAGAGACGTCATATTTCCTCCACAAAGCTTCCTTTGCTGTTGCAACAGTAAGAATCTCAATTTCAAAGTGAATCAAAAACAATTTAGAATTACAAACTCCTTCACAAGACATGATTATGTTTATTAGTTATTTTATATAAATTTTCTAAACATGATGGGACACTTTAAATTTTAATTCTGTAATATTTTAAACTAGAAAATAAAGCAATTATAGTTTAAAGTTCTGTCTCCCCTCACCCCTCTTTTTTTCTGCTAACATGTGGTCTTCCACAAAAGAATCAGTATGATCTTTGCAGACTATAGATAAGAAATATGGCCATGGGAAACTAAAGAATAGAGCATTAAATACAAGTCAAGTAATTCAGAAGTTTAAAATTTGTCATCTGTCTATGAAACGAGCAAACAGTTTGTTATACAATTAGCTCAGTTATAACTGGTTAAATAAACATTCTATTATAGGATTCAGTTGGTAACTTCCACTTTCCCTCCAACTAGTGGTGTTTTGGCAGGCAGCCATATAATCTGCAATAATCTGTCACTGCTCTGAAGCCCCACCCACTTCCTCTGCCCCACCCCCATCAAACTATGACTGGGATACATCTGGTGTGCTAATATAAGTCAAAAAATCATAAAAGGCCTTTCTATCTATAAAAACTAAAGTTTGCATAATTTGTACTTTTAATTATTTAACATTCATAAATCTTAAGGAAAAATACACTATATGATATCACATTTCAAAGATTATTTGAACATTTTCATTTCCTTTTTTTTAATGCATTAGGAAGAATAGAGGCCCCAAGTTAGTACTATCCACTGCAATGCTTCTTGAATTAAAATGTGTCCTAGGTACAATTATAACACTTTCATTTACACATCTAACATGTAACATATTAGGAGTTTGGAAGTCAGGATTACACACATTTCATTTAAACCTTGTTCCAAGAGCCTAGTTGGTAAAGAAACTATTAGGCTAGCTTTCCTGGTTTATACAATATTTTGTTAGCTTTAACATACTAACTATGAAGTGTTAAATTAAGAAACACTACTTCCCTACTTCATCTAATTCCATTGTGTTTAGAGTAGTCCCATAAATTATTATCTTATGGATAAGATATTTTAAAAAATATTTTAATATGTAACTAACTTTACTAGTATGTACTAAAATAAAAAAGTTTTAAAGTAAACGTGACCAAATCTGACTTTTCTGTCTCTGTATTTGATATTATGTTCAAGAAATTACTCTGCTCTCTCTCCTATTTTCCCTTTTGTTAAAGAAAAAAAATAGGAGTGGCTTTATTATTTTTTAAAATCTCTAGGTTGAATAGAATGACATTTTAGTAGCATAATTTTGAAATATTTTTACAGTAATAATATATTCATTAGAATAAACTGTATTCATTTAGTAAACATGGCCTTTAGTTTTTTAAAAACTTTAAAGGCTCAAGGCAAGACTTTGTTTGGTCTTTTATTTGCAGCTCAGTGCTTACCTTACTTTTCCAGGAGAAAGGGGAAAAAATTTTGGAAAGAAATTCCCACTATTATTTATTTGCAGAATATCAAACTACAAATTAAAATAAATAGAGCATGTGAATCCTGTGACTTTTTAGGTTGATTACTCTCAGCTGGACTTTGAGCTAAGGCCATAAATATTCACATGAAGTTCTACAAAGCATTTCTTAGCAATATTTAGACATAATCTATATTTATAATAAGACACTAAATACAAAGCAAAAAGATTACAGTAGATCTTCTCAAATGCATGACCTACATTTCCAACCTAACACACAAAAAACATTTAAAAATTCTTTATTTAGCTACAGCAATAGTTAAGATTGCCTCAGAGGTGGCTTTCGTTAAAAGCTGCCTCTTAATCACTTAGGAAAGATAAAACTGAAGTCCAGTTGTTAGATCAGCACCACGCTATCAGCTCCTTCATCCCGAGAAAGGAAGTTATTATAGACAGTTTTATAAATGAGGCTTAAAAAGAGTACTTCCTGGTCGGACAGTTAACGGCAACAGCATTTTATACAGCTTTACATTTTGACATTTTGAAAAGAACTTTCTAAAAACTTTTCCTGAATTTCCCCTCCCAGTTCCTACAAAAGAGGAAAACTTGCTCAAGTTAAACAAATCTTATGTAAAAAATCTACAAAATTCTACCAATGCCTACCATTATGGAATCATGTAAGTATAAGAACTGATTATTATTGATAATCATATCAGCTTAAGTTTTAATTTTACATTTATTTTACCTTTATGCACCCTCCTCTCCCCTCACCCTGCGTGTCAAAATGAGGTTTCTCAGGACACGTTAGAAAGTAAAAGAAAGAACTTAAAGGAGGACAACTTACCAAATCCTTGATAATGAAGGAAATGCAAATAATTCACATTTTAATTTTCAATTTCAAAGTTAATTCTCTTTTAAATTTATATAAATTTAAAAGCCTAATACAATCCTAGTAAGGAACTGCAGATGAAAACAGCGTGACCGGAGCACTGCACATTACTATCTGTATTGCAGGCTTAAGTACTTCCTGTTACAACTCCCATTGGTTCACATAGGTACAAGTGCCTATGGGTGTCGCCAATTTACTTCTTTTGTAAGTGAACTGCTAGAGGAGATTTCAGTTTGGCACAATCTAATAACTATTAGGGCAGAATTACCTTGGGCTAATACCAAGAGCCTCCCAAACTAGGTTAATTGTTAATTAATAATTACCTAATTCAAAAGGGCAGGAGAAAATTTACTTCGGACAGACTTTTCACTGTTTTTCTAAGAATGTAGGTGACTTTACTCATCAATTATGTGTTAACTAGTTTTGCAAAGCACTGATCTAGGCACTAGGACCAGAGTAATGAACAAAACAGACCAAGTCCCTGTGGTCATGCATACCCTATCTAGCAGACCTTTGACAATTTCATATATGTATAATGAGAAAACTGCCATAAAGGTAGAGACTAAAACATTTGTATGGGAATTTGGAAAGTCAATTGTAGTGGTCACTACTAAAAAGCACTGTAATTAAGGCAACCACCTGAAACCTAAAAGAACTTTTCCAGAACCTGGTACATAAAAGTAGGATTTTTTATGTTTTTAATGTTTCAAAAAGTCCATGTTGGAGGCAACGGCATATGTTCTAGCAGGGAAGAGGAAAAACTTCTCACCATGAGTCACCAGTGACTAAGTTATTTTAATTCAGGCTTAAAACACATTTCAAACCCAATACTTGTACATGCAGAAAACTGATAACCCCGAATTAACCCCAGAAGCTTGATTTGACCAATTTTCAGCGTTAATATCAGCATCTAAGAAAAATCCCAGGCTTTGAATGGGATAATGTCTCTCTACTAAATTTTATTATAATTTTGGTAGTTTTAGTTTTTAATGCCTAACGGTAAAATCAGCAAGCTTCCATTAGATTTTAAACAGGTTTTTTTTTTTTTTTTTTTAGATTTTAGCCAGAGTAAGACACAATCTCTGGATAGATATCTGGTGTGGTAGTAGATATGGCTTTTATTTGCATTCAAGAAAACAAAAACATAATTGAGCATAAAATGTACAGTGAAATTCTACTCTTCCAATTCTTCTATACTTTACCTTCTTAGAGCTTTTATTCCCTTATGTTTAAAATAAAATCTTTGAAGCCAACACATTGGAGAAATTCCAAAGCCAAATTTATCTATAGTCATTCAACAAATATCTATTGAGCATCTACTACATGTTAGGCATTGTTCTATGAGTTGGGGATACAGCAAAGAATAAAATAAAAAATCTCTACTGCTTTCACAGACCCTAATTCTAATACAGGGATTTAAGACAAACAAATAAATAAAATATAAAATAACTGTATGTCAGAAGGCTGTAAGCACTATGGAAAAGAATACAAAGTGAAAGATAGAAATAACAATAAGTTTATTTGTTCACAGTTCCAAATTGCCTATAACACAAAGAAACTTCGCTTTGAAGACCAGAGTGTTAGAGCTCTCCCAGACTCTACTTCTAACTCAAGGGAACAACCACATTCTGTTGCAAATTACAGATCATCGTATTTTATTTGTTGCTAATACCTAGGCAAAAGGAAAACAAACTTCTAAAATCTGAAGTTAGAACCCATTCCTTATTGATAAACCCATCACACAAGGAAACAAAACTAATCCCAAACACTCAAAGTCAAGGGTCCCTCTAGGAAATATCATTCTGAATACAAACATACAATTACCCATATACTTGCTACCACGGGCATAGAATTTGCCTACTGTGAGGTTCAGAAATGAATTCTTTATTTTAGAATTATCCCTGTGATCTGTATCAGCAGCGATAATTAAACTGACATGTTATCTTTGAACCTAAAATAAGTATTTACATTTAATACAACTCAACAAATATTAATTGAGCAGATACTAGGTGCAAGATACTTGGTTAGATGCATAAGGCGCTGTCCTTTTAAAATCAAGAAGACGGAATCTAGGAAGGATAAGTCAGGTACAAACCCTACAATGTAATGTCAGAGAGAATGTGAATGTAACAGGGAATCCAAAGGATGGAGTGGCAAGGAGGATGATCAGAGAAGGGCTCTTGAAAGATGACATTGGAGTGTGAAAAACGAGGAACAGAAGGCATTCCAGGGGGAAATATGGCGGGAACAAAGAGAGACCTGCAGGTGGCAAATAAGTGGGTGGTTGGCCAGTAAGCAGGCCAGCCTGGTTGGAGTGTTGATAGAGATTATGGAGTAATAGGAACCTAAAAACAGGCGGATAGATCTGTACTGAATTCAGTAGGCCAAGGGAACAATTAAGGTTCTAAACATGGGAGTGACAAATTCAGACTTGTACTTTTGGGAGAATAAGAGAGCAACGACATGTAGGAAAGATGAAAAAGAAAAGGAGGCTAAAGCTTTGTCAGTGCTTCTTCCCCAGCACCTCCTTAGCTCTTCTGTGGACCACTGAGAGGTATAAAGGAGAAAGTGTACTGAGTTGAAAAACCAGATCTACATCATAGCAATCCATGCCATTATCTGCATGACCTTGGGAAGTCACCCTCATTGTCTCGATTTCCCTATGAGTCTGCTAATTACAATTTATTTTTGGAGTCACAAGCTATAAATTTCAGCAAATGATTAGATACTGGGGATAGAACAAAAACAGCAATAAAAATTTCTTTCAAATGATTAAAACAATAAGTAGCTACCTTTATCGAACACTTCCTACATATTTGTCACTTTATATAAATGCTTTATTTATTCCTTAGAAGAATCCCATGATATATGTATTCTTATTTTACAAATGAGAGAACTTTAAGACTTAACTAACTTACCTAGTGCCAGCCAAATTTACAGTGACAAAGCCAAAACTGAAGCCATAGGTATCTCTGAGGTATAAGGCTCTTTCTCCTTCCAACATACCATTCTGTTTCTTATATGGTAGATAAGTAAGGCTAACATTTGTTCTTGTGTTTCAAACTAATCACTCTTTTACTCCCCTTCTGATATATGGAAAGGTCTCAATGAGAATAAGAAACAAAGTGTGGGACATAAATATAATCTACTTATTTGTTGGTCACTGATTCATTCATTCATTCATTCGTTCATTCAATTCTCATTTATTGAGCATCCTTTATACTTTGTACCTGGCACTATACCTGGATCCAAAGATAAATAAGACCCACCTCTGCCCTCAAAGTGGTTTTAAGCTAGTAAAAGGCAAACACATGTGAACTAGGAAATGGTAATACAATGAAAGAAGAAGATTTTTTTTGCACAAGAGACTGTGGAGCATAAAGGTACATGATGCTAAATATTGCAATTTTCTACTTCAGCTATTAAATCTTGACCTAGATTACTTAAAATTATATATTTATGTGGTTTTTGCAAATATTGATGTATTTTAACATACACACCCTTGAAAAACTAAAGGCTAATATTCACAACAGAAGGACAATTAGCCACGAACTATGATTCTGCTTTTGTGTGTCTACTGCCAAGACTAGGTGATTAGTTTACTTAAGTAAGTATTCTTGCAGGGCGGAAAGAGAGGGGGCACCAATCAGGGAAAAAGGAGACATACTGTATTTGCCGGCATATAAGACGATTTTTTGGCCCTGAAAAATACCGTATTTGCCGGTGTATAAGAGACTGGGCGTATAAGACGACCCCCTAACATTTCCACCCAAAATACAGAGTTTGTTATATACTCGCCGTATAAGACTACCCCCCACTTGGAGGCATATTTTTCAGGGCCAAAAATCGTCTTATACACCGGCAAATACGGTATGTAAATCTTTAGACAATAAATTAAAAAAAAGGAAAAAATAATTTTGAAAGTCATAATAAAAAAGTAAGCTATAATTTTTTTAAAAAAAGCACCGAAACCGGTTTGGCTCAGTGGTAGAGCGTTGGTCTGTGGACTGAAAGGTCCCAGGTTCGATTCCGGTCAAGGGCATGTACCTTGGTTGCAGGCACATTCCCCGCAGGGGGTGTGCAAAAGGCAGCGGGTTGATGTTTCTCTCTCATCGACGTTTCTAGCTCTCTATCTCTCTCCCTTCCTTTCTGTAAAATATATATATATTTTTTAAAAAAGCATTCTGCCTTGATTAGTGCCATCTATTTTAATGGGTAATAAAATGTATTTGAACTGTCTAGCCTTGATTGCTATGAATATAAGCCAGTGTCATTAGATAAAGTGAAACATACTCCATAAAGATAAATATATACCACGTGAGCCCTTGTTTGATCTGGAAATAAAAAGTTATTCCACTGTCTGTCAAAAATAGTATTCTTCCAATGAGTACTTTGATAATTGACTAATTAAATATTAGGCATAACAAAACATACAATGCTAGGTTGATTTTGCTATCCATCACTTCACTGAAGCCAGAGGTGAAATGGAAGGGCCCCAAACACTAGACTCCAGCTTGCAAATGTAATTCTCTGAGCTAAATACCCTGTTTCCCCGAAAATAAGACAGTGTCTTATATTAATTTTTGCTCCCAAAGATGCGCTAGGTCTTATTTTCAGGGGATGTATTATGTTTCCATGGAGTAGGTCTTATTTTCGGAGGATGTCTTATTTTCGGGGAAACATGGTACATGTGGGCCACATCTCTTTGTTTAATAAGGATAGGTTTTCCTAGGTATAATAAGGATAGGTTTTCCTAGGTATAAAGATGCCAGGGCTCTTGAACAAGGCATCTTATTTTTCTCACTCACTCTGGGGACGAAAAATGTGTGTTTGTGAAATAGCTGACAATTGTTAGCAGACTGTTCCGTGTTAACACATCAAGAAACTGATCCTTCTGTCTTTCTGTTGCAACAGAAATAACTTAGACTTTAAATATATCCCAATGTCTGTAACAAATCTTGAGTCAGAAAATATACATTATGGCCCAGCCGAGTGTGGCTCAGCGGTTGAGCATCGACCTTATGAACCAGGAGGTCGCAGTTCGATTCCTGGTCAGGGCACATGCCCAGGTTGCGGGCTCAATCCCAGTGTGGGGCGTGTAGGAAGCAGCTGATCAATGAGTCTCTCTCATCATTGATATTTCTATCTTTCTCTCCCTCCCTCTCTGAAATAAAAAATATATATTAAAATATACACATTATGTTGATTTATAAAGTGTCTAGGTAACTTTAACAACATAGTATAGCTAGAATGATAAAATTTATCAATTTAATTCCTACTGGTTATCATAAAAATTTGAAATAGTTATTGTTTTTAATTAGGGACCCATAACTTAGAAATTAGTTAGGTCACATTTTGGCCTATAAATAAACATATCTAATCTATAATTATAGTTAGATATCACTTATTTTTTACTAAGCTGAGTCTAAGAAACAGTAACAAAATTTTAATATGTCTTCATAAATAACAAAGCAACCAATAAAATGGCTAAATATAGGTTAAATAATTACAAACTACACTCCCTATGGTGAAATGCAATTAATTGTACAATACTCTGCAACTCGAAACTACTCATTCAAAACTATTCTCTGATTGACAAAAATCTCTCATTGGAGAAAGAAAAGAAATCTGAAAATGTCTTCTCAGGAGAGTCACACAACACTTTTAGATGGAAACTTTCTGTATGTTTTCCATTTTGGAGGAAGGAAGAAACAAAGAGCGTAGGAAAATATTATAAAGAGGCTTTTTAACAAAAAAGACTCTAAAGTAGAAGTACCAATAGTAGTTTTCATTCATTCTCCTACACCAACAAGTTTGAACACTGGCAAGCAATGAGAACTTTTATTCAAGTTGGCTTAAACATTAAACCAAATTAGGTATCAAGGTAGTCTCTGAGATTACAATGGTTTGACTGTATAGGGCTCCAGTAGTAAAGAAAGTGTAAAATGGGTTATTGTATTTACTGGGCAGTACTTGCATCTTGCTACGCTAATAGTTTAAGAACTGCAAACTGAAAAGAACTTGCATCCTATAGCTGCTGTAACCATTCATCTGGAAGGCTCCTTCTTAACCTCTACTTTGGATTATATTTTTTCATGAAAAAGAAACAATTTAAATGAGCATGTGTCTAATCAATCACATATTTATAGTTCTCCTAGTGTGTTATTTTGTGAAACAAATGAAAATAAATCCCCACAGAATTCCTACCTCCCTCTTCTCCGCCTCTCCCCGAGGAATAAACAGTTATCGCAGGCCCCTCCTATCACTAAAAATTCTATTATAATGTTATAGTTAGAAATCACTTATTTTTTACTTCAACATCTCTGGATCAGTATCATAACGTAATGTGGTTGAAATGACTGCTTTAGTAATCACTCAGGGGAGTATCAGAACAGTTTATTTTGTTACAAGGAAATAAGTTTAATATTTTATCTTAAGGAACTACAATCTGTAGAGTCAGAGATGACCTAACAAGTATGATGAAAGAGCTTATCTGCTCAAACAGTTCTATTACTTTGTAGAATTACTGGTACTGAGATTCCCAGTTCCTTCTACAGACCGTTTCAAATGTTACAGGCACCACACAGTGAATATATGCCCCTCGTACATAACCTCTTGTGCTGACTGACTTTGTGTTCACTTGAGTTCTCCCTCTTGAAAAATAAATTTAATGCCGAAAAAATTACGCTTAATCAATAAATGACAGTTGTCTCATATTTAAAATTTGTATGTGCTGTTGTTTTTCCTTACCTCCGTGACTTCTCTCTCTTAGGGGAGGGTGGATTTTACATAACCACATAGAGTTCCACACTTTCTGAAGCCAGATAAGAAGTGTTCTGTGCCAGCTAACATCAAATAAAATCCCCAAATGGCCCATGGCCTCTCATATCACCCTGACAAAGATGACTTGCGGAGTTTTTGTCTTGGGTTTGAAAAAAAGCAGTTCTACGTGTAAGCGTTCTACGTGACATCTCCGGGAGGTAAAGGCAGTATGTCTCTCTTCCTCTTAGTCCAAGCGGCCCGTTACTAAAACATGGGCAAAGGTTTCTAGTAACACACACACACGCTCTCAGCCTGAAACAGAGAAGATACCTAACTATACCTGCGACACGCTCTCATCATTACACACTCACCATTATTTCCCCAATGCCACCCATTTTCTAAACCCGCTTCTATAAAAAAGAAAGAAAGCAGTTGCAAGGAGAAGGGGGTCTGTGGAAGCAACCACACACAGGGGAAAAGGAGTGAAAATACTCACTGGCAACACTGCTGGCTACAATGCCAACTGCGCCCGTCTCCCCAAGAGAACCTGTGACGGGCCGTCTGTCCCGCAGCATCTACACATGCTGAGCACTGTGGACACCCCCCACCCACCCCACCACCACCCCAGCCTGGTCATCGGCTTACTTTCCACATCCCTCAAAGTAGGCGTCGGCCCCCCAATCCCCCCAATTGCCCCACACCCCCACGGCTTCCCTCTTTGGGTGTTGGCGCCTCATCGGAGACGCGCACTGGCCTCCCCCGGGGCACCCGGCCTCCGGTCCGCACCGGCTCCCCTCCCCGGGCCGGCCTCGGGACGACGCCCGGAGCTCCAGGGGAGAAGTCTACCTGGAAGGCGCCGTCGGGGGAGCCACGCCCGCGGCTCTCCTCCGCCTTCCAGCCGCCCCCGGCGCTCCGAGCTCCGCGCACACTCGGGCGCGTCCCCTCCTCCCGCCCCGCGGGCTCGGAGGCCGCCGCCGAGGGGCTGCCCGGCGGGAAAAAGTTTCTCCCGGGGAAGAATACAGGGTCCACGGAAGTAAACGGCCGGACCAGCCCCACGCGGGCTCCCCCTCCAGCAGCCCCGCGGCCCCGCGGCGGGAGGAGCCCGCGGAGCCCTCGCCGGGGCGCCCCGCCGGGCGGACGCCGGGTCCCGGAATGAATGGATGGAGGGCGTCCCCCGCTCCGGCCCGGCCCGGCCCGGCCCGCGGCGCTCCCGCCGGACCCTCCGCCCGCGCGCGCCGCTGGGACGGTTCGTTACATAATCCCGGGGCCGCCGGGTCCCCCCGGGACCCCCTCACACGACCCTCGGGGAGAGGCGCCGGCCGCGGACCCCGCGCAGCCCGGGCCCCTCGCCCCGCGCAGCGGCTCCCACGCGCCCGCCGCGACCCCGACCCCGGCCCGGACCCCTATCCCGCGCGGCCCCGGCGAGCTCCGACCCTGCCGGCCCCCCACCTTCAGGCAGGGGCCCGGTCCCTCCCGGGGGGGGGGGCTGTCCCCCTCGATCTGCCGGGCTCCTCGAGGTGCCCTCTGCCCTCAGACCCGCAGCTATCCCGACCCCGTCGGCCTCCCCCGCGGGTCTCCCTCCACTCGCGGGGACCCCCCCCCCCACACACACACACCTGTCCCGGGCCGAGCGCGAACTCTCCTCCCCTCAGACCCGCGCTCCCGCTCCCTCTCGGGGGTCCCCTCTTTCCAGACCCGCGGTCCCGGACCCTCGCGGGGGTGCCCCGCAAACTCCCGCTCCCTGTCCCGCGTAGGGAGGGTCCCCCCCCCCCCCCGGCTTAGCCCCTCTTGGGGTCTGTTCTCCACAGTCCGGACTGCCGAGCCCGCTCCGCAACTCCCCTCGCTCGGGTCCGCGCCGACCCCGTCCCGCCCGGGGTGCCCTCGCCGCGGCTCCCCGCTGTCACCGCCCCGCCGCGCCCCGGGAGCGCTCACCTCAGACCGGCTGTCACCGCCCGGCCCGCCGCCGCCGCCGCCGCCGCCGCCGCTTCCTCTCCACACTTGTTCCCCCGTCGCTCTTCTGCCGCTCGTCCCCGGGAGGGCCCCCCGAGTCCCGTCGCTGAGGGCAGGGGCCGGCCGCGCGGAGCCTCCGTCCGCGGTCTCGGCGTCGCGTCCCACTCACTCCCGCCGGACCCCGCCGGACCCCGCCGCCGCCGCCGCCGCCGCCGGGCGCCTCACGGACCCTCCCGCTGCCGCCGCCGCTGCTGTCCGAGGTGCGGCTCCTGCCAGGGGTGGCCAATCGCACCCGACCGCGCCGAGCGCGCCCCGCCCCGCGGGCTCAGCCCGCCCGCCCTCCGCCCCCCAGGCCACGCCCCCAGCTCGACTCTGATAGGCTCTCTACTGACCTTCCTTGATCGCGGGGCACAGGCCCGGGCCCGGATATAGGTGCTCGATTGAAGGCGCCTGAGAAGCCCCAGCGGTCGATGGCGCCTGAGGATTGGCGGAGCCGACCGCGGGGGCCGAAGGAGGCGGGGCGGGGTTTCTTGGGACGCGGAAGACCTCGCAACTTCACTTGCCCGCGGGCCCGCCTGGGGTGCGGTCATTTTTTTGTTTGTACAGCGCCTCGGTCAAAGTTCACGGCACTCCTCCCCGCGCCTTTACTTTTCTTGGGAGACTCCCAGAGGCCAAGGCCCCCCGGGACTCCCCTGGACCACCCTGCTAGAGCCATGGAGGAGGACCCCATTCTTCCCCTAGAGAGACCTTGCACAGCCTTCTGAGTAATTCTGCCGGAAATTAATAGTCCTTTTTTTTTTTCACTTGTAAATATTTCCTGGATTTAAACTTTTTTTTCCTTTTCTTTTTCCATTTTTGTCAAGGGAATTGCTCTATCTTGTATTGCATTCAACAGACATCAACTTTTAATGCTCTTGGAAAAAGAAATCTAAATACTAGATGCGTGCTCTGCACAACTAAATGATGGGCACATTTTGATGGGTACAAGGACAAAACTTTAGAAATAACCAGTTTGTGGGTTTGAATAATCATTAGGTATATAGGCGGAACAGGAACTGGACTGGGGAAGCCCTGTTAGCTTTAGCAAGGTCTCAGCATGCCTATTCAACGTACTCTTTTTCGGGGCCACATGGTGTAATGGTTGTGTGTGAACTAACGGCCAAAGTACATTCAACTTTGACCCAAGGGCAACCTGTGATACCAGAGACCCATCTTGACCCACGGTGAAAGATTGTGCAGGCAGGGGGTGAAAGCGCATCGTGTTACACAGGGCCATTCTATTTTTGTGGACTTGTCCACGTTGACTAAACAATACAGGAAACTGAAAACTACGCTCACCCCAAAGTTTATGGAGTTTGACAACTCAGTGTTTATGAAGAAATGGTTTCATTTCAGAAATACAATTTGATCCTAAGCCTTGTCAGATGTGTATATGGGACTCCACTCTCAGAAAACTCTCTACCATTACCTTCTTTTTGTGTGTGTGTTAGCTCCCGCTGACAAATTTGTGTTCTAAACACTATATTTTCCCTAGTGTTTTAAAATCACGCCCCGTTCCAATTACGATGCTCCCCTCTTATGTTTAAACTTGAGTGTTGGGGAATGCAGAGAGGGCCTGTGAAGACGGGGCAGGAAGGCCTCTAAGAACAGTTCTTTTTTTTTTTTTTAAATCTATTTTATTGATTTTTTACAGATAGGAAGATAGAGGGATAGAGAGTTAGAAACATCAATGAGAGAGAATCATCGACCAACTGCCTCTTGCACACCCCCCACTGGGGACGTGCCCGCAACCAATGTACATGCCCTTGACCAGAATCGAACTCGGGACCCTCAGTCCCCAGTCTGACGCTCTATCCACTGAGCCAAACCGGTTCCGGCTCTAAGAACAGTTCTGAAGTAGCTGTCTCCCAGCAGTGTGGCTGTGTGCCATGTGGGGAAGGGATGCAGAGACATTTCAAGGTGATAAAACTTCGTTTTGAGGGAACTTGATTCCTGTAGGCCTAGAAAAAACTGTCCAAAAATAATTATATTAACATAAGTAGGCCCTCCTACTCTAAAGAGTTATTTAGTAAGAGTTCATCTTACCAATTCTGAAGTTGGCAATAGGGATTGGAAGGAATGGGGTGAGTTTTCACCATCCAAGTGTTCAGTTGTATCTATTCATATAGAAAAGAAACATGACTATTAACAGATGTTATTTGCAATCAAGAAAATAGAAATAAAACATAAGCATGATAAAAATCCAAGTGTCTTGAAAGGAAGCCAATTAGCAAGGAAATCAACTCTTTTTTTTTTATTCATTATAGCAATGAATTCTAATTTCTAAATTGTTGGTGTTTTTTCTGGTCTATGATTACTGGTACTGATAGGAACTCAAGTTGCTCAATATAGTTGATTACAAATAATTTAGATAGGATCTAACAGCATAAATAAAGAAAATGACATCATCCTTTGGATAGGAGACAATTCTGAAATCTTAGTTTATGTATAGATGGTGAACACGTAGCTGCAAGGACGATTCTTATTTAGAAGGGGCTTCAGAAGATCTCTGGACTCCTGGAAAGACATTGCAGCATTCCATTCTGGAAATTCTTGAGTTTTGTTGGGAGGAAAAAAATTCCTCACAAATATAGCCAAGATTTCAATGAAGACAAGGTAGAAAATAAAAACGTTAAGACAAATGGGATGAGAACAAGGTTTTGCACTTTTTTAAAAAATATATATAGTTTATTGATTTGTTACAAAGAGGAGGGAGAGGGATAGAGAGTTAGAAACATGGATGAGAGAGAAATATCCATCAACTGCCACCTGCACACCCCTACTGGGGATGTCCACAACTAAGGTACATGCCCTTGACCAGAATTGAACCCGGGACCCTTCAGTCTGCAGGCCGATGCTCTATCCACTGAGCCAAACTGGTCAGGGCAGGTTTTGCACTTTTGAGAAGACTCTGTGAGGGCCAATTCAGAGATAAATTCGGTCACAAAGGGTCTGAGAATCAGAATAGTGGGTTCTGCCCTGTTTTTAAAAATATATATTTTATTTTTTACAGAGAGGAAGAGAGAGGGATAGAGTTAGAAACACCAATCAGCTGCCTCTTGCACACCCCCTACTGAGGATGTGCCTGCAACTAGGGTACATGCCTTTGACCGGAATCGAACCCAGGACCTTTCAGTCCACAGGCCAACACTCTATCCACTAAGCCAAACCGGTTTTGGCTCCACCCTGTCTTCATACTATATTCAACTTTACTACTTTGAGTTACTTTTTCTATGGAGACTTGGTGCAACATAGACAGCAGGGTTCCTTTGGACAAACCATTAAAACATCTCTGTGTCTTCTTCCTTACCGCTTTCTTGCTACACACAACTAGAGGAGGGAGATCATAAATTTGTTCCTTACATGAAGCTTGTAACACTGTGTCCTCTTCTACTCAGAGGGAGTTATACAAATCAGTTTATGCATTGATTCCGCGCGCTCTTGTTTCCTGTTTCCACACAGCACCTTCCTTAAGTTAGCCTAATTAACCTTCTGTAGGCAAATGTGGCAATTGAGAGTTTATTAGCAAGTTATTAGATTGGGGAGAACCACCTTAAAAAAACCGATATTCTAAGAAATATGAGGCATTTGTATTCTACTGGGCCTGGCTCTGAATCTAAACAAGGCGGACTGGACGCTGGCATTTTTTAGGTAAGTGGCAGCTCTTTTCTCGTCTATAAAATCGGGATAATAACTTATTGAGTAAACCTACACAAACAGAAAGGACTCCCAGAGACTGGGAAAAGATCCTTTTGTTGACTCCAGGATGGAATACCAGCATCCTTGTCTTTATTTCTAGTTCTCCATAAAGCTTCCATTAGTCGGGGAGGAACCAGACACCTTTTCTTCGGGATGGTCACGCAAACTCTCGATGTCAAGGTTTAATGTCGTTCACCTGCTTCCCCGGTAAAGAAGAGACAGACCCTCTCCACCTGCCAAAGCCCTTCAACCCACCCCCCTGCCTCTCCCGTCGCTAAGGATCCTCACTTTGGCTTTGGCCCCAGGCGCCGCCTGGCGGCTGTTTCCGGAAGTCGCCTCTGGGCGTCGGGGTCCTGACCGAGATTAGGCCTGTCCCTGGATCTGCCTGGAGAGACTCTGTCTCCGCCCCTAGCCGCTGTCCGTGGAGGATTTTTAAGGCGGCGATGAAGGCGCTGCTGGGGTTAAGGCGAAGGAGGCGTCCGGCCACCTCCCCAGTCCCTGAAGGATGGCGGAGTCAGGCGGTCCTCGGGCAGCTCGCGACCCGGAAGTTGCTGCCGGAGCGAGGCCCCCGTTGCCGAGCGCGGGCGCGAGGGGCCGGGCTTCGCGGAGACGGGGGAGAGGTCGCCGCGCCTCCTCCCGCTTCCCGAGTGGTCGGCTCCCGCGGGCGCCGCTCGGCGCGCGTCGAGTTCGCCGGGCGGGTGGCCGCCGTCCCCGGGTGGCCCGCTCCGCCGCGGCCGGAGGCGACATGAGCGCCGCGGGGCTGCTGGCGCCGGCCCCGGCCCCGGCCCCGACCGGAACGCCGCCGGCGCCGGAGTACTACCCGGAGGAGGACGAGGAGCTGGAGAGCGCCGAGGACGACGAGCGCAGCTGCCGCGGCCGCGAGTCGGATGAAGGCGCGTCCTGCGGCCGGCCGGCCGGGCCGCCCGGGGACGGGGCGGGGGCGGGACCGCCTGGGGAGGGATGGGGCGTCTGGGAGAGGGGCGGCCCGGCCTGCGGGCTCGGGGCCGCTGGGAGGACCGCGGCTGGCTCCGGGGAGTTCCTCCCTCCCTCCCGCTCAGGGCTCGGGGAGCTCCGGCTGGGCACCTTGTACCCTACGGTTGTGGGGAGAAAGGGACCTGCTGTCACAGCTGGGGGTCCCTTTAAGGCTCTGCCCCTCGTTCCCCTACAGTTTCGGGCTGAACCCCAGGTCTTCCCTGGTGGGAATGAGAAAGCCCTCCATTGAGTGCCCCTCCCCGCCTTAGGTCCTTGGAGGGTGAGAGCGTTTGGCCTCCGAGGAGGCTCCCTCCTCTCTCTCCGTCCCGCCCCCCTCTGCCTGGGGGGTGGGGAGGGGAATGGTTTAGTCTGACTGAGTTTGGGCAGTGCCAGTCCGTGCTTGGCATGAGGTTGGTTGAAAGGATGGGGCCCGGCATCAGTTAGAGGGAGGTCTGAATTCGGCTCACTCGGCCCAGCTTTTTGACCCTAGTCTACTCTAGGGACAATTTGCTTAAGTTCTGGAGCCTCAACGTCTCCAGCAAATGGGGTTTCCTCGTGTAGGCGCGAGGGCTGAATGAGGCATTTAAATAAGGGGTTGAGCTGGCACTTTAGAGCCTGGTGTTCAGGAAATACTCCGTCTCCCCCTTTTCCCCCTCCTCCGCCTTTTTCTGGGGAAACAGACACGGGGGGAAGGAAGGGATTTGGAGTTGCCTAAGGGGGCCCAGGTGTTGTGTTTTTAAGTTCCCCGCTGTTTGCATTATCATTACTGCCTCGCCAAGGCTGGCTTTTTCAAACTGGGTTTTGCACTTTTGGCCGGTGTGAGGAAAACTTTTGGAGGGACTGGAGGGGCTGGCTGGAGGAGGAGGAAGGTGAAGAAGAAACAGAAAGCAAGGGAGAAGATGGAGACCAACGTATGGGTGGAGTATTTTGGCGCAAATAGGGCTGCGGGGCAGAAGGCGAGAGCAGCTGCCTGGAGCGAGGAGTGGGTTGTATTCATCTCAGTTCCCCCCCGAGTGCCAAGCAGTGAGGCTGGCACAGGCCGGGCACTCAGTGACGTCTCTTGACTGGAGGAGGACAGAGAGTTTGCGGAGTGTTGGACCCGTAACAGCCTTTCAAAAGGCAGCTGCATATGCAGACATCAAGTTGAAGGAACGAATTGCATTTGGTTAAACCGTATTTGAAGGCAAAGCTTCACCAGAGATTGTGAATGGGAATCACTTGTCACTTGCATTGCTTCTAGTGCTCACCAGGGGGAGCAGTGAAGCAAAAATTGATTTCCCCTCCTTCAGTAGGGCCGCTGGAATTATATATGGACACCCCAGCCATTTGCTTATTCTAAGAACAGCATTGAAAATGTACTGAAAGTTTCCGTGTGATCATCTTGTCTCCTTTTAGTTGTAACTTTAAAAAATATTTCAGTTTAATTAAGAGTTCAGCTCCTTGATACGGATTCTCCTTTGTATATATGAGACGTAAAATCTGTTACGGGTTCAAACGGGGCATATACCAGGAGAGAGTGCACATAGTAGGTTGTCTTGGGGTAGTGACCAGGGCTTGCCTGCCCGTGGTTTTCCAGGCGTACACCCACATCTCCTTTGAGCGTTCTGCGGAAGCAGCAGCCTGGACCGGATGTCTGACGCGCCTGGTTCTCTAGCAGCTCTTGAGATGAAAGCAAGCTCTTTGCGTAAATCTGACCGTTTAGAAGTTGGAAATGGCATTTTCGTTTCTGAAGTAACTGTAATATACACTTTTTATTGATGGCTTCATTCAGATCTGCATTGACTAGAATTCATTTAAAAGAAACACTACTAGAGATTTACTAGCGGTGTCAGGTGATATCAACTCTATAAATGATTTTAACAAACCTCTTTTCCCTGACTTTACGTAGACACTGAGGATGCTAGCGAAACTGACCTGGCAAAGCATGATGAAGAAGACTACGTAGAGATGAAGGAGCAGTGAGTATGACTTTTAGATTTCTGTCTGGAATATAGAATTAGCAGGGAAATCCCTATAGTGACCTTGTGTGTATGGCTTTGATCACAGTGTTTCCAAAGACCATGTATATGTGTGCAGTTTGCCTCATTTAAATCTGTCACGTTTAGTCAGTCTTCCTGTTAGAAGAATTTTTTGAAGATATGCTAGAAAGAGCCTTGAGGGATCGGAACCTTGGGTAACAAGGCCATATACTAGTAGTAATGGGAAACAACCATATCCCCCTTTTTAAATTTTTTTTTAAAGATGTGAAAAGCATCAGAGAGGGTAAATGATGTTTCACATCTACTGGGTTCTCAGGTTGGCAGGACTCCAGCAGGTATTAGCTAGGTCAGTGGTTGCCAACCGGTGGTCCCCTGGCTGGTGGTCCGTGAGGTCCAAAGGTTGGTGACCACTGAGCTAGAGGGTACGTGAGATTCCAGAGAGCCAGGGAGACCGGGATTGGAGAGCAGGACTTTTTCACTCCAGTGCTTCCCCCTTTCCACACGCTCTCACCCTCGCTTTCTTCTCATTATCTATAACAGAGCCACAACTAAGTATCCGCAGAGAAACTAAAACCACTCACTTTTATCATAAGTGCAGGTGCAAGGCATCATAAAAAGTAAACCAAATATACTGATAAGTGTTTGTTGAATGTATTTCAGGCTCTTGATTTGACTTTTTAAAATCTATAAACTTGGCGGTCCCCATTTCTTTTTCTTAATAGGTCTTATTTGCAGAAGTTTTGTGACCATCCTCTGGATTCTATCATCTTTTTCAATCATTGGAACCCAAAGGGATAATTCAGTTAAAATTTAACCAGTACGACTGAATAAAGGGAGATTATGTCATATGCTTTTTCTCATAGCTTCATCCCTGAAACTGTGCTTGCTTTTTTTTTTTTTAAGTTATTTTTATTCTCTACAGGCATTTTACTGATTTACCTTGACCCATTTGAAATGTATTCTCATATACCTGTTCTTTTCTGGAATCTGAATTTTTTTTGTTGTCATTTACTTCTTCAATCCTTTATAATAAAAGGCTAATAGGCAAATTGACAAAATGGTGGAACACAGGTCACTATGGCGCACTGAACACCAGGGGCCAGAAGCTCCACGCAGGAGCTGCCCCCTGGTGGTCAGTGCATGGGAGCATCGCTCAATCAGAAGCCCTGAGCCAGGCTCATGGCTGGCAAGTGCAGTGGCAGGTGGTGGGGGCCTCTCCCGTCTCCTTAGCAGCCATAAGGATGTCCCACTGAGGGCTCCTGGTCTGCGAGAGGGCGCAGGCCAGGCTGAGGAGACCTTTCTCCCTCCCTCCCCATGCATGAATTCCTGCACCCGATCTCTAGAGTGTTAATACTCCCTTTCAAATACAGCTGAGAATTCTCAAAGTTGTTTTCTGTACCCTCAATGTGGTAGAAAATTTAATACACTAGGTTCCATAAACTTACTTCTTGTGTGTTCTTTACACACCATTTCCTGACATGTTTTAACATTCTGTACTTGACATGTTTAAACATTCTTTAGAGACAGTCTTTTAATTGAATGTGCTTCTTTTTTTTTTTTTTTAATATATTTTATTGATATTTTACAGAGAGGAAGGGAGAGAGAGAGAGAGCTAGAAACGTCGATGAGAGAGAAACATCGACCAGCTGCCTCTTGCACACCCCCTACCGGGGATGTGCCCACAACCAATGTACATGCCCTTGACCGGAATCGAACCTGGGACCCTTCAGTCCGCAGACCGACACTCTACCACTGAGCCAAACTGGTTTCGGCTGAATGTGCTTCTTAATATTTGATGATATAGAAGTAATTGTGATTACAGTGGAATGCCTTGTATGATTCAAGGTGAGCATTGAGAGTACATCACAATTTTCCTAAAAAGAATCAGACATCCTAAGTAATTCTTAGATTCTGCCTAGTACTTCTTCCTTATCCTATAGATAGTTGGTGTGTATTTATAGCCTTTACTTTATTAACCCAAAGGCTGTTGTGCCTGTATCTGTTGGAGAGGAATCAATTTTTTTTTTTTTCAGGTTGCCAATCTTGTTTTTGAATTGGGGGTGTTTTTTCAGGTAGAAGCAAAAATATTGCTGAAATGTGATTTATATGTGGAACCTACTATTCAAACAGACTTGCCAGAGTGGATAATTGCCTATAATCCATTCAGGATGAGGGGGGAAAAAATAACACACTACATTCTTTTGCTTTGTGTGTGCTATGTGTTTGTATCTAGCTGGGGCTGCAAATAAATCATGCATTTTAACTCATTAAGCACCAAGCCTTTTTAGTCTTCCTCTCTGTTTAGCCCTCGATATACAATTTTATCCATATGCTGGCGGCACCAGTGATTTGTCTGGATGGAAAGTATAATGTCAGTGATGGACATGGTGCTTAACGTGTTAACTTTTGTTACTGAATTACTATTATTTTTCTGATCCTAAAAAAGTAGTGCTTTTAAAAACGATATGAAGATTTACTAATTTAGTGCTTACATGGCTATATAATAAAAGCCTAAGCAACTGTTATGGTGGAACAATCAGTGTGCTATAATGCACACTGACCACTAGAGGGCAGACACTCAACGCAGGAGCTGCCCCAGGTGGTCATTGCGCTCCCATAGGGAGCTCCACTTGGCCAGAAGCCAGGCTCTCCTGCCTCTGCGGCAGTGCAAAGGAGCAGCGAGCTGAGCAGTAAGGAGTGAGGGGTCCCAGACTGTGAGAGGGCTGTCCGCCAGCTGGCTTAGGCCTGTTCCCCTTGAGGAGCGGACCTAAGCGGGCAGGTGGACATCCCCTGAGGGGTCCCAGATTGCAAGAAGGTGCAGGCATAATCTTAATCATTTGGAATTTATAATCTAATTGTAGAGTTGATATAAGAGCTGTATTTAATGACTTTCCTATATTGGGGTGTCTGTGTGTGTTATTTATGCTTGTAAGTCTAGAAGAAAATGTCCTCATACTTTCAAATTTTTTTGTATGTTTTGCCTGTTTATCATTGTCACTTATTAAAATCTGCGTGTCCTTATACTTATAGATTTTATACTGGTTCTCTAAAGTTCAGATACAGGAGGATCTATAAAATAGGGACATGATTTAAGAATACCGAATCCTGTCCCTTTCTGGTCCCTTTAGCTGCTGGTACATTTGAAACCAGCTAAGGGACCCTGATGAGATTCCTAGACTAACCCAGGTAATTCCTGCGTGTAGATTATTTTGGAATAGAGTATTGAATGTTTTTGTCTTTCATTGTGGCTTTTCTTTCTTTACAGAATGTATCAGGATAAACTAGCTTCTCTCAAGAGACAGTTACAGCAGTTGCAAGAAGGTTGGTGTGTGATTTAATCTTTCATTTCTAAATATACTTCTTAATACTATAAACTTCTGAAATCTGTGTATTTCACTTCTCTGTTGGAGTGATTTAAAATTTGGCTGTTCAGTAAAGTGCAGTCTTCAAACTACTTGAAATCTCACTAACGCCCTCTGTAGCGCATGAACAGCTAAACATTTTGTAGGAGAGGCATTTCCAGAAAATAAATAAAATTGTATTAATCTTTTTAAGCTAAATGATAATGGACTATGGATTTACCTTACTGTGTTTTCTCGTTATGATTAGGAAACACTTTCCATATTAATTGGGACCCTCATGACGAGCAGCTTTTGGGAAAAGCAATGAAATGAGTAGAGATTTGATAGAAATCTACACCTGAGCTGTCCATTATTATCACCAGCTACATGTGGCTATTTACATTTAATTAAATAAAACTAATAATCCACTTCCCCAGTTGCATTAGCCACATTTCAAGTGCTTAGTAGCTATATATGACTAGTGGCTACCATATTGGACAGTGCGATAGGATATTCCCATCATTGCAGAGAAAGTTCTAGGTGGCATTGATCCAGACCTAATCTTATTGCAGGAGAATTAAATCTTTACAGGAAAGGAAAGCCCGCTGATTCAAACTCTAGCTGCAAGTGATCAGAATCCCTTGAGGTTGCTGGCACCTTTCCATAACTCCTCACTTGCTAGAGAGTCTCAGTTCTCTGTGTTTGGGTGATTTCTGCTGTGTCTTCCTTGAGAGCCAGAGTCTAGTTAGCTCTGTGTGTGCCTTTTCTTGGTTTGAGTTTCATTCTGACGTTAATAAGACAGTTGCTGTTAGTGCTAGAAAGCAATTTTAGGAACCAAAGTGGAGAGTAATTTTTTATTTTCTAAATCTCAAAATCAGGTACGTTACAGGAGTATCAGAAGAGGATGAAAAAACTAGATCAGCAGTACAAAGAGAGGATACGAAATGCAGGTAAGACGCTATCTTAAATGGAACTACCGTATGTCATCTTCAAATTTTCTTCCTTTTGCTGATCATCAATGTAATGTGGCCATAAGAGTTTTTCTCCAAAATATATTTCAAATATCCCATTGAAGTGAGAGTTTTAGGGAAGAGACGTCAAAGGTGCAGTTATGTAAATGGGTTCATCCATTTTTCCAATCAAGAATCATAGTTGAGCCGAAACTGGTTTGGCTCAGTGGATAGAGCGTCGGCCTGCAGACTGAAAGGTTCCAGGTTCGATTCCGATCAAGGGCATGTACCTTGGTTGCAGGTACATCCCCGGTAGGCGGTGTGCAGGAGGCAGCTGGTCGATGTTTCTAGCTCTCTATCTCTCTCCCTTCCTCTCTGTGAAATATCAATAATATATATATATATATATATATATATATATATATATATATATATATTAAAAGAATCATGGCTGGGGTTGTTAGTGGTGGCTCCTTGCAGTCAGGGTATACCCCCAGTTACTCCAAGAATCACACATTCATTCTTGGGTCTGTATGGCTGGCTTACTGGACGATCAGAGGAGCTGACAGGGAAAACGATTGTAGGTTGTTTCGCTCCTATTTAGAGTTTGCTGCTTCTAGTAGTCTTTGCTCTGGGAGGAAAGAGTGTGCAGATACCTGGAGGCAGATACCCCCAGGTGTCTGAGAGGGGGTTGATGAGTGAAGGGTCCTCAGGAAAGGCCTGTTGGAGGAGGCTGCGTTAGACCTGACACTTGGAAGTTTCTCTCCCTCAAGTATTATAAACATTTAGTGAAAAAGAATATGCTTTTGGTCTGTCATACACAGTAAACGTATTCATTTAGCAAACAGTTGTTGAGCATCTGCTATATCTAAGTCCTGTGAGCATATGAGGTAGTGTAAGACATTGTCATTGACTTAAGGAAACTCACTGTTTCATTGGCAAAAGATATCCAAAAGTGTAAATGAAGGAACTTTACTGGTATAAATTAAATAAAGTAAGATGTGATGACTGCTTAAAGTGAGTAAACACAGATTGCTGTGTTTACAGAAAATCTTTAAAAATATTTTTTTATTGACTTCAGACAGGCAGAGAGGAGAGAGAGATAGAAACATCAATGATGAGAAAGAATCATTGATCAGTTGCCTTCTGCATGCCACCTTCTGGGGATTGAGCCCGCAATCTGGGCATGTGCCCTGACCTCCTGGTTCATAGGTCGACACTCAACCACTGAGCCTCACTGGTGGGCTGTGTTAAATTTGAAGCTTCTCATCAGCTAGCATTTATTTTGAGTGCGGCATGGTATTTGTTTCTGGCCGTGGTAAAAGTGATGGGTTCTGAAAAGAGGCCCAGGTGCTGTCCTCTTTCTTTCCAATCCAGCGACTTCCCAGCTTTCTGCTGATGGAACCCTCCTTCTCTCCATCAGCGAGGAGATGTTCGGTGGACACCAGCAGGTGGAAAGGAGCTGAAGGCGTGAGGGGTGCTGGGACAATGGAGATAGGTCATTGACCTCTGTCTACATCCCTCCTGCCCCTATGATGACCCCACACCCCTTCCACTCTGAGTTCCCGAGGCATTTCCCTGGGATATCTTTAAAAATCTGTCTTCCTGGAGTTCCCTTTTAGCAGTCCCGTGGAGACTGAGGTCCTTAGGCCAAGGTCTTCCATCACTTTATGTCTTGTGCCTTTAAGCAGGTATTTGCTCTTGGAGCCTTAGTTTGCCCATCGTAGAGGGGAACCTACCTCACGGAATTGGTTTAAGGTATAAGTAAAGAAAGAAAATTGACGTGAGCAACTTTTCTTAAGCTAGAACTGCAGGGTGAGCATTGAGTTGTTTTTCTAATTCCACTCAACTCTGTCCTCACATGATCTTTCCTAAACACCCGCCCACCCCATAAATATGCAGAAGAGCTCCTCCAGTAGTCATGGCTTGAGCTTTGAAAAGCACAGTCCATGCAGAGGTAATCCACCTGCTTTAGTTGTGTCTGTTGTCTGGCTGCTTTAAAACCGCCACCAACTCTAAGTGCTAATCGTCAGTTTGATTGTTGGTGCAGGCGTAATTTCTCAGAATGGCACAGACCCCAGGTGTCTGGCCTGTTCATGAGCGGACCAAGTATGAAGCAATCTTAGGAGTGAGCATGTTGGTCTGGCTGTGTTTTTGTGCCCAGGGATTTCCAGTGACCAGGGCTCTGGGCGGGGGTTAGAAAATAATGAGTGGCTTGTCCCTCTGCTCAGTTAATTTTTCTCATTAAACAACTGTTATTTGACATTTAGATCCTTAATCTGTAGTTTCTGAAACTCTCAAAATCTTAAGACGTATGTGTGAATGTGCATATGTTATTATTATTATTATTTTTTTTAATGGGGGAATAGAGCCATAGGATTTATCAGGTTCGCAAAGGAGACTGTGGGGAAATGTGAACGGCATCCCCTGGAGTGGTGACCGGCCAGCAATCTTTGTGAACCTTATGCAGCGACTCCAATGTCACCCAGGAAAGATTAGGCGTCAGGAACCTATTTTGTTCCAAGTTCTGAGTTTTGCAGAGGGCCTTTCAGCCTAGTGCTGGGGAAGCTGCTGGATTAACAGTCGCTAACCGCCTGGCACTGAGAGGGTGCTAAGTCAGCTGTGAACATGTGGGCAGATACCCCCAGGTATCTGAGAGGGGGTTGGTGAGTGAAGGGTCCTCAGGAAAGGCCTGTTGGAGGAGGCTGCGTTAGACCTGACACTTGGAAGGAAGTGGATCTGAGAGGCCAGAGGGCATTGCTGGTGGAGGCCTGGCTGTGAACAGAGGCTCGGCGGGCCGGGAGCAAAGCCCAGGAGGCCACAAACCTCTGCCTTGTAAGTGTTTGGGGATTGTCCTTCCTTACCACAAAGAGCCCATCACACAATACTTTAAAAACTTCAATGCTGACTGTTTCTGGAGTATGTGCGTTGCTTCTTCCTGCCCCATCCTGCCCTGTGGAACCATTGGAGGATATGTACTGAGAGAAAGAAGGGGTCACTTTTATTTTTATTTTGTAGAGGTAGTTTGGTGCCTGCTGCTTGTTTTTGCCCTTGGACAGAACTGCCAGAGCTGATGCTATTCAGGGCCAACTTTTAAGTAGACACAAGTGCTTCTTGAATCCTTCCCCTTCATGTATATCAGCACTTTACTGATGAAAACATTTGCTCTGTGTAATCGTGCTTTCAGAAAGCAATTACTGCTCCTAAATGAATCCTAACATACTGTCTAGAAAGGTGACACAGCCTAGTGAATCTAATTGCACGTTTTTATCTCTTTCAGAACTCTTCCTGCAGCTGGAAGTAAGTACCATGGATCTTCTGGGTTTGCAGGCTCTTTCTCAGACTGGAATCTTCTCTCCCAACTAGTGGCCTTTCCTTCCATCACCAAATAGATAGTTGGGAAGCCTCCAGCTGGAACCCTTTGTCACTGTTGTGTTTGACACAAGGACATGTGCTCTCAATTCAGAAATTCCTTCTGTTCATTTGTTTGTTGGGCAGCCTCTCTTGTCACAGGGGCCAGGGGACTCTCACCCCTGAGGGCTTTCTTGTTGACTTTGATCTCATAGTAAAGCTATTTCCCTGGGAGTGTGTCTGAATTATAATGGTCTAATAATTTGTTGTATTGGTCCTCGAAGGAGCCCAGTTTTTGAATTGGCTCAGTCGTTCAATTCTATAGCTAAGACTCTCTGGGTTAGCAGGGAAGACGGATTAAAACTTTTATTTAGCAGACATCTAGTGCTGGTCTGTGTGAGGCCAGGGATAAGGGCTACTTTAAACTTGAATGATGTATTGCTCCCAGAGTGGCTTATGCGGGGTGTTGGGGAGGCGTAGGGGTGTGAGTTTATCAGAGCCACATTATTGGAAACCATTTTTGTACTCAAGTCAGTGCAGCACGTGTAGTCACGGCCTGAAGGATCACATGACCCATAGCCACTGCCCACCATAAGCCCCCTGGTGAGATTTAGAAAACGGATGTTTATGCAGTTTTTATTTAGTATAATTTCAGTGTTTAGTACTTTGGGGTTCAGACACCTAATAAATGGTCTACTCTAGTTGATTTTATCTTAGTATAAATATCAAAACATACAGTAACTCCTGCTATCTTGACTCAGTTAATTTAGAATGTAGATATTTCATTTCACCTGGAATGTACCGTTTTCCTTTGAATTTAAGTCCTTAAAGGGTTTATTTACTATCGTTTTGGGATTAATGTTCTATTTTAACACATGCCATAAAATGTAAGATGTGGAAGGGAGGAAATACCTGATAGCAAGTGGGGTATATGCATGAAAACAAGCAGAAGTTGGTTTAAGTTTACCCATTCATTGGAAATCTGGCTCCCAGAGACCCCCATTTCTGCAGGTGTGAGAGAGAGTCCAGCTATTTCTCCTCTTTCTAGTAAAGGTATTTTCTTTGCTCTTGA
Organism: Vespertilio murinus; assembly: GCA_963924515.1. NCBI lineage: Eukaryota > Metazoa > Chordata > Mammalia > Chiroptera > Vespertilionidae > Vespertilio > Vespertilio murinus. The sequence goes on along the minus strand of OZ004720.1, from coordinate 4,819,906 downwards.
AGTCTTTGCCAGACTTCAAGGTGGAGCCCTGGCTGCCAGAGCTATGTATCCCTATTCTGTGCTTCTCTTTTGCTCAGACTGAACAAGTGGAAAGAAATTACATTAAAGAAAAGAAGGCCGCAGTAAAAGAATTTGAAGATAAGAAGGTTGAGCTGAAAGAGAACCTGATTGCTGAGCTGGAAGAAAAGAAGAAGATGATTGAGAATGAAAAGCTAACCATGGAACTGACTGGAGGTATGAAAGCACCGGCAGGGTCCTAGGAGCCCTGAGGCAGAGCCTGGGGTGGTGGTGGAGGTATTCCCGTTAACTCCTTCTGTCTGCTGTCTCAGCTCCTCATCAGCGCAGAGCAAGCTAAAAGGAGAGTGGGCTTTGACATGACAGGTCAAATTTCTAATTTTGTCTTTATTGGCTGTGTGACTTGAGTCAAGCTGCTTAACTTCTCTGAACCTATTCCCCCCCCCCCCCCCTGTAAGTGGGGCTCATTATGTCCTATCACGATTATGGCTAGTACAGTGCCCTAAACATAACAACCGTTGAGTGAACTGCAGCCTATACTTTATTTAATTTAATTCTTGGGTCAGCTACCATTTGTGTCTTGGTTATGTTCACAGATTACTTACCTGAGTCCCTCTGAACTCCTTTCCTGTAAAGGTAGTCAAGTTACACTGACTCAGAGCCAGGCTCTCCCTTGCCTTCTAGGATTTAGTGATCTGCATGTGGAAACTCAGCAGGTATGAGGGAGACGCAATATGGACCAACTTTTCTGTTGCCATATGCAATCCTCGAAGGATACAGGGCAGGAATTAGTAATTTTGGCACTTAGCAAAATTTCCATCAGCAAATTCCACAAGGAAAGTCAGTGGTGAGTTGGTCACTTGGATATGTACGTGGCATGCCTCTTCCCACCCCCAAACTTAACTTTCATACCCATATTCTGAAGGTACTAGAGTCCTGGCATGCTGAATTTTAGTAGGGGTCCGTAAGGAATGCATTGTTTCTATGTCAGTCCTTGGGGTTGACCTTGAAACTAAAAGTAACAGTTAAGAGCTGCGTTTCCCCATCTGTATTTTTGGTGCTGTGAACTAATGGCACAAATTGGCCTCCCAGTTGACAGACTTCTAGCTCCAATTCCGTGAAACACCACTGAGAATGTGGTTGTGTCTAAAGAGGGAGTCTCACACTGGAAAAATCACTCCTTTGATAGTTTCCTCTTTGAGAGAGGTGACAAAAGGAGTGAATTCCTTGAAGACCTCTGAAAGCAGCTCAGAAATGGTGTTTTGAGTGAGAATGGATGCCAAAAAAGCACCATCTTGTTTTCCTTACAATGCTTTTTTAATTAGACTGTGAGCACCTTGGTACCTAGTTTGCTGTCTGTCTGTTTTCTGATCCACACTCCATTTCTCTGATGGTGGCTGTAGCTGGCATTGACGCCTCATCACTCTCTGCGAGAGCCACCAGATGTTTGGGAGCCTTCATTAGGCTAGTGGGAAATACTGTCCTTTATGGCTGTTCCCTTTCCATCTGCAGGGAAGGATGTCATCACCTTACCTGTGATTTGGCATCCTGATTATTGACAAGCGATAGACATTGTTTGGCCAGGCAGTTTTACAGCCAGAATCTTAACTGGGACAGGAGGCATCCTCAGTGACTTAAGGCCAAGCCTGCCAAGGTAGAAGAGACAAATAAACACAAGGAAATCATTTGTAACTCAGTAAAATAATAGATGACAGAAGTGCTCCAAGCTAGCTATGGGCATTAAAGGTACCGATGTACTTTCTCAAGCCATTTGGTACCCTTGTTAGGGAGACAATGCCAAGGTAATGATGGAGTGTGGAAAGAAAAGGCACTGGAGCTAGAAGGATAATTAGCATTTCCACAGATGGTGCTGCTATGGTGTTGGATTAAAGGCCTGATTTCTTTCCTCTCACTGATTGACTTATTTCACCTTTGTGGATTGATGCCCAACACCAGGGTTGCCCAGCTCTGCCCAGAAGAGAGATTTCTTAAAATCTCCTTTTATGGTTCAGCCTATGAAGGGTCCCAGTTTAATTCTGGTCAAGGGCACATGCCTAGGTTTCGAGCTCAGTCCCCAGTGGGGGGCATGCAGGAGGCAGCCGATCAATGATTTTTCTCTCATTATTGATGTTTCTATCTCTTTATCTCTCCCTCTCCCTTCGTCTCTGAAATCAATACAAAATATTTTTTTTAAAAAAAGAAGAAAATGTCCTGAAAAACAAAATGAAATAAGATTGATGAGAAGTTTAGTCCAAATAACCCATTAGAAATTGGTGGATCTGGTGACCTGCTTTGTCTGACCAGGATTTAAAGTGTTACAGACTTCCATGGGGATTAGGGAGGTTCTCCTCAGACCTCTAGTGGAGAGCTTATTGGGGACAGCTGGGTTGTGCATGTGGAAAGGTATATTGTCAGTAAAGAAACCTAGGCTAAGTTCTGGGTCAGTGCCCCCCAATTTGAATGTGTATGAGTCACCTGGGGGCCTCAATAAAATGCAGATTCTGGTTCGGGTGTGTGGAGTGAAGCCCAAGACCCTGCATTTCTAAACACCTCCCAGGGTGCTGCTGCTGGTGGGACCACACCGTTAGCAGTGAGGTTATAGGTAGAATTACCTGAGTGAGTTTTCTCTGCAGTTGAGAATTTAATGAGCTTGAAAATGGGGGGAGCTTTATCATTTAAAAAAATATATATTTTATTGATATTTTACAGAGAGGAAAGGAGAGAGATAGAGAGCTAGAAACCTCGATGAGAGAGAAACATCGACCAGCTGCCTCCTGCACACCGCCTACCGGGGATGTGCCTGCAACCAATGTATATGCCCTTGACCGGAATAGAACCCGGGACCTTTCAGTCCGCAGACTGACGCTCTACCACTGAGCCAAACCAGTTTTGGCAAGCTTTATCATTTCTAATTCATTTTTCCTCTTGCTATCTCCAGGACAGCTGCCTTTTTTCCATTCCAACAGCCCACTAACTGCCACTTCATTTTCTTTTGTAAGTTCTTGCCCCAGCAGGGGCATCCTCCAATTCGCAGGCCCCTGTTGAAGCTACTCATGATCTTAGCTTCCTACAGAAGATACTGGATCCGTAGTTGGAGCCAAGAGTAAATATAATATCAATATAGAAGCTCTGTTTCCTGAATACTTACAATGAACCAGGTGTTATAAAAATGACAGAGCTGCCTCTACAGGCTGATGGACACGGAGGGACCCAGTCATGAACTTCTGTGGCGGGATTTCCTCATTTGACAAGGAGGTGGTAGACCTTACCATGGAGGGTTGGTGTAAAGATTACGAGAGATAGAGAGATAATGTCTTCAACGAGCAGCTGGTGCACAGAGTAAGGGGGGTTGGGAGTTGTAACCTGACTCAGTTCCTGCAGCTCCTGTGACTTGACTTGCCAAATTAGGCTCAGAGAAATAGCCTTTTGTTCAGAGTTCCTCCAATGAGATAGTGGTTAAGCCAGAATGTATCCGACTCCAAGCCTGTTTTCTTTCTTTTTTATTTTATTTTATTATATTTTATTGATTTTTTACAGAGAGGAAGGGAGAGAGAGTTAGAAACATCAATGAGAGAGAATCATAGATCAGCTGCCTCTTGCACACCCCTCTACTGGGGATGTGCCCGCAACCAAGGTACATGCCCTTGACTGGAATCGAACCTGGGACCTTTCAATCCGCAGATCAACGCTCTATCCACTGAGCCAAACCAGTCTCAGCACAAGACTGTTTTCTTAACTATCATACTATATGGACTCCCTACATATACCATGGATTCATGTGTTACTATGTGACTCACAAAATGAGACTAACAGTGAAGATTTGTGTCCTCAAGGAGCTTGTGTTCTAATAGTGACCAGACTGATACAGTTTCCATATCTTCCCCAACGTGCGTGCGATGATGTTGGTGGAGAAAGAGAGAGATCCTGAATGAAGATAAAGATTTGACAGGCTTGTTTTTTCCATTGTAAAACCTTGAGAGGTATATGTGGTTGTATTGATATAAAAACAGGAAGTTTCTACCCAACCTGTAACAGATGAATTAGATTAAATTTTTATATTTTTGAGTGATGAAATTATGATTTTCTGAGTTGATTGGCCATGAATGGACTGGGTTGTTGTTAGATCTTCAGCTATACCTTTATATCCTTACTTCTATCATGTATTGCCCACCTTCCCTACCCACCAGACATGGCCGCCAAAGGGTAAGGAACACTCGGCCCCTCTCTGAAGTGGACAGAATGCCATGATGTTCATGAGCTGGGTGCTCTTTAAGGTGGAGTGAGCCCCTTTACACCATTTTCCAGTTAGGTCTGCATGTTGCAAAGCCTCTCGGCAGCAGGCCTGTAACTTCTGTTTCAGCTGTTTGTGTCTTGACTTTTACTTATTTTTTGTTAATCCTCACCTGAGGATATTTTTTCCATTGATTTTTAGGGAGAGTGGAAGAGAGAGGGAAAGACAGAAACATCAATGTGAGAGAAACACATGGACTGGTTGCCTCCTGCACTCCCCCTGACCAGGGCCTGGGCCAGGGAGGAGCCTGCAACCAAGGTACGTGCCTTTGACCAGAATTGAACCTGGGACCCTTGGGTCCACAGGCTGACGCTCTATCCATTGAGCCAAACCAGCAAGGGCTGCACCTTGACTTTTAAAAAAGATTTTTGTAGTTTTTTCTTGGCTGAAAATATGCTAATTAAAGCTAGCATTGATTGAACTCATTATGGCAGGCACTATACTGAGAGGTCAACATGTTTCATCTCACGTAATCCTCGCAGCCCCTTGTGAGGCCAGTTTTATTGATATTTCCATTTCATACTTGAGGAAACTTGAGACAGAGTGCTTAAGTAGCCTGCCCGGGTCACACAGCCCCGGCAGGGATTCAGACCCATTGGCCAGTAAGCCCCGGAGAAGGGCGGCATCTCGGCATAGGCTAAGAGGTTTCTTTTAGGGAGAAGCCCCCAAAGGTGAGTGCATGTTCATCCTTCCTTCTACCTCCACTTCCAAGCACCTTTTTATGAATATTCAGTAGGTCTGTATTTCTTGGGGGAAGAAATCAATTACCCATTTCTGTTCTTAAGAGCAGCAAGCAGGAATGCCATTTGACCTCCTCTGACACCCCCGGCTTGCCATCGGAGGGCCGCACTGGAGACCTGCCAGGCTGTGTCGGCTGCTCTGTAGCTGTGTGTCATCATCAGGCTGGGGTGGGGCAGATTCCTGCGAAGGTGGAAGTTAAGCATCTGTTGGGGGGAGATGTCCCATACTTTGGCATGTGGCGTAGAGATTTGTACAGATGCTCTGGGTACCGTCTGGAAGCGGTCACAGAGGGCTGTGGTGCAGGAGCTCACCGGGCAGAAGAGGCCAGGCGGAGAGCACTGCGAGCAGTCTGTAGGCATGGAGCATGGTGCCTTTGGGTAACAAAAGGGCTAAAAGCTCACACACGGTTCTTGTGAGTGAAGGGCCAGGCATGAGGCTTGGCTTTTGTTCTGTAGAGAGTAGGGAGCCATTAAAATATTTGAGGAACAAAATGATCTGATTTGGGTTGTGGAAGGCCACTTTGAGGGAGGTGATCTGAGGGGTTGGAGTGGAGAGGGAGTTAAAAGGAGTATTGCTGTTATCAGCTGGATTTGATACCTGGGTTAAGGAAGATAAGTCATAAATGTCAGGTTTTGTTCTGGCTTGGAAGGATGAGTAGATGTGATGCCCCTGGCACCGGGGAAGCAGCCGCCTTGGGAGGTGAAACCAGAAGGAAGGGGTGGGTTGGGCCTGGAGAGTGGAGGGCGGTGTAGGCTGCCGGTGGCCTTTCAGAGGGTGGGCGGAGCTGGAGTTGACGGTCAGAGATTCCTTGGGAAAACAGGCTGAGCTGACTGGACTCCAAGGGTCACCATTTGAAAGGGGCAGGCCAGCAGAAAGGACCTCCGAGAGGCGTGTCAGGAGAGGAGAGATTGGTGTGGCAGTGGCTGGGGAGGGGAGATTTTAAGGCAAGGGAGTCAGCACCCAGATCAGACTTGGCAGAGAAAAGCCAGGAAGAATGAAAAGAGGCCTTTATTATGAGCCTGCATTGTATCGTTCTTGATAGTCAAGTAGCTACAAACGGTCATTAAATAAGATAAAGTTCGTGTTTGTAAATGAAGATCTCATATAAAATAGTTGGCACTGAGGCCGCTGGCCTCTGAAAGAGCCTTTTATTCCAGTGAGCTTCCGTTCACCCACCCTCCGTGGGGGCAGCAGGAGCTAGTACACGGAGATGGCCAAAGGATCCTTCTAATCCCAGGAGCCTGCCATTCTGGCCTCTTTGAATTTGAGGGAAGAGGAGGAAAATGCCTGGTTTTCCGGGGACTGGAGAGATTCCTGAAGCGGCTACAGGTTGTACTTAGGTCAGCTGGTCTGAATCTTCTAAGCGTGGCCTCCTCTAATGCTGAGTGCGTGTCTGGGTTGGGCCGTGTGTGGATCAGACAACATCCCCAGTAAAACTGTGGTCAGGTGGCTCTGGGCAGGTATCTGACACTGGAAATTCTCCCTGACTTCAGTGGGGGCTGGATAGATTGACTCATTGTGTTTTTGCCACAGATTCCATGGAAGTGAAACCCATCATGACCAGAAAGTTGCGGAGGCGACCAAATGACCCTGTCCCCATTCCAGACAAGAGGAGAAAACCTGCTCCTGATATCCATTTGCATCAGGCCTCGATCACTTTTCCCTCTTTCAGGCCATCGAATCCTTTGCTTGTCCATTTGGTGGAATACACATGGCTCTTGTCCTGCAGAAAATAGCCATACTGTATGTGATTGGAAAGCAGCGTTTGGCCACTTTATGACCAGAGTCCTCAGTTGCTACTGCAATTAGGATTTATAGAGAGAGTTATTTGGAAAAGTACTTTGTGTTGGACGTTCAACCGGTTTTAATATTTGGAGATTCAGGGGCAACTGAAAATTTCAAGTGCGTTAATTTTTCCCCTGTAACATGAGGACAGTGATAGCTGGCTTTTTGCCTCAGTTATCTGTATCCCTGGATTGCAGACTTGTTAAAATTAAAGCAGTCAGTCATAAGGAAGCCCCTTTAGTCATAACAATGGGAACAGGAAGAGGACGTGGGGAAGTATTGTTTTCATCCTCTTGAGGATCTCATAGCCATTTGCAGAAAATGGTTCAGTTATTTGTCTGCCATCAGCAAAGGGCATGCCTGCAGGTTCCTTTCTCTTTACAACGGAGAATGTAAGTTGTGAGAGAAGGGTAACCCCAAGTGTGTATGTGAAGTCTTCAGATCTTTGGAACAAAAGCACTTTATAAGTTCAGGATGAAGTTCTCTTGTGTGCTGTGAACACTGCTGTAGTTACCTGTTGACGCTCATTCCACCTTTGCATCACTGACGTTTGTAAGGTCAGGGGTATGGATTCTTCTGTATATCTGATGCCATGACATTTAGTAGGAGAATCAAAAATTTCCAAGAAACGAGCTCTCATTGTAAAAATGTCATGTTATCTAATCGCACTTTGTAAACTAAAATACTGGTTCCATTTTGTTGAATTCTATTTGCTCGGAAATCGCTTTCCAGACAGGTTTCTTTAACTCTCAACACCCCAGCTGAACTACTTGTTAACGGATGAACAGATCATGGAGGACCTGAGAACATTAAATAAGGTACAGTTTGATTTATTTGAAATCTCAGGGTTGAGATGGTTTTCAGCTTTACTTTGTTCACGTGTTCCTTGTTAAATCAATTTGATACCTTTGACACTGTAAGTTGCATCTGAAGTGATTTTCTCTAAGACTTTTTGTTGTTCTTTCTACAGCTTAAGTCACCCAAGAGACCAGGTAAGTGCATGACATTATTGGCATTTATGCACTTTTTTTTATCACGTTTTTGGAGAAACATGTGAATACCTGACAGGGAATTGTTGCCGTTTTCAAAAATAAAGTGTTCGTCATTTGTTAAATGGGGGGGTGGGGGGGGTGGTGATTTCTTTTAGTAAGGGAATCATGAAAGCTGAGGGGAACCTTAAGTGCACCCTCTCTTGATTTTTTTTAACCCTGCTATGTTGGAGTTATGTGTGTCTTTTCCTTTAAATTTATTGTAAAAGAGACATTTGATTGGTTGGCTGGTAACGGTTTTCTTTCTCTGTGGGCATCGGCTATAATATTTAAGTACATATCCCTTCTGAAATGAAACCAGAAGGGCATGTCAGTATCCTCGCTCTGTGGAGTGAAGCACCGGCCACGGCTCTGCAGGGCTTGTCAGGAACCGGCTGCCAGGAACTCGCAGGCTGCCCGGCCCGGCCTGGAGGAGAGGCGGGCCGTGCTCACTGCGGTTCCTTCCGGAGCAGCTCTCAGAGTCAGTGCTGGGCTGCCAGAGGAACTCTGAACTGGCAAAGCTCTGGTTTTAAGCACTGTGATTACTCACACATCCCTCTACTCACCATATCTTGGGGAAGAAAACAAGAGTCTTTTTATTTTTTTAAGTAATTTCCTCCTGAGGTCCACAGAGAGGGTCTGAAGGCATGACGGGGAAAGGGGCTCTTTGAGTGAGCGTGTGAATTCAGTTCATTTAGTAACTGTAGTTACTAGCACTGTCTTAGCTTGACTTGCTCTACCTAAGTGATAAATACTTATAGGAATTATTTCATTTTTTGTAAATTTAAAAAGATTTGTCTAATTTTTGCCCTTTGGTGGGCTTCGGTGGATCACTGGGATTTTAGTTCTGCTCTAAGTGACCCTGGGCAAATCCCTTAGCCTGCCTGAGCCTCAGGTTTCTCCTCTGTTCAGTGAGGTTAATCTTCTCCTTGCTTACCTCACAGGTTTGCTTTGAGGATCATAAGATGTACTATACAAGAATTTTATTGGATTCCCATTTATTACAACTGTAAGGACTTGATGATTATGATTACTAGTACCTTTTAATAGCATTTCAATTAAAGCATGTTAGCTGGCGGACTCACATGTTTGTTACATGCTTAGTCATTGAAATGTTTCGTTGGTTTCTCCAGTATCCCCCTCTTCTCCCGAACACTTGCCTGCCACACCAGCTGAGTCTCAAGCCCAGAGGTATGAAGCCCGGATAGAAGATGGCAAATTGTACTATGATAAAAGATGGTAGGTATGTTGTGGAAAAACACAGATTACTCGTAAGAATCTCAGAAGAAGCATTTGGGAAGAGAGCTGGGCCTACCTACAGTTGTTGTTTTGGAGCATGGCTGCTGCTTAACTTACATAGCACTGAATATGGAATATCATTAAACGTGTATCAGGAGTCCTTTGGTTGATGCTACTTGTTACATCTTTGAAGGCTTTTTGTGTTTTTCCAGCACGTGGCCCTCCTTTCTCCATGCTGCTGCTAGTATGCTAGGATTTGCAGCCTTACATCTTCGGTGATGTCCCTGTAGACTGGTTCATGCTGATGCACAAATACATAACCTCTGCCAATGTTCTGAGATGTCGGCAGAGGTTATGTATTTGGTGAGGGCCCCTTTCGCCTGGGTCATCCTGCTGCATAAGTGTTCTAGGAAACATTCTTGGGGGAATTGTGTCCTAAAACATTGCTAGTTTAGATGGAAGACTGGTGGAAATCTTCACACCACCGGTATTCCATTGGGAATAACAAGGCAGAAGAATATGAAAGAACCCCAAAAGTTCATACATTTATTCATCCAGCAAACATTTACTATCTGCTCTGTAACTAGGCATTCTGTTAGATGTTAAGTTACCCTGGATTCTACCACCTTTTCACAGCTCTTTTAATTCTGATATATTTCGTTGTTCATTGTCCATATGTGGCACACTTTTAGTTTATTAAGTCACTGGAGGCCCAGTGAATGAAATTCGTGGGTTTTTTTGGGGGTGGGGGTGGGGGTGGTCCCTCACCTCAGTCTGCTCCTTCTCCCAGTCTGGGAGCTTTTGGGGATGTCTGACTGATGGCTTAGGCCTGCTCCTAAGCTGGCAGTTGGACATCTTTAATGCCGCAGAGGTGGGAGAGGTTCCCGCCATGGCCACTGTGCTCGCCAGCCATGAGCCCAGCATCTGGCTGAGCAGCACTCCTCCTGTGGGAGCACACTGACCACCAGGGGGCAGCTCCTTTGTTGAGTGTTTGCCCCCTGGTAGTCAGTGAGCATCATAGTGACCGGTCATTACACCGTTTGGTCAATTTGCATATTAGCCTTTTATTATATAGGATGGTAGACACATTTGCATTCTTCTGCCTTTCTACTTGGTTATTTGCTGGATGTTTTCCTGGGTTATTGTATGCTCTGTAATATCTCTATATAATGACCTTTTGAGATTCAATATATATTTTTTAATGGAAGGTTTCAAAATTTGAGTAATGGCTACTTAGAATTTTTTTACCTTTCTGAAAGAAAAAAGACCAATATTGTGTTAGTTACCTTAATAATATTGTACTCCCGAACTTGGCAGAAATGCTTAGTGATCTGGTCATGCCTGAAATAAATAAGTTACGCTTACTGGTTAATTACCCAGTGGATGATAAAGGCTTACTCTATCTGTGAGCCTGATCTTAGTGCCTCCTGCCATTCTCATTTGGCTATTTGGCAATCGTGTATCTTCTTCATTTTGGTTACCAGAACATACCACCACTAGGTGGCAGGCCCTAATAGTTCAACACACTGGAGGCAAAATATGATGAAAAATGTTTCAAATAATGAAAACCAAATAACTAAAGATCTAGCCCACACATAAGAAACATCTTCAAAAATGATGAGGTTTATCACTAACATTTTTATGGATCTGTGAGTCCTAAAGCCATATGATCTTTCAAATAATGTTCATTTTATAATTGTGTTGTTTCAGTTCTGCCTTTTTCTAAGGCTTAATCCTTTGACTTTATGAGACAAGTCTTAAGGGTAAAAGTGCGGTAAAATAAAATTCTTGTTTTTATAAAGAAAGGACCTGCAGTGGCTGGTGTTTCATGATGTAAAGAGTGGTCAGTTCGCTGTGTTAGACCTCCTAAGCATTTTGAAGGAATTTCAGTCTTTCTCATGATGGCACCAGAAATTTTTAAAACAAACTCTTTGGGAGCATTTTATTTTTTCAGTGAATTTAAAGCTGCTTTTATTCTGTTACATATTGAGACTTGTTTTCTTTTGTGTTCTGTGTGTTTAATATTTGGCCTATTAAACACATTTGCTTCAGTAGGTCCCTGCCTTCTGTGTTTGGAAGGTGTTCATGGGAGTGCTGGCCGCCACATTTACCAGTCCAGACCGGCTTCTCCTCTCTCCCCAGGCCCTGCTCTTTGCCTTTTGTGTCCCTGTCAGTTGGAGGCTGCCATTTTTCTTTTGTCAGCATCATGGCCTGTGGCTGAGAGGTCAGCTGAATCACTTTATGTTCTTTCCAATGGTGTGGTGTATTTTGGCGAAAGTACTTCTGGCAACACATGTTCCATTGAGTTTTAAATGACTTAAGCAGAATGAGTGTGATCCGGGCTTCCCATCTTGGCGAAAACACTTACCAAGCTACATTTCGTTTTGAAAGATAAGCATCTTCCCTTTGCCTTAGTTTTATACATACTGCGTTTGAGGCATTTTATATCCTGCTGTAAGTTTTCCTCACATTTTGATTTGGACTAATGACCCTTCTTAGGAAGTACTGTGAAAGTAGCTGATACTTTAAAATAACTAACTGCTGGTGCTGGCAGACTGTTGATTCTCTCCTCACATTAAATCTGGGGCTGCTAATGCGAATCAGAAATGAAGTCACCCACTCGATTGAGTGGATTTAACCATCTAGCTTTCAGCTGACAACACTGTTAAAACAGTCAGTGCTTCCAACTAGAATTGGGGCTCCTGGAGGTACTGTAGCTGTGACTGGTCTTTTCTTTTGAAGTGAAACCTTAATGTGAGGGTTCCCAGTAGGATACAAAATTAAGTTCTACCTCCTCCCTGCCCCACTTTTTGACCCACCTTTCTAAAGAAATTGCTTTCTTCCATAATAGTAGTGGTGATTCTAGTTCATTGGGTTTAACAGTAGTGGCAAAACTTTAAGAGCTTAATTGCAGGGATTCCCAGGTCAGAATTTCCATTAGTAATAAAGTTAGCTTGACATTTGGGGCTTGTCCTCTGAGGCTATTTAAGTTATTTTTTTTTTTCAGCAGAAATGAGTTGTAGCTTGTAAAATGGGTTAATTGGCAAAAAAGTGAAAATGTACATTTTGACTTCTGTAGCTCCATTGATGTTACTTTTGAACATTTTTTATGTCTAAATATATTTTGAATTTCTTCCTGCTCTTTTATTAGTCTTTAGAAGTTGGAAAGTAAATTTGTATTTTAAGGTTGTCATGTACTTTTAGCTTCATCTTTAAAATACCCCACCCCTACATGAGCACTTTATTTGTTCATAGAATTCAGATGTTCTAATAGATTTGATATCCAGGGGTAATTGTTCCCCAAGGCCGTTATGCTGTGGCACATAGTATCCCCGGGAGGTCCCAGAAACTCTGCTTCAGGGAGTCAGTTGGGTCGTAAGTGGGCTGGCCAGTTCTCCAGGAGCAAATAGTGACCATTGATGGACATTCAAGCCACCACCATGTGTTTGGTGATCCCAGAGCAGGCGCACTGGGGAGGTGGCCAGATACTTAACTCCCGGACCCTAGCTCAGGGCTCAGACTGGATTGCACTGTTTACTCCTCATGCTCACTTTGGAGCCAGTCAGGTGTGTGGGGTTGGCCTCTGAGCATGTCCCAGGAGAATTGTTTGCACGGTCTCCCCGAGTTAATGTGTCTTTAACAGACATTAGGATAAAACTGTGACATTAAGTTTTCTTTTACCCAGCTTTCTTATTTGGGTATCGTCCAGTACCATGACTTAAGAAGATATTACATAGTTTTTAATATAAGTAATGCCTGTTTATTTTTGAAAAAAGAAAACTGTGCAATAAAAGGAATACCATTCTTATTTTAAATTTTATGTTTATTATAGAATTTTAATATAATTTTAATATATAAATTAACCAGTTTTTTCTGAGTGTATGATACACATGTAATATGCAAATGTTTTGTTACGAACACAGGAACCTATGGACATAGTTATTTCCCCCTATTTAGCAATGTATTGAGCATGTTTCCAACTAGTAATATACTTCTGCACCACATCCATGACCTTCCTGTATTAAAGTATTTAGAAAGTAGTGTCAGAACGACTTGAGGCTAGTTGCCTATTATCTTGTGTTTTTAACTCTAATAAATCACAGTCCCTATACAATAGTTGTAAATGTTCTCCCCTCTATATTTTTATTCTAACCATTTATACAGGTTAGAATAACCTGTATTAGATGGCGGAGGGAAACTTTAGTTTGAGTTTCCTCATGCACTGTGAACCTTGCGATATTCCGTATTCAGCATAATGAAGGTCCCTAACCCACTTGACCAATTAATCTCTGGCCAAAAGCCATTTTGAAGCTGGATCTAAACCACTCTTGCTGTTCTAATTGCATTTAGGATTCAATTTCTTTTAGCAGTGTTTTCAGGAAGTCAATTGACTTGGAAACCTGAGTTTTCAGCTCCTAAGTAGCCTGTTACAGAGTGCTTAGAGCCCAGATTGGAAAAAGCTGATTGTGGAAGTGAAGTACATCCTTTACTGTAACGTCTTGGCAGTAGATTACTTTATTATGCCGGCGAAATAGTTTGCTTTCTTCTCTTATGGAAATAATGGTAAGAAGCAGTGCTTTGTTGGGAGATGCATTTTGGTTTTGGTTAAGCCAGGTCTGTGTGGCCAGAATGAACCAGCCGTGATGTTCTTGGCTGAGCGGGCATGGCCGGGCCGGGCTGCCAGAGGCGGGTTAGCTGCTTCTGTAGTCCCGCAGCCGCTCCTTCATCCTGCGGCCGCTGCTGTTGTCTCATTGGGCTTTCCCCTGCTTCCTCACTTCCATCCTGGGCCTTGCCCTGCAGCTGTAGAAGTCAAAGGTGGTCCTTCACGATAGTCCAGGGCACTAGATGTAGAGGCTGAAAGGGGAGTGTCTGTCGTGTCTACTACGTTCAGAGCAGCTGTCCTGACTGACAGGCCATGTTAGATGCTCGGGTGCACGCCACCTAGTGACTGCTGGTCAGTTGTGATTGTTTCATCTCCTTTGCTGCCACTGTATCTGAAGTTCCACGGCAGCAGGGACCTTGTTGCCTTCTTCACTGTCTGCCTCCAACCTCCAGCATAGAGCACACAGTGAGTGATGAATCAGTGCTTGTTGAATGATGACCAAAGTAAAGGCTGGATTTGACCTTCTTATTGATGATTTATTTGGACAAATACAAAATAACAGACCAGTTTTTCAAGCCCTTCTATTGTTTTATCTACCCAGCCTTTAATGTTTTGGGTTGAAACCAAGTTTTACTTGAAAAATTATAATTTACTTCTTGAACTGTGTCATATAATCCAAGTAAAAAAGTAAATATAGCTCGGTGTGGGGCATGGCTCAGTGGTTGAGCATCAACCTATGAAACAGGTTGTGGTTTGATTACTGGTCAGGGCACATGCCCAGTGTGGGGCATGCAGGAATCAACAGATCGATGATTCTCTCTCATCATTAATGCATCTGTCTCTCCCTCTCCCTTCCTCTCTGAAATCAATAAAAAATATATGTATTTTTTAAAAAGCAAATATAGAGTTAATTTCCTAGCCCTTTTTTTTTTTCCCTCCCCTTCCCTGACTGCAAAGGAACCAAGGAAGATGAATTTAGAAGATTAAGAGGTCATCATCTACTCTAACCCAAGGATGAAAGCCTTTAAATTAAATCTGAAATCCAGACTCTTTCTCAAATATCAATTAGGTCTCTTTTAATTACATTTTTTATTCTGGTGACATTTCCTTTCTTCCTAAAAAATATCTGTGCCTTTAACAGTACTGTATTTTTTTTCCCCCAAGTCAGGGTCCACTCTGTACTTGGCTATAATGGCATAAGACTTTAAAAAAAATATATTTTATTGATTTTTTTACAGCGAGGAAGGGAGAGAGATAGAGTTAGAAACATTGATGAGAGAGAGTCATCAGCTGCCTCTTGCACAGCCCCTACTGGGGATGTGCCCACAACCAAGGTACATGCCCTTGACCGGAATTGAACCTGGGAACCCTCAGTCCTCAGGCCGATGCTCTATCCACTGAGCCAAACCGGTTTTGGCAACAGTACTGTATTTTATACCTAAAATTTTTCAAGTGGGTAGATCTTATGTTGAGTGTTGTTATCACAAAAATGCCCACAAAAAAACAATAACACACAATCATAATAAAGAAAGCAGGATGAAGCTTTGAGAGGTGATACATACATGGTGGTTAAATGCAGGTTAATAGTAATAAACAGTAATACAAAATAAACCGGGTTTGTGTACTCACAACTGTAACTGACTTTTGTCCACTCCCGCATGTCTATGGTCTGGATGGTGATATGATTTCACGGGTGTATACTTATCCCCAAACTCATAAGATATGTACAGCACTTTATCTTTCAGTCATACTTCAATAAAGTGGTTAAAGGAATAAACTTGTGTCCGTTTTTGGCAGGTACCACAAGAGCCAAGCCATCTATCTGGAGTCAAAGGACAACCAGAAACTGAGCTGTGTGATCAGCTCTGTTGGAGCCAATGAGGTAGGGACCAAACCCCTCACCCTTTGGGGAAGCGGAAGGTGACGACTGCAGCGGGAGGGCGCGGAGAGAGTGCAGCGGAGGCGTGTGTTGTGTGTGGGCTAGAGTCTAACTCAGCGCATTCAGGCGGAACTGCATGTAGGCAAAATCACCCTCGAAGGGTTCCTCGCTTTGCTTGCCTGCAGTGTAGGGGACAGTGCATTCCTTGTGGTATCTGTGAACTCCCTGTGCAGTCGTGGAGTTGGGAACCACTTGTTAGCCAACAGGAGTGAACAAAACGCAAGTCTGTGTGATTTCTGTGCTTTCAAATCCTGCTGCTTTTTAAGGTAATCATCCACTGAGCCTGATTGTGGAGCATATTCCATCTATGTCTGTTCTTTCTCTAGAACGTTTATGTGTATGGATAGATTTGTTTTGTGCTATGAAGTTGTATAGAGACATCTAGCACAGGGTCTGGCACACAGTAAGTGCTCAATAAATGGATGTTGGTCTGATCCGACCCACACACTGCTCCTTGCCTTTGCCTTTGCCTGCTGTTATTCCAATCTGACATGTCTGTTGTGCCTCTGAACAGTGAGCTTCCAGGCCCGTGCCAATTCGGTGTTGGTTTCCCCCTTAGGACGGGGACTGGTTGTAAAGTTGTCTCAGAGGGTTATGCTCAAGGATGATATGACTGGCCTGTGAGTTCTCCGAATGGCCCTTCATTCGGAGGGTGTCAGCAATTGTAACCTGTATTATTAGTAGTTAAAAAAGGTGTTAAACTTTAATGCAGATTGGCTCCATATTTTATCAGTCCATAAATGTCTGCAGCAAAATTGATTTTTATGTGTCTACCCTCTAACTTTTGTACCAATGCACAACAAATCTAATGAAACTGGGTTATGAAATAACTTAAGCCTCTTCTATTCTCCCAGCTTCCTGAATTGAAAATGCCCTTAAATGTGACTAGTTTGCATAATGATTGTTTAGTTAGAAGGTAGGGAGAGCCTTCCGGATAAATGAATGTCATTCTTCTCTGGGGTCAGAATCTGTTTCACTTCAAGCCAAGCCAAACCAGCACAGCGATCTAATGAACAGCACCTGCTGCTCAGCAAGTGCGGTCCCTTCACATCACATCGGAGTTGGCACATGGCCGTGTGCACGCTGTCCCTCACGTGCGCTCTCCTAGAACCTAAACCTGACTCCAGGCGTGGTGCACTGTTCTCTCTGACTCTTCAAGATTTTTCAGGAAAATAGAAATGCAAGTTAGATTTTTCTCTCTGTGGTGAAGATTGTCACCCTTTGGCATAATAGAGTGTCAATGAGGTCTGACAAGGAGACAGTGACATTGAGACAGACATGTCTCCTGGAGGGGAGACGCCTCACTGCATCAGAGGCACACAGCTCTGGGAACAGGAACATATTTCTCACTTACTGGAAGTATTCCAGCTCATGTTTCAGGTCACATCCTAAGTGGCAGTGGAGCTGTTTGGCCTTTGCTCAACTTTCCTTTGTACAGATTTGTGGGCACATCTGAGCAGGTTGGTGACTTCCCAGTCCAGCCCTCCTTGAGGTCAGTTTGTATTGGAAAATGGTTCCTTAGAGATTCCGATTCATGCAAGGCCTTTACTCTAAAGTTCAACACACTGGTTTAAAAATAAAGTCTGTTGTGAAATAATCACAGTAAAGAAACTGAGAATAAACTTTTTTAAAACCTCAAAACTAAGCAGAGGAGGGAGAATATATGTCTGTAAACTTGTATATATGTGATGCAGATTTTAAAAATTAATGCTTTTGGCTCCATCTAATTGCATGTTAATTAAACACCCGAGAGAAGTGATGAAAAGAGTCAGGGGCTGGGTTAGTGGAGAAGAGCGAGGGCTTTGATGTCAGACGCCAGGGTTCACATGGGACACATGACTTAGCCTTGCTGTTCTTTGAAAGGGGGCGATGCTAGTGCTTAACTTCGTCGGGGGATAGGAGGAGTGTCTGAGGTGGAGGAGGCTCAGCTTGACCAGCAGTGTGGCCCACCGTAGCTCCTGGGTCAGGTGCAGTTCTCCTTCCTTCCTCACTGAGGGCGCTGTCTGCTCGGGCCGTCCCTGCTGCAAGGTTCGTTCTCAGTTCTCCAGAGGAATGTGTCTGCCCGTGAAACGCAAAACATGCTATTTCCTCTGTGGGAAAACGATATGGTTGGAGGGAAGGACTGTCAAATATTTCCTAACTTGATTGAAAGTGATGAATCTGTGTATCTTGAATGTTGATTAACTTTGTAGTCAAACTAAATCAAAAGGATCCCTTAAGATCAATGCCAAATGGAATGCAGTATCATTGTGCTTTCCATTTTCTTTAAAAACAAAACCAAACAAAACAAAACATTTTTTATTGATTTCAGAGAGAGAGAGAGAAACATCACTGATGAGTGAGAACCATCGATTGGCTGCCTCCTGTACACCTCCTACTGGGGATCACGTACCCTTGACTGGAATCGATCCTGGGACTCTTCAGTCCACAGGCTGACGCTGGGTCCACTGAGTAGAGGGCCCCATTTCCTTAAAGGTGTAAGAGAGATGGCTGGGAGAAATGAGCTCAAGGTTGATGCCAACTGTTTACATTAGAGGTGTGCCTTTAGGAGGGCCAAGGTCAAGGGTGCTTTCGAAGTCCTTGCAAATTGACAGGAAGAGGTTGCCACTTTCTGCCCACACCTAATTTATGCAAATATTTTTACGCTCTGGAAGACTTACTGTCTTCTTTCTCTTTCCTTCTCGCAGATCTGGGTGAGAAAGACCAGTGACAGCACCAAGATGAGGATTTACTTGGGCCAGCTGCATCGTGGGCTCTTTGTGATCCGCCGGAGGTCAGCGGCTTGACTTTCTCCAGTGCGCTACTTCCCTTGACCCTTTTTCTGAAGTGGTTTTTGGTTTTCTTTTTAATAGAAAGTTTTTAACTTGGGAATTGCTCCCTGGCCTTGGACTATGAAAAACACTGTTGTGGATTCTGCAAGGCACTTTGGTGGCCAGTCGCCCCCATCTCTGTTTCATTCTTTACGTCCTCGACTTCTTCCCGTCGTCAGTCACATAAGACGATTTTCCTTTCAGGCATATTGGAAATTTAACTCTGGGCTTTGTGTCCCCTCCCCCCTGCAAAGCCTCCTTTGAGTTTGAAGGGACATTTTTTTATTTTATTGATTATCTTTACGTGTTTCTACCATGAAGAGGAGCAGGAGGGGATACACTCAACAATGGATTTTCATGTTTTGAATCTGATTAGTGGATCATGTATCTATTTCCCTTGTCGAGCCTAATTCAGTGTTTTCCCAGAAGCTTGGGCAGAGGTCCTAGCAGAAGGAGATTAATTCTGCTGGCTCTCAGCCTTCTCAGAGAAATAAATGCCTTGTGGAACATCTGGCGTATGCCATCCACTCCACTGGCTGAACGACAGAAAAATTTGCCTGAGGGACTGTGTGCACTGAAGTAATTGGGGGAGGGGGGAGGGGACATTTCATATTCATAATGTGCTGAAGATACCATATTTTAAATGTTATTTAATGCATAAGTGGTTTATTTACACACACAGTCGTTCCAGCTTGAGCTGGAAACAAGAAGTGGTCATTTCAGACAATTTCATTTGCAATTAATTTTCCCTCACCCAAGAGGTGAAGAGACCTGCGCAGGCTGATTATCTGGGTTATCTGTTGAAGTTTGGGAGGGAGACTGATGAATGAGAGTCTGCAGCTACCAAAAGACTCCCACCCACAATTCACATTGCACTCTTGTCACTGATCCCATTATTGCACATTGGCCATTCCAAACCATGGAACCTTTTGTCAGCACTCGCAGCCTCCTGGAGGTCTGGCCCAGGAGTTCTGGCCCAGGTCGAGGACAGAAGGTTGTGCTCTGGCTGCCACTAAACCCACTCTTCCTAACGATTTCTGATTCATTGGAAGAATCACTCCTTGCTCCCATTTCCTCATTCCTACAACGAGAGAAATGACTTGTTGGGTTATGGGGTTCGTTATATTCTAGTTGCCATCTGATGATGTTTACCAAGTTTTAGGTAAAGCACATGTTAGCATCTCTGTGGGCAATTAGTAGACTTGACATGTCCTAGGAAACCTTTGTACATAGCTCCCTTGGTCTCAAGTGATTCCCTTCGTGTTGTCTCTCTGTGTACACACCCCAATGCAAGTCGCAAGTCATGGGGCTGTGATGACAGGTAAATCACCTCCACAGTCCTGCCTTTGACAGAGACCAAACCTTACTGACTCAGAGTAAAGACTTGTACAGATATATTTTTGTTTTAATTTATGATCTATTTTTTTTTCCCATTTTTATTCTGGTGATGGAGTTTCATTTAAAAACAGGATAAAGAGTGCTGTTCATCCAAAGTTGCCTGGGCCTTTTGTGTTTGTTCTCTGCCCCCAGGACCTCCGTTATTCGGATGTTGACTTCAGTGAACCAAGTCCCCAGTAAAGAGGGGCTTCACATTTTGTTTCTTCTTGGCGGCCTTGGCTTTTGGGGTTTCTCTCTTGCCTGAATTGTCATTGTGGTGTGTGTAACATACCATAATGGCAGGTACTGGTTGTCATCGAGTGCCCTGAGATGGAAATTATTTAGATATATTTAGTATGTGTTGCCATCAAAGAGTTTTTTTGTTTGTTATAATGATTGTATTAACTTGTCTTTCTAACAGTACACCAGACTTTGATTTTGGCGGGAAAAGGTTGTATTGGTAACTGTTGGGGATTCAGCATTGAGGAGCAAGTTGCCCTTTTCCCTGCCTTGCCTGATGGCACCTGTATGCTTTTGTGAGGTAACTATTTGAAGACCAGGATCTGGACACTTTGGCCTTTTCTCTCCTGTAAATTTGAGAGTGTTGGGGCCTTGGGGAGGCATGGTCTTGGCCCCGTCACTGCCTTTTGCCCCTCGGTATTCTCACAAGTCTTAAAATCATGATCCTAGTGAAAATGAAGGAAAATGTGATTTAGACGTGACACAGTAAAGTATGTTCCTGATCCCAGAAGGTTTATTAGTTTTTACTTAGTTACTTCAGAGATGAAAAAATCAGCATTTCAACCTTCCGATGCCCCTGCAGTGACCGGGAGTGCAAGAGCCCACTCATTGGGAGATGGAGGAGCTTTTGTGATGGGGAAATGGATGAGAGGGGAACACAGACCTTGTGACTTCTATAATAGGGGGCTGGCTTTTAGCCCAGCTGGCTGTTCTTATTCTAAAAGTTTTGTCTCTCACTAGACCCAGGGCACAGATGAGTTCCCAAATCCAACTGTTTTCTGCAAGTGATATTTGATAAAGGTTGGTCCAGACACTTCTGATCAAGAACCTGTATGTGTGTGTTTCTGATGAAGAACTTGGATATGTGTAATTCTGATCAAGAACCTGTTCATACATGTGTTCGGCTCCAGGCATCTGCCTCAAGTACACAGTGTTTGCTATCCACGTGTCCTAGTATTTATTTTACCTCCTTTTGGGGGTTTATATATTTCTCCAACTTCTTCTCTCCCTAAGCCAGTGTCCTCTTGAACAGTTTCCATATTTTGGTAGCCATACTAAAACCAGGATATTTTAATTTGTTTGGATACCAGTATTTGTGGATGTCTAACTACCTAACATAGTTTTTTAAAAAACTTCTAACTGGGGCCAGTGTAAGACCCCAGAGGCTGATTTGCAAATCAAGCTACTTATATACTTGTGTGGGGGACCCTGTGCTCAGCATTGGGTGGCTTTTTTAAGAGAAATATGGGGGGAGGGTTGGTTGCAATTTTTTAAATCTAACTTTGGGGGAAAATCCTATTTTTTACAATTTTGTTCTTTTGTTTTTCTATTAACATTTTCCTTTAGCCTTGAATTTTACTAAATTTCCTCCTGATTTAAAAGTCTTGTTTCTAAGCTGGGAATTTGAAATATTACACCAATTTTTCCAAAGAGTTCAAACCACTTTATTACCAGAACATGGTAAAAAAAAATTTGCAGCCATTTCAAGCAGCTGGTGGGCTTTTTATAAAATAACACCATTACCTGGTACCATTATATGTTCTGAGAGGTAAATGTAAAAATGTAAAAAGCATAGGCTTTTTTTTTTTTTACAATAACAATAAACTTTCAAAGAAAAAAACAGCATGTGGTCTGTGTTATATCCATTGACTTGATAAGTGATTGAAATTGGGGAGAGAGGAGGGGTGAACTAGACATTTGCTTGTTCTAAAGAGTAAGATAAGGAATGATGTCAAAGACTAACTCAGTTGTATGAAGAGCAGTTTAGGGGTGTTGACCCTTAAATGAAGTGTACTCTCTCCTTGTTGGAGAGGATAAAAATCTGACTAAAAATTCAGTAAATAAAATTAACCTCAGATAGGTAACCTTGCATTCCCAGTTACTATGTACGGATGTGAAATTTGGCCGGTGAAGAAGGCTGACAGGAAAAACACTGGATCCATTTGAAGTAAGGTGTTGGAGGAGAGCTCTCTGATACCTGGACCACCAGAGAGATGAGTAGGTGTGTCCTAGAGCCAATTAAGAATGAAACATCGCTGGAGGCGAAAATGACAAAATTGAAGCTGTCCTGTTTCCTGCTTCGGGTACATCCTCAGAAGGCAGAGTTCTTTGGAAAAGACAGTAATGCTGGAGAAAATAGAAGGCGGCAGGAGACGGGGAAAACCCACTGGGAGATGGACTGACTCTATAAAAGAAGCCACGGGTATGAGTCTGCAGGAGCTGAGCAGGCTGTTGGGGATAGGACATTGTGGCCATCACTCATTCATAGGGTCATCGGTAGTCTGGCCGACTCAGCGGCACAGAACACAGGAGGAACCTTGAGGTAAGTGTGATTGAGAAGGGTGTTGTTTGGATGGTACTCGAGGGCAGTATCTCCTAGTCTTACTAAAAACCATAGTATTTTACTTCATACCCATGGGTTAGGCTGATGAGGCTGCTTGCTGCCCCAGGTGACTGACCTGTTGTGCTTGTAACCCATTGGGAAGGGCTGGTTTTATGCTTTGAATAATGGAGCGGGGTGGAGGGGGCGGTCACTATTTAAATATTTTATTGTAACATAACATTCATACAGAACAGTGCACAATCCTTGATTGTAGAAGTTGTTGAGTTTTCTCAAAGCGAACGCATCCTTGTAATCAGCATCTAAATCAAGAAATAGCATTATCAGTTTCCTTTGGGTTATTTCTCCTTGTTAAGGTAACTGCCAGTCTGACTGGTTTCTCTGTTCTAATCCCCTTCACCATCAAACTCTTGAGTGCTGGCTCCTTGAGCTGCTGGGTCCTTCCATAGTTGTTCCAAAATAACCCAAGTCCCTGGTCTAGGCTAGGGGATGCAAGAGCTGGCCGCCAAGCATGTGGCTAAATGGGGGAGGAAGAAACAGAGTCGGGTCAATCCTCTCACCCTTGTGGTGGTGATCAAGGCTGATGGGGCTCGCCCTTGACGTCAGTGTGCCTTTTGTTGAGTACTTTGTATTTGTTGGATACTACTAAACCCTTCGTAGGAGGCATCGTCCCAGTCTTCACAATAATTTGAAAAGAGTACTACTACTACTCCCTAACATAAGGCTGAATTACGAATATAATCAACCCAAGACTCAATTCTCCTATGACACTCACAGCTCAGCACTGTGCCTAGTTATCATAAGTGCTCTGTAAATGTTAGTTGTGAAATAGTGTTAGTGCAAAATGACGTGCAAAGAAAGGCCACTGGTTAATAATAATAGTTCCTGCTCCTGGTGGTGTGCCCTTCATTTATATTATCTCATTTAAACCTTATAACAACCCTAGAGACAGTGCACTGTTATCACCATTTTCAGAGAAGGCAATAGACTCTTAGTCATTTCTCCAAGTTAAACACTAAGCGGAGTCTAGAGCTTTCAGATTCTAAGCCAGATTCCCTAACCATTACTCTCTAGTTCCCAAACCCTTTATATTAAAACTAGAGGCCTGGCGCATAAAATTTGTGCATGGGTAGGATCCCTAGGCCTGGCTGGCTATTAGGGCTGATCTGTGGGGCTATCAGCAGGGCGATTAAGGGGTCCCCCTGCTGGGACCTTGGCTGGCCTGGGGCCTGCAGGCTGGAGGCAGCTCCTGAGTTGAGCATCTGCCCCCTTGTGGTCAGTGTGCATCATAGTGACCAGTTCCAAAGGTCATTCCAACGTTCGGTTGATTTGCATATTAGACTTTTATTATATAAGATTGCATTTTATAATTTAATTTTTTTTCTTTATTTCTTCCCTGGCAAATTTTTATCTACTCTCACCTCCTATATACACACACTCACAGCAAATTTTAGAGGTAAAACACTTACTTGCTAGGCCCTTTTCTCCGACTGGCAAACTGTGGGTTTCTCTCTTGGCAATAAAGTTGAACGAGCCACAGTTATTGGCCAAGAGGTTGCTTTTCTTTGAAAAGGCATGAGTCTAACAGTTCTAAAAAGGAAGGAACTGTTTAGAATATAAAGAGTAATTGGTTTTGATGAAGCCTACTTTATCTAATAAGCAACAAGAGAGCCTTTGGAGAAAACGTATCTGTAATTTTCCAGATCACTTCACTCTTAGCGTCTATAAAGGAGAGGCAAGAGGCATTGAACTGGTTTCTAAAAATGTAGCTGGAGAGTTGGACATCCTATTTCTTGCTGCTCTTTGGACGTTGGTGGACCTTTTCATGTCATGTCCTACAATGTGACAGGTCACTGAAAAGAACACACCAATTCGGTGTCACCTGCTTCAAACTGCCTGCTCAGCTCCAACCAGCAGCCTGCATCTACAGTCCCAGCAGAGGCAGGAATGGGACCAATTTCTGGTCTCTTCCACTACTGTTGAAATTCTGCAAGTCCCATCTTTGGCAACACTACAAGCATCTTTTCTGTTTTTAAAAATAAGGCATTAGATGGAATGAATTAGAAACATGGGCACCAGCTCACTCTTTTTGGACACAATAGGATGGTGAGAAATATATTAGCTAGGAACTCTGGAGTAAGCAAGAATAGGTGTTTTTTGTGAATATGATTATTAAAATAAAAATATATGTACAGTATGTTTAGAATTCCTAGGGAGTAAGGTAGATAAGGTAGCACATACATACCTAGGTACTTAATCCCTTTACCCATTTTCTCTAATCTGTTGGCAAAAGGAGAAATAATTCCCTGAAAGATACAGATCTAGAAAAGAACACATTTGCCTTATTGATGGGCGAAGGCCAATAATCAGAATCTCAAAAGTCCTCTCCTGTTTCTCAAAAGTGGAGACTCAGCAGTGTGTTCCGGTTTTCTGTAGGCTGCTGCTCAAATCTGTTGCCATGATCTGTCTCCATGCAAATGATGTGGATGGGCAAGGGGTTAAAGTAGGCGACAGTCCAGATTCAGTAGGAACGTAGTGCCAGTAGGGAGCAAGCAGGTTCCCAGGTCGGCAGGCCCCTGTATATATAATCAATAAGCACTTACATTTCGTCATCGATTCTTATAAGTATTTGAGTGTTAACTGAGATGCAGTGTGACCGCAAAGCAAAGGCTTTGGAATTAACATTTGAATCTGGCTTTGCTGTTTAACTAGTTGTGTGACCTTGGGCAACTTAATCTGTCTGAACGTCAGTGTCTTCATCTGTTAAATAATGTACCTCAGCAAGTGGTTTGAGAATTCTGAACTACTAAATGCATATAGCACAATGTGCTAAAGGTTCCTACACACACATACTTGCACATACTATATACTTAACCTTATATTAACCCCACAGAGTAGGCTTATCACCCTCATGCTATATTTAAGGAAATGGAGAAACAGAAGTTAGGTAATTTGCCCAAGGTCACCCAACCAGTAAATGGTGAGCCAGGATTCTGAGTCTAGGTGGTCTCTTGAGTCCCTGCTGTCGGGCACCATGCTGCACTGGACTGCACGCAGGGAGTGACCAATCTTTAGGGACTGTCCCTTCCTTTGCATGGCTGCTGCAATCTGTCTGCTTCTTGTCCTTAGATGTTAGTCTAGTGCCAAATCTGGAGACCAAGCCAATAATTAGGAAGCTAGTTTAGTGCCAACAGACTATGAAGGTAAAGGTCTAGCTTAGGAGGTCATGTTTAAGTATCTACTCCTACATGTGGGATGTTAATGTCCAGGGTGCTGGGGTGAGAAAGATTCTGAGGCCCAAGTTCAGATAGAGTGGGAAGCAGTGGCTTAGTTACCTCTGCCTGCCATGAGCAAGGGAACCCATTTATTTGCCATCAGTGATTTAATTTGACCCCTTATTTTGAAGATGCAAACATCTGAAGCCCAGAGATACCAAGTGACTTGTGCAGGTTCATGTTTTTAGCCACAGGTAGTGCATGACTAGAACACAGGATAATTGATTGAGTACCAACTTGTGTTAGACTCTGTGCTGGAAAGTATGATGGACAGTCCACTTTATTTTTTAAAATATTTTTATTGATCTCAGAAAAGAAGGGAGGAGAGGGAGATAGAAACATCAATTTTGAAAGAGAATCATTGATTGGCCACCTCATGCACACCCACTACTGGGGACCGAGCCTGAAATCTAGGTGTGTGCCCTTGACTGGAATCGAACCCAGGGCCCCTCAGTCTGCAAGCTGATGCTCCATCCGCTGAGCCAAACCAGCTGTCCAGCCCACTTTAGAACCTGCTTAATTTATTGTCTCAGTGGGTTCATCTTTGCCTCTGTCTCTGCCTCATCATGGTCCTGGATTCATAATTCCTGGCAGCACTTTTTAACTTTGTGACATTTACTTAACATCTGTGTGCTTCAGTGGTGGGGTACCCTCATCCCAGTGTGCCTGGATGGTCTCTGTTTTAGCGCTGAAAATCTTGCCTCCCAGGCACATCCTAGGCAAAATGGAACAGTTGGCCACCCTGCTCAGTTTCTTCCTCTGTATAAAGGACTTAGGAATTGGATAAAGCACTTTTGGATAAAGCACTTAAGCAGTGCTTGGAGCATAGTAAGCCCTCAATACATCTTAGTTGTTTGTTTTCATTATTATTGGTGCAAAAGAGTCCCCTCCCCACCATAAAATGTGTTCCTGGAGAGCCTCACTCTTATATCAGGAAGACTAGAAAGTCTTGAAGACTAGAAACCTTGCCACGATCGTCTGGTCACCTGTAGCCAGTGGCTGGGGATGTTTTTTCTTCCACTGGAACTAATGATGATGAGTTTGAGAACGGCACAGTCATTGCATTCTATTCACATGGCATTCATTGAGCACCTGTTGCATGCAGATAGTGTTCTGGGCTCTTTTCAGGAATTCAGAGATAAATGGAGCATGGTTCCTTCCCTGTGGCACAGTGGGAGTGGGCAGTAGTTCTAGTTCAGCTACACTCAGGTCTGGCGAAAACTGCCCTGGAGTGTGGCCAATGAGAAAATAATAGCAACTGACATTCATGGAGCAGACGGGAAACTGAGGTTTAGAGAGGTTAAGAAACTTGCCTTAGGATCGCCCAAGCAGGTCTTGCTGACCCAGATTCCATATTCTTATTAACCATGAGTGTTCTACAATTTCTTCTCAAAATAAAACTCAAGCTTGGCCTGAAAACTAGGTGGGCCTTGAGCCGTGTCCCTAACTAGGAATTGGAATTTCACACAGAGGAACATGGCTTGAGCAAAAACACACGGAGACAGGAGAATGGAGGGCATGTTTATAAAGTCAAATGAGAGTGTGCATTCAGCAATAAATTTGGATGAATGAGCATTGAACTTTAAAATCAGTTTGTTCCCCAGCCTGGTGTCTTTTGTCCTTGCACACCTTGGGCTCACCTTGCTTACCTTTCTGCCTTTCTCCTTTCTCCTCCCTTTCCCTGGCCCACCCCCGTTCCCTCTGCCTTCCTTTTTATATCGCCAGTGTGGTGGCTCGTGGCATTCCTGCAGTGATG
Source organism: Vespertilio murinus (assembly GCA_963924515.1). NCBI lineage: Eukaryota > Metazoa > Chordata > Mammalia > Chiroptera > Vespertilionidae > Vespertilio > Vespertilio murinus. Next base: position 4,792,466 of record OZ004720.1, on the reverse strand, counting down.
CTTTCCAATTTCACACTTACATGCTCCTGAAAGTATTCGTAAACGAACTTGTATGTAAAACCAATAAAGGGCAATAGTACGCATTCCTGTTAGTAATTTTGTTTGACTCCCTTTCTTCTGCCTTGATAATTTTTCTTCCTGCAAATAGTACTTTGACCTTCCTTGAAGTGGAAGCTTTCAGGAACCCATGTATGGTGGGGCTTTGTAAACACCTGAGTAATAGTAATGAATGAGGCCTGATGCTTATGCCTGACCAAGTCTACGTACTTTTCATACATTACCTTACTTAATACACTCTACAACCTTGTATTTTAATGATTCTGATTTCACAGGTGAGGAAATTGAGGCTCAGAGAAGGAACATGTTCATCTCTGCAGCACATTCACACATTTCCTTTTCCCATTGGCTTCTCCATCCTAACACAGACTACCAAAGTACAAACTCCGTTTTTCAGAGATGAAACGGACACTGAGAAGGGAAGGGACTTGCCATTAATCACAGCTGGTTAATGGTGAAGCAGGAACTGATATCTAGGTCTTATAACTCTTCATCCCATGATTGAGAGTAGGTTTGAATTTTAAATTCTGCTGCTTCCAAGTTGTGTGACCTTAAGCAAGCCACGTAACCTCTGTGGGCTCCAGTTTCCTCATCTAGAAAGTGGATAGCCACCTGGAGGCTTATTGTGAGGTTTAAGGTCATGCAAGCAAAGCAGCCAGAACGGTAACCCCCTACTTGAAACAAGCCCCTCATGCTTGAAACAAGGCTGAGGCCACTTGAGTGCATCAGAAAGCAGGGCTGCCCATGTACGAGGCTAGTGTTATTGTAGGAGTTGTCTGTGCCTACCTCCTCATGTCCCATCATGCCTTGAGGCTAACAAGCCCATGACACCGTTCCAGGGTTACCCCAGGGCAAGCCAGTAGAAGCCACTAGCTACAAATCTTTCAATTCAAGACAGGCAGATATCCAGGCATCTTTCTTTATTCAAACCTCACTAGGGAGGAGTTTGAATTGCTGCCCTCCAGGCCGTGTTGAGAGACCTTCGGAACTGAACCAAGGAGTAGATCTGCCCCACCTCTATGCCCAGGGACTGGTGCACCGTAATACAGTAACTGCTTCTGGAGGGAATGACTGAATGGCTATTGCCTTATCATCTCTCATTTTAGCATGTCAATCTCTTCCTAAGATCAAAGTCGTACATGTGTAATTTAGAAAGTCAAAGGATTCGGGAAAGTATAGTCGCCCCCTGATTTCCCATTTCTCCTCCCAGAAGCAACCACTTCCATTTCTTGTAGCTGCTTATTTTGGTATTAAACTTCTTCCTCTAGCTAGTTATCACTAGGTAGTCTAGTTTTAGGCATCTCTGTTGAATTCCCACTGTGGAAATCATCCCCTACTCTCCCAATTTTTTAATTTTATAATCCTGATTAGGTCAGTATTGAGTGTTTACATTGTTATGACTACGTAGACATCAGTCACAGCTGAGCCATGCTGTAAACTATGATTGCTTTTTCTTTCCAGGAGTTAATGATTATTATATTTTTTCTTGTTTTTGTTGTTTTTCGGTTTTCTGTGTACTTATTAGGAATTCAAACTCTTCATCAAATGTCTAACAACCCTCCCTACCCCCAAGACATTCGGATGCACCAGGCATTACATTGAGTTCAGCACTGGGGACCTCTGACTGTTCCACTCCCTCCACCCCCTGGCCTGCACACAGCTGTTCCTCTGGGTTTCTGTTCACCACCATAGTGGAGTCCCCTCTACCCCTCCTTAGGTTTGGATCATTTCTTGTTTTTCTTATCTTCCTGTTTCTCTACTTAACTCCTCCATTCTGGTAAAATATATCTTACAGTAACTTACCAAGCAGGATTGAAAATAACTTTCATTCTGTTCACTTATCTCACTGACAATTTGGCTGGTTTAACTAGATGTGTAATGCCCAGATTTTTTAAAAAGAGCTATTTTTTCTTTCTTTAAAAAAATTATTTTCCATTCCCTGTAATCCAGAGACCCTTTGCTTGACCTTCTCGGGGGGAAGAAGCCCCGTCTGTGCCAGGTTGGGATCTGGCAGTCTGCTGCATGAGGAGGGAGGCAGGTCTTCGTAAACGAAATTGCAGCCATTCCCGTTGCCTTCACTTTCATTTCTAGAGGCGCCTTTATTTCTGATTATGTGCTGCTAATGCGTGATTCTCGGCTTAAGATTATGTTGTATATTTTTCCTCTATATTCAGCTTCTACATTGGATTTTTCCTTACCTATTTTCTCCATTCTGGTGGGTGTAAGTCCTAAAAACACACACAAAACAAATACTTTTATAGTTGTTTCAGTGGGATTCTTGGAAAAGAGAAAAACAGATATGTGTATTTTACCAGCCTTCGTTACTTTAAAACCCTTGTGCTTTGCCTGCCTCTATCTCTCTGTGGGACTCTGTGTGACTCCATTCATCCTCTTGCTCAACGAGACAATGAACGGGACATTGTCTATGCCAGTCACTGTGGTTCTATGAATAACTGCAGTGAGAACATTAGTAGGTCTTTTCCAAATAATTAGTGCACCCCCAGCTGGCGTTGCTTAGTGGCTGAGTGTCCACCTAAGAACTAGGTCACAGTTCAATTCCTGGTGGAGGCACATGCCCAGGTTGCGTGCTCCATCCCCAGTGTGGGACATGCAGGAGGCAGCCAATCAGTGATTTTCTCTCATCATTGATGTTTTTATCTCTCTCTCCTTCTCCCTCTCTGAAATCAACAAAAACATTTACAAAAAAAAAAAAAAATTAGTGCATCCTTACCTATTGCAAAGTTGCCGGTTTGTGCCTAAAGACCAGTCAGTGGCCTTTAGCTGCAGGCTCTGCCTTCAGAGCTGAGTATCAAGATTTCGGAGGAGGAATTTACACACACCCACCCTGAAGGTCTGAATGTGTCTCTGTGAAATAATGCCTGTGGATTTATATGCTTGCTATATATGCACAGACCCACATCCAAAAATGAGCCTTCTTGCCAAACAAAACCCACCTTTGGACTGTGGGTGAATTGAGAAGCATGAAAAATTTTAGCCTAAAGTATGTTTCAATATTTATGATGCCTTCAAAGCAAAGCTTTTGGGAAGACGAAGCCACCTGGAACACAGCCGTGACAGTACAGTGAGGCATCTTGGGAATCCAGAGTCTCCTGCAGGGCTGGGAAGGATATTTAGAGGTATTCTCGCCCAGCCCCCTGCTGCTCACTGTAATAAAAACTACTCTGGATATGTCATGTCCATTAGAAAGATCAGATTACTATTTAGAAAGTATAGTACTATCTTGCCAGCTTGAAGAAAATGATATTTTGGGTTATACAACTTTTGGGAGGGTAATAAATTCCCCCATTTTACTACCTGTCCATCCTCATGTGATATGGCTTTAACAATGGTGATTGTGTGGCACACTCATCGCTGCTCTCCCCACTTGTAGACATTATTAATCAATCGTGGCTCTCATTCTCCAGGCCCAGGTGTGAGGTCTCAGAATCCTTGTCCACGCAGTGCTCCTTGCAGCCACTAGCAGTTGATTGGGAGTGGGGTGGGTGGCAGACACCACATGAAACAGAAGCCATCTCTGCTTGGGTGTTTTATCATTGTTCTCAGTTGAACATGTTCAATTCACATTACTTTTCCCAACACTGGCTGAGGCATGGCCCATCCAGAACAGACTAGGGAAGAATTTTGGCTTTTGTGGCCTAAAATCACTTTAGTGATTTTGTTTTTATCTCACCCGCCGTGATGGTCCTGATTTTGGCATTAGATTCCAAGGGTTTTAGAACTTGTGCAGTTGGTTCCTTGGACTTAGTAGCACACTTTGTCCCATTGCATGTCACACACACACACACACACCATTTTTTTTTTTTTAAACCAGCGGTCAGCAAGCCACGACTCAGGCCAAATCCAGCTTGCTGCCTGTTTGTATAAATAAAGTATTATTAGAACCCAGCCACACCCATATGTTTATGTATTATCTACGACTGCTTTCACACTAAAAGGGCAAACTCGAATAGTTGTAACAGAGACTTTCAGCCCGAAAGGCAAAAAAATTTATTATTTACCCTTTACAAAAAAAAAAAAGTCCTGATCCAGTTCTAAATGATCATTCAAACATCTTTGGATTTTCAGCTATCTTCCAAAATTTCCTCCATGGGATATTCAAGCTTTACTAACCCACTTAATTCTATTATACTCCCAAGACCCTTCTGAGCATGTTCAGTGCCCCGTTGCCATCACATATGCTGATAACACTCCCTACTATTTGTGGGTTTTTTCCCCCCCTACTATTTGTTGAACACTTGCTATAGTCCAGGCAGTACTAAGCACTGTGCATAAGTTAAGTGAACAAAGCAAATGGCCTGGCTTAATGCTCGACTCAGGGAAGGTACTCTATTATTTTTAATTTTTACAGTAGCCCTATGAAGGAGTAGGAATTATTAAAGAGTTTCAGCAACTTTCTCAACTAGATTCTAACTCAGTTTGGACTGATTCTAAAACTTGTGACCTTTCCATTAAAACTTATCTATTTGTACTGCATTTCCTTGACTATTCAACCTAATAATTTATATGTAATTAGAAAAATGGGCATTATATATATTATACATAATACATGTTTTAACTGTGCATATGTGAATGGTATAGTGCAGTGGTTGGTAAACTCAGTCAACAGAACCAAATATCAACAGTACAAGATTGAAATTTCTTTTGAGAGCCAATTCTTTAAAACTTAAACTTCTTTTAATGCCACTTCTTCAAAATAGACTTGCCCAGGCCATGGTATTTTGTGGAAGAGCCACACACAGGTGCCAAAGAGCCACATTGTGGCTCTTGAGCTGTACAGTTTGCCGACCACAGTTATAATGTATTGCCTCAGATCCTTCTAACTTGCAGGGTAGATATTGTTCCTATTTTACAGATAAGAAACTGAAGTTCAGAACATGTCATACTGATAGATAGTAAACTGTTTGTTGGCATAATTCTGAGTTGGTATGATTCAAAGAACTTTATTCTGCCCTGCTATGATATACCACCATGATTTGTGATATGTGGCTGATTGACATTCATTCAGCAGTTTCTACAGTACACATTTATAAAGCACCCAGCCTATAATAGGTATTGTGCTCAATCCATGATATATTTTTTTTCCTATAGTGAATTCCTTTTCTAAGTGCTAACCCTTGAATTGTCTGGTGTTTATTTTTAATTTAGTATTCTGGGTAACGTGATTGGGGTTGCATTCTTTTCCAAAAAAATTGAAGTTTAAGATGTTGTTTTCTACCTCATCTTCCTCGTCTGTGAAATGGGAAAGAAAAATACCTATGTCTACGTCCTTCAGTTTTCTGAGTTTATGAGATTTCAAACCAGAGAGTTTGTGTTGAACAGGAACTACAAAGTGGAAGTCTGGGTAGGATTCAATCCATATACGTTCTCTCTGGCTTACACAGTAAATTATAAGAAATTGAGTTTTTAAAATAGATGTAATTTCTTTCTATAAAGGGGAACAGTATCCTTTGGAAAATAATTTTAATTATTTCCTTTATGTATTTTGGGGCTTATTTACTGCTTATTTTAAAGGACTGACCCACCGCAGGGGGTGTTTCTTCTTTGGGAAAGCTACAAAGCACTTGCTCTTTGCTTTCTGAGCTGCTGTTTCAGTAGTGCCCCGTACCTGGTGAGCGGTCAGCAAAGCTCCTAGAATGAATGCTTGCCCTCCTGTGGTGACATTTACCGTTGCTCATCTCAGTCACAAAAAGCATGGCGCTAATGGGAAAAGGGTAGAGCTGTTGATCCCTTTCTGGAAGGTCTGCTTTGTTTGAGATAGACTGCCTTACTCCCCTCTGCCAGCTTTGTTCACAGGGGAAATGACCAAAATAAGACAATCAAATGTAGCATGCTCCCTGGCTCCCACACACAGTGCAATTCCAAATGTCCTCACAGCCCTGGCCTGGTGGCTCAGCTGGTTGGAGCATCTTCTCATACACCAAGAGGTTGTAGGTTCAGTACCCAGGCAGGGCACATACCTAGGTTTCGCATTAGATCCCTGGTCAAGGCATACACAGGAGGCAACCAATTGATGTTTTTCTCTCACATCAATGTTCCCCCCCCCCCCTTCCACTCTCTCTAAAGTTTTAAAAAAGCATGTCCTCAGGGAGGATTAAAAAGATTTTTTTAAAAAAGCACTCCCACAAAATACACAGCACATATCATCAAAGTCATTCCATGAGACTAGTTACTCGAACTTCACATTTCACAGCCCCCCCACCCCCCTTCTTTGGCAGCAACCTGAGCCGATAGATCTCATGGACCACAAAAGTCTCCTTCCCCAGCCACACCACTCCATGTTCATATCCTTTCTCCTTGAAGCTCTTAGCACTTGCTCTGTACTACTGACTGGGCAGGTAATCATGCATACCTCTTGTTTTGTTATTTAAACCTGGTATTTGACCTTTCACATGTTGGTTCCTTCATTTCTCCACTCATTATGTGCAAGTTGAGCATATAAGCAATCAGGAAAGGTAGTTTACCCCCGAAACCTGCTTTGAGACAAGGTTTGGGTCCAGGTAGTTTGCTAGTATTTAGGAGGTGAGCCCATGTCACTCAGTGAGGGAAAAGGAAAGTGAGACCGGCAAGGGAAGAAGGGCAGAAAAGGGTGTGGTGGATAATGGTTACCACTATGGGCAACTTGGCACTTGGATGCTGCATACCTTTTAAGATAGTACGGTCCAGTAGAAATATAATACAAGCCACATTTATAATTTTAAATTTTCTAGTAGTCACATTAACAAAAGTGAAGAGAAACAGATAAAACAAGTAGTATATTTCATTTAACTCACTATATCCAAAATATCACTTCAGTATATATAGTCGATACGAAAATCATGATTAGTTGGTTGAAAATCTCTGGATTACTGTTGTAGCAGCCTTTTTGCCTTAGTTTCAGTGTGTAGGGTGAGCCCTGCATGCTCTAGAGGGCATCGCTTCCCTAGGTTCCCCAGCCCGGGATCTGCACGGTGCCCCGCAAGTTGTGCGGCGCCTGCAGAGCTCCTCATGCAGGGCTGCCAGCGCTTCTCTTGGGTAGAGAATAAAGGATTGTTAGAGCAGACATGTGCACGTGGGCTCAGCTACAATATTCTGTCCTTTAAAGGTCCCTAAACATTTTGAGCACCCGACACCCTTTTCTAGCAAGGCAGCATTGAGAGTAATCAGCAAAAGCCAGCCCCTCCGAGGCCCTGCAATCACTCTGAAGGAGTCCGCTTCACACCCACTGCTAATTTTAGCTCGCAGTCTGCAGAGTGCCAATAAGTTTTTGCCAAGCACCCTTGCAGACGTGGCTTGGAAGTGGCTCTCTCAGGCTGGAGCTGGGAGCTGGGAACCCCCCCCCCCCCTTTTTAAAAAATATGTTTTATTGATATTTTACAGAGAGGAAGGGAGAGAGATAGAGAGCTAGAAACGTCAATGAGAGAGAAACATCGACCAGCTGCCTCTTGCACACCCTCCACTGGGGTTGTGCCCGCAACCAATGTACATGCCCTTGACCGGAATCGAACCTGGGACCCTTCAGTCCGCAGACCGACGCTCTACCACTGAGCCAATCCGGTTTCAGCAAAAACCCTCTTTGTTAGACCCCTCTTTCTCCACTGGTTTTCCTCCCCTCCGTTACCCACAAGGTGTCTAGCTGCAAGAGTCAGTGACCTCGGGATGCCTAAGTTCCATCATTCAGCCACAGAGGGGCCTGAGCTAATTTCATTACTTTTTCATTTGTTCCTCTGTGGTGAGTAACCAGCCAGGCAAGTAGAATCAAATTGGTCTGATTGGTAGCATCTACAAAGAATATTCAGAGCAGTTTGCAGGAAGTCATGGAATGAACTGAATACAGAATTAGAAAGGAACTCAGAAATCAGGCACTCCAGCCATTTCCTGCTATTATAGATGATGAGCCGGGGAATCTGAGGGGTTGAGCTCATTCAGGTTCGCACGGTGGGTTAGTGGCAGAGGATTAGCTTCCTTTGTAGAGGAGACGGTGTTATTTACCTCCCCAGTGCATTGTGTCTAACACATGGTTTGCATTCAACAAATGTTTGTGGAATGAATCGATGCATTTTTAAAAAATACCCAGTTTACCTAGAGATCAGAAGTACATATTTTTTTTCCTATGTAGTGTGAATTTGTTAATTTTGCAAATCCAGCATCCATGACCCTTCCTGCTTATATTGCATCTTCACCCCATGATGGGGATTGGGGGGAGTCATGTGATCCACGTATGGCTATTCAGAACATTCCATTACCCAGCCATGCAATTGGTGCAACAATTGTGGTGTGATCCAAGCCAGGCCAGTAAGGTGTGGGACTTTCTTTTAGTCATGCCCTCACCAACAGGGGAGAGCCAGCCTTAGAATAAAGCCAACACAGAGAGCTGAGAGCTGGAGAGAGCAAGGCCACGTTTGGCCTTTGACCTCCAGAATCCCTCTATATCTGAAGCCAGTGTCTAACTTTTCAATCATGTGAATTGATAATCTCTTCTTTTTAAAAAGCAAGTTAGGGCTTTATCATTTGCATTTGAAGCTAAATGACATTAGCTTTGAAGCACCAATGAAACAACCTACAGATTAGTTAGTACCTTCAACCTCTATTGTTTGGAAGTTCACCCTCCCATGAACCCAGGGAAGGTAGTCAGTCTCTTTCTAGTCTTAGGGGGTAAACTTTGATTAGCTTAATTTTTTTTTCCAATCCTCACCCAAAGATATATTTTTAAATTTTTAAAATCCTTCCTAAAGACCTGTTTTATTGATTTGAGAGAGAGAAACATCATTGTGAGAGAGAAACTAGAGAGAGGGGATATGGAATGTAAAATTGTACAGCTTCTGTGGAAAGCAGTTTGATGTTTATTTAAAAAGTAAAACATAGAATTCCCATATGGTCCAGTAACTCTATTCCTAGGTCTATACATCAAAAGAATTGAAAGCAGGAACTCAAATAGGTTTTGTGCATTAATGTTCATAGCAGCATTATTTACAGTACCCAAAAGGTGGAAGCAACCCATGTGGCCAATCACAGATGAATGGATAAGTAAAATGTGGGCTCTACATACAATGGAATATTATTCAGCTATAAAAAGGAATGAAATTCTGATACACGCTGTAATATGGGTGAACCTTGAAAACATTATGCTAAATGAAATAAGTGAGACACAAATGGACAAGTATTATGTGATTCCACTTATTGGCCAGGAGAGGAGAGAGGGGGAATTTCAGTTGGTTGGGCATTGTCCCATGCACTGAAAGGTTGCCAGTTTGATTTCCAGTCAGGGCACATGCCCCAGTCTCTGGCTTCATTCCCAGTAGGGAGTATGCAGGAGGCAGCTGATAGATGTTTCCCTCTCATCACCCCTATCTCTCTCTAAAAAAAAAATCACTAAAAAAGTAAACAAAATGCCAAATGAGTGAAAGTCATAAATGTTTGCCAAGTCTGGTAGCATTTGTTTACAACGCATTACCCAGATGGTGTGGCATGACATAGGACATCTGAGGGGAAGGAGCAGGTGGGATTCAGGCACTCTGTGTTTGGTCATTAGGTTAGAAGCTCTAAGGCGTCCATGGAGTACTTGCCATGTACCAGGCACTGTGCTACGGTCTTTACAGAGATCGTCTCAGTTCACCCTCACAACCACCCTACAAAGTAGGTGCTCATGTATATTATTACCCTCTTCTATATGTGAATAAACTGAGGCTCAGAGACAGGGGGAGAGCCGGTATTCAACCAAACTCGGGTATCAGATTCCACATGGGTCCCATGCCTGTAGCCACTGGACTCTGTTTTGTGCTGAGGTTTGGAGCCAAAATGCTTAAATTGGGATTAAAGAGACCATTTTGAATGTTGACTTAAACAGTAATAAACAAAGGAGAAAATGGCAGTTGTCCATGGCTTCCGAACAGCCCCGGTCTTTCTGACTACACAGATAAAAACAAAAACAACAACAAAAAGCCACCACTTTCTACAGAGATGTGTTTTCCTCTGAACAATGTCAGTTAGATCAGACGAGCCCTTTTCCCAGGAGGAAGGCTGAGCACACAGCTTTCAGCGGGCCAGGCGCCCTGAGATGTGGAATAGCTCCCTGCTGGGCTGAGACAGCCACATTCAAATGTTCCTGTCTGTCTTCCTGTCTTCGGGGGAGGCGGATTATGGCACTTGATGATTTAATCTGTGTAATCTTTAGACAAAAACGTGTCTCCACTTCGCTGCCAGGAAAATGTTAATTCATTCTGCTTCTGGATCTAGAGAGTAAATATTGATGATGATGATGATGATGATGATTGTGTGTGTGTGTGTGTGTGTTAGCGCATGCACATGCATGTTAGTTCCCAAAGATCTGTGTGAAGAGAAGCAAATGGGCCTTACATTTAGGGAACTTAAGTGGAAGGTTCTTGAGTCTTTTTTTAAGGGATTGCAATCCCCACCTTACCGACATTGTACGCAGAGTTTTGTGTCTCTGGTGTGGTTATTTGTATATATTTTTTTTTTTTTGGAGGGCACACGATATAATGCTCATCAGAATCTCAGAGGGGTTTTAGAGAATGCCAGTTGTAATTTTGTGATGCCTGTTACCCGGCACGTCTTCCTCTGAAGAGCCACAATCATCGTAGTGATGAGAGGTCCTTGATGCTGCAGAAGCGCCTTTATTTAAGTAAAGGGGCTGAGCACAGAGAGCAGCCATGGGCATTGTCAATAATTTTGAGCTTGTTCAGTCTGGAGCTTGAAGAAACCCAGCCAGATTGAAATAAACTCTGGCATAATGAGTCCGAGCATGCCCATCTGCTCCTCCCCCAGTCTCCCTCTCTTCTCCAGCCCCTTCCCCTCCTGTTCTGCTGTTCCAGCCCCTGCCCACCTTATGTGCTATCGGCCTGAGCTGGCATGGAGTCGGCAAAGACCAGATACTTTCACTTTATTTAACATGCCCCTGGCACATAGTAGGAACCAGTAAGTGGTAGTTTAAAAGCAGCATTCCCACCCAGCTCCCTGTGAAGTGGGAATTTGTTCCAGACAAATAAGGAGAGATTCCCATCCTCTCATAACCTACACAGAACCCATAGACAAGCTCCGAGATCACACACTCACGGCAGTTGGGGAGCCATCTGCATGCGAGCTTCTTAAGAAACAAACTAGTATCATTTTCTGAATGTGCCATTTTTGGCACATGGCCCTTCAGCCATCCCAGCCACCAGAGAGGTTGGTATTTTCAAACCCCTGTTAGAGACGGGGAAACTGAGGTTTACAGAGATGAAGCAACTTGCCCGAGGTCAGACAGGCAGCAGGCATCGAGAGGATTTGGAAGCCTGCTGTTTCCACGGTGCGAACCTTGCATGTTCTCAGTTGATCGGGAAAGACTTCCTCTGTGAGAAGGACATGAACTGAAGGTTAGCAAATGGTGTGGTATATTCAGTGCGTGTGTCTGCCTGTACTTCATTTGGGATTGAGCAGCCCTCCAATTTTGCTGTGTCTACAAATCAGGTAGGAATCCTGTTAAGATGCAGATTCTGACTCAGCAGGTAGGTAGAACCCGGAGCTGGGCCTGAAATCCACATTAGCTCCAAGGTGCCGCTGCTGCTCCGTGGACATTGGGAGTGGCCAGGAGATACAGTGTTAAGTTTATGAAGGACTTGCTCATATATTATCTCATTTGCTCTTCACCCAAGTCCTGTCAGTTATCTATTATTATTTCTACCTTAGAGATCAGAAAATAGAGAGTCTTAGTAGAAATAGCCACCATTTTCACTTGTCAGGTATTTCTAGGGACTGAAGAGTAAACAAGACAGATATGATTCTTATTTAAAGAAAGGAATCCAGGAAGCCTCTGAATAATTAAATTTGAAAAGTCCTGGGTGCCTCCATGAATGTTCATAAAATGAAAGGCCTGGACCCTGCGTGTTGCCATTTATCATCGGAGGGAGAGAAACAGGCTGGGGGCAGAGGACGATGGTGTATTCAGTCTCGGACATTGTGGTGACGTCCTGGTGCAGCTGTCTCATTGCCAGGTCTGGACCTGGAGTTTAGGGATCCAGGTGGAGCAGAGTTGAGAGCTGGAGGGCTTTCAGTGCAAAGGTGGGAACTGACGTTCTGTAAGATTAGACTCGGGATACAGACGAGCTTGAAGCTGCCTGGGAGAATTTACTAGTACAGGTGAAGAGCCTGGAAGAGGCTTCTAGAATAGGAACCTGCCTGGCCAGCAGTTATGAGTTGGCAGAGGAAGAGGAGCTCATGAGAAAGACCAAGAAGCATCTACCAGGGAGGTGGGAATGCAGCCACAGAAGCCAAGCGGGGAGAGAGTGTCAAGGAAGGAGGAGTGGCTTTTCCCTGATGCTGGGCTCAGCCAGTGTCACCTGCCTGGATGCCAGGCACCGGGAGGACACAGCCACATCTGTGACATTCCGGCCAAAAGATGCACATCCAGACTCCAAGTCATGAGAAAACATCAGGCAAATCCAAACTGAGGGACCGTCTACAAAACAATGGTCTTTACTTTAAAAAAATGCTTACATCTCAAAAGAGTAAGGAAGAATTGTTTGGGATAAAAGGAAATGCAATGTGTGGTTCTACATTTGCCGCCTTCTGCCATGGGAGGAAGTAGCAAGAAGAGGGTGGTGTTTGGACTAAACAGTGGCTTCTCATCAGACTCTGAAGTTGCCTCTGCCTTGATCTGGGACTTCTCAGCCTCCAGAACTGTGAGGAACACATTTCTGTCCATCAGCCACCTAGCCGGTGGCATTCTGTTACAGCAGCACGAACAGCACTAAGGCCATAGTATTGCAGCAATATTATTTTGCCAGAATTTGATAATTGTGCTATGATGATATTATATAAAGATCTTTGTTTTTAGGGAACAAAGTATTTATCAAGGGTTCTAATGTCTGCAACTTACACTTCCAGGGTCCAGGAAATAAAGGGTAAATACATAAGGAAAAAACAAACAAAAAACCCCCAACAAAACCCCGAAACTAATTGATAAATCTGGGTGAAGGATACAGGGATACTCATTGTACTAGTCTTACAACTTAAAAAATTGCAAAATGTTAAAAAAAAAAAAAAAGACATCCAGGAGGGCTGTGTGCCCTGGGTGAGCCGTGTGCCCCAGGGAGCCGTGTGTCCCGTGTGAGCCGAGTGCCCCAGGGGGCCGTGTGCCCTGGGAGAGCCATGTGCCCCAGGGGGCCATGTTCCCCGGGTGAGCCGTGTCCCCCAGGGGGCTGTGTGTCCCGGGAGAGCCATGTGCCCCAGGGGGCTGTGTGCCCCCCCGGAGAGCCTTGTGCCCCAGGGGGCCTTGTGCCTCGGGTGAGCTGTGTGCCCCACGGGGGCCGTGTGTCCGGGTGAGCCGTGTGCCCCAGGCAGGCCGGGTGTCCCTGGAGAGCCGTGTGTCCCCAGGGGCCATGTGCCCCGGGAGAGCTGTGTGCCCTGGGTGAACCGTGTGCCCCGGGAGACCCATGTGCCTAAGGGGGCTGTGTGCCCCGGGGGAACCATGTGCCCGGGAGAGCTGTGTGCCCAAGGGGGGTGCTGGGACCCGGGGGCGGGGGGCGGTGTGAATCGGAGGAGGAGCAGATCCTATTCGTGTGGTCCTGAGACATTTGGACAGTCTGCAGCCATTAGCTACAGAACACTCTGTTGTATTTCCCTACAAAAACAAATGAGAGAGAGTGTCCCACTTGAAATTAATATAGGAAAAAAAAGGAAAAGAGAAGGAAAAAAAACCTGAGGAACAGAATAAAGTGGTGAATATAGTAGAATCAGGGGCAAAGAAGGGGAGTGGACTGATAATTATCAGGAGGATAAGGGGTTGGGGAAGCAGTGAGAGACTGGATTGAAATCGTATAACCAATGGATGAAGACAATTGTGGGGAGAGGGGGTAAGGGCAGAGGGTGGGAAGGGAACTGGGTGGTAGGGAGCTTTGGGGGAGAAAAAGGAGAAACAATTGTAATAATCTGAGTAATAAAGATTTATTAAAAAATAAAGTATTGCGGAGGACTGAGAAGGTGGGGCAGTTCTGTACCGTGCTGCCTTCCACTGGTTAAGACCTCCAAGAGCAAAGGCCTACCGAGGTGAGGATGCCCCTACTGTCACCTGTAGAGGGGCAGCACTGAGCTGGCCAATATTTGTGGTGGTGCTGCTTGTCCTGGCTCAGGGGAAGCGTTCCACTAAGTCTGAAAGACTAAGACATCGCGGGGACTCTCCATCACCGCCCGCGGCCTGCTCTGCCAGGCCTTCGCGCGCACTGTGCTGGCGCTGCGCCTTCCATTGGCAGACCCGGAGAATCCTCTCTCCGCTGCCACATGGCCAGGCCAAAGCATCAGACACTACCACCATGCGGATTTTAAAACTACAGGGGAAATTGACCCACAGGAGCTACCATCTCTGCCGCACCCACCGCCGCCCCCAAGAATGGGAATCCACCAAAATCAGAGCTCACTACACACCGGGCTCATAGAGAGTGTGGCTTCAGAGGTTAGCCTCTACATCCACAGCAGCTCCACATCCGCAACAAAGAGGACACCATTGAGGGCGGACTCTCCCCATGCAGCCATCACAGCCCGCCCACAATCTTCCCAGCACACCCACCATGCTGGGAGGGAAAAGGAGAGCGCTGGTGAGGAAATGGCACGGTGCCTTCCATTGCCCACCCAGGCGAGCCCATCCTCCGATGCCACATGGCCAAGCCGAAGCTCTCACCACCACCGCCATGTGAACTTTAAAACTACAGTGGTAATTGAACCACAGGAGCGACCGTCAATATTGCACCTGGCACCGCCACCCGCCACTGCCACCGAGAATAAAGGAAATCCACCAAGAACAGAGCTCACCACGCCTTGGGCTCAGGGAGTGGGCAACCTCAGAACTTAGCCTCCATGTCTGCAGCTGCTCCGCCCCCACACCGAACGAGACACCTTTGAAGGTGGTCCCCCCGCCTGCAACCATCTCAGCCCAACTGCAGCTGTCCCAGCCTGCCCGCCATGCTAGCAAGAAGCTAGCGCGGCGCCTCCAATATGCGACCCCAACACCCTAGAGGGGCCGTGTGCCCCGGGTGAGCCGAGTGTCCCAGGGGGCCGTGTGCCCCGGGTGAGCCAAGTGTCCCAGGGGGCTGAGTGCCCCGGGTGAGCCGAGTGTCCCAGGGGGCCATGTGCCCCGGGTGAGCCGAGTGTCCCAGGGGGCCATGTGCCCCGGGTGAACCTTACCCCCCAAAGGGGAAGGGTGTCCCGGGTGAGCCGTGTGTCCCAGGGGGCCAAGTGCCCCGGGTGAGCCGAGTGTCCCACGGGGCCGAGTGCCCCGGGTGAGCCGAGTGTCCCAGGGGGCCGAGTGCCCCGGGTGAGCCGAGTGTCCCAGGGAGCCAAGTGCCCCGGGTGAGCCGAGTGGCCCAGGGAGCCAAGTGCCCCGAGTGAGCCGAGTGGCCCAGGGGGCCGAGTGCCCCGGGTGAGCCGAGTGTCCCAGGGGACCGAGTGCCCCGGGTGAGCCGAGTGTCCCAGGGGGCCATGTGCCCCGGGTGAGCCAAGTGTACCAGGGGGCCATGTGCCCCGGGTGAACCTTACCCCCCAAAGGGGAAGGGGATTCCGGGTGAGCCGTGTGTCCCAGGGGGCCGAGTGCCCCGGGTGAGCCGAGTGTCCCATGGGGCCGAGAGTGCCCCGGGTGAGCCGAGTGCCCCGGGTGAGCCGAGTGTCCCAGGGGGCCGAGTGCCCCGGGTGAGCCGAGTGTCCCATGGGGCCGAGTGCCCCGGGTGAGCCGAGTGTCCCAGGGGGCCGAGTGCCCCGGGTGAGCCGAGTGTCCCATGGGGCCGAGTGCCCCGGGTGAGCCGAGTGTCCCAGGGGGCCGAGTGCCCCGGGTGAGCTGTATCCCCCAAAGGGGAAGGGTGTCCCGGGTGAGCCGTGTGTCCCA
Organism: Vespertilio murinus; assembly: GCA_963924515.1. Lineage (NCBI taxonomy): Eukaryota > Metazoa > Chordata > Mammalia > Chiroptera > Vespertilionidae > Vespertilio > Vespertilio murinus. Next base: position 4,776,544 of record OZ004720.1, on the reverse strand, counting down.
GTGGGCCAAGTGCCCCGGGTGAGCCGAGTGTCCCATGGGGCCGAGTGCCCCGGGTGAGCCGAGTGTCCCATGCGGCCGAGTGCCCCGGGTGAGCCGAGTGCCTCGGGTGAGCCGAGTGTCCCAGGGGGCCATGTGCCCCGGGTAAGCTGTATCCCCCAAAGGGGAAGGGTGTCCCGGGTGAGCCGTGTGTCCCAGGGGGCCAAGTGCCCCGGGTGAGCCGAGTGTCCCATGGGGCCGAGTGCCCCGGGTGAGCCGTGTGTCCCAGGGGGCCAAGTGCCCCGGGTGAGCCGAGTGTCCCAGGGGGCCATGTGCCCCGGGTAAGCTGTACCCCCCAAAGGGGAAGGGTGTCCCGGGTGAGCCGAGTGTCCCAGGGGGCCGAGTGCCCCGGGTGAGCCGAGTGTCCCAGGGGGCCATGTGCCCCGGGTAAGCTGTACCCCCCAAAGGGGAAGGGTGTCCCGGGTGAGCCGTGTGTCCCAGTGGGCCAAGTGCCCCGGGTGAGCCGAGTGTCCCATTGGGCCGAGTGCCCCGGGTGAGCCGAGTGTCCCACGGGTCCGAGTGCCCCGGGTGAGCCGAGTGTCCCAGGGGGCCGAGTGCCCCGGGTGAGCCGAGTGTCCCAGGGGGCCGAGTGCCCCGGGTGAGCCGAGTGTCCCAGGGGGCCGAGTGCCCCGGGTGAGCCGAGTGTCCCAGGGTGCAGTGTGCCCTGGGCGAGCCGTGTGTACCAGGGGAAGCAGTGGGACCCAGGGGAAGGGGCAGTGAAAACCAGAGGAGGAGCGGACTATATTCATATGGTCCTGAGATAGTCACCATAAAACAAGCAGACTGCCAAATGACAGTGGGGAGGGGAGGGAGACCTGGGGGGAGATAGGAGAACAACCGAGGGACTGGTATGCATGAACATAAGTACAACCAATGAACACAGAACTCTGGGGAGGGAGGGCATAAATGGAAATTGGCGGGGGGGGGGGGGCAATGATAAACTATGTACACAGAAAATACCTTAATAAAATAAAATAAAAAAATAAAGTATTACTCTGAAAAAAAAAGACAGAGATGTATGCACATTATCACATTCTGTGAAGAGTTCAGGAAGAAAAAAAAAAGATTAAAAGTATCCATTGTATTTAGTAACACAGATTTAGCCTTGAAATTAATGGTGCTTCAATTCTAGAAGGAAACCCATAAATGAATATATAATTACACATTGGAATAGGGAGTGGAAAAAAGAACAGGGTGTTCTCTGAGAGAATAACACGGGTGTATGTAATTACTCCTTTGTTCATGCCAGTTCTGGTGAGGTGGAGGAGACCAAAGCCAGACTGTAATAAAGTCAGCAGCGGGGAGGGGACATGGAATCCAAGAGGGCAGACACCTTCTTCAAGAAGCTTGGGTAGCACAGCAGTTGGTCAGGTGTCGTCCCTTGAACTAATGGTTCAATCCCCAGTCAGGGCATGGTTGTGGGTTCAATCCTCAGTAGGGGGCATGCAGGAGGTACCTGGTTGATATTTCTCTCTCATCAATGTTTCTTGCCCTTTCCCTTCCTCTCTCTGAAATCAATAAAATAAAATAAAAATTTAAAAAGAAAGAAAAGAAAAAGAAAAAAAGCTTGGGTAAAGAGCAGGGAGCTGTCAAGAACTGCCACTAGAGGGAGAGGTGAGGTCAAGGTGGAAACGGGCAGCAGAGTAGGTTTGGAAGAGGTTATATTTGCACGGTATGGGCAGATGGGCGTGGGATATGCTATTCTGCACGCACAGCGGCAGCACGGATGGAGACAGAAATGTGGAGTCTAGAGCATGGGGGATGGAAGAGGCAGCTGAGAAGACAGGTAATGTTTAGATTTTGAAGAACTTTGTTTTCTAGGCTGAGCACCTTGACCTTTGTCTAAAGAGGTTAAACCTCTCGTCTGATGTCTTGGCCAGCAGATGGCTTCCAGAGTTCCTCTAAATGTAGGAAGTATGTTTTATAAAGTGCCCTGGGTACTCATGCCAGAAGCTAATGTACCGTTCTTATTACACACAGCCCCCATCCTTAAGCCCCCACACCCAAACATCTGCAATGCTTGACAGTTCTGCTTCTTAAATATGCGTCTGTTTACACTTCTCCACCTCTACTGCTGCCATCCTGGTCCAAACACCATCGTTGCTGTCCTAGCTGGTTCCCCTCCTATCACCCCCTCTCCACTCACTAGGCAACATGCCATTTGCCCTCCTGAAGTGAACCACGTCAACCACCTCCTCCATCTTCTTCAGACTTTTATAATGCAGGAGGAAATTCCAAGGTCTTTAACGTGGCCTGTCAGGTCCTATATGTTCTGGTTTCTCTCTTTTTACTCCGCCATACCTCGTCCCATTCTTCCTGTGCTTCACGCTTCTCCAAACACAATAGTTTATTGGGCTTCCAGTGCTTTGATGGGCCTACACTTGTTTCTGACTCTGGGCTTTGCCCTTTCTTGCTCATCCATCTGCATGGACCTCTCTTCCCCACCCCAGTTCTTTACCTGGTTAACCTTTCTATGCGTTTGCTAGGCCTGCGATAACAAAGTGCCACAGATTGGGTGGCTTAAACAACACACATTACTTTTCTTACAGTTCTGGAAGCTCGAAGTCCGAGATCCAGGTGTTGGCAGATTGGTTTCTTCCATGGCCTCCTTCCTTGGCTGCCTTCTCCCTGTGTCCTCACATGGTCTTCCGTGTGTGTGTGTGTGTGTGTGTGTGTGTGTGTGTGTGTGTGCATGCGCACGTGTGTCTAAATTTCCTCTTATAATGGCACCAGTTATAATGGGTAGGACCCACTCAGATGACTTCATTTTGACCTAACTACTTCTTTAAAGACCCTCTCTCCAAATACTGTCACATTCTGAGATCCTGGGGGTTAGGGCTTTAACATGTGAATTTCGATGAGACATAGCTCAGCTCAGATCTCTTCTTTCAATGTGTAGGTTGTAACCTAAATGTCATTTCTTCAGGAAAGCATTCTCTTACTCTACTCAATCCAATCCAAATTAGATACACTGTTATTCTTTCATATAGCACCTAGTTCCCCCATCCCCCAAACATATTCCATTTTGTAATTGCTTATGCATTTATGGGTCTCCACCTAAAATGTAAACCCATAAATTCAAAGTTCCTGGCCCAGAGTAAGCAGCCAATGCAAATTTGTTGAACAAATGAGTCAAAAGTCCAGAGACTGCACAGAATCCAGCAAGTTTGCATCTAGTTAAACTGAGACCAGAACCACTGAAGGGAGAGATGATTCTTACCTATGTTTAAAGATCTGCAGAAAAAGTGATTTCACACTAACTTATATAGTACCCCCTCTGCAGCCTTTTGGCATGAAATGAGCAAACTGTGACTGGAAATCGATTCAAGCTCAGAGGTAGGCAGCTGGGGAGAACACATTTATAAAATTATTGCTGATGTGTGCTGTGACATAGCCTGGTGTGGCACCATGGGCCAGTATATAGCCAAAACTAATGACACTGGGATTTTGCTTAAAAGATGGGAAAACTCCGCCTTAAGCAGGGATTCGGAACAAATTTCATTCTTGTCCAATTGTTTTAGATGTTTGGGTTTAGACTTGATTTGAACTGGTTTTCTAGGTGGATCCATTTTCACAATTAAATTTCGGGTTTGGGGAAGGTTCAGCGCTAATGCGCTGGTGGACGGTTTTACTCTGGCTTCTGACTCATGGCCAGTCTCTCCGGGAGGTAATAGGGAGGCTCAGCCGCTCTCAGATAAGATCATAAATTCCAAGACTCTTCTTGTCAGAAGGTTCTGGAGAGTTATTTTGTCCAGTTCCCTGCCCTCAAAAGGGCCGTTGGATGTGTCCAGTGCAGACCACTCATTTATTTTTATTTAGTTAGCAAGTATTTATTGAGTGTATACTCCCTGCCAAGCACCACGTGCTAACAAAGAGTAAGACACCACTCTCAAAGTTGCTCCTTGAGGGCCAAAGGCCAAATCTTGGTCCTGTTTTTCTCTTATACTGTGCTTGACCCAATTGTGGCAAGAACAACTATGTGGTGACATTTGTCTCTCTCTTTTTTTGTGTGCCCAATGTTAGATTCTACATGCTTTCTTTGGAAAGTTTCCCATTATATGAGAGCCCCTTCCTCCCTGACTATAGGAACTCCACAGATGAGGTAATTGCCTCTTCAGTATCCTTGGCAGCTCAGGTGTGAGCACGTGACCTAGGCTTGGCCAGTTGGATGCACATGTGGGACTGAGATTATATTCTGGAGGTAGCAGGACCCCCAGTGGGTTTCTAGAGGCCACCGATGGTGCCCCTGGCAGCAGTCAGTGCCAGGGCCAGCAGGGGCTGAGGTCTGGGCTGTAGCACCCTCTACTCAGTGGCTGCCACAGCCCTGTCCTCTCTGAACTGCTTTCTTGCTTTTCCATAACTCAGTTTAATTTGTATTCTCCCTACCCGTCTTTTTTTTAAGGTAATATCTAAAAGTATTTTTTTAATATTATAAAAGCTCAGAAGGATGAAACATAGAGGAAAATGCCACAGATAATCCCACCATTCTAATTCAGCAACCATTACTTGTACCTCCTTCATCTTTTTCATTTGTGAGTTTTTACAGATTTATGAATATACTTAATGCAAACCATTCTTCATGCTGTGTAAAGCATTTTAAATTAATATTATAGGTCCAACATTTTTTCCTTGTGATTTTATTTTAAAAGTTTATATATTATTTAAAAAAATTAAGACCCAGAGAAGAGTTGAAACAGTAGTACAACGAACACCCATATATTCCCCTCTAGATCAATTATTAACATTTTGATGAATTTGCTTTCTTTCCCTTATGTACCCATATGTTTTCCTCACTGAGTTATTTGAAAGTAAGTTATAGAAATTATGGTATTTTACCTCTCAATAGTTGAGACTGCATTTTCCTCAATAAAAATACTTTCTCCTACATAATTGCAATACTACTACCATAGTTAAGAATAACAATAATTTCATAATATTATCTAAAATGTAGCCCATATTGAAAAATTCCCCAATTGTCCCAAGAATGTCTTTTATAGCTGGGTTCTGAGAGCCAGACTCACTTAAGTTCTAGGAGGCTTAAGTAATGTCAGTGCTGGGTGGAAGGTGGGCCAGGCCCGCAGGCCTCTGGGGGGAGGAAGTCTGTAAGACCTGCATGTGCCTGGATCCCAGCCTTTCTCCTTTTCCAGCTTCCTGTCACCTGCTTGGGTGAAGCACTGAGCATAGACCCTTGGCATTCAGATTTGCAAGGAGGGTTCTGTTGATAGCGCCCCCTTGTGGGTGGCGGCAGGTATTCCCAGTGCCTAAATCCTCTCCTCTCTTCCCCTCCTCTTTTATCTGGCCTTAAAAGCAGAAAACCCTGGTCTACCACTTTGTATTTATTTTTCTTTGGCTCAAGTTCTTTCAAGGTTCAGACTCTTGAAACTTGAAAGCCTTTTTTTCCTGCTTTCATAGTGTAACCATGGCTTGACCCCTTAAATAGAGAATGGTCATGGGAGAACAGGACATACTGGTGGTGGGAGAAAAAAATAGCACTTAATCTTTCATAATATTATCCTGGCTAATTTGTTCCGTGCAGACATTAGCACATATATATAGCTGGTAGGCCCCAGGATGGCCATACTGATTATTAAAACATTAAGATTCTTCTGAACTAGACTGCTAATCCCATCATCTGAAAATACAACATTCTCATAGATGTATTTTTAGATATTTAAATATTTATACTTAGAATTATATTTAGAATATAATTAATACAGTGGCAAATTAATACTATACAGCGATAAGAAGCCACTGTCCTCTGCCTCCTGTCCCGGTCAGTGCCGGCTTCTTCCCAGGACCTCCGGGAGCCAGTGCATAAATGCTTAGCAGAGCAGTGGCTCCAGGGCTCTGTGAATCTGCTCTGGTGGGTCAGCGCCAAGCCTTCCAGCCTGCTAAGTGTTCTGAATATCCCCGTGGAGCAAATGTAAATCGGATCCTAGCACCCTCCTGCTAAATACCCTTCATTGGCTCCCAATTTCACTCAGAATTAAATTCCCACTGTTTTAGCGGTACTAAGGTTTGGCTCAGCATATGACTGGATGTAGGGACAGGGAGAGAGAGAAAAAGGAAAAATGCGCGTAAGATCCAAGATGGGGATTTGGTGGCAAGTTACTATTGGAAAGAGATGGGACAAGTTTAAGAAGTATTTTTTAAAGTAAAAGCAATACCACATGATTTTTGAACAGGGTAGATGGAATAAAATTCTCTAACCCCTATCACCAGAAGTAAACCACTTTTATCTATAGTATAAAAATATGTTCTTATAAAAACATTTGTTTGTATATTAATCATGGATTATATTATTCTGCAACATATGATGTATATTTTTCTAAATCACTTCATTTATATTTATAACATCATTCTTTTTTTAAAATATGTTTTTTATTGATTTTTCACAGAGAAGAAGAGAGAGGGATAGAAAGTTAGAAACATCGATGAGAGAGAATCATCGATCAGCTGCCTCCTGCACGCCCCCCACCAGGGATATGCCTGAAACCAAGGTACATGCCCTTGACTGGAATCGAACTTGGGATCTTCCAGTCCGCAGGCCGACACTCTATCCACTGAGCCAAACCGGTTTTGGCTATAACATCATTCTTAATGGTACATTGTATTATACTGTATGGAGGTATTAAGATTCATTTAGCCAGCTAGCTATCGATGGGAATTTGGGTTGTTTCTGTTTTGTTTTTGTTTTTGTTTTTGTCATTGTCATTATTGTTTCTACCAACAAATAAATTTTTGTATATCTTTGGATTTTTGTGCCAGTGAATTTATAGAATAAAAATTTGAGATCAAAATTTAGGTCAAAGGTTAAGCATATGTAAAGTTTTAATAAATTCTAAATTGCCACATAGCTAGGCTTTTAGGAGAGGTTAATGACTTCTACTTTGGTCAAGTTAAGATCAAGGTGCCAAAGGCCAAAGGTCACTATGTGCTTTTCAAATGGATTAGTAACACAGCTTAGGGCTAGGAAGAAAAGTGGCAACCTGAGATGTGCCATAAGCAGAGCTGTGAGAATTCTAAGCCTTCATAATGATCTAACATAATCAACTATGCTTCCAATTGAAATAGAGATATACAAGACACATTAATTATAAAAGGTTCTCAATGTACTGTGAACGTGTATGTACAGCACATAAAAACACAATTCCGTCTTAAATTTACCATAAAACTAATACATTAGCTTTGATAAATATTAATTACGCATCCAAATAATAATCTGTCTTATCTCTTTGAATATAGAAGTGCTTTTGGATGATGGTTTGGGTTCCTCAGCTCTCTTATAAAGCGCTTACCACATGTCAGTGCCCTTCAGCTAAAGACCACCAGAACACACTTGCAGTTAAACAAGTTGGTATTATTGTTCATGGCAGTGAGAGGGGGACATGTAGTAGGGGACCGTGGAGCATTTTAGTAACAGAGTGTTAGAAGGGACTTAGTTGATATGGGATTTGGGCTTAGGTTTGGTGACTTGGGGGAGGGTTTAAGGAATTGGGGCTTTTCTCTAGACTGGATACTGGCAGGAAGTGGGAATAGTAAGTCTGTGGTGGGACATCTTATCTAAAAGCTGAAAAGACTAGAGTGAGTCTCAAGCTGTAATTGGTAAAGAAGCCTCAGCCCTTTATATTGGACAGGATAGAGGGATTGGATCATTGTGTGGTTTGGACAGTGTTCATAATTTGTGTTCAGACGTGGTTTTTGTTTTGATCCATTGTGGTCTCAAAGTGGCCTTGTCTGATGATGCAATGTTGTTGTTGTTGTTGTTGTTGTTGTTGTTGTTGTTGTTGTTGTGTGTGTCTGTGTGTTTCCAGCAGGAGCACTAGCTGTGAGTGCCAGCAAGTCAGCTCCTACCAAGATCAAGGCCGAGCTGATAGTAAGTGCCAGGGAAGCTCGTGGATGTCAGAGCGGCTTCTTTTCCCTTTCTCAGAGGACATTTCCACTGCCTTTGCCTGGCTAATCCTTAGGGATCCTTCAGATATCACCGTACACTCCATTTCCTAAAGCTGGTATTGCTAATCCTCTCCCCCAAGTAAATAGTTAGGTCGTTTTGTTACCCAGTCCTTAACAACTTCTGCTTGTTTTTTGCAGTGCTCATCACAACTGTGATTGCTTAATTGTGCCTTGACTTACCCTGTGCCTGTCTCCCTGGCTCACCTGTAAACTCTCTGTCCTGTTCACGCAGTGTCCTCAGGGATTCACGCAGCAATGAACACTCAGGAAGTGCTCAAAATTAGTATTTCATGAGTGAATACTGAATGAACATGAGATGAGATTCTTGTGTATCATGAGTGCCTCACTCGTGTCTGAATTCCAGGGTCTATAACTGTGCTTGGGACATAGTATGTCCTCGGTAAATATTTGTGTAATGGTTAATTTTATGTTTCAACTCGACTGGGCCATGGGATGCACAGATAGCTGGTTAAGTACTATTTCTGGTGGATGCAGGTGGGTTTTTTTTTGGAAGAGGTTAGCATTTGAAGAGGTGAACTGAATAAAGCAGTTTGCCCTCACCAATGTGGATGGGCATTATCCACTCTGTTAAGGATCTGCATAGAATAAAAGCGGAGAAAGGTGGAATTAACACTGTCTGACCATTTGAGCTGAGACATTGATCTCATTCTTAGTTTTGGACCTTGAGGCCTTTGGACCTAGACTTGAATCTATACCATCAGCTCTCTGGTTCCTGGGCCTCTGACTACCCCATTGGCTTTCCTGCGTCTCTGGCTTCTAAAGGACAGATCATGGGACCTCTCAGCCTCCATAATCATGTGAGCCAATACCTATAATCAATCTATCTATCTATCTATCTATCATTATCATCTATCTTCTATTTGTCTATTTGTATGGAGAACCTTGACTAATACATGAATCAATGACCTAATTCTTTTTCATCCATTTTTTCAGTTCATGAAATCATTTCAGTAGCCTCAGAGTTATCCCGAATAATTATGTTCAATGCAAATGTAATTGGTGGCTCAAGTGTGTAGCATGGTTAGCTGAAAACCATTTTGAAAATATTTGACCTGAATTTTCTCCTCTTCGCTTCACACACACCTATATTTTTTTATTTTATTTTATTTAAATCTATCCAAAGCTCTGAACAGTCTCAGATCAAATAAAGGCCCTCAAGAAACCAGTGCCAGCTCTCAGAGCTCTGCACACTTCATTGGAAAGCCATAAACACAATTACCAGATCATTAAGGACTGTGAAACAGAGGCTTTGGAGCAACTTGCACAGAGTTGCCTAGTTGGGCATGACCAGTGTCTTGCACGTGCCAGTGCCTCCCGGTTGGAAGCTACCTAGGAAAAGACAAAGGATTGGGAACTGAAATGTCTTAGGGGCAGGTATGAGGAAATCTGATAAAAGACACCTGCATTCTGCTAACAGCTCTGATGCCTTTTTTTTTTTTTTAACAGCTTTGATGTTTCTTAAGCAGTACATTGACTGGACTTTTGGACTGGACAGTTTCCCCACTGTCAAATAGGGCATTGAGGATTGATCCTATTAATGCTTAATTTTTTACCCTTTGTATTAGCTTTCTATGGCTGCTTTAAGAGTGCCACAAACTGGGTAGCTCAAACAACAACAATTTATTGTATTACAGTTCTGGAAACTGAAAGTTCTAGATCAAGTTGTTTGCAAAGTGGGTCCCTTCTGAGGCCTGTGAGGGAGAAATTGTTCTTTGCGCCCCTCTCCTTGGCTTGTAGATGGCAGTCTTCTCCCTGTGTCTTCACATCATCTTCCTTCTGTACATATTTGTGTCCAAATTCCTCCTTCATGTAAGGACACTATTGATATTGGATTAGGGTTCACCCTAATGACCTCATTTTAACTTTGTTACTTCTTTAAAGGCCTATCTTCAGATAATGTCACATTCTGAGATACTGAGGGTTAAAACTTGAATATATGGATTTGGGGGAGACACAGTTCAACTCATAACACCCCTCCTGTATTCACAGCATTTGCAGTTTCTCTCATAAAAGAGATGGGGTGTTTTTACCCATCCTTTGAATTTGTGCTGGCCTTGTGACTTGCTTTGGCCAATGTGATACTAGGTGATGCAAGCAGAAGTGTGCAAAAGTATGCATTTCTACTTTCACTCTAGTTTGTCTGGCAGTTGCCAGGGGAAAATTTCCAGGCTGGTCTGGAAAGTGAGAAGCCTGTATTGTGGAGTCAAGTCACCCCAGGAGTCCTGGCTGAGGCCATCCCAGGGCAGCCAGCAGCCAGCAGCCAGCCAAACCCCAGGCATGTGACTGAGTCTAGCCAAGATCAGTAGAACTACCTAGATGGCCTCCAGTTAACCACAGACATGTGAGCAAGGTGGTAAAGTCAGACAAGGCTAGTCTAGGCCAACTGAATCCCATATAAATGTTTATTGCTGTATGCCTTGGAGGTTTTGTGATTATTTGTTACATAGCATATTGGGGGGAATATGTGACTGATACTGGTTAGTAATATCTACTCACTGTATTGTAGGGACTTATGAGTGAGTACATAAGTGTTAAATGAATTGTAACCCTGGTATTACAATGTTTTACAAATTCTTGAGTACTACCGTATTTGCCGGCATATAAGACGATTTTTTGGCCCTGAAAAATACGTATTTGCCGGCGTATAAGACGACTGGGCATATAAGACGACCCCCTAATATTTCCACTAAAAATACAGAGTTTGTTATATACTCGCTGTATAAGACTACCCCCCACTTGGAGGCATATTTTTCAGGGCCAAAGGGTCATCTCATACGCCAGCAAATACGGTATATAGAAATAAAGAGTCACCAATCTATACTAATTAAAAGGTAATATGCAAATTGGTCAGGACTCCTTCACAGTAATGACCGAACAGCAGGCTGCATGGTGAACAGCAGGCCAGCAGGTGAGTTAGTGAGGGATGACCAAACAACTGAACAGCAGGCTGTGTGGGGTGACTAGGCCGACAAGGGGGGTTAGTGAGGGGCAACCAGCCCTGCAGGGGGCAGTGAGGGGCAACCAGGCTAGCAGAGGGGGGCAGTGAGGGGCAACCAGGCCGGTGGTGGCGGGGAGCAGTTGGGGGAGATCAGGCCAGCTTGCAGAGGTGGTTAGGGGTGATCAGGCAGGCAGGCAGGTGAGCAGTTAGGAGCCAACAGTCCTGGATTGTGAGCGGGATCCCGGATTGGGGAGAGTTTAGGCTGGGCTGAGGTGACCTTCACCTCCATGCATGAATTTTGTGCACTGGGCCTCTAGTATATAATAATATGTAATAATAACAATAGGAAGGTTAGAAGGAACAAAACCAACAAATTAGGCACTGGCTCTATTCCATAAATATGAGCCTACACTCATATACATAAACCATTCATAATATTATATGCTGTCTATTCTTTGTGGATTCTTAGGAACCATCTATGAGAAAAATAAGGCTCAGAGGATCAAATTGTGGGCCACATAGCTAGTAAGTGGCAGAGCACCAAAATTTGAGATATTTGTGATTTTGTTTCTATCTGCTTTTCTTTCTCCTCTTACCCATTCTTTTTCCCAAACATATTTGACTTTATATATTTATTTACTTAATTTGATTATTAGAGAGAGAGGAAAGGAAAGGGAGAGAGAGAGAGAGAGAGATTGATGTAAGAAGGAAACATTAATTGGCTACCTCCTGCATACACACACACCCTTCCCAATCAGGGAACATGGGCATACACCCTGACTGGGAATCAAACTGGCAACCTTTCAGTGCATGGGATGACACCCAATCAGCTGAGCCACCGGCCAGGGCATCCCATTCTTTTTCTCATTTGTGCCTATTCTTTCATTTTGCTCTGTAAGTGTTGAGAAGAATAGGTAAAAAAACAAACCTTGCTTGTCAGGACAAGTCTGTGTAAGATTGATGCTGATGGCTGCAGTCCATTTAGAATGTTAACTGCTGTGAGCACACCTTAGTTTTATTTTGTTTTGTGTTTTTGAAAGACCATATAGTATGGTGGTTGAGAGCATGCTGCTAAGCATAAATACTTCACTGCAGTTTTTCACACGCCCAAATTGGAAGCTGAAAATTGTGTTTCCAAAGTTCACCGTTACTTCCAACTCCTGTCCATCATTCCTTCCTTCCTTTGGTCACTTTTTGTCATCCACTGTGGGTTAGGCTCTGTGTGACTGCGCTGAACTTATGGGCTGAGCCATGAGACTTGCTTTGGCCAATGGAATGTCAACAAAACTGGGAATGTGTCCGTTCTGAACCTGACCATGAAAAGATATGTGTTCTCATTAGTCCTTTTGTGCTTCTGTCATTTGTTATGAGAAAAACATGCCTCAGGTGGCTGTTGGTCTGAGGAGAATGGGGAGACACTTAGAGCAGAACTCACCCTGAAGCCTGGAGCCAAGCTACTGGGGTCCCAGATGAGCTCATCGGAACTGTAGCCATCTGTGGACTTACGAGTTAAAAAATAAATATTTTTGTTCTTCTAGGTTATTGAGACTTTTGAGATTGTTTGTTACTCACCAGTAACTGACTGACACAAGAAGGCACTGGGTTTGATAAGATTGATAACCACTGGATTCTCCTATTCCTCCTGTAAACAAAGCAGTTATCTCAGGTCTTGTCACACATAGAGTGACTGCTTTTTAAGTAGGAGTTCTATTGGCATTAAGGAATGGCTAAATGATATCCCTATACCATGTTAAAGGGGATTATAGACAGACACCTTTCTATTCTGAGGTTTAGGAGCTCTGCAATTACTGTTAACTTTTTGGCCACCAGGGTAAGTGCTAATCCTCTGGAAGGGTGTGAATTTACCGAGTGAGCAGGTCAGAGATAATTGATGAGTTTTCTTTTTTAGAAGGGGATTTGGTACCATGGAAACGACAAGCATGATCAGCTTTGTGACTGTGGATTATAATTACCAAGTTAATAACTGGAGCGTTATGTGAAAGATTGATGGTTCTTGCTCAATGTAATGTGTCCTTTAAATGCTAAATAATAAGTTAAATGCAAGGACTACGTAAGTTCGATGGCTTATTTATGGGGTAATTATGGGATGTTTTCAGCCCATAAACTAGGGCATCTGTAGAAATCCAATGCTATGGAGAAGAAATAGTCCTGATTTAGAAATCAGGAGACCTGGATTCTCTGCTACTTTCCAGTTAGTGACCTTGAATAGGTTATGTCATTGCTTTGCACCCCAATTTCTTCATTTGGAAGACTGGGGAGGGGCATAAAAATATCCATCTCATAGTGTGGTTGAGAGGAGACAGGGTTAATGACATAATTATATCAAGTGCTGAGCACAGTGCCTGACACATAATAAGTGGTTACAAATGTTAACTATCATGTCATCATTCTTCAAATAAGAGATTTGGTCCTTCTATTAAGAGGTTTCCTCCTTTTATGGATTTTAGTTAATAAGTAATTGGTACAATTTGCAATAGACTCTCAATGAATTCTTATTTTAAAACACACTTTAATTGTACTCCATTGCTTAAAAAAATAATCAGAAACTTGGGTAAATACAGGCAAGAATATGGGAGAACATGAAAATCACCCATCTAACCAACCATCGAAATACAACTACTGTTAACATTTTAGACTCCCAATCTTTTTTTTTTTTTTTACCCATGTATAGAATTTCTTTTCTTAAAAATCTGAAATTGGATCATGCTGCACATGCTGATTTGCCACCTGCCTTTGAGATGTTGCCAATGTTATTAAATATTCTTCTAAAACACCCTTTTTAATGGCTGTAGAGTAGGGTGTTCCCTAGGAACTTTGTCTAAGTGGAAGTTATTCACGGAAGCCTACTTATCCCATTCACGTAAATTATGCTTTCAGACTTTCTGAAATCTTCATTTCAAATTGGTCTTAAATGGGCCAGGGCTTGGCTTTAAGATTCCTGTCCACCTCCTCCCGCCTCTCCCAGCTGCCCCCAGGTTCTCTGTCAAGTAGTTACTCCAGCTGCCCCCAGGTCCTCCGTCAAGTAGTTAATGATTGTACTGGGCACTTATTCAGTCGGGGAGCTCTCAGTTTAAAGGGTCTCCATGGTGAGCCATTTTGTAAAAGGGAAGCATGTCATTCAAATACCCTCTAATTTCTCTGCTCGCTGAGGTGGTGTTTTTTTTAAATTGGGTTCTCTCTTAAAATAAGGCCCGTCTATAGGCACAGTCTCACCCCTAGCCTTCTTAAACTCCCTTACTTGGTGCCAAGTAATACTTTTGCTGCGGATAGCAAGAAGTATACTTCTTTCTGTTCCTGCAACATGTGGATGTTGGACAAGATGCTTCTTTGGACTTTTAATGTTCCTGGATGTCATGGGCTGAATTGTGTCACCCCCCTCCCCAAATTTATGTGTTGAAATTGTAACTCCTACTATCTCCTAATGTGACTGTATTAGGAGACAGGGTCTTTAAGAAGATAATTTAAGTTAAATGAAGTCCTTAGGGTGAGTTCTAAGCCAATAAATATGACTGGAGTCTTTATAAGAAGAGATTAGGACACAGGTACAAAGGGAAGACCTTGAGTTTGGACTTTGAGCCTCCAGAACTAAGCCTCCAGCTCTGTGGTACTTTGTTATAGCAACTTTAGCAAACTAATACACTAGGTAATTTAAACAATTACAGACTAGGAGAAGTTCCCATAGGGATGTATTGACTCCCACTAGTCCAGCCTGTGGAATTCTTAAGTATTATTTAAAAAGAGATCACTCTATATAATAAAGAGCTAATATGCTAATTATACCGGACATCAGAATGACCTTCCAGAATGACCAGTGGGTGGGGGGTGGGGTTGTGGGGCCACGAGGCAGCTGGGGCAGTGAAAGCCTGCCCTTGCACGAATTACGTGCATCGGGCCTCTAGTTAGTTCACAAAAGGGTACTATTTATCACAAAAGAATGTATTGCTCATGGGTGAATTTCATGGGGAAAGGTGCTGCTTTGGGTTAGGCTTTCTCTTAAATCATATTAATATATTTCATACTTTAATCCTAAACATGGCAGTGAGTGAGTGTGTGTGTGTGTGTGTGTGTGTGTGTGTGTGCGCAAGACACAGGGAAAAGGGGGGACAGAGGGCCTGAAGAAAAAGAACAAGATCAGACTGCCTCCTGTCCATGTGTTGCCTTTAATAAAGAAGAGTGACCCAACAGGGAATTGTTATGACTGGCTGTCTGTTTGGACTTGGCTGGTCAGGAATCATCCTTCAGAGCCATTCTGATTGCCTTTACCATTCTCCCTGGAGTAGCAGCCGCACCAGCAGGAGCTTTTGCAGGTCAGACCAACTCTGTCTCCTGACAATAAGATCCTCCTATCTGGACCCGGTACTGCTTAACCAAGTTAGGGATAGAATAATTTAAAGCCTCAGCACTCTGGATTCAGAAGCCAGCTAAAGAAATGACAGTTACGGGCTGATTTATGCTGTATTTGTCTTGGAAAGGTGAAGGGAAGAATAATGAGCACATGAGTTTTGGGCAAAATTGGTGTGAAGGCGTATTGGAGAGGACTGTTCTATTTCCTGAATCTCATATATACTCTGCCCTCATCGTCTGGACAATATTTTGATATCCATCCTGGTTACTGTTAGTAAAAATTGTTTATTCTATGTGTAAAATGCCTCATGCAAGGGCATTAAGGGCCTCTGAAGATCTGTTTATTCACTCATCCATAACCAGCCCATCCATGTGTCTCTCCATCTATCAATTTACCCACCCATTCATTCACCCACTATCCAATTATCCACCCATCTCCCCATCCACCTTCTTAACATCTCTCTGATGTAGTGACTTCTCCAACCCAGTTTCCCCCCTTCATTTCTGCAATAACCTCTCCACCGGCGTCCTTGCCTCTAGCCCTTCCCATTTTGCATCTTTTGACTGATCTTTCTACGCTTCAGTTTCCTCATTTGCAGAATCAGGGCTCTATGTATTTCTCTGGACTGTGGTGAATGGGGTCATCCTTTATCCATCCAGCAATGGTTTGTGGCGCTCTTCCTTCACGTGTCAGTTCCATTGGAGGCGCTGGGAGCACAGCAGCCACCAGCCCGGCAGCACCCTCCCTCGGGAGCTCTCCGCTGGGGGGAGACAGGCGGTGGTGCCTCTCTCAGTGGAGACAGGATGCAGTTTCAGGGAGGCACACACGCCGCCGAGAAGTGGGAATAGTGACTCACTCGAAGTGCATGTAGATGTGGTTAATTAATGGAAGTTGTCATATTAACAGTAGTTGTGATTATAATGTCAGTTTCTCTAAAACCTTTCAATTATTATAGAGCACTAATATGCACCAACCTGATGCTAAGCACTTTATTTTTTTTTTGAAAGAGAGAAAAAAAGGGAAAGAGAGAACATCAATTTGTTGTTCCACATATTTATGCATTTGTTGGCTGATTCTTGTATGTGCCCTGACTGGAGATCGAACCCACAACCAGCCAGGACCTTGCTAGGCACTTTAATATCACAACAATCCTATGAGGTAGATATGACTGTTTCCCGTTTTTGATGTGGAAACAGGCGCACTCTCCCATTATGTTCAAGGAAATGTCCAAGGTCATTACTCGGGTGCTCAAGGCCTTTCATAATCTGGCCCAGCCTGTCTCTCCAGCTTCCTGTTGCCCTGACCTCCTGTCTCCAGCCTTTTACTCTCATTCTTCCAGACTTGGTTCAGATGTCACTTCCTCCGGGAAGTCTTCCTTCACCACCGCCTCGCCATTCAGTGCAGGGCAGGGTTTCGTGCTCTGTCCCCGGGTTCCCACAGGTTCCCTATAATTTTTTCATCACTTGGTACTGCGATTGTCCACACTGTGTCTGCTGCCTCTGAGAGAGTGTGAGTTCTCTGACTGTGGGCATCCTGACTTGTTTCTCTTTAACCAGGGCTGGACACATAATAGGTGTTCAATAAATGGATACCTGAAGACATTCTATTTTAAGCCTTTGTCTTTCTAAGAGAAAGGCTCCTTCTCTGGGAGGATGTGTAGAGCGGAGCAGACTCTCCTTGGGACCCAGTGTAGATTAGGAACCCCAGAACAGGGCTCTGATTTTGACCTGTAACGGGCTGTGTGGTCCTTAGCTACCGTAGTTACTCCACCTCCCGGGGCCTCTGCTCGGTAGTACAGACAGATACAAGGTTGGTAGGAGAGCATTTGGCAGACAGACAAGGGCCAAACAGAAAGCCAGTTTGTAACATTATAACAGCGTTTTTTGTTAGGCCTGAATTTAATGTTCTGGGGTGACATGTTTGCCACAGGACAAACCCAGAATTTTCAGTATCTGAATTTAGAAGACAGAAATAGATGAAAGATAGGAAGAAAAAAGGATTCTTGCTTTGAAAGGGACCACTTACCTGACCTTTCTAAATAACAACTTCTCTACATCAATCACATATGCCAAGAGCATAGATTTTGCAATAAATCGCCTGGTTTAAATTTCCCTGTTCCACATACCAGTGTGAGACCCTGGGCACAGTTTTAACCTCTCTGGTCCATAGTGTCACCATCTGTAAAGTGAGGAAATGAAAGTTCTTGGTTCATATGCTTGTTGTGAGGATTAAGTTAGAAAGTATGTGTGGGAAGGGCCTAGCAGCACCTGGTTCTGTGGACTCACTGTGCTGTGGCCACTGGAAACTTCCTTATTACCAATGGGGGCCGTGGTACTGACCGCACTATTCCAGACTGGCTTCTCTGAGGGTGTGGCCTGTGCCTTCCTCATCTCCGAGTTAGACTACGGCACTTAGGGTGCTTACGCTACATATGTTCACATCTTCCCTGTGATCTTGCTGGTAAGATATGGGTTTAACTCAGAATTGTCATTCGATTGAGCTTGCCTTGGTGGTGTTTCCAATGGAGGGGACCCTTTTCCAAAGCCTCAGCCTGAGGAGGGTGGGTTGGAAATGGGGAGACAAAAAGCTTAGCTCCACTGTCCTCCACTCCGTAAGGGCTGCCCGGAAACCCAGGTGGCCCCTGAGGGACACCTCCAGTTCAGGTCTGCCTCCAGGAGGCACATGGTTCGGGCTTCAGGAAAGAGCATCTATTCCAGAGGAAACCAGAGAGAGTGCATTTTGTTTCTGGGAGGAGTGTTATCCCAGGGGCTCCCAGAATAAAAAGCCACAGAAGCAGCAGATGGGGAATGAATATTGGCCAGGAGATGACGGCTCTCCTTCAATTAAAATATCAAATAGGGAAGTAGTAGGAGCATCTGATAAATACCAGGCCGAGTGAGCAGGAAGATCAAAGCAATGTGATTATCACACGTGAGAAAGGCATGGTCTCCGCCACAACTAGCCTTGTGACAACTCCCGGTTTTAGCAGGAAAGTAGCCATAGGCAGTATGTAAATGAAAGAGTGTGGCTGAATTCCAGTAAAACTTTATTTATAAAATCAGGCAGTCAGCTAAATGTGGCCCATGGGTTGTAGTTTGCCTAGATTCATCTAGAGTCATCAAAGGCAGGGTTCTGTATGTCAGCACTACTGACATTTTGGGCCAGTTAATTCTCTGTTGTAGAGTGTTGTTCTGTGCATTATAATATGTTTAGTAGCATCCTTGGCCTCTACCCACTAGATGCCAATAGCATCTCCTTTCCAGTGTGAGAACTGAAAATGTTCCTAGACATTACCAACGGTCCCCGGGGCATTTCCCTAGTGACTTATTGGTCATGTAACTTGAGCTGGTCCAAATAGACCAATGGGAAGACCTTATAGTCCAGGATTTGAAAGAGGTTCTGTCTTCCTCCTCTTAGACTTAAGAAGACATTAGCACCAAGTGTCACCCACAGCCATCTTAAAACCATGATGTTAGATAGGACAAGGGTCTCAAGTCTGGGTGGTTCTTACTAAATGCTATTCTTACTAAACATTCAAATGTAGCACAGGGTTTTGCAGATGCAGCTGTAAACAGGATGAGCTTGACAAAAACTCAACCAGAGTAAGTGTAGCCAATTATAAAGAAGAAGTCAAGGTATAATTGACTGGATAGTGTATACATGCAGTGGTTAAGCCTCCCTTCGGGGAGGCAGACCTTTGGATGTGAATCCGTGTCTCCTTTAGTTGCCACAAGTGAATAAAACTACCTCCAACCATCACTTCCAGTTTTTGGATAGAACACACCAAGCAGGAAACCCCTTGAGTTCGGTAGCACTGACAGGAGTCAGATATGGCAGGGAGTCTGTACCATGGATGGCAGAGCAAAGGGACAGCAAGGATCTGAAACCTTGTTGAGCAGCTGAACCAACCAGACCTGAGCCCCTCCCTACAAGTGGGCTTCCCATTGGATGAGATGACACATTTCCTTCCCGTTTTAGGTGGAGTATCTCAGCGGCATTCAGGGTGGCAATTTATCAGTGTGCACAGGGTTTCAGCATTTTGACCTCCCGATGCCTGTTTGTTTGTCATGGCTGGTCCTGTCACGAGGCAGATGGGGCAGCAGGGGCCGAGTTAGAGGACAGAGTCTCTTAGCAAGAGTTTGGGTGAGGGAGGCACTGACTGGGGTCTCAGTACCTTTATGTTTTCTTTGGCTCCACCAAGGCCTTTGTGACCGTCTCCTGTTCCCTGCGAATGTCGCGGTGCATCGCTTTTGTCCGACTGGATTGGGGTTGGAGCCCTCTGTGAACTCACACAGTGACATGGGTTCTTTAGAGGCGTTTAAACTGCCTGATTGGTTACAGAGGATCTTTTTAATGGTGTCTTCCTGGGAAGGAGATTTGATCAGAAAACAGTGGCTGTGTTTGACCTGATACAGGAGCATCAGCTCCTGAATTGCAAGTGGAGTGGCTATAGCGATAACAGGAAACCAATTTTTACTCGATTCAAATCACAGTTTTTCTTAAGATCGCGCCCTTGTTGTTTCCAAGCCTCCCCTGTCTTCCCAGTCCCCTTTCCGACCCTCCCCCTCCTGTTCTTGGCTGAGGCTGAGGTGGAAAAAATGCACGTAGAACAAAAATCAATAAAAAAAACAACCTTCTCGGCTGGTTTTTCCAGCGAGCCACCAAGTGGTGTTGGAAAGGCTGCTGGACTTAGGGCGCAGGGTCAGCTTGTGAAGGCCCTTGGGCGCCGTGGTGCACGATTATGGCCTCCATTCCGCGGGGAACTGAAGGGAGGCACAGTCAGACCCGCAACTTGGATCTCTGTGGTCATTTGGGGCGGGGGGGGGGGGGGGGGGGGGACAGGCATGAACTGCTGTGGCAAATGCAGACAGAGAGAAGTTGGGAGCAATCTCAGTTCCCCAGCAGGAGATGAGGGGCTTAGAGCAGGTGGGTGGGATGCAGAGCAGTTGGAGAGTTCAGGAGGCAGAGCAGCACATTTTCAGTGTGAGTCTACATCCGGGGAAGGCGGCAGCCCCTTTCCATAATATCTTCCTTTTGCTAAATTAGACGCAGGTGTCTCCGAGTCTTGGCAAGTGGGGCTGTAATTTCCCCATGTCCCCCGCCCGCCGCCCCTTACCTGATAAGGCTCTGTCATCTGCTGCCGTCTCGCTGCCCACTCTTCACATTACTTTGCAGGCTTCTGGGGCCAGCATAAAACAAATGGCCCCTATTTCCTACCTCGCCAGCTCTCCTTCTGCCTTGCCCACCCTGCTGTGCCTAGCGAGGGTTGGCTCCAAAGCCGGCGTCTGAATGAGCATTACTGTCAAGGAATGTGGAAGCAGCCGGGCCAGGGAGCAAGGGGCGGGGATGAACATCCATTTGCCATCTGCAGCTCAAGTGAGAGCCGCGCCGATGAGAGCCAGGACCATCTCTGTGATCCGGAGAAATGCATTTCAGCTGAGCTGGCACAGGCGTCATCTGAGGCTCCTGTGGGCGTCCTGTGGGGTCACTGTCCTCTCTGAGAATAGGTTGGGGGACAAGTCTTGAGATGAAAGGCTAGTGCCGAGGGGTACAGAGGCCTGTTTTGTCTCCAAACCAAACTCCTCTGCCAGACCCCATTGGACACAAAATGTTGCCAGGCTGCACGCAAGCAAAAGAATGATGCCAAACGTACCGTCATTCAGAATCACTATGAACTGTTCTAACCAAAAGCACTTTATCTAAAGTTTAGATCTTAAGATTTCCACATATTTATGTCTGGAAAATTCCTCTCTTCTTCTGAGTACTTCCCCCTCCCTTCCCCCCCAATCCCAGTTCAGTACTCTAATCACAAGGGCACCAAGGGAGCTGCCGTTACTACAGCCTTTGGCCTTAGATGAGTGGTCTAGATATACATTTCAGACCCTGGCTGAGTCCAGCAGAATGCTTTTCTGGGACTCTGCACTGAAACCAGAGAAAGAAAAGTTAGTCTCTAGCGTCTGAAATTGTAACATATAGAAGATGCTGGGTGGCTGTTTTTCTTCCGTGAAGACCAGGGAAAGAGAGAAAACTGGTCAGCAGGGAGAGAGAGACAGAGGCAGACAGATTATTCCTACCCTTTCAGTTTCATCACCGCCCTCCTCCATGCTTATAATAAACATGCCCTTTTTGCTTATGTTTGGTCAAGGTGAGTGTCTTTTATGAGGGTGAGGTGTGGGGGCGGGGAGGATCTCTGCCCTAGACTGGCAACCCTATGAAGGATTAAAGAAAACAGTTATCTCAACTCTTGATCCCGGAAATTCTTTTGGTGTTTATAGAGTCACCCTAAAAAGAAACCCATCAGCACACTCATTACTTGCTATATCTTCCTCACGTCTATACTGGTGTTTGCTCTACTCCATAAATATACTACTCTCACTGAATTTCTTGTCTACAGTGGAATTGTCAGAATGCCAGCACCCAGCTAGAGGCCCAGCATGCATGGATTCCTTTATTCTTCAAGACCACGTCCACGCCAGCCTGAATGTACCAGCCAGCCAAACAAACTCATAAATGCCAATTAGTTATATTGATGAGCAATGTTTATATGTTCCTACAGATCAATTCATAAATATTATAAATTACAACAATTTCTGAATAATGCCCTGTGACTAATGGCTCTGGTTGCAGTGGATTTTATCACTTTGTTGAGCACCTAATCGTCCTCAGCCTTACTGAGTGTTTCTGTGACCTGCAAAAAATGACAATGACTCAGAGCCCAGCAACTTCAAGGTCAAAAAGCTTGCATTTCCAGCTTCTGTCCTGGGGTGACAGGGATAATGTATTTCACTTTTGGAACTAACTGGTGGTCTAGTCTTTTTTTTTTTTGATGGTGGAGAACTGTCCTTTTTCACTGACTTGGGAAATATCATGTATTGTGACTTCTACCAGAAGTTCATTCATTCATTCACTCAATAAGTATTTATGGAGCACTTTCTATGTGCCCGACACTATATGAGTCCTGGGAATATAGTGGTGTGTTAGTCAGGATAGGCTATGTTATGCTGCAGTAACAAGTTAACTTTGAAATTCCAGATGCTTAGCAAAATTTTTTTCTTTTCTCATTTATACTACATATCCAGTGTGGACCAATAGTGGTTGTTCCTTCATACAGTCACTCAGGGATCCAGGCTAATGGAACATTGCCAATCCCTGCAGGAGGGGGATTGATAACTGGAGAATTACCATATCAGTTTTTCTCTGCTTCAGTCCCAAAGTGACCTATATCACTTCCGTATCTCTGCCCCGGAGCCAGAATTAGCCCCAAGGTCTCAATTAGCTGCAAAGGAGGCTGAGAAATGTGGAGAGAGCACATGGAATGTTTGGTATGCTAACCTGCCCTTGGAGAGCTTGTATTATAGCTTGCATTATAGGAGAAGGCAGGGATCAGACAAATTACTGCATAAGCAATCTACTTATTAAAAGAGTAACATGCTAATTGACCATACATTTGCAACGCTCACCAGCCAATCAGGAGTGAGCATGAAAATTAACCCAACAAAGATGGCTGGTTAATTTGCATATGCAGGTGCTGAGTGCCTGGGGGCGGGCGGGATGCTTGTGTTGTTGTCATGGTGATGATGCAGGCGTTCTGTACCACCCCAGCCACTCCCGGCCTCTGGGCAGTGTGCGAAGGCGGAAAGGTGGCTCCAGGCCAGAGCGAAGGTGGTGCCAGCAGCCAGAGGAAGAAAGGCCATTCTTGCACGAATCTTTGTGCATCGGACCTCCAGTTGTTTAACAACAATTGGGATAAAGGCTGCAAAAGAGAATCCGGGAATAGTGTAAAACAGGAGACTTTCTAGGTGGTCTGGAGTGGATTCCCTAGGTAAGGGTTATTTCAGCTGAGCCCCGAGGAGTGAATAGGAGGTGGGAGGATAGGGAGTGAGGCACCCAGCTGTCTCTCAGAGGCGGATCACCTCAGGGCCTACTCTCCAAGCACTTACAGTGTACTGTGAGAAGTAAGAAATGCAGAGAAATAACAATACTAGTTAGCCAACAGTGACAGCCTAATGGTTGAGCACATGCTGGGTTAAGTGCTTTCTATGCATTATCTCCCTTAATTCACCCTCACAACAGGTTTAGAAACACACTGCACAGCAAGTGTCTGGGTGAGACTCGAACTCTGAAGTTGATGCTCTTTACCACTGAGTGCTGCTCCCTCTGGGTGACTGCTCAGTGATTGGCCAGGTCAGCTCAGAGCTTGGTGACTGCCAGAGCAGGCGAGGAAGAGCTCCCTCTTCCAGGCTGACCTTCCTTTGCCTCTCTGATAAGTCACTGACTCCCCCAGAGCCTCAGGTTATCATTAAATTGAGAGCATTTGGCTGGATCAGAGCTTTTCAGGAATGTTTTAAAGTAATGGAATAATTTTATTTTTTTATTTTTTATTTTTAAAAATTTATATTAAGGTATTATATGTGTACATAGCTTACCATTGCCCCCCCCCCCCCATACATGCCCTCCCTCCCCAGAGTTTTGTGTCCATTGGTTATACTTATATGCATGCATACCAGTCCTTCGGTTGATCTCTTATCTCGGAATATTTTTATTTTATTTTATTTTATTTTATTTTACGTCATGGGTTTGTTTCCCAATCAGGGCATACACCTAGGTTGTGGGTTTGATACCCGGTTGGGGCTCGTACAATCAATTGATTTCTCACATCGCTATTTCCCTCTCTCCTCCTTACTCTCTCTAAAATCAATTACAAAATTGTATTATATAACCTTCCTAGAAGTTAGGGCATTTATAAGTTTTACACCTGCTCTATGGGCTACTCCATCCTGCAAGGGCTAACCACTCTTAATAATTTTAACATGCTTTTTAATGGCTAAGGCAATCTTTCTTTTTAAGGGCAATTCTGATGTTGGGAGGCACTTTTTTATGTTGTGTCAAAAACTGCTTTTTTATCTCTTTTATTCTTGGCACCAGGCTTTCTTTATGGAACTAGTAAAACCAAATAAAAATAAAATAAACAGTAAAGCAAAACAAGACCCAAGACAAGCCCATCAGTGTCTTTTTGACTTAGCATCCTTGCTTCCCTCTCCAAGGAGGACTGATCTCTGGCTGCCTGCCTTTGGAGGCGGGTAAGGTATGAACAGGGCTGTGCAGCGAGACCTCCCGGGTTCCTTGAACAAGGTTCTTAATTCTCTGAGTATCAGTGTTCTCACCTGCGGAATGGGGAGAATGTCGGAACCTGCATCGCGGGGTGCTGTGGAGATGAAGTGAGGAATGTGTGTGGAGCCTGGACCAGGCCTGGCATACGCTGTCAAGAGGTTTCCACAGGGTCTGGGTTCTCCACAGAGAAGCGGAAGGTGGCCAGGTTGTCAGTCTCTCAGACTCTCGCCTGGAAAACGCTGCTGGGGACAGGGTCCCTGTTTTCTATTTGCATCTTTGACTCAGCACTCCTTCCAGTGACTAGTGTTGTCTGTCTGCCTGCGGTTGCAGGGGCTGGAAGTCATGAGAAAGGCAGGAAGAGCGCAGGGGAGAGACACAGGACCAGGGAGAGTGAAGGCATGCCCTCAGGGTGTGGAACGGTGAGAGGGTGACCGCTGCTGGCTCCAGTGCTTACTGACTGGGTGAACTTGGGCCTGCGGTTGAAGCTTCAATGCCCTCATTGCAGAATGGGTGGAACCTGTTCACGAACCCATTTTGCAAATGAGGACATTATGAGACTCTTATTCCCTGCTATTTACCTTCACTCCTCCAATTCTCAACAACCCCACGAAGCAGACATGAATGTCCTATTTTACAGTGAGGACCAGGAGGCACTGAGAGGTGAGTGGCTTTCTCACATCCACACCCTTAGGAAGACTGGGCTCTTGTTATGCTGATTAAATGAATAATAATAATAATAATAAGCCTACCCCTAACTGAGCTGTTTGTTCTGCGACACCTTCTCTCCTTTAATCCTCATAGCAGCCTTGTTCAAAGACTGGCTCCTGAAAGTCACCCAGCAGGTGGGCCAGAACTCTTCCCTGGGTGGGGTCTGCTTTGTTTTAGAGCAGGAGTCCTCATCCCTGCCTACACCTGAGGTTCCTGCAGGGCATTCCTAAAAAGTAACGCCAGGCCCACACCAGGGCTTCTGATTCCATTAGTCTGGGGGAGGGGAGGGGGGGTGAGGGCCCCGCATGGGGAGTTTTATAAAGCACCCTGGGTGGTTTTGACTTGTAGGCAGGACTGAGAATGGCTGCCAGGGGGATTTCACCCTCTCCAGGCGTGGTTCTCAGCTTCAGCTGCACATTAGGATCATCTAGATTCTGAGCTTATGGGTTCGATCACCAGCCTTCCTCACTGAGCTGACTAATGCTTATTGGATCCTCCTAGATGCCAGACTGTGCATTTGCCAGACATGGCATTGACTCACAGAACCCTGGATTGACCAGCCCATCCTGGCGTACTGGGGATTTTCCATCCTGAGACCCCCTCAGGTCTGACATGGACAAACCAAGGGGCTGGCCACCCTACCAGGTCCCTACTCAAACCTATTTCTTATTGACCTCACTCACTCATTTCACAACAGATCTCTGGGGGGTGTTCTGGCAAATCCATGCTGCAGATGAAGACACTGAGGCACACTATTCAGTTCTCCCACCCATGTCCTTCCCACTATTCTCACGACTCTAGGTTCTAGGCCAGCTGTGGGCAAACTACGGCCTGCGGGCCGGATCCAGCCTGTTCAGCTGTTCTATCTGGCCTGCGGAGCCGAAAGAGCGGAGGGTTCTCTTGCTCTCCCCTCCGCTCCTTCACCAGCAGCCCAAGATGAGAGTGCCAGCATGGTCAGGTTGCTTTTGTTCCAGTTTAAGAACCCATTGTGGCCCTTGAGTCAAAAAGTTTGCCCACCCCTGTTCTAGGCCCAGTGGCCACAGGCAGACTATTGGTTATACAGTGATTACAAAATACTTTCTGAACTGTTATTTCATGTCCTCTCAGGGCAACCAGTAAGGTCAGGAGGGATTTTTCTTTTTTCGGTCTCCATTTTCCAGAACAGGGGAGTGAGGTTCAGGAAGGGCAATGATTTTTCATGGTCAGCGGCCACTGTTGTGGATGGAAAAACTGATCTGATTCCCAGGCCATTGCATAGCAGCTGTCATTTTGTGTGGAGGATGAAGAATGTCCCCTCACAGTTCATTGGCTCTGATACTGTTTGCATTCATCATCAGTCCGTGGACCTCCCAGGCTCCCTTCCTGCAGATGCCGAGTCTCACTCTGGACACCTTTCCCTGTGGGCTCTGGGGTCTGAGGGCCAGAAAAAGCCAAGATGATTACTGGCAGTTGGGTGCTGTTCATTTAGAACCTCTGACTACAGGCCCCCAAGGCCTGCTCCATCAGAGGACACGCACTTGCGCCAGGCATGGCCACACTCTGGGGAGAGATCTGGACAGGGCTCATCAGGCACCTGAAATGTCATCTGATGATGGGGCATGCAGGCAGAGAGGCAGGCTTGTACGAGGACTATTTTAACATAATGTGGCGTTCCAGGGAGGATTGGGGAGAGAGATGGGAGACAGGGGTTGCCTGGTTTCTCAGTTCAAGGCAGCTAGAATATTTTTTTTTCCCCTCCAGAAAAGTGACCAGCTGAGTGCTCCAGGGGAGAAGGGTGGGGACCTCCCCTCCCTGGAGTAGTTCTGCAGGCTGTTTTGCAAGAATATTTGCATATTTGAACCATTCTCATAGTACGAGCTGATTTTAAGAGGTAAAATACATGCTTTAACATGTTATCCTAATATATAAAAAGCCAGGGGCTGTCACGACCGAAACAATCAGATCGACGGCCAAACACAGGCTGAGTGGGGCGACCAGTCTGGCAGGGGGGCAGTTGGGGGCAACCAGGCCAGCAGGGAGGCCATTGAGGTTGACCAGGACAGCAGGGGCGAAGTTGGGGGCAACCAGGCTGGCGGGGGAAGGGGCAGTTAGGGGCCATCAGGCCTGCAGGCAGAGGCAGTTTGGGGCAATCAGGCTGGCAGGTGAGCAGTTAGGAGCCAGTGGTCCCAGATTGTGAAAGGGATGTTTGAGGCTGGGGATCAGGCCTAAACTGGCAGTCGGACATTTCCCGAAGGGCCCCAGATTAGAGAGGGTGCAGGCTGGGCTGAGGGGGGACCATACCCCCATGCACAAATTTTGTGCACCGGGCCTCAAGTATAGTTATATTAATAGAACTAGACAAACTATACCATAACTATACATTGAAATGGAAATGTACCAAGGCAGGGACTTTTGTCTATTTTGTTAATGACTGTAGTCTCAGCACCTAGGACAGCTCCTGCTATATTGTAGGTGCCCAAATAATGACTGAATCTCCCAGAACTGCAGCTCGCCAGCCACATGCGGCTCTTTGGCCCCTTGAGTGTGGCTCTTCCATAAAATACCACGACCTGGGCGAGTCTATTTTGAAGAAGTGGCATTAGAAGAAGTTTAAGTTTAAAAAATTTGGCTCTCTGCCAAAACCGGTTTGGCTCAGCGGTAGAGCGTCGGTCTGCAGACTGAAATGTCCTGGGTTCGATTCCGGTCAAGGGCATGTACATTGGTTGCAGGCACATCCCCAATAGGGGGTGTGCAGGAGGCAGCTGGTCAGTGTTTCTCATCGACGTTACTAGCTCTCTATCTCTCTCCCTTCCTCTGTGTAAAATATCAATAAAATATATTTTTAAAAAATTTGGCTCTCAAAAGAAATTTCAGTCATTGTTCATATTTGGCTCTGTTGACTACTGAGTTTGCCAACCACTGCCCCAGAACATGTGTGGTTTTACCACAAAATGGAACTT
Source organism: Vespertilio murinus (assembly GCA_963924515.1). Lineage (NCBI taxonomy): Eukaryota > Metazoa > Chordata > Mammalia > Chiroptera > Vespertilionidae > Vespertilio > Vespertilio murinus. The sequence continues at coordinate 4,748,472 of OZ004720.1, read as the reverse complement.
GGACTTAGGCATATAGGATAGACAGGGTTTAATTTTGAGGAAATAAGTGATATTGGTGGGAGGGACTAACGCAGATGAGGAACACACGTAAGTGAAAGCTAAGAGGTGGGATAAACAAGGCACGCAGTCACATAAGCTAATAGCTGCTGCAGGCTTCCTGTACACCAGGCACTCTAGGAGATGCTTCCACATATTAACTAACTCAGTCCTCAGAGCAGCCCTCATAATGTCTCCACTTCAAAGATGGGAAACTGAGGTCCAGAACAGTGAGCATCTTGCCAACGCTGGCTTGGCTGTGTCCAAGAGTCCTGCGAGGTCCTGGGGGCTCAGGCCTCTTTGGAGGTCTGCGGCAGGTGGGGTGTGTGACCCAGCCTGCACAGGCCTGCCGCTGCTGCCTCGGCGCGGGTGGCAATGGCCGGGCCTCCTCTCTGCCCTCTGGCCGCGGGAGCACACCAGGCCTGCTTCCTTTAACCAGCGGCTGCTTTCACAGGTTTCCATTTTTAGCCCTCCAGACTGGAACGCAGTGTTCAATGCACTGTAAACCTCAATGTCAGTTTGATTATAAGAGAGGCGTGTGTGGGCTCCTGCTCTCTCGTTTCCCGGCCTAATAATAACCCTCTGAGTTTTTTTCCACCCCTTTTCTTCTGAGGCCCTCAAAGCATTTCATATGCAATGTCCCAGTTAAGCCTCCAGTTCCCGAGAAGGCAGGTGATGGCGTTTATGTGAAAGGGTTTCAGCAGCTACTCGGTTCTCTTCTAACTGAAAAGGTTATAGCATCTCCATATTAAATGTGGGGGATTAAGTCACGAGAGAGTAAAGAGAACTGCTAAAGAGACTGGTGTTTAATGAATACCTACTGTGTGAATCTTATTTGATTAACCTGGGAGGTGCATTTGTGAATTTTCCTTTTTTATGGATGAGAAAAAAAATGGCTCAGAGAGGCCAAGTGACTTGTTCAAGGTCACACAGCTAATAATTTGTAGACTATGTATTTGACCCCAGACTTACACTTGGTTTCTCCATTGTAGTGTTAAATGGGATATTGGGGCGATAAAGGCACAGTCAGATCTCAGTTCTCTTGGTTCCCAGACTAAGCCAGCCCCTGTCCTTTTCTTGAAAGTTTCATGTGAAGAAACTATAGAAGGATTACTTCTGATCATCATGACCATCTCCTACCTTCTAAAAGAATATTGAAAGTGGGAAATGACTTGTCTGCTTTTTCTTCCATCCTCATTACTCATTCATTCATTCATTCATACCTACATATATACATTCATGCATTCGGCAAGCATTTCACTGCTCCTTTTTCTGTGAACATGAATGGGTAAAGACACAGTTCCACTGAGTCTCTCTTCATCAGGGCCTTGATTTTGACTAAAGCCCTTGTGTGGTCTGTAACAAGTGACTTCACTTCTCTGAGCCTCAGTGTCCTCATCTGAAGAACAGGAATGATAATGATTCCTATTGTATAGGGGTGCTGTGGGGAGCACAAGTATTTGAGAGTCAAGGAATGGCTCAACCTCCAGGACAGACATGTGAGTCCTCTGAGGAGTATGTGGGGAGATGTTTTTTGGGGCAGAAGGCTGTGCCCAGTTCAATGTTGCTGGCACAGTTTTATGATGATGGTGACCTCCACTGTTAGGTTAAAACTTACTATACCCTTGTCCCACACATTGGCTGTCTTGGGGAGGTTGGAAAGTTGAATTGATGAATGTTAAAAGTGTCGATTGAGCACTTCCTAGGAGAGAGACTGTGAGGAGCTGGAGCCAAGTCCCAGCTCTGCCACATGACAGCTGTGTAACTTTGGGACAGTGGATTCACCTCTCTGGATCTCAGTTTTTGCTTCTTCGAATGGGAAGTGATAATGTCTGCAGTGATGTCTTGTGGTGATCAAAAGTGATATTTAGAAAGTATTTAATGCAGTGGTTGGCCCCTATTGGTGCCAGCAAACGGACATCATTACAAATGCAGATAGGTGCTGATTGAGATTCTGCAGTATCAAAAAACTCACCTTAAAACCCATGGGTTAGGTCTTCAGGTAGAGCTGGATCCAGGTGCTCTTTTTTTTTAAAAAAATATATATTTTATTGATTTTTTTACAGAGAGGAAGGAGAGAGGGATAGAGAGTTAGAAACATCGATGAGAGAGACATCAATCAGCTGCCTCTTGCACACCCCCTACCGGGGATGTGCCTGCAACCAAGGTACATGCCCTTGACTGGAATCGAACCTAGGACCTTTCAGTCCGCAGGCTGACGCTCTATCCACTAAGCCAAACTGGTTTTGGCTGGATCCAGGTGCTCTTATGTTGTCATGACCTCGTCCCTCTTCAAACTCCTCCTAGCTCTGCTTTCATTCGTGTTGGCTCTGTCCTCAGGAAGGCCCTCTCCTTCTGGTGGCAAGATGGCCCCCAGTAGCTCAAGACTGATATACTACCCACAAACCCAGTGGGACAAGATTTTTTTCCCCAGTAGTTACAGCAAAATCTATGGCCCGGGGTCCCATTGGACCAACTTGGGTCCTGTCCCAACCACTGATAATCCATGTTTGGGGCCTGTTCCTCCCTCATGCTAGTGGGATGGGATCATCATCTTTAAACATGCCATGGGGACCAAGAGTGGAGAGGGCAGTTTCCTCAAAGGAAAAATCTAGGTTCTTTTTACTAGAAAAGGGAAATGGATGCTGCACAGGTGTGTTCAGGCTGGTTTTCCCAGGAGCAGTGTAGAAATGAGAATTTGAATGTAAGTAACTTATTAGAAAATGCTACGGGAGAAACTTGTAAGGGAATGGGGGAAGCAGGCAAGGAAAGGGGAGGAAGCCAAATCAGAGTGTGATTCGGGTGAAGGCCTGTGGGGAGCTCTGGAGTGTAAATCATACCTCAGAGTGTGTCTCACCTTGAGGCCCAGGGACTGGGCATTTGTATCCATGAACCAGCCATTGACAGTGGGCCTCCCTGGGCATAAGATTTCCCAAGGACTTCTGGGTCTCCAAGCAGGGGACACAGTATCAGAAGCTCAAGGACAGTGCTCTGAGGAAGGCCATAGGTGTGAGGCGTTGGCAACAAAGCACGCAGAAGCTCAGGGGTATAAAAAGGGATCTGGTGCCCACTAGTTTGGGGAAAATCACAGCTTTTTGGAACAGCAGAAATGAAGGAGGAATAAAGGAGTAAGGGAAGGGGGAATAACAGGCACCAGTGAGAAGATGGGGTGGTGAGATGGTCAGGGTTGAGGAGGAGAAAACAAGAAACAGCCCCCCCCAACCCCTTTGTTTTTCTGCCTCACTCACTACCGTGGACAGTGGCCATTGTCACAGTGTCCCTTTCAGTCCTCAGCAACATGCTGAGACCTCACTCTGCAGAAACAAGTGAGGAGGTGATTCAGCAAAGGGCACAGGCAGCAGAGAAGCCAGAAGGGCCGTCCCAGTCCTCCACTAGATGGATGCGGCTGGCATGAGGTCATGGGGCCAAGGGAGCCCTGGGTACCTGCTTATGCCAAGGCGGCTCTGCAGCAGCTGCAGGTCTGGAGGTTCAGAAGTCCCTTGAGTTCATTTAGTCTCTAACTGCCTCCTCCCTGCCCACCTCTCAGCCTCCTACGGCCTCTCCATCCATCAGGAGCACCCACCCCTTCGCCGCGCCGGCTTTCATCTGTCACCATGTTCCCGGGCCATCTGGCGTCGGGGCTCTCTGCGTTGGGGAGCCGAGAGGCAGTGAGGGAGAAGTAAGTGAATGTGCCAGGCCAAGTCAGCAGCTTTGTCCTCAGGGTCACGGCCACCGCTCTAATTACTTTGAGGGTGATGAGGTAGCTCAGGCCAGGGATGTTAAGAGTCACTTATTGGGCACTTGCTATGTGCCAGGCTCGGTGCTAAGTGCCCCATGAGCATTCTCTCATGTCATCACATCCAATATTCACAGGAACTGGCACACTAGGACTTTTGTGGTTACAAGTAATAGAAATCCCAGTCAGACTGGCTGGAGGAGAAAAAGACCTTTTAGTTGATGAGATGACAAAGTCCAGGGGAATTAAGCACAGCTGGTCCAGGAGTTTAGAGAATGTCACCAGTCTCTCTTCACCTTTCTGCTGTGCTTTCTTTTCTGTTGGCTTCACTCTCAGGCACCAGGCAGCTCCTCTGTTCCCCTCCCTTCAGTGATGACAGTCTGGCTTCCAGCTGTCAACTGGGTGCCAGGAACCAGCTCACTAGGATTCTCAGTGGTCCATGCTATAATGGTGTTTCATTGGACCAGCTTGGATCTTATATTAATTTCTGTACCAATCACTGTGCCAGGGGTGGAATGCTCTGATTGGCCAGGCTTTGGTCATGTGTCCTCATTTGCAGCTGGGGTGTGTGGTTAGCTTTATCTGAAACACCTGGGCTAAGAATTGGTGAGTGGTGGTTCTACAAAGGAAAAATTTACATATTCTAACCAGGAGAGGGGATTGAGTCCTGGGAAGGAGAGATAAAAGATGAGAGGTCCACGTTTGTGTTATCCTCAGAGTGTAGGTTAGAAAAACAGCTTCAGACAGATAAAACAATGATCTCAAGACCATCCATCTAGCAAGTGGCAAGGTGGTAATTAGAAACCAGTATGACTCTAGGGTCTGAGCCCTAGACCACCACCCAGGGGCTGCTTGATGAGAGAGAGGTGGCATCGTTTCTGGAGTCTCTGAAGGGTTGTGGCATTGTCTTTATCAATAAATATTGATACCCTAGTGTCTCAGTACTTGAAATTCGTGCACATTAAAAGGGAATTAATTGCCGAAACCGGTTTGGCTCAGTGGATAGAGCGTCGGCCTGTGGACTGAATGGTCCCAGGTTCGATTCCGGTCAAGGGCATGTACATTGGTTGCGGCACATCCCTGGTGTGGGGTGTGCAGGAGGCAGCTGGTCGATGTCTCTCATTGATGTTTCTAGCTCTCTATCTCTTTCCTCTCCCTTCCTCTCTGTAAAAAATCAATAAAATATATATATTTTTTAAAAAGGGAATTAATTAAAGGAACTATTTTAATATTGCTATTTGCCCTTTCTCTGTAATAGAAGTGTAAGAAATGAAAGAAATTAGTAAAATGTATATGAAAATCTTCCTCCTGTCAGAGTCGGGGGCTTGCCGCAGGACCCAGAGTCAAGTCCCCACCCACCCGCTGGGTGGGAGGTGCAGCCTCAGGTCCCCCTTCAAGCCCTGCAGGGTGGGGGGCACAGCCTCAGATCCCCTGGTACATGCTGAGCAGGGGGTGCAGCCTGAGGTCCCTCAGACTGGCATTGGAGCAGGGGGCACACCTTGAAGTCCCCGTTAAGTCCCACTAAGAAGGGGTGCAGCCTGAGGTCCTCCATCAAACCCTGCCGGGCAGGCGGGGGGAGTGCAGCCTCAGGTCCCCTGCCCCAGCCTGGCACCATGCAGCCTCAGGTCCCTGCTGATCGCTCATTAAGGCTCGTCATGGGAACACAGCCTCCGCTGTGTGCACTGCCATCATGTGACGGCATTATGGCATGAGGGTCAATTTGCATATTACTTCTTTATTATATAGGATTTGTTGGGAACAAGCCATGGATTAGGTCAGAAAGCATGAGTTCTACCTCTGGGCTGCCAGTTGTTGAATATATGACCTTGGTCTAGAATTGTAACTCTGAATCCAGTTTCCTCATCTATGTACAGTGTAGAATGGCATGCCCTCTGCCTACTTCATGGGGTGGATAATTGGACATGAAGATGCTCCTGCATCTGCTGTTCCTTCTGCATATGATGACTGTTCCTTTAGGCCGAATGAGGTGGCCCCTGCTCTGTGGATTGCAGTGATATATGTATAAGTCCATTTTCTCCTGAGGGCATGGACAGACTTCATAGATTCATTACTTTAATATGGATATTTGAATACCAATTATGTGCTAGACATTGTCTTATGTACTGTTTCTTTATCTGATGTCTGGCCCATAGTAGGTGCTGGATAAACTCTGGTTAAAGGGAACCTTCCTGTCATTCTCCCCGTGTAGCAGAGAATGACGTTCTTGATGACTTCCTGCTTTCTGGTCCTTGCTACTGCTAACCAAACTCTAGGGATGTGTCCGGACCTCCACAATGCAACTGAAAAAAATCACAAGGTGGATTTGGGGGAAACTGTGTTAAAAATCTCAGGAATGAGAGGGAAAAGAATCAAAGTTACCAATAAAAGATACTTGGACAGTAAGGTGACCTCACAGATAGGCATTCCATGGAACTTGCTGCCTTGGGCAGCTTTGGGGACAGAGATTTTGGGGAGCCCCAGTGGAACCCCATGATCCTGGCTGGGTATATCCAAGCTAGTGGGATTGAGCCCTAATCAAGGCACTGGCAACATATGCCCAGTTGGGTTTCAGAATTGCTATGGACCATTGAGTGCCTGCCACTTCCCTGCTTTTTAATGGGTTGTCCATAGCAGCATGCCTGCCTCACCACTGTAGGTTTGGGAAGTATTTTGTGTGTTTTTTGGTGGACCATAAGGCAAGTTTTACTTATTTTACAAAAATATCTAAGAATTTTCTCATCCCTCCCCCCCCCCCCAGCCCCATCAAGATAAAAAGAAAAGAGCATGAAACTTAGAGACCAGGAATACTATTTAGCACTGTCCATCCATTTGGCTACTCAAACATCCAAACAGACTGTCCACTCATGATTAAGCTCCACTCAAGAACAATAACACCACGCTGGTGCTTTCTTAGTCTTACCAGAGAGTATCAGATGAAGATTCTCCACAAGGACTTAAATGAGACCATGAGGACTCATGGTCCTTGCTCATGTGGTCCTGATGTGGCCTGCTGACGGCAGTGTTGGGAAGGAGCAGGTGTCTGCTTGCTCAGATCATGAGGAAAATAGCCAAGTTCACCCACAACTGCTCTCTGGTCACATGAGATGCCATTGATCCAGGACCCACTCCCGTTTCATTAGTGTGACAATGCGCATCTTGGAATGATGATCTCATTCAGAAAATGAGGACAATAGTGTCTGTCTGGTGTGTGTGTGTGTGTGTGTGTGTGTGTGTGTGTGAAAAAGAGGAAGAATGAATGGAGGGAGGGAGAGAAAGAGAGAGACAGAGAGACAGACCACAGCACTGCTACAGGTCTGTGCAGACTCTCAGTAAGTGGCAGCAGAGGTACATTATTACAGCAGCTCTGCATCTGGAAGTGGACACAGGGAGGTGAGGCAGGTACCAAAACCTCAGGAAGAGGAAGTGTGCACCAGAGCAGAGAGGGGAGGCCCAAGGAAATGGCAGTGCATGCAGTGCCGGGGCCTCATTAAAACCAATGCCTCGGAAATGCTTTGGTTACTAGAGCGAAAAACTTAAACTTTGGATCTGGGAGTAGGGCTGCGCTAGCCAGGGAACAATGTCAGCGTTACCGGAGAGGCCTGGGTACTTCCTTTAGCCCCGAAAGCCAGGCGCTGCTGGGGTTCTGCTGTGCTCTCCGGGCTGGTCTCTCCAGGACAAGGGGTGACAACAGCTGTCCCTTGCTCTGCCTCTGGGTGAAGCTTTGCTCTCCCAGACACGGGCCTTGTTTGTGCTGGGTTTCCCTCCTCCTCAGACAAAGCCGGGGAGGAGTGGAGAATGAGGAAGTTGCAGAAGAGCAGCAAAGAAGGACTATGATTAAAAAATAATGTTTGTAGCTGCAAAATTCTTTGATCAAGTGAAATCTTACCATGAACTCTAACATGAAAAGCACTCTTTAAAGGAGCTGCTTGGTTGGTATCAACACTGGATAGCATTTTTGCAATATCTAGTAAAGCTAAGTAACATGGGTGGCACGCTATGACCCAGCAATCCCACTGGGGGTATAACCCCGGAGAAGCGCTTCTCAGGCCTCGGTGGGCAGATGAACCCGGGGGGCTTATGAAAATGCAGATTTGGGCTCGGTGGCTCCGGCATGGAGCCCGAGTGTGTGCGTTTCCGCCAGCGCCCAGGTCTGCTGCTGCTCAGACACGGGCCCACGGGAACTGCTTCCCAGGGTTCCCTTAGGCTCTGACTGCCGGGAAGAAATGCATTCTAGATTGAAACCCACTATACACTTATCTATAATTGAAACAAAAGTTTTATGAGGCAATACTCACCCTGCTCTCTGATGCACTCTCACAGTTTCTCTTCTCTTTGGGGAGGAAAAAGGAGTGTTGATCACAAAGCCACTGGAATGATTTCATTATTCACCTGTGGGTCTCACGCCATGCTCTGAGAAACCGAACCCTAGAGAAATTCTTATACCCACAGACCAGGAAACAGGAAGGCTCACTGATGCATTGTTTGTAATAACAAAAAAAATTGGAAAAAGCCAAATAAAGCTAAAGAAACAGCAACCCGAAAGGTCTATCCACAGGAGGATGTATCAGTACATTTGTGATGATCTATGCACACAGTGGAACAGCGGAAATAAATGCATTTGAACTACATGAGTCAGCATGTATCTGAAAAACAACATTAACTAAAAACATAAGCTGAAGAAGAATACATGTTATACATTCGTATACAGTTTAGAAACAGGCAAATACTTCTATTTGTTATTTAGGGATTCATACATATGTAGTAAAGGTATAAAAACTCATAAGGGAATGATTAACACTAAATTCAGGAGAGAGAGTGGCCTGAGGTAGGGGTGGCTTTGGGGCTTCATTAGTATGAATATGTAAAGCTTCATTTTCCAAGATGGGTGGGTGATGAGTCCATGGTACTCATTATATGTCTCTATCTCTTTTTTATAGGCTCAAGCCACTTTGTAATAATTACATTTTTTTAAAGAAAGGAGGAGGTTCTTGGGTTGAAATTTGTAGGGGTTGTGCTAATCTCCTAGGGGCTGCCATAACAAATTACTAAAAACTTGGTGGCTTAAGACCACAGACATTTATCCTCGCACATTCTGAAGCCCTTTAGTCTGAAAGGGAAGTGCTCTCCCTGGAGGCTCTGAGGGAGAATCTGTTCCAGCCTCTCCCCTAGTGTCCACTGCCCACCGTTGGCATTCCTTTGGTGTGGGCTCCATTCCTCCAATATCCGCCTGTCTTCACATGGCCTTTCCTGTGGGTCTCAAATCTCCTCTCCTTTCTCTTGTAAGGCTATCAGTCATTGGATGTAGGCTCACCCCAAATCCAGGATGACTGCATCCTGAGATCCTTAATTCCTTTTGCAAAGACCCTATTTCCAAATAAGTCCACATTCACAGTCATGGGGTTAAGACTTGGACATCTATTTTTGGGAGGGAACAAAATTTAACCTACTATAGGGTATAAAATCTTGTCCATGGATCCTTGTCCATGGAACCCTTTCCCCTCAATATTATTATGATTACATGACTTATTTCTTAGCCTCAGCACTGTTCACACTTGGGGTTAGATACTTCTTTGTTATGGGGGGCTTTTTTTATGCCTTGGAGAATGTTTAATCTACCCACTGGATGCCAGTAGCGCCTCCTATTAGTTGTAGCAGCCAGAAACGTCTCCAGACATAGCTACATGTCTCCTGAGGACAACGTTGCAAGATAATTCCGAGTGCCCCAGTTAAATATGAATTTCAGGTAAATTTTTAGTATAAGTATATTTTAAATATTTCATGAGATATACTTATATTAAAAACTATTTATTGTTTATACTAGGCATCCTGTTTCCTCTCCCCACCCCCCACAACAAATCTGGCAACCCTCCCTAGGGGGAAAAGTTACCCCTGGTTTAGAACAACTAGTTTAGAACAGTCACTACAAATTTGCATTCATCAAGTGCTTACTCTGTGCCCAGCACCGTGCTGTTCATGATATATTGCATACACTCCTTGAAACAACCTTGAGACATAGTTAATCTCCAGCAAACATGTAGAGGGGTTGAGTTTCAAACCCAGATCCCTGTGTTCATAGGTGCTGTGAGTTGTTGGTGGGGAGTGGCTACTTGGCATATTGTGTATACCTCAGGTACTTAGGGGAAAATGGTGCTGCTGTCTAGACCATCATGGTGAGAAGTACTGGGTTAGAAGAAATGAGAACAGCAGAAGGGCACTGCTAGGGGAGAAGGTGTGAGACTTTAGGAGGAGTTGTTTGTTGAAGATGGGATTTTTATGGATGATCCTGGGATGTGGGAGCATTTGCCAAGAAGAGAAGCAGCTGAGTTGTGAGCTGTGGTGGGGATCACAGTATTCCGAAGACCCGGGTTTCAATGTCAGTTTTCTGAGCTGGCATGGCCTTGGGCAGATGCTCTAGTGACAGTATATGACGTTCATTGTGCACTTGGTGTGTGCCAGGTACTGTGAGTGCCAGCCCCACATGATCTGATTTATTCCTCAAATGACCCTCTTAGGGTGGGTCCTCTTACAGATGAGGATGTTGAGGGTTAAGAAACTTGCCCCATATCATAAGGCTAGTGAGGGGCAGAGCTGGGAGTCCCACGGCCTTTTGGTGTACAGGGTGATGTGCCAACCAGCTGGCCAGGGCCAGAGTCCACGTTTTTTTTTTTTTTTTTTTTAATATATTTTATTTTTTACAGAGAGGAAGAGAGAGGGATAGAGAGTTAGAAATATCGATGAGAGAGAAACATCGATCAGCTGCCTCTTGCACACCCCCTACTGGGGATGTGCCCGCAAGCAAGGTACATGCCCTTGACCGGAATCGAACCCGGGACCTTTTAGGCCGCAGGCCAGTGCTCTATCCACTGAGCCAAACTGGTCTCAGCCAGAGTCCACGTTTTGAAACCACTGTTCTCTAGTGTTACGTCCATACCTCTTTAGGTCTTAGTTTCCTCCTTTCTCCAATGAGAATAGATAAAACTCATCTACGCCCAGACTCTTAAGATGTTCTTAGAATTCAATGAATTAATGTGTTTAAAACACCTAGCATAAGAGGGCCTGACTCAGAGGAACTTGAAGTTATTATTAAGGGAGGGGAGTGAGGCCAGAAGCAGGGTTCCCCCCCCCCCCCTCCTCACAGGTGATGTGAGTTTAGCATATCGTGTCTCAATCATCTATGTTCATTTCATTTTAGAATCGACGTGCAGGGAGCACTTACCGTGTGCCAGGCACAATCTCCGTTTCAAAGGCCAGCATTTCCGCGGCAAGCCCAGGGCCCATAGCTGGCCCTCCAGAAGTGCCTGCTGGATGAATGACTACAAGAATAAATAAATGCAGAGAGCAAGTGAGCCCTGCTTCCCCAACAAAGGCATCAATTCATCTGTGAGAATTGCCAAGGCTGGTCCTGGGATAATGGATTAGCATTGTCTTCCAATAAGGGTGCTTTCATCCATCTGAAGGATGGAGATAATATATTCCTTGCAAAGCTGTTGGGTGGCTTAATTAACTAATATTTATAAACTGCCTCCTAAGCCACCGATCAAAAGCAAGGTAAAAAAAAACACCTCATGCTATTGGTATTAATTTACTGCTTCCCTGCACTGGGCCTTTTAAATGTGCTTCTTGGAACAGGAAGAGGTAGTGCCTAGGTTTAAGACAATTAAATTGTAGATAAACATCATCTACTCCTTGATTAGAGCCGAAACAAGCCCCTCTTCCTCTTTGCCGAATCTCCACTTTTCTCATACTCAGGCGAGATGCCTTGTTTTGGGAACATCTGGTGTTGAGACAGTAACTTTCTCTCGTTGTATCTCTCATTTAAGGCAAGTATTTCCACTAAAATCTTCCTAGGACATTATCCACACTTATAAAATGGCAAGAAGGTCCACAAGATCATTTGCATAACCAAGTTTGGATTTGCATTTGATTTGTATAAGCTGTCATGGTCTGTATAGTTATATCTTATTTGATTTCCAAAAGCTTTGCCATTTATGTTTATAGAATCGTACAAGGGACTCATTCTCCCAGAGTTATTTGCGGGGAAGAAGGAAGGGACATTTGCTGAACACCTACAAATGTGATTTCACTTAATTTATTGATTCTCAAGTTAGGCTGTAGATGGGAATCACCTAGGGAGCTGAAAAATGCTGATGCCTGTCCCACCCCCAGAGGTTATGACGGGGACAGCCTCAGAGGCAGGAGCTTTAAACCTCCCCAGGTGCCCTGGCTGGTAGGGCTCAGTTACTCGGAGCACCCTCCCATAAACCACGGAGTCACTGGTTCAGTTCCCGCTCAGGCGTGTACCTGGGTTGTGTGTTTGATTCCTGGTTAGGACGCATGCCTGGGTTGTGGATTTGATCCCCAGCAAGGGCTCATGCAGGAGGCGGTCGATGCTTTTCTTTCTCTTTCCTTTCCTTTCTTTAAAATCATTTTGAAAAAGCCACAAACACACCTTCCCAGGTGATTCTAAGATTCAGCAAAGATTGAGAACTACTGATTAATCCTCATAAAAATATCCACAAACAACCCCTGCCCCTCCCTCACCTTAAAGATGTGGAAACAGAGCCTTGGATTATTAGGGGAAGGAAATTCATAAAAACATTATTGTTAATAGCACATTGATGTGTGAAAATCCATTTAATTCTTACAATGACCCTTTTTATTTTATTTTGTTGTTTTTTTACAGAGAGGAAGAGAGAGGGATAGATAGAAACAATGATGAAAGAGAGTCATCAATCAGCTGCCTCTTGCACAACCACTACTAGGGATGTGCCTGCAATCAAGGTACATGCCCTTGACCGGAATCAAACCTGGGACCTTTCAGTCTGCAGGCTGATGCTCTATCCACTGAGCCAAACCGGTTTTGGCTCTTACAATGACCCTTTGAGGCAGGGATTAATACTCTTCCCCCGCCCCCCGGATAAGTGAACAAAAAAGTGGGTAATTTGCCCAAGGCCCCCAAACTAGCAAGAGATCATCCACAGGGGAGAGATGACCTTGTTTGGATGAGGATTAGACTGTGTTGGGATTTGAATTTTGGTTCTAACATCTGGTTTACATAACATCCAACTTGTGTGTCCCTTGAGGATCCTATCTTTATCGTCTCCGGTGTTCCTCTGGGTTGAGGGTAGTGGGGGGATCTTAGAAGACATCTGGAAGTATGCGGGTTGGTGTGGAACAGTCAGGGCCACGGAATGGACTTTCCAAGCAGTAAAAACCAAGGCTTTCTGACCTGGTAATTGGTTTTCCTCTCTTCCTCCCTTGCTCAAGTATTTATTGAGCTTGGTGCCAAAGACACAAGACAGACAAGGGCTGTTATGTAGCATCCATCATTTGTCAGCCAATATTGGAGCTTTGAATTAACCTGCACAAGTTGGGCTGTGCTTTTTCTCTCCCTGTAAAATGAACCGAAGCTGCTGTGAGGAAATAGCTTCAGCACACCGCAGGGAAGAACGGTGGCTGGTTATTATTTATTTGGAGGGTTTTATTTTCATCTCATCTGGGAAGTGGTGAGAGAACAGGAATTTTATCTCACACATCCAGCCAAATGTGCGCCTGAGTTGTTGGTATGCTATTCAAATATAAATTCCCTCATTCATTCAATCCTTTCTGAGCTCCTGCCACATGCCTGGCACTATTCCAGATGATGGGGCTGCATTTTTTTTTTTAAATGAGCCCTAGCCAGTTTGGCTAGGTGGATATAGAACTTTGGTCCATGGACTGAAGGGCCTCAGGTTCTATTCTGGTCAAGGGCACATTCCTCCCTTGCAGGCTCGACCCCATGCCCTTGTCAGGGCGCATGCACGAGGCAACCAATTGGTGTCTCTCTCGCTCATTGATGTTTCTCTCTGTCTCTCCCGCCCACCCCTTCTCTCTCTCTCTCTCTCAAAAAAAAAAATCAATGGAAAATAGCCTTGGGTAAATATTAACAACAATAACAAAAACGAGGCCAAGGCCCTCTGTTCATGATGACCTGAATGATGAGAAGCAAGCTGTGTGTAGATGTCAACAGCGGGGTCGGGGGATGTCCTAATTTTTGCTGCCTTGCGCCCTTAGTTGAAATTGCGTGTGCCCAGCGGGGCCTCACACAGGCACCCAGGAGCCGGCTGTCTGTCGGGGTGGTGGGGCTCAGGAGGCCTGTGCCCTGGAAAGGCGTGGCTGTGGTGTCCAGAGTTTTATAGCTGTGAGGTGGGAAAACGCAGTTTCTGCTGCTGACTCGCTGGTTGGATGCATGCGCACCCAGCGGCAGCTCACGGGGCACCGGTGGTGCCTTTGCCAGGTGGTGCACGGACGCTCTGGAGGGCCCTGGCGCTGAAGCCATGTGATTGAGTGTCTGTGGGCCGTATTCAGGAAGAGGGAATTCACAATCTCTACTGTGTGGCAGTGCAACCTAGTTTGTATAAGACTGTGCCCAGTGAGGACTCACAGGGGCGCCAAGAGCTGCCTGTGGAGCGGTGGGCTCGGGAGGCCTGCCCGCTGGAAATGCGGTGTCTGGAGGGCTGCCGCTGGGGAGGGGAAGTTGCCCCTACTGCTGCGGGAGCAGGGCACCTTCGGAGGTGGAAGTCCTAGAGGCTGCGGTTCTGCGGGTGGGGCAGCAGGATTTTGGCGGGAGTGGCTGCTGGGTTGCAGGCAGTGTCCAAGGGCTGTCTGGGTGGTGGTGTTGATGGGTCCCCGGAAGAGGCCGCTCTCCCTTCACTATGGCGTGGGCTCTGTGCCTGAGTCCCGCCGCCTGGGGCTGTCCCCAGGGGTGGTAGGTTCTCCCTGTCTAAGAGGCTGGTCTGCTGGCCTCTGCTGCTCCTGCTGGTTATTGTCCCTCCCTCACACACACACACACACACACACACACACACACACACACATACCGCACACTCTCCTTTCATCCCTCACTCACTCACCTCCGTCCTGCTAGCCACCATCTTAGGCTAGCTCTTTTGTTACAGTGAACTTTTAATTGAAGGGTAGCATACAAATAGGAAGTGCACACATATAACTGATGAATTCATGAGCACAGCCTTAAAAATCACCTCCCGGATTAAGAACTAGAGCCTTGCTAATGCACTGGATATCCTTTGTGCTGTCTTCCAGGTAACCTGATTTCTATTTCCATAAGCTGATTTGTCCTATTTTTGAACTTTATAGAAGTGAACTCATCTAAAATGTATTTTTACCTGGCTTCTTTTTTTTGTCCAATATTATATTTGTAAATGTTATTTATCTCTTAAAATATATTTTTATTGAATTCAGAGAGGAAGGGAGAGAGAGATGGAAACATCAATGATTCTCATGGTCAAGGGCACATACCTCCCTTGCAGGCTCGATCCATGTCGCTGACTGGGGATTGAGCCCTCAACCTGAGCATGTGCTCTGACTGGGAATCGAAGAGTGACCTTCTGGCCTCCTGGGTCCATGCTCAAACACTGACACACTGTCTGGGCATAAATTTTATTTCTGTAGCTATAGTTTATTCTTTTGTATTGCTCTAGTATTCCATGTCACAATGTATTTATCCATGCTACTGATTATGGACATTTGGGTTGTTTCCAGTTTGGGCTATTTGGAGGAATGGAGTTGTTGGGTGATAGAGTATGTGTGTGTTTCTGTTGGTAGTTAATGCCAAACACTTTTTCACAGTGTATGTATTCATTTTCATTGCACTAGCAGTCTATGGGAGTTCCAGTTGCTCTAAGTCCTTAACAAGACTTGGTATTGTCCTTTTAAAAGAATTAAGCTGTTGCCCTGGCCGGGTGGCTCAGTTGGTTGGTGAGTCATTCCATACACGAAAAGGTGGGGATTTGCTATCCAGTCAGGGCACAGGTTGTGGGTTTGATGCACCATCGGGTCACGTACGGGAGGCAATTGATCAATGTTTCTTTGTCACACATCTCTCCCTTTTTCTCGCTCTTTGAAAATCAATAAAAACATATCCTCAGGTGAGGACTTAAAGAAAAGAAGTGGCCCCTGAGGGGGCGGGCCAGCAGCCCCGTGCACTGGCGCAGAATGTGCACGGTACCTGCGCGGCTCTACTCCGGAGGCGGGTGTGAGAAGCCTCCTCACTCTGGCATTGTCTCTTAGGCCCGCTCCTAGGCTGTTGTGCAAAATAGAACAACAGTGGCCAGAAAGAGGACGTGGGTCAGACTGACCAGAAGACATACTCTCCCTCTGCAGAGAAGCCACTATGGAGATCATTTAGAAGAGCCGCTGAAGGCACTCTGGAAAACATAAGCCAGCTTTGGCAGGTACTGAGAGCCGGCGGCAGCGCACTCAAACGTGGGTGGAGGAGGCACAGTTATCTGGCATCCAGGCTTCTGCAAGGACTTGGTGGAGGCCGCAGACATTCTGGAGGAGGCAACGCAGTGTGCTCCCAGAAGACAGTCCTCACCCAAGAACCTCTACGAGGGACTGGTAATGGCCGAGGCCCAGGTCCCGGTGTTCACCAGGCAGAGCCTGCTCAGGCTGGACGCTGCGGGAGCCACATTCAGCCCCTATGACAGGAGGCCTTGTTCCGTCCACCAGCGGAGGGCGGGAGCCGGGCCGTGGTGCTGGGGAACACAGTGGGCTACCAGCTGCAAGGTGCCCCCGCCCCCAGGTGGGGTGCTGAAGGAAGCACAGCTTTTCTCAGGCTTGGTGGGTTTTGGGTCATCACTGGGGGTAACTCGTAACAGGCTGGTTCATCCGTGAATACTCCTGGCCTTTCTGACCTTTCCCAAACCTTGTTGGGAAGCTTTGGTCCTCAGTGGCTCAACAGGAAGTTCGGCCCATTGCTCAGCTGTTACTGGACTCTAATTTGGGAGACAGTTTGATGATTTTCCGTACACGTTTAACAGTTCACGTGCTTACAGAGCAGGCCAGCAGGACACCACTGGACCCTAGGTACCACGAGGACTGCGGCATCTGCCCAAAGCCAGGTGACATCAAAGTATTTTAAATGAATGAAAGTCTTCGGGAGTTGTGCTGTTTGGCTAGCAGGCCAGCCATCTGCCTCAGTGCAGTGTGCGAGCTCAGAACCCTCAGCCTCTGCACTACACTCAGGGAAGGAAAGGCAGGAGCTTAAACTTTGTTCTTGCTCGGAAAAATGCTATGTCCTTGGCGTAGAATATAAGTGAGTTCACCCGTAATTCCTACACAGCTGCTAAAAATGATCTACTTGTGACTTTTCTTTGGAGCCATGAAATGAGCATATGTACCTTAAAAATTCTCACCACCTTATTCTGCCAGTAACTACTAAGTTTGACGAAAACAGTTACTCTTTTCCTGTTTTGTTCAAATATGTGTAGAAATTTGTATCTCTTATATTCAGCTAGGTACTAATGACCTGAGGGTATGTCCCTAGTAAGATGGTCTTTCTCAAAATCTCAGGACTGCATGCTTGGTAAACCCTACTGTTTATTTTCCTGAAGAAGAAAAAAAGCAATTTTGGCATGTGTACAGGGGTATTTTTTGGAAATTGGAGTGTGTAGGCCATAGCTGACCTGTGGGAGTGGCCCACCAGTGGGTGAAGAAGGAAGTTAGAGGGCACAGGCTGAACAGCTGGACCCATGATACGGTGGGTAAATGTGAAAATAGTTTTCTTTTAAAAAAATATTTTATTGATATTTTACAGAGAGGAAGGGGCTATCAGAGATAAGAGAGCTAGAAATGTTGATGAGAGAGAAACATTGACCAGCTGCCTCTTGCACACCCCCTACTGGGGATGTGCCCGCAACCAAGGTACATGCCCTTGACCGGAATCGAACCTGGGACCCTTCAGTCTGCAGACCGATGCTCTACCACTGAGCCAAACCGGTTTCGGCAAAATAGTTTTCCTTAACTCATTTCCCACCTTCAGTATTTCACCATTCATTACGTATGACATTGGCTCTAATTTTATTTTTGCTGCCCTTTATAAAAATGTTTTAGTTTGCTAAAGTTAAACTACAAATGAGTATTTAACTTTTTAAAATGATTTTCTCCATTTATTCAGATGATTCTTTTCTTTCTTTCTTTCTTTCTTTTCTTTCTTTTTTTTTTTTTTTTTTTTTTTTACTTCTTTTTGGTCCTTTATTCTACTAATATGGAAAATTATATTGTTTTCTTTTCAGCTGTGAAACCAAATTTGTACTCTTGGAATAAACTAAACTTGTCCATGATATACTACTAATGCCCTTTTTTATGTATTACTGCATTTGATTTGATAATTTTTTTTTAAGGAGTTTGGCCTCTGGGACTATGAAAGAGATCGGACGGTAATTTTCTTGTAAGTTTTTGGTATGTGGATTATTGTATCAAGGTTATGCTGACCTGAAAAAATGAATTGAGAAGTGTTTCATCGGTTCATTTTTCCTAGTAGAGGTTGTGTAAGCTCAGTATTATTTCTTTTTTAAGTTCTTGGAAGGATTCATCAGTGAAGATAATCTGAGCCTGGATATTTCTTTGTGGGAATATTAATTACAGATCCTATTTTCTTAAATAGATATGGATGTATTCAAATGTCTTATTTGTTCCAGTTTTAGTAAGGTGTATTTTTCTAGCTTGTATATTTTATGTAAATTGTCAAATCCTATTAGCTTAAAGTTGTTATAAAATTCTGTTTAGCAGCTTTAAAATGCCTGCAAGATCTTACTTGGCACTTACCAATTTTATTAGCCTTTTCAAAGAACCAATTTGGTGGTTTCTTCATTTTCTTTATTGCAAGTTTGCTTTCTATTCCATTGATTTTTGTTTTTATCTTTATTATTTTCTTCCTTATACATTTTGAGTTTGATTTGCTGTTCTTTTTCTAACTTTTTGAAGTGAATATTTATATTAGTGACTTTCATCGTTTCTTTTCTGATTCATCCAATATAAGCTGTAAGTTTGTCTGATCAGAGCTTTATCTACACACCAAACTTTTTGATATGTCTTATTTTTAATATTATGCAGTTAAAAATATTCTCAATTTTCTTTGTGATTTCTCCTTTGTTTCCAAGTAAGTTTAAGAAAATTTTAGTTATCTTATTATTGGTTTCTGGCATAATTGCACTGTAGTTGGACTATGCATACCAAAGTGATATTAGTTCTTGAATTTGTTTAAAGACTTCGTGTTTTATTGGTTTAGGGAACTGTCCCAGGGGCACTTGGAAGCATGTGTATTGTGATGTCTTTGGGTGCACTGGGCCATTCCTATGGATTCACCTCCTGTCTCACTAATCCTTTATATATATATATATGTATATGTATATATATACATATACATAGATATATGTATATGTGTATATATACATATATATTTATATTAATATATATATTTATATATATATTTAAAAATATATTTAATTGATTTTTTACAGAGAGGAAGAGAGAGGGATAGAGAGTTAGAAACATCAATGAGAGAGAATCATTGATCAGCTGCCTCTTGCACACCCCCTAGTGGGGATGTGCCCACAACCAAGGTACATGCCCTTGACCGGAATCGAACCTGGGACCCTTCAGTCCTCAAGCCGACACTCTATCCACTGAGCCAAACCGGTCTCTGCTAATCCTTTATATATATTTTTAGCTTCATCCAGGCTATTGTTTAACGTTCTCATGTCAAAAAAGCCAGATTCATTGTGTTGTGTAGGTCTTTATGCGCTTACTACTTTCTGGTCTGCTTGTTTTTTTAGCTACTGAAAGAGGTTGTTAAAATGTTATTTTGGATTTGCCTACTTTAGTTTCTTGACTTGTACATTTTGAAAGAATGCTATTATGTATATATGAATGCAAAATTGTTATTTTGTGATGGATTAACCTTTGTATTGAAATTTTCCTTTTTATATCTAGTTATGCATCTTGCCTTCAAGTTTACTTGGCTTGAAATTAATTTAACTATATACTGCTTTTCTTTTATTAGTGGTGTTTTTTTTTCATCCTTTTAGTTCCACTGTTTTAGGCCTTGATATAATGAGTGTATCTCATAGCCAGCATGTAGTTGTTTTATTCTAATGTAGTCTGATAAGCTACTGTGTTTTCCCGAAAATAAGACATCCTCCGAAAATAAGACCTATGTCATGGAAACATAATACATGCTCTGAAAATAAGACCTAGCGCATCTTTGGGAGCAAAAACTAATATAAGACACTGTCTTATTTTCGGGGAAACAGGGTAGGTCTCTAGGTCTATTAATTGGTATGTTTAATCTATTTTCATGTAATATAATAACTGATATGTTTGGTTTTATATCTATAGTATTACATTTTCTTTCTATATGCCCCACATTTTTCTTCTTTCTTGCATTAATTTGAGCCAATCAATTCTAAAATTATATTAGTTTTTCTTTTATTAACCTTTTAATCACCCAGTATGAAAACAGCCTCTTTGTTTACTTGGGTCTGATATATATTAATATTCTGACCACTTTCAAGACAATCCAGAGCCTATTACACTGCAATTTATCTTTCCTTTGCCTTTTGTTTTTTAAATATTCACTTAAATCTGCATATACTTAAAATCCCATAGGAAATTATTGCTGTTGTTTTCAATATTCATTTAGATTAACTGAAAGGCTTTTTCTGTTGTTCTTCAATCTTTCCTCCATTTTATCTGTGCTCATTTTCTTTTTGCCTAAAGAACCCCTGTTAATATTTGTTTTAGTTGGAACTGCTAGTAACAAATTCTCCCAGTTTCAATTTATTTGAAGGTAACTATTTTATTTAATCTCTGAAGGATATACAGGGGTGGGGAAAAGTAGGTCTACAGTTGCGAGTACTTGAAAGAGAGTTTATTCTGGTATTATTAATTTTTGTTATTTATTTGCATTACAACTGTAAACCTACTTTTCCCCACCGCTGTATTCAGTCTGTACAGAATTTGAACTTGGATAGCATTTCCTTTCATTGTTTTTTTGTGCTTCTATCAAGTCTGTTGAGACATCAACTCTCATATAGTTGCTTCTTGGAAGTGAGTGTTTTTTTTCCTTTTTCTCTGTGTGCTTTTAAAAGCTTTTTATTTTTATTTTTTAAATTAAAAATATTTCTGCAAACCTTTGTCGCGCAAGGTAAAAATGGAAGCCATAATCCCTTAGAAGCTTTTCTATTTCATTTATTTTCAGGTTTCATTAAGTATGATGTACCTAACTGTGGTTTTCTTTGTATTTATCTGACTTGAGGTTCTCAAAACTTCTTCAGTCTCTGTCTTGATGATCTTACTCAGTTTCAAACATTTCTTGGCTGTGATTTCTCCAAATATTGCTTTTTCTATGTGCTCTCTAGTCTTCAATTCTGGGGCTCCAATTATACATATATTAGAACTTTTTCACTGTATCTCTTAGGCTTCTTATTTTCTTTTCTGATTTTCCATGTCATTTATCTCTAGTTTCAGTTTAGGTATTTCCTACTGACTTATCTCTTGTTTCACCATTTTTTTGTTTTGTTTTGTTTTGAGGTTCTGATATTTCTCTTTGGTTCTGGTTTGTTTTTTTTTGTAGATTTAAATTCTCTGGTAAAAAATTTATTTTCTTAATTATATTAAACAGTTTTTTAAAATTTTTTTCCTTTGGGTAGGCTTTTAGCATGCCTGGTAAATTTTGATGGAATGTCAGACATTGTGTAAAAATAATACTGTTCTAAATGATATATATTCTTTGGGGGGTGGGGAAGGGGCAGTCTCCCTGTCCTCTGGCCGACAGAGGCAAATCACCTCTGTCCACTCAGGGACAAAGCTGACCATGGTTGAATTATGATTTTTGTAATGCTTTGTCTGCCTCTAATTCACCCATACTCCTTGGAATTAGATTAGAACTAGAGTTGTTTACCAGTCATCTCCTAGGAATTGGTGGCTCTGAACTCCATCCAGTTTTGTGCCCTGGTATTAGGAGAATTTTCAACTGCATTTTTTGCTTCAATTCTAAGCCACTTGCCTTATATATAGCATAAATAAGGGAAAAATTGGTGCAGTGTTTTTGGATCACTTCTCATTACCTCCTGTTTTGGGGGAGATATTTTGGACCCTCCACTTATAGCTCTTTTGACCTCATAAGATGCTAATGTTCTTCCACCCTCATGAGTTTTCTACCACTCTGATGGCCTCCCAGTATTTTCACAGCTGCCCTCTGCTCTGCTTATGTGCCTCTCACTCCTCTTGATCTGTGCCCAGAGGGAAAGAGCAGTGTGCACAATGGTAGGCTCTCCTCACTGAACTCTTCGTTCCAGAAGTTTTGTATCTCAGGTCCTGGCTGCTCCCTAATGCTTTCAAATAGACTCCAAACATCATTACTGTAAAATCACCAAGCAGGCCTGCTAATTGTATTTGCAGCTTCTTCATTATATTAGTAAAGTCATAGACACAGCGTTCTCTTTGAGTTTTTGTGTGTTTTATCCAGCATTTCTAGTTCTACTTGGTGGCAACATTGGTCTGCCTCAATTACTACACCACAGATGCCATTGGAAGTTTCATAATTTATTTTTTCTTCTGAATGCTTGCTCTTTACCTTGTGTTTTATTTGGATTCCTTGTGGTTTCTATTTTCTGCATATTGTCTACCAGGGCTGCTGGTCCTGCAGTGTGGCTGTATGTTCAGTGAATTTGTTGTTTCCTGTATTTGTGCAGTGCTATGGCCTTGTCGTTTACCTTGGAAGGCCCAGCATGATCTGGCATCTTGCACTAAACTGGGCACTTTGCATATGTCAGCATCAGGAAATATGCTTACAACCCAGAATGGGCATGAAGGCCTTTCTTAACACCTCAGCCAGGACCTGTTAGCAAACTCTCATTAATTAATTCTTCCTAGTACTTCTTTTTTTTTTTAAAAAAATATTCTTTATTGATTTTACACAGAGAGGAATTGAGAGGTATAGATAGTTAGAAACGTCGATGAGAGAGAAACATCGACCAGCTGCCTCTTGCACACTCCCCACTGGGGATGTGCCCGCAACCAAGGTACATGCCCTTGGCCAGATTCGAACCTGGGACCTTTCAGTCCACAGACCGACGCTCTACCACTGAGCCAAACCGGTTTCGGCTTCCTAGTACTTCTTAAATGTACTCTTCCATTGATTGGTAGAATTAGGTGAGTAATTAATCTATTCCCCTCCAGAGTGTGGACTGGACTGTGAAGACAGTGGCCTAGTCTGTCTTGTTTACCACTCTTTCACCAGGGTCCATCACAGTGCCCAATGCACATTTTCTGTATTAACGTAAGCCGACTAATGATGGGAGGTGAAAAGAAGAGAATGAGTACTAACATTTTTTAAGATTTTACTGTTTATCATTTTATTTAGTTTTCACATCTGTCTTTGAGGCAGACGATGTTGCCATTTCGCAGAGAGTAAGCAACAGCTCACTGCTCACCATGTTGCTTTCCCAGAGTCACACAGTTTCTAAGTGCTCATTCAACTCAATCCCAGGCCTACGTGGTGCAAAAGTAACCCCAATTCTATGAATTGATAATTACTTCTTACTCTGCTATATTTTTGTATCTTTCCCCTTTCCTTATTAACTTTTCAGTCTTTATCTAATACTTATAGAATGCAAGGTTACATCAAGAGCTTTTCCTGAAGGAGAAAAATTAAAAAAGGAAAACATAGAGAAGCTGACAGTCTCTTTCTGATGAAAAACAAAATGACATGCCTTTTCTCTTTGGGTGGAAGGATTATGGTGGGTCAACTTAGACATTTTTGCCTCAAATGGCCCAGTTGAGGGGAAAACATTGTTTCATAAACATTTTTTTTTAACTTCAATTAAAAAGATGTGGTTAAAGGCCTAAGAACAGCTGTTACTTGTTGAGCACCTAGTTCAGTCATCAGACACCTCTGGAAGGTAGGTGTTATCATTTCCATTGTACAGATTTGGAAACTGAGACTCAGAGAAGTGACAGAACTTGCCTCAGGAAGTTTCAGATCCCAAATCTGAACGTTATGTACTTCCATAAAGATTGCTTATTTCTGCACGCACTGTGCAAGGCATCAAGCCTGGGGCGCAGAAGAAGCTTAGTGAACGTTACTTACTTCTTTTCAGATTAGTGATGATATGTTGAGCTTCCAGGAAGGAGTCACAGAATAATGCAACGAGGCGTCCTGTGTCCACAGCCTCCAAATTGACCCCCCTGGGGAATCCCGAAGTTTCCAAAGGTCAGGTAAGGATCATGTTGGTCTCTGTTGCGGGCTGTACTTTGCTATTTGCTCCAAATATTCTCTGGTTGCAAATGTTATTGATCTGACAGTTTATTTCCTGAGACACATTAGTTCTAAACTGCTGTGATATGAAAGCTGCATCCAAGGAAATTGGCCTTGTGAATGGTTATCCCCTGGGAAGCGCATGCTGCACTTATGACTTTACTAATATAATGAAGAAGCTGCAAATACAATTAGCAGGCCTGCTCGGTGATTTTCCAATAAAGATATTTGGGATATATATTATTGGTTTAGCTGTAATGGAGCATAAGATGATCTGAAAATCTCCAAACTGGTGTGAAAGTCAATCACAGCTTTGAGTCCAGTGTGGATTTGAGATGGGCTGATGACACTTGGACGTGCTGAGATTGGGGGATGTGTTTCTGGACAGTTGTGGCTTGTCCCTCATATTCTGTTTCCTTTTACTCTGTCACTAGTAAATTATGCCTCTTCATAGTCTTCTACCTTTTCCCAAATCCTACCCTCATCCTTATCATTTTGAATTTAGTATACATTAGCTAGCTCTCTGATTTCTAATACAACCATAATTTGTTTGATGTACTCTAAAGTCATCTTTATTAGTCAGGATAATTAACGCATGCTACCATGACAGACAAGACCTCATATCTCAATGGCTTAGCATCATAACAGTTTATGTAATATCTTACGTGGGTCGGCAAAAAGGTTTCCTTCATCTGGTGACTCAGGTTACTTCCATCCTGTCTAAACACATTTCTGTTGGGAGGAAATCCTCCTTAGATTTCTCGAGTTCTATATGGTCTGGGTCTTCTCAGGAAAGGGCACTGACAAGTTTTGATCAGGGACAATTGAATAGCAAACTAAATATAGGAAAACCTCTCTCTTCTTGGAGATATTCCAGAATAATAAAGATCTCATCTCTTCCTGGAGGTTATTTGCTTACAATCTATAGACACCTTCCTCATGTACCAGAGACATTAAGGAGTAATCTCTCTCCAGAGGGGAGGATGGGCAGGTTCCAAGCAGCTTGATAGAAACTCAGAGTCTCCCAAGTTCAAGACTCCCCTCCAATGGCACAGTAATCCAAGGAGAGAAAGGCCAGCCTCTTCCCACTCCATGCTGTTACCCACTGTCATAAACAGACAGTCTTCCCTTCCAGACCCCTTCTGAAAGGGCTGTGATGGATCCCAAGCAAAGAAGTTCTAGATTGCAATAGAGAATTATAGTACATTTTACAGGTAAGGAAGAGGCAGTTATAGGTCTGCTAATGGTGACATTTTCCTCTCGGAGTTACTAAATCCCATTAAAATTAATACTCGTCCACTGTACGATTATCGGTGTAATTCTTCAGCAGTGAGTGTACTGGGAACTTGCAAATATAATGCTGTGTCAAATTCATTATTTTAAGGATGTCTGTATTGAATCATAAATGCAAAAGATTTCTTAGTAAGCCCATTCAAGTCCACCAATATTTTTTGAGTGCCCATTTCATACTTGGCTCTGGGGATATATTGCATCTGAACAAGACACAATTGCTGCCTCTGAGACATCCATGGTTCAGTGAGGAACTCCCTGCCTTACTTAACTACTCTGAAGAGTCAGACTTTCTTATATTAGGCTAAGCTAAGGAATAAACATCTGTTCTTAAACCCACCCTGATTCCTGTAATATGTACTCACGATTACCCACCTGATTTGTTTGGTAAATATTTCTCTCACTTTCTAGTCCTCTCAATTTCTTTTTACTTTTATGGAACCTACAAGCTCCTTACTACCGTGCTTCCCCGAAAATAAGACATCCTCCTAAAATAAGACCTACGTACAGGTTTCCTTCTGAGTGAAAAATAAGGCATCCCCCCTAAAATAAGGCCCCCAAGCTCTGTCTCAGAATGAAAATTAGTTTACCATAAACTGGTCATTAGGGCCACCCCAACTGGCGTCTAGCAACCAGTGACGTTATGCAGAGTGCTGTGTAAATGGAGAGAAATCAGTGTGGAAACTTTGTGAAACCTAAACTGCAAGAAGTTGTGACTTGGGTGAAGAATTCATGGGAGAAAATCACTGACAGTTGCATTGCAAACGCACTGCGAGCAGGCTACCTTGACAAGAAGTACTCATTTAAAGACAGTGCTATTGCTAAACATGAGAGATTTGGTCCACTGATTCTGAAAGAAATGGAGTCACAAGAACTTCACCAGGAAATTCAGGAATTGGATTGTTATGATGATGTTCCAGAAGATGATGACATGATTTTCATTGAATAAATGAGTAAATTCTTGATACTGTAGGATTCACAGTTTGTCTGGTTTGTGTTGACAACTACTGTACTAGCGTACCGTATACAGGTAATAAATTTCCTTTATTTTCATTTAACAATACATGTATACCGTATTCTTCTTCATGGAAAAATAAGACATCCCCTGAAAATAAGACCTAGCGCATCTTTGGGAGCAAAAATTAATATAAGACACTGTCTTATTTTCGGGGAAACAGGGTAATTAAGTAGAGGCTACACTAGTCAAGACTTCTTTGATTGCAAGTGACAGCCACCAATTCAAACTGGCTCGAGGCACAAAAGGGATGTTGAGTGGAGTATATGAGTGAACTGTCAATGTGACCTTTAGGCTCAGCTGGATCAAGGGACTCAGCTGGTGACACCAGAACTCGAGTCTCTCTCCCTTTCCACCTCTCTGCTAGGTTTTCCTCTCTACTGGCTTTTCCCACATGTTGACCCCAGAAACTCCATCCTACTTTATCTTTGCAACAAACAATCTTGTAGATGAAAACATTCTATGTACTTAGTTTTTATTTTTAAAGTCTAGTTTTGAATTAATCACTTTGGGGGAAGAGGAATATTTTGGCTAAATCTAGGTAATAAGTTATTATGGACTGAATTGTGTCTCCCTCAAACTCGTATGTTGAAGACCTAATAACCCCTAGCACGTCAAAATGTGACTGCATTTGGAGATAGGGTCTTTAAAGGGGGTTCTATGGGTGGGCACTAGTCCAATGTGACTGGCGTCCTCATAAAAAAGAGGAAATTAGAACACACACACACACACACACACACACACACACACACACACACACACACAGAAAACCATGTGAAGGCACAGGGCTAAGATGGATATCTGCAAGCCAAGGGATAAGACATCAGATGAAATCAACTCTGCCAACCTTGATCTTGAACTTACAGCCTCCAGAACTGAGAAATTTTATATTGTTCAAGTCCCCCAATCTGTGCAGCCCTGGCAGACTCATACACAGGTTCAGCCTTGGAATTGAGATGGATTTATTTAGTGCCTCTTGAAACTGTCACTGGAAAGGGACTGGACTTGGAGAGGGTCTGCCTTAGTGTGTGGGTTCTTGACTTCCTGCAGGAAAGATTTCACAACATGAGTCCAGGTGGTTTTGAGAGTGTGTTTGTTTAAGCTGGGGACAGGGAAACAAGGGCAGGGCTTAGGATAGAAGAAGAGATAGGAGAGAGCCTAGGTGGTGCTGCTTTGTTCCTCTAGAAACGTTACCGGAAATCAGTGAGCTACACAGGGTTGTGTGGACTCACTGAAAAGTAAAAGTCACAGTGACACAAGTGGGTCAAGGCAGGGCTGCTTTCAGCTCACTGAAAAGTCAGAGACAAAGAGGCCTTAGAGAC
This sequence comes from Vespertilio murinus, assembly GCA_963924515.1. NCBI lineage: Eukaryota > Metazoa > Chordata > Mammalia > Chiroptera > Vespertilionidae > Vespertilio > Vespertilio murinus. Next base: position 4,720,972 of record OZ004720.1, on the reverse strand, counting down.
TGGTTCAGGGGGTTAGCCTGGGAGGCACTGCTTCTGCCCACTGCTTCCCTGGTTGCAAGTCTTGCCAGGACCCTTAGAGCTTAAGAGAAAGAGAGCAGATACAGGCCTGAAAAGGGGAGAAGAAAGGCATGGTTGTGCCCCAGAGGGAGCCCTTGCTGGCTTCCTTAATCTTAAGGGGTTTTATCTGTTTTCTAAAGAATTTTAGAGGACATCTCAGGGAAGGATCTCAGTAGAATATTCATCAGCTTTTCAGGTGTGTCCCTTTAGGGTTGTGTTTTCCAATGATTAGTGGGCACTAGGGTGGGGGTCATTAGTCATTACATCTGTTCCTGATGTTAGCCATGGTGTCACTCTGTCTGGTTCCTGCTTTTCAATTGAGTTGAAATGCAATTGAGGCCTACATGTCATTTCTAGTTTGACCAAAACTCAGTCTCCGTGGTCAACAGACACAAGACTTTATTCCTAAGATTATTTGATGTGGGTCAGAACTTCATTGTCCTGAGGGTCAAATACTTAAGGGAGTGGTCATGCAAGGGCTTGTATGGGAGTCATCTGAGGTTATTCTTTGGTCTCTTGTTCTTCCTCTAATGGGGTCTAAAACCATATGACTAGCTATGTGACAGGGAGGAAAGGTCAGGAGATAGTTCAAACTGCATCATCAGCAATATCAAATGTCAGGGATTTTAAATTATATAACCAGCAATATGATAGGGGAGTAAAGGTCATCTGGGGGCGAGGTCCTGGTGTTCCCCCTTACTAGGCACCTGGGGCTTTCCACCCTGGTGACCTTCTGTACCTGGCCCATCATCCTTGCTCTGCTCATGTCTGTCTAACTGCCTACCACAAAACTAGGAGTAGAGAAGAAGTGGTTACTCAAAGGAAACCCAAAGGATGTTACCACAAGAAATAATGGCCTGGTAGGGGAAAAACAACAACATATTATCTACCACTGGGTCAGATTCATAATAATTATTGGATAATAATAATAATAATAATAATACATAATTCATTATGTATTAGGTCTTGAGAGCATTTTATACTTACTACAAGTACAATCCTATGAAGTAGCTACTATTGTTTTATAGACTAGGTGCCCACTGCATGAATTGGTGCACCTTGAAAGGAACTGTGGCTTCGAGGCTGTAGTGCACATAGGGGCAGGTCTTGGCTTATCCTCTGTGCCCTCACCTGGCCCCTCCTGCCACAACCTCTGGGTCCCTGTCTACTGGCAGCCCTGCTCTCGCTGCTGCTGCTTCCATGTGCTGATGGCGCCAGCTCCGCTCCCACCTGTTGCTGGTGCCATGGGGCTGTTGGGCTAGCACCAGCCGTGGGTGTGAGCGCTGAGCCCGACCACAGTGCACAGGAGCAAAGAATTTTCAGTAAACATCAGATGCTCGCCCTGATGACAGCGGACTGGCTCTGCCTTGGTCTGTCGCCCCCGCTCACCTGCTTCACCATTCTGCTGCAGCCAATGCCTGCCATATTCCACACACGCCCCCTGGTGGTCAGTGCATGTAATAGTGACCAGTTGTTTGGTTGTTCAGTTGTTCTGGTGTTCTGCCATTCAGTCTATTTGCATATTAGTCTTTTATTATATAGAGAAAACTGAGGCACACCCAGATTGACTTATCCAAGATCAGGTAAGTAGCTGAGCCAAGATTTACATCCACACCTGTCAGGCTGCAAAACACCAGCTTTTACCACTGGGCTCTTTTCAGAGCTAATGACTGCTAGTTTTAGATGCTCTTGCTTTTTTATTCCCAAGATTGCAAATATATGAGACATGTTAATATGCTAATTAAGGGAAATTCACAGTGTGCAGAATTCACAAGTTCCTTTTCAGAACTGTTACTGTTCTAGGCAAGCTTTTGACCAAATCGAGTTAATTAGTGTTGTAGAATATGAACAAATTGCTGTCACTCCTCAAAATTGGGGGTGGGCGATCCCCAGTGACCTGTAACCAGTATAGCCCTAACTTCTAAGTTCGAAGATTGAACTCCAAAGTCTTAGCAAGAAGACAGGATGGAGAAATTCATCAGTTCATCTGCTTCTGCCCCTCTGAACATGCATATACTATGTTTTTTGTCCCATGATTGGCATGACAAGCTTCACATTTATCTGAATCAGGGCAGTGACATCAAAAGCTGAGCAGGGAACCTGTTCTGAATGTTTATAAACAGGATTTCTGGTTTGAACCATGCACGCTGATATTTGTATGTTTTCACCTGAGAAATACATTCAGAAGCTGCCAGAGCCATACATGGTCGCTGTATTGTTTCCAAGGAAGGCCAATATTACTGTTGAAACCATATGGAGGCCTTACACATGTACCCTGCTTGTCTTTGGCAAGACTCATTGGTTGTAAGAAAGGGCAATCCATTCAACTAGCTCACAAAGAAAATTCAAGAGGTCCTTGTTATTAAATATTTATCATCTGAGTCCTTGAGGTGATGAAGTTGTATGGAGAAGCCAAAGTTATCGTCAAATACAAGTTAAATTATTAAAAATGTTAACGATTAAGCAACCTAGCACGAATCCTTTTTACTTTTTACCATGTCAACTTCCTGTGACTCCATCTCTCTGAAAAGAGGCCCTGAATTTTGAATGGACTAATGAGTCCTGTAAAGAGAATCCATCTCTCACCCACTGTCTGACCCTGATGCCTATGCAAGATAATCTGACTGCAAATGTTTGATTGAAAATCTTTCCCGAGTTCAAATTCCATGAAGTTGATGAAAGTGGTGTTGAAACATGCTTGAAGAACAGGAAAATCACAGACAAACCATGAGAACCTGGTGGTCTTAGAGCAGTCATTAGCAATAGTCACTTGAACCCAAGATTCAGGCACAGTGGTTGTCGCAGTGACTGTTGTGATGGGACGATGCCTCTATTAGACCAGTTGCATGATATTGGGGAATGTCATCCCCCAAAGAGTTAACAGGTAAAGAAAACAAAATGGTAAAAATATGACATGGTGAGCACTTCAAAAGAAACATTAAAATATCAAAAGATTTAAGAGGAACTTAGGAAAAATTAGTGGAGCCCTGGAATATATTTTTAATGACCTTTTTGTTACCAGGTCAGGAAAGCCAAACCTGAAGTGAAAGGTTTTGTCAGAAAAATTACACAGAAAAGTTTACTTCTTAATTCATTTTTGTTCATAAGAGTTCATGCGTAGTTGAAATGGTAACCTAAACTTTATGTTGATGAGCTTTATTTTCATTTTCTAAGATGAAGCTCCAATTCAAACTGCTTTTCTCCCCATTGATTTGCTATGAAAATTGGGCTCACTATTAAGTGACTGACTTTAAATGTCTTCCACCAGGACTGATTTACCAATCAGGGATGGAAATACAACCAGGAAGGAAGTTTCTTCCTCCTTTCCTTTTTTAAAAATATGTTTTTATTTATTTATGTGTGTGTGTGTGTGTGTGTGTGTGTGTGTGTGTGTGAGAGAGAGAGAGAGAGAGAGAGAGAGAGAGAGAGAGGGAAGAGAGAGGTATGTATTGGCTGCCACGAGTCTACAACTTGGGCATGTGCCTGGCCAGGAATCGAACTGGTGACCTCTTGGTGCATGGAACAATGCTCAACCAACTGAGCCACATTGGCTAGGGCCCTCTCTCCTTTGTTTCAGAAGCTTCAAAGTCTTCCCATTGACTTGTTGCTATGACCACTCAATTTCCCTGCTATTGCAATCTCTCTGTTCTCTGCTTATTCATGGTGTACCGCCCAAGACACCCATGTTTTATACCAAGTGTCTCCCCTTCCCAGCCATGGTTATTGGGCCAGGGATGGCCCATGATCCAAGGACAGCTATGCCATAGATTGGCCAAGGGCCTGGGCCTTATAAAAAGGACATGAGCTGGGCCAATCAGATTCACTCTCAGGAATCTCTGAGAAATCTGATCAGGCTTAGTAGTTGGGTATCATGCTGATATAGTAGATATAGTAGACACAGCATAGAGACCACTGTGGGCCAAATGCAAGCTTCAGGAGTAAGAATGATTAATTCAACAGGATCAAGATGTTAATTCAGGCTCCAGAGTTCTCACCCTATGTACTTCTACCATGTCACATACCATGGGCAACTATTCACCCTTCTGGTGACAGTACCCCAATTTTTCTCAGTCCATATAATTTAGTGGAACTGATCCTATCCTTAGATGTAGGGTCTTTATTTATCTTAGACCTGGTCAATCAGCTCATTATTGTGCCCTTGGCCATAAGGGTTGATTAAGGGAGGGCCATTGCCCTACTGGGGCTGACAACAGTCAGGAGAAGGACTTTGGTTTGAAGAGTTAAGGAAAGAGAACCCAGCAGGACGTGCATCTGAAGCTGTTTGCCATCATCCTGTTGAGAAATGAAACAACACGGAGATGAGAACCAAGAGGTGGAGAGAAAATAAGTCCTGCTGATGATCTTAGAGTTAGTGTATCCTGCTGTGACTGAAAGTGCAAGACTCCCTTGGACTTGCAGCCAGCAGTTCTCCCCTGTGCTTATGTTAGCGTTAGCTATAACTGACACAACCTGCTCATTTGATTATGATAATAATAATCCCTTTTAACCATTCCAAGAAACTTTTCTAGCTGAAATCCCATCTGATTCTCTCAACAACCTTGTGATGCAGGCAGGACACAGATTACCATCTTGGTGCAGATTGCTGCCAGGTCTAAGGTGCTAGAGCTTTTCTTCAGCTCCAGGGAAACATGGGGAGTGAAGATTGCCTTTTGAGAGTTAAACCATGAAGGTAATATATTATAGATCAAAGCATAGCAACGCAAGACACCTTAAAGAGGCAGGATGGCGCCTACGCCTACAAGACTTGTCTGTCATGTGACTGGGCATATTAACATATTTAAAGACACTGTCTCCACCATGATCTGCTACAGAAACCTAGAGGACAGAGCCTTGCAAATGCCGACCTTGGCAGTGCCACCACTGCATCTTGTCCCAGTGAAGAGGGAGTCTTATCTTCAAATATTTCTTGTTTCAGTGGCAAGGCTAGATTTAGAAGAATGCTTTCTCCTACAAGTTGTATAAAAGCAGATTGATAAATGGTCATTGGACAGTGGCTGAAAGAGGCAGGGTTTCTTTTCCTTCTCCTTGAATCCAGGCTCAACCGGAAAGATAAAAAAGCGAAGTAGAAATGATGCTGCGTAATTTCCGAGGCTCGGCTGCAAAAAGATATGCACCTTCTACGTGGCCACCTAACTTGTGATGGCTATGATCCCTTCTGAACTATCATCCATGAGATACTTGTTCCAGGCCTTTCCAGTCTGCTGCCCTAAACAGGAAATGAAGACATCCATCTTGCCTTGTTCCAATTTTATTCACCAGGAAACCAGATTATCATTTATTTCCCCAGGCTAGTCTTCTTACCAGGAGAGAAAGTACTGGTTGTGTAGATGTTCTGAACCAATCCCTACAATAGTAATTTCTTTTTGCAAATGAATAATTTTCATCTGGTTTATACATTGGTCTCAAAGTGTGGCTAATATGAGTCTAATCCTAGAGATGATGCTATTCTCAGTGTGTTGAGAAAACCAGGTTTTCATGTGTATGGTAGTCTGAGCACAGTCACCCAGCCTTGATGTTGCCACATAAACCATTTTGGGAGGCAGCTAGCTGGTTCTTTCTTCTCGTGGAGACACAACAGATGGCTAAGAGGAGACATTTGGAATTATTATTGAGATGAGAACAAGTGGGACTGAGTGGCCATGTTTCCTGCCCCTGCCCTCCTGAGTTCACAGAAACCCAGGCAACTTCAGGCTTATGAGATATTTAACCTCATGTCCCAAATTTTGATTCCATCCTGATTAAATAATCTGCTACATTAACCTAAAAAAGTCAGCATACTCAAATCAGGCCTGTCTCTCAGCTCTACCCCATATTGACTACGTGATCTTTGGCAAATGCTTTCCCCTCTCTGAGCCTCAGCTTCCTCTTCCGTAAAGTGGAGACAATATTCAGACCTCTACCTTGCAAGGCTGCCATGAGAATTGATCGGTGTGATGTGGGCAACGTGCTTGGCACACTATCTGGAGGGAGCCGGTGCTCACTGAGTGATAGCTGTTTTTATTTCTGCAGACCTTGTGTCCCAGTTGGAGGTCAGAAAACCTGGTCATCCATGGCCATGCTGCCTTCATCCATAAAGGCCCTATTCACACATGCAGTAATTATTCAGTGAGTGTCCGCGGTACACAAAACACCACACTTGCATTGAGAGGGATAAAGAAAAGCAATGTAAGAATGCTCCCTGGGCTCAGAGAAGTGATAACCTGGTTGGAGAGGCAATATATAAAAACATGAAATGGTTAGGTGACCGTGCAAGACATATCAAGATGATGGAGTGGCCGTTTGAGTACAATGAGGGCTGCTGCCGGGCTGCTCGTGCTGTCCTTCTGTAGTGGCAGTGGCAGAGGACTGAGAGACAGACAGACTTCCTAGGGCACTCCCTACCCTGGCTGGGTTAGAGACCACCATTGCCCCTTTGAGAGTGTTCCCCGGGCTGCAATGTAATTGTCTGTTCACCGGTCAGTCTTCCCTAATTAAGTTGGGAGCAATGGAGGGCACTCATTCATTTATTCAATCATTAGCAAATAAAAAAATTAAGTTTATTGGGGTAACATTTTTTAATAACATTACATATGTTTCAGGGGTACAATTCTATAACATCATCTGTACATTGCATTGTGTGCTCACCACCCTTCTGTCACCATGTACTTGACCTCTATTTCCCTTTTCTTCCTTCCCTGTTGCCTGTATCTGTGAGTTAATTCTGTGTGTTCTTTTGTTGATTTCTGATTTGTATTCCACATATGAGGCATGGATCAGTCTTGAGAGTATCATGCTAAGTGAAATAAGTAGGATGGAAAAGTTCAGTGAGCAAATTTTCACTGAGTATCTGCCACATGCCAAGCACTGTTCTAGGCAATGAGAACAAGGCATTCATTGTCTGCATTTTAGGAAACCCCACAGCCTAGTTGCATGGAAAGACAATAAATGAACACATAGATGTACAGAGTGCTGGGTAGGTAGCAAGTGCTGGGAGGAAATTTAAAGTAGGATAAGGAGTGTTATAGACATGGGGGAGATGTGCCACCCACACCCCCTGCCAGACAGGACTTGGGGTTTGGCTGTGGAGTGTGGTCAGCGGACCGCCCCCACCTATTGGCTCTTTCAGGGTCACCTTGCCCAAGCTCACACCCTCCCAGAGTAACCTACACCCAGTGACCGTGTGAGGAAGGGGTACCAAGGCCCGGCCTTCCAGCCTGGCTCAGGATACTCTGTGGGTAATTCTGGCTTGTAGAGCTTTTTCCTGAGTTGGACGAGGCTTTGTTGAACTTGAGTTACAGTTTATGCTTCCCCTTACGCCCACACTTTACCTCTGTTTGCTTTAGGAGAACCCAACATGTGACAAGCTGATGGAGCATCGTGGCATGCGGCAGGCTTGCCAGTTGGATAAGATGGTCTCTGAGAAGGTGACATTTGATCACAGACCAGGAGGTGAGGGAGTCAGGAATGCAGAGATCGGAGGAACAGTGTCTACGCAGGAGAACGAAGTCCTGAGCTAGGAATGCACCGCACATGGAGCACTATCAGAGGGCAGCCTGCTGGGGATAGCGGCCTCTCCATCACATTCCAGCCCAGGGATGAAGGGTGAGCGTTGGAATGTGATGGAGAGGCCGCTCACTTATGTAGGGATGTCTCTTCCAGGTATCTCGAGTGCCAGCACACAGTAAGCATTTAGTAGCTGTCAGCTCCTCTCCTCTCTCCCTGTATTACATAGTTACTTAACCTTTCCATGGCTCAGTTTCCCCACCTGTAATCAGTGGCAAAGGTGGGACTCCTGAGCTCTGGTTTAGCACTCTTGCGATCATACCATGTTCTCTTCTTGCAATCCCTTCCTCCTTCCCTCCTTCCAGGGATGTGGAGCACACCTGTTCCCACCCCAGCTTCTCAGCAGAAGGTTCCCTAGGAAGGTGGCTGGGTTTGGCAGCATCCCCAGATCCCAGAGCCCTGAGCTGAGAAGCAGCCACACGGGGGCGGTGGATGGGGGAGGTAGCAGAGCTGGAGGGAGAGTCAGATTTCTCTCCTCCAATAATAAATAAACCCAATTAAGGCGTCCCCACACCCTCGGGGCAGGGTGTTCCTTTGGTGGGCCTTATCGCTTTGATAAAAATGGCAATATCTGAAAATTGTCTCGGGCACCTGAGAAGCCCCACTTTATGCCTTGCATGCGCCTGGGATAAATTGCCTTTGCAGCCTTGTTATATATAATTCAGGCCCTTATGGATGCTGGTGGGATGCATAACACTTTTCTGTAATGACTTATTCATTTGGGGGAAGCAGAGTGCACCCACTGGGGTCTGCCCATCCTGTCTGGCAGCTTGAAGGGTTGGCGCTGCAGCACATGCGGGCTTCGCCTGGAGTGGGGGCGCCAGCGGGCCTGGCTGGGAGAGGACCACCTGTCAGATGAGGCTCCCGTCGAGGCGGTCACTGGCTGAGCTGCGAGCTGTGCAGGCCTGGTTTCGTTTCCTCACCGCCACCTGCGGTGGGTAGGGTCCTCACAAATCCATCTTACGGATGGCTGAGGCTCAGATAAGTGATGGGACTTGCCCAAGGTCACCTGGCCAAGCAGTGAAGGGATCCTCATGTCAGATGAGTCCGACTTCTCTTGGTTCACTTGCACCTGAGCTAGGCGCTTCACACACATGGACTCACTTCCTCTTGGCCCCACTGGGAGGTATAGGTGGTTTACTCCCCCATTTACAGACCCTGTCTGACCAGGTTTACCCCCTGGAAATGGAACGCCTTGGAATTTAACATAGGTCACCGTTCACTCATTCCGGTGTTCATATATTCTTTCACCTCTCATGCCTCAGTTTCCTTACTTGTCAAAAGGGGATCATATTAGTAGTACCTACCTTGTGGGGTTGTTGTGAGGATTAAAGGAGGGATTACAAAAATGAGTTCACACACATAAAGTGTTTGGAACAGTGTCTGGCACCCTGAAAAATGAGAGGACATTTTAGCTGGAATAGTAGTTAGTTTGTCGTTCACTTAGTCATCCTTTCATTCCACAAGTACCTTTAAGAAGTCTACTGTGTGCCAGGAGCTCTCCTAGTGCATTGTTCCTGCACGTTCATTGTCACTCTCACCACTGCTGTCATCTCACAGATGGGGAGACAGCTCAGAGAGGAAATACATTGATAGTGATCCCCCGGACTGGAGGTGAGCAAGTTCCATTCCCAAAGTAGGTCAACATTTATTCACTCACTTTATAGAATTCTATTAAGGATATATTATATGTGGGCTGGGTGCTGCATACATTTTTGGTGACTGAGTGCATGAATGAATACTTGGGGGATGAGATTTTTTCTGTCATCAAGACACGCTCTGTTCTGTGAGATAAAGACAAGCAGAAAGGGAATGATCTTATTTTATGAGTATTTTTTTGATTTTTTTTTATAGTGAGAGGAAGGGAGAGAGAAGACAGAGAGCAGAGAGAAACGTGTTGTTTCACTTATTTATGCATTCATTGGTTGATTCTTGTATATGTCCTGACTGGGGATCGGACCCACAACCATGGTGTATCAGTCAAGGCTCTAAGCAGCTGAGCTACCCGGCCAGGGCCTATTTTATGAATTCTGAGACACCCCTACCCGCCTCTACACACACACACACACACACACACACACACACACACACACACACACACTAATCCTGCTGAGATTGGGATTGGGATGCATCTTCTCATCAGTGGTGTGGAATCACCACTGACCAGCAGCAGTCAGGATGCCGTTAGCCATTTTTAGAGACGACCATGGAGCATCTTGTAAGAAGTCTTGTATCTCTGACGCTCTTAACGGCACAGAGGACGCTATCTCACTTTTAAACAGTGACTTAGAAGACCTAGACTTTGTAAGGAAGACATTTCTGGAATGCCTTAGCCAATATGTTTTGCTTCTTCTTTTTTTTTTAATATGCCAGAGTGATATGTGATAAAAAAATTGATGTCTAAATGAATCATAAAAGCACTTTTTAAATAAGTAGAAATAAACATTCTAAGTGATAAGAAAGCATGGTGACTTATGGGCATATAGATGAAATGAAAACAGATGTCTTCATATAAACGTGTCCACAAATGTTTATAGCACAGCATTAGTCACGACAGGCAAAAGGGGAAACCACCAAATGTCATCACTGACGGATGGGTAAACAAAATATGGTCTTTCACACGGGGGGATATTCTACCATAAAAAGGAATAACATACTGGCACTGCCACAATGTGGGTGACCCTTGGAAACATTATGCTGAGTGAAAGAAGCCAGTCACAAAAGTTCACGTAGTATATGATTCCATTCACGTAAAAAAAAAATCCAGAATAGACAAATATAGAGAGACAGAACGTAGATTAGTGGTTGCTTATGACTGGGTAGGGCTGAGGGGTAAGGGGTGAGGAGGTGATAGCAAGTGGATATAGGGTTTCTTCTTGAAGCAATCTAAATATTCTAAAATCGACTGTGGTACCAGTTGCACGTATCTTAATATACTGAAACCATTGCATGATACACTTTCTAAGGGTGAACTGTTTGGAATATGAATTATATCTTAAAGCTGTGAGAAAAGGAAAGTGTTATGTTAGTCTTTTTTAGGGTTATACAAAATAGCGATGCTGGCTTAGATTGGATGAAATTTGGTACCATGTAATGTGATCCGAGTTATGCTGGAAGTAAAGAAGGGTGAGAGGTGCTATGGAGGCATCCAGGCCCACTGGGGGAGCAAGAAGGCCTCCTGGAGGAGGCGATGTCAGAGCTGCAGCGGAGAGTGGGCAGGAGGGACCAGGCTGAGGAATCCACATGTGCGAAGCCGGGAGGGGAGAGCCGGCCCTTTACAGTAAGGCAGGACTTCCTCTGCATGCAGCTGCTGCCCCAAAAGGTCCCGTGACACCACTTCGTGAAGGACCTTCCTTAGTACCTGTGTTCGCTAACCAGAAGAAACCGGAGAGGATTTCTGCTTATAGGAAAAGGGGGGGAAAGCTGAAACAGCATTTAGCTTTTGTTCTGCAGTGAGCCAGTTGCAGCGGCAGCGCGCACCCCGAGCAGCATGATTGGCGCTGCTTGTACTCTACGTTAGTGCTATTTTAGGTTTCTGTGTCATTTTGGTATGAATTGGCAGGTTATTTTGAGAGTCTGATTAAGCTCTGAAAGTTTTCCTGCAAATACATGGCGCTTGCTTCTTAGCTTTGTGCCGGGTTTGCTCACAAAAGGTTCCGCAGTAACGCGCTGCTGTGGGACGGCAGGGGAGGCCTGCCATCTATTCTTAGGTCAGCTTCAGCATATGTGTGGCACATCGCGTGTTCAGGGAGAGAAGAGAGAGGGAGGATGGAGAGTCACTCCTGGCTTTGATTTTAAAAGTCGGAGAGGTTGTGCAGGCGGACAATTTTCACACTGCTCACGGGAGAATAAATGACATAACTCTTGGAGGGTTGTTAATTTGGCAATGGCCTGACCTTTCCATCAGCTGTCCCACAACTAGGCACTGCTGATTCTAGAGAAGTAGTCATGTGACCCCCAGTTGTCTGTTCATAAGGATGTTCTGTCAACATATCTGTATGGTGAACGGCAAACGCAGAATCAATGTGAGTGCGTGCTGAGGACAGCTTCACCACGTGGGCTCTAGGGGCGGGAGCGTGTGTTGGTGAAGAGCGGACCGGGTGTCGTACGCACCTGCACGTAAGACAGGACCGAGTCCCGATCCTGAGCAAACCCCTGGAGTGCCTCAGTTCCTCGTGTGTAAAACGGGGATGATGATAATAGAATTTACCTCAGAGGGATGGGATGAGGATTAAAGGCATGTAGACACGAGAATGCTTAGAGCAGTGTGCAGCCAACGAATTCTAGCTTTACTGACTATTTTATTATGAAACTAATGAGACAGAGGTACTTGAAGTTTACTAAATGGAACTGGAAAATAATCAAGATCAGTTAAGTGAAAGAAGGCAAAGCAGGCTTCATTTTTTAGTTTTTGTACATGTATGTGCACATGTACATTACATATATGTATGTATATGTGTAATTTGTTTTTCTTCTTGATGCTTTTAAAAATTTTTCTTAAAAACTTTTTAAAAAAGAGACATGGAAGACACTCACTGCAAGAACACGAGCACCTGCGAGCCCGTCTCCCGCTGTTTAGGGGGGACCTTTCTGGAGGCTTCCCCGAGCAGCAGGGCTCCAGTCTGCAGTCATTGTGATGCGGCATGGGGCGCAGTGCAGGCTGCTCCCTCTAACAACAGGCAGGAGTGAGCCTGCGGCTGCTTTAGTTTTTCCAGTTCTCGCTGACTCTCTGGGAGAACCAGATCAGCGCCCTTGGAGGGAGCCGGGCTTTTTCTCGCAGCCCACGCCTTCCTGGCTCAGCTGGCAGAGTGGGGACCAGCGCTCACATCCTGGACCTCTCGCCGGAGGTTCCCCACACTCCTGGGGAACCCCATCTCTTGGGACTGTGTGTGCCCCAGAAGCATCGCTGGTGTGAACTGAGGTCCTCGCTCTGGTCTGGTTGGGGAGCACCGAGGGTGTCTACATAATCATGGAATTTCAGTATCGTGCCAGCAAGCTCTGGAAGGCTTAGGAACCAGCTCCACTGGTTAATTCACTTGGTTCTCACAGAGACCAGGAAGCAGGCAGGACCAGGAGGCATTCCTTAGTTCTACAGGTGAAGGGCCTGAGCCCCGAGCTGCCCTTTGGCCCCAGGCCCAGTGCTGTCACTGTTGCCAAGCACCCCTAAGTCCCAGCAGTGCTTTCCCGTCATTTGCACATTTCCACACTTGTTACCTGGAAAAGCTTGGGCTTTGCGTGCCACCTTTAAATGCATGAGTGCTAGTAAGTGCTCTAAGTGCACGGTTAGTGCTCCGTAAATAGTAGCAGGGACCATTTCCTTGACCTTGCTGGGGCTGCCTCCTCAATCCATGTCCTGCATCAACACTGATGTGCTGTGTCCCGGAGAGCTCCTAATCCTTCATATTTGAAGATAATACCCCTGCCACTAATCACATTAATGTTGATAACAATATCGTATCATTCTGGGCTCAGCAGGGTGCGATTCACACAAGAGGGTGGATGCATTCATAGTTAGCAACTAGAGGCCCGATGCGCGAAATTCGTGCATGGGGATAGGTGGATGTGTGTGTCTCTCAGCCCAGCCTGCACCCTCTCCAATCTGGGACCCCTTGAGAAATGTCCACCTGCCCACCGGAATTGGGCCTAAATGGGCAGTAGGGCATATCTCTCGTAATCCAGGACTGTTGGCTCCCAACCGCTCACCTGCCTGCCTACCTGATCACCCCCTAACTGCCATCCCTTGCAGCCTGGTCACCCCTAATTGCCCTCCCTTGCCAGCGTGATCATCCCTAACTACCCCCCCCCCCTTACAGGCCTGGTCACCCCCATCTGCTCTCCCTGCAGGCCTTGTCACCCCCTAACTGCCCTCCCCTGCTTGCCTGGTTGCCCCTAACTGTCCTCCCCTGCAGGCCTGGTCCTTCCCAACTGCCCTCCCCTGCAGGCCTGGTCACCCCCAACTGCCCTCCTTTGCTGGCCTGGTCACCCCTAACTGCCCTCCCCTGATGGTTATCTTGTGATGGCCATCTTGTGTGTTGAAGTGATAGTCAATTTGCATATTACCTCTTTATTAGATAGAATATCTTATTGCGAGCTTTTTATACATAATCAATGTCATTCTCTTAACAACCTAGAGAGGGAAGAGAAAGGATTGTTCTTCTCATGTTACAATGAAGAAATTAAGAATCAGAGAAGTTAAGCATCTTGCCTGAAATCACACAGCTAGGAAGTAGAAAGGCCTTAGCTTCAAACTTAGTTCTGTCCAACTCCAAAACAAGCCAGCCCCCACTGGACCTGGGATGCACACCTTACTATGCATCAGAATCACCTGGGGGGCTTTCAAAAAAATAGTGATGCCTGCCCTAACCGGTTTGGCTCAGTGGATAGAGCATCAGCCTGAAGACTGAAAGGTCCCAGGTTCGATTCCAGTCAAGGGCATATACCTTGGTTGTGGGCACATCTGCAGTAGGAGGTGTGCAGGAGGCAGCTGATCAATATTTCTCTCATCGATGTTTCTAACTCTCTAACCCTTCCCTTTTCTCTTTGTAAAAAAATCAATAAAACATATTAAAAAATAAAAAAATAATGATGCCTGGACTCTACTCCAGACCTACGGATCAAAATCTGTGGGAGTGGGGCTGAAGCATCTGAATTCTTTTAAAACTCCCCCAGGTGACCCCAATGCCCAGGGAAAATTGAGAAAACTTGCCCTAGACCAGTGCTTCTCAAACGTTAAGGTGCACACGGATCCCCTGGTGATCTCATTAAGACGCAGGCTCTGACTCAGCAGGCCCTGGGGCCTGTGACTCTGCATTTCCAATAAGTTCCCAGCAACGCTGCTGCTGGTGCACAGACCACGCCGTGAGCAACAAGAAATGACCCTGGCACATTTTTTGTTAACCATGCCTACCGAATTTGCCTTCGGAGTTCCCTGGAGATGAGCTGAATTTCTTCCCCCAAAGAATACCAATAATAGAAACAGTACCATTTATTGAGTATCTGCTATGTGCCAAATACCGAGCTACATGTGCTTTAAATATATCAGCTTGTTTAAACTTCATAATAACCCTGCGTGATAGCTACTTCTATTGTTACCCATTTTACAGGTGATAAAACAGAGGCCCAGAAAAATTAAGTTCGTTAGTACTTATGACCTGCCCAGGCTCTCATAGCCCCAATGTGCTGGCACAGGGCCTTGTTTGTGGCTTATTCAAAGGCAAGACAGTTAGCAAAGCAGCTAACATTCATCTTAGAGAATATTGAGTCCCGGTTATCCTGCCGACCTTAATTCAAGGCCATTCTCCACCTATGCTGTGCAATCTTAGGCAAGTCACTTGACCTCTCTGAGGTTTCTATTTCCCAATTAATTACTGAGTACCCAGATCAGCCCTGGATACGTCACATCAGAAGAATACAGTCTGATGTCAAGTATGACCACATCCCTGAGGGGAAGTTTTGATTTTAATCTTGAGCAAGTGAGTGGGATCCCGCTCCCTGGGAACACAGCTGTGTGAGGGGCCGGGAAGCAGAAAGGCCTGTCTGCAGAGGGAGATAAGGTTTTCGCCGTCGCCCACGTCTGGAGGCTTATTAAGGAGGGTGGCTGGGGAGATGCTATCTCCCAGCTGAAATCTCAGCCGGTTTATCTCTGGCAGTGACGCAGCCTGGGCGGGGAGCGGAGGCAACGGGCAGTCAGTTACAGTGCTTCCTGCTCTCCACGGCTGCGAGGTGCCGCCCACCCTCGCCTGGTGGCCGGTGTGGACGAGCCCCACAGGGAATCAGGTGAGTGGTAAGCTTGCTTAATTTTTGTTTGTTTATTTCAGAGAGGAAGTGAGAGGGGGAGAGAGATAGAAACATCAGTGATGAGAGAGAATCATTGATCAGCAGCCTTCCCCTCTACTGGGCACCAAGCCGGTAACCCAGGCACGTGCTCTGACTGGGAATCAAACCGTGACCTCCTGGTTCTCAGGTTGATGCTCACTACTGAGCCATGCTGGCCGAGAAGTGGTCAGTTTAAACTATTGCTCAGGATAGAATTTATGTCCAATGTGGAAAATGATAGAGGCCAGGAATGGGGCCAGAAGGCCCTGTTCCAGCACATTTGGGCCAGGAGAGGGAGAGCCTGGGCAGGTCACACCCTCTCAGAGTTCAGTTTCCTCCTCGGTAAAAAGGAGGAAACCTCACCTGATCTGCATTCCTCATGGGGTTGTTTAAAGGTTTCCCAAATGGCAGTATGTATTTTGCACGGACATGGTGGTTTAAGGCAAATCCAGATGGTAGCTAAATGGACATTTTATATTGGTCGTTGCACTAAGCATTTTGATAAAGGAATTTTAAAAATTAAAGTTAGATACATACTTAATTTAGATCTGTGGTTCTCAACAGGGTAGGGAAGATGGTTTTGCCCCCAGGGACATCTGGAACTGTCTGGTCACAGCTGGAGTTGGCAGGGTAGTTTGCTACTGGCATCTGGTGGGTGGGGACCAGGGATGCTGCTGGGCATCTTATAGTGCACAGAGCATCTCCAACACAGAGAATGAGCTGGTCCCAAATGTCCATGGTGCTGAGAAATCCTGGTCTAGATTCCAGTATGTGTACAAAGCTTGTACCATAAGCTCCTCTCCCGTCCTAGGAGCAACCACTGTCCCCTTTCATGGCAATTACTTTATTTACCTACACGTCTCTAAAATGACTTGCTTGTGTGTGACTCCATTCTAGACTTTACCCCTGGCTTCTCTCGGTGGCAGGTAAGGAGTTGGCTCTCCTTTTTCTGCCCACACCTGTACACCCTCTCCTCCCCCGCCAGGTCTGTTGTAATTTTTGTGGGAGCAGTACTCCATGTTCATATTACCCCATTGGGGTGGAGTGAGCTGCCAAAGCTGCCACCATCCACTCAGATCACCCCTCCTCCTGCAGCACCTGTTGCTCTCTCTGAAGTTAATAATTGCCTTGTTTTCTCCTTGGCTTTGCTATCTATGTACTTTCCACTAACTAACCCTCAACTCTTTGCTAGCTGTCTAAGGCTCCTCTCAGCATATTGGGACCTGACAGGGAGTAACGCGATCAAGTAGTCTCTCCCAGAACAGACTAAGAGTTTCTGCAGGAATTGTTTGGTATAAGATTCACAGCCCCCTGGATACTGTCCTCTTCCTTCTGCTCCTTTGACATCTGAAGACAGTGGCTCTCAGAGAGGTCATTCGGGTGCTCAGTATCACCCAGTGGTATGTGGAAGAGGCCTTGACCGAAGGACTGGGCCCCCATGGCTCTGGGGAGGCCACTCGAGGACAAAGGCTGTTGAGATACCTCCTATATCCCATGAAACCAGTAGCTTATCCACGTCTGTCTCTGCAGCACCAACCAGAAGGCCAGGCCTGGAGCAGGACTTTCTCCTCTTTGCCATCTTGTGTTGATGAATGACCACCATGTAATTAGTTGGATACAGCAAACAGTTAAATCAGACCCTCTTCTCGGCCTTCTCCATCCATCAGACCCTCAGCACTGGCAGCTGTGTCAGGTGCTCAAATACCAGTGGTTTTTGGAGTGCAGCATTTCCCCTGGGAGTGTGGTATTTCCCTGATGATTATAGATGGGAGCGATTACAGCAGCGCCCTGTTCACTGGTCTCTGGAGCGTCTATCACACAACCGAGGAAGCCCCTCCCCAGGCTTGCCGGCTGAAATGAGGAGACACCCAAAACAAAGGCTGTCTGTCTCAAGGCAACCTGCCACACTCAGACCTCACGGGACAGGGAGGTGCAACTGTGGTGCTCCGTATCTCACTTGGTGGGTCTACCACCCCCCAGTTCCCTACGCCAGAGACCAGGTGCAACCTGACACACCCCTGTTCTCATCCTCCCAGTCTGGTCTGTCTCCAAGACTTGTCCCTTTTCTCTGCATAGTCCGTCTATCCACATCTGTCATCTTTGCGGCCACCACTTTTACAAACCAGGTCACCATTGTTTGAAGCCTAGAGAATGGCCACAACCCCCCCTGGACAAATGACCTGCTGAGATATTGGCAAGTGTTTTTTCTTTTCACTTCTACCATCTGCCGTTTGGGCCAAAAACATGGTAAATCAGTCAGGACAGGCAGTGCTATGCTGCTGTAACAGACAGCTAGTGGGTTCATAATAGCAGCTTATTTTGCATTCAAGGCAAAGTCTGCTGAAATCTTGGTGATGCTCTGGGCAGCCGCCTTCTGTGATTAATGCATCTTTCAGGATGCTTTGATCTCATGAGTCTCCCATGTCAATGGAAGCAAGCATGCTTCCATGATTGCTGCAGGAGAAGTCAGAGAGTATTGTTTATCGCTCTGAAGTGCTCCCATTTTATTGGCCACAGCAAGTCATGTGACCGTGTCTCATTCAAAAGAGCCGCGGAGTCACTGAAAGAAGAATTGGAAATATTGGTGAGCAGCACTAATCACTTCCCCAGGGAACAGGGAACAGAATAGGAGTTGATAATAAGGGTGGTGATTTATTACCTCTTTAATGCAAAATATTGATCTGGCTGTGAGACAGAGAAGTTTAAGAAATCAACATCAGCCAGACCAAATTCTCCTCCTCCCACTTCTGATTAGAAGCCAAGTTTGGGAGAAGAGAGAAAGAAAGAGAGGGGGTGGGGTGGGAAATGAGAACAAATTTTACATAAGTTTGGGGGTACCACTTTAAGCACAGAGATCAAAGGTCATGGGCACCTCTGTTTGTTGGCCTCTCTCATACTCTGGTCAGCAGCCTTGCTTCTTCAATGCCAAGAGAGCTAAAGGTCAAGGGTAGCTGTGAGGGGTGTTGCACAGAGGGAAGACACAAAACACAGGGGTTATGTGTGATCCCAGAAGGAGAAGGAAAAGGAGCCAGTTGGAGGGATGAAGGGAGAGAAGAAGGGCCAGAGGGAAGGCTGGTCCCAGGATGAGGGCACGTGTGCAGCAGGGGATGCCTGGGTGAGTGGGACAGGTGAGGACCAGACAAGATGCTCCTCCCTCTCAGCGGAGGTCGGTGTGGAACAGAAGATGAGCTCTGGGGCTGAGAGGACACATTACATGGAGGGTGGGCCTGGCACTGGGCAGAGTCAGATAAAAACTAAATGCAGCAGCCAGCCAGCTGGTATGGCTCAGTGGTTGAGCATTGCCAAGATTTCAGCAGACTTTGAATCTGAATATGCCCTGACCAGGAATCAAATCATGACCTCCTGGTTCTCCTTGGACACCCAAGTCTCTCTAGGGAATCTTGTTCATGCTACACCACTGCTGCTCAAACTGCCACCAGTGACAGTCGAAAACTGCTTCCTGGTTCACAAAGAGGAAGTAAAGAAAGCCAAGTGTGCAGAAACTTTTATAGCAGTTTGACATCCAAGCATGCGTTTGTCATAGATTGGGGCAGGGTTGGGGGTGGGGGAATGGTCCTTCCCTCCAGTCTGGGAGCACTGTTCTGGGTTCCTAAGTATCTTCCCTATTCCATGCAGGTTTCCCTCATCTGTTTTCCTTAGTGGGTTCCGAGAATGCAAGTAGGGTCCTGACCTGCCTCTCTCTGCAACCCTCCAGTGATCTTGCTCAAACCCTTATGGCAAAAAAGCTGCTACATTATACTGGCCTTTGAAGTTCTGTATCACCTGGTCTCTGCTTGCTTCCCCAGCTCTTCCCTTCTGCCATCTACCCCTCATTCTCCGCTCTCTGGCCGCACTTCCTCTTATAGGTAGGTCCTCACTAACACCAAGCTCTCTCTGACCTCAGGGCCTTTGCTTGTGTTCTGTCCTCCACCTGGAATGCTTTTCCCTCCATCTTGGTGGAGTTGACTCCTGTTCTGCCTTCAGATCACAGCTCAAGAATCACCTCGAGAGACCTTCTCTCTCCCCTGGGGCAGTTGAGGCCCCTGCCTCTTACTTGATAGTATCACCTGCTCATTTAAGTGCACCTATAAGTAACTTGTTCTGAGTCTGCCTTCCCCCAGGTCTGTGACTCCAGGAGGGCAGTGACCTCACCTCTTTTGCTCACTACCGAATCCCATAGGCTTGGCTTAGTTCTAGTCCTCAGTAAATATTTGTTAACAGAATGCATGAGCGAGTGAATGAATGCATCATCTGGAGCTGGGGGAAATACATTGGAGATGATGACGTGTGTCCTTTGGGGACCAGGCCTTTATTTCACAAAAGGATTTCCCAAGTCTCCTTCCTCTGCTCAGAACCTGGCAGCCCGTCCTGAGCTCCTGCTGATAAATCATTTCATTGGCACTGCTGGACAGGAAAGGACAGAGTAAGTAATAGGAGTTGGTCAGTGTGCAGCGGACAAAGGCCCGAGTTGACATGGTAACAACAGGCAGACCGATGTGGCCCAGGCAGTAGTCTGGCCCCTGGACACATCTGAGAACAGGCACAGGCTCATTTTTCCTCTGTGCGGGAGTGTGAAAAGGCCCGGGAGGGAGGTGAGGAGGGGGCAGTGGAGCCTGCTTCTCTCTGGGTGGGCTGGCTGGAGGCAGCTTTAGCCGTAGAGGTAGTGCCCTACAGTTTGGGACATGAAACAGTCTTTTAATATATATTTTGATGTATAAAATATGCTTATATATCATTATTTAAAATATTATTTCCTTACTTGTCCTCAAGGTGGGCAAAATATTCCCCTACTGCCTCCCCCTGCAGGGAGGGTTGGGAACCACCTGTTACCATAAAGGTGGCTCACCAGACCGCAGCTGCCTTCTTTCTGGTAAGGGGGGGAATTAGGTGAGAGCTGGGTGCAGTAGGCTGCATCATTGCTGCTCTTGGTGAGCCTCTGAGGTAGGTGTCTGACCTCAAAGTTAGTGGCTCCCTTTAAGACACAGTCTTTCTGAAGATTCCTTTGGTAACAGCTTCAAGGCCTACTCACCATTTTGGAGGACTGGTTCATTCATTTAAATTATATCTTTTGAGGACTTACTATGTGCCAAGCATCAGGGATATATCAGCAAACAAAGTTTCCATTTGTACAGCACTTACATTTGAATGGCGTGAAACAATAATAAAAGATAAACTACTCAGAAGCTCAGGTGATTGTAAGCACTGCAGGGAAGAGTGGGCAGAGAAGGGGTAGAGGGAGGGTTGCAGTTTTATCTTTCTGGGAAGATAACATTGGAGGACCATCGGACGGAGGTGAGGGAGCAAGTCTGGCAGACATCTGGGGGAAGATCATGGATCCTGCCTTTTGTTCTGTTATCATTGTAGTTTAATTAAATATTACAAATCACAGATCAAACACAAGAGTTTAAAGAGAGGAGTTATTTCTATGAACACTAAGTTAAATGCCTTGAAAAAGACTTGAAAAGGTAAGTTGCAAAGAAAGGCTGTCAACTTAGGGAACGGAAACTGAGAGATTGGGAAAGAAAAATCACAAAAGTCTGGAAGAGAGCAGCACTCTGGTTGCTTCGCGTGTGCCGTCTTTAAAGTGATTGCTCTAAAGAAATCGGAATTGGATGCCAAAGGTAATAAATTATGGTTGTGATTTATGCAAGAGAGAGAGAAGGGAATTCCATTAGGGCTATTGCGCTCCATGACAAGACCTGCTCCCTGCCTGACACGAGTGGAGAACAAATGACATTGCTGTATTTTAGGTTAAAGTAAAACATAGGAATGAATGCATTATGTTGTATGGTCTTCACTTTGGCTTTCTCAAGTGACCCAACTCCTGGTCCTGTTATTGGAATCAGGCGAATTTGGGAAACATCAGTGAGTGGAAAGCTATTTTTCTGGAAATCAATGTGTCCGACTGGCACTCTTCCTTCTTGCCTAAGTCCATCCAGTTATTTCTCAGAGATCCTTGCAGAGAACAGGCAAGAATGGGGGGTGGGGGAACGATGAGCAGAAGGGGATGGTAGGAAGTAGGGGACCAAACTCGGGAGACCTAGTTCAGGTTCAGATGGTAATGTACTGGGCGAACTTGGGCAAGTCATTTAATCTCTTGTCACCTCACTCTTCATCTGTGACATGGGCACACAGAGTTCTTGTGATGATTAAATGAGGGGCATACTTCTGGTGCTCAGTGAACTGTCTGGTGTATTGGAAGTGCTAAGGAGTGAGGTGACGTCATTGAAACTCAGATAGCTACAGCTGCAGGTGGCAGCAGATCATGTGGCATAGAGCTTAGCGTGGACGGCTGGACTAGACCCGCAGGGGCACTCTCACCACAGAGCAGAACCATCTCCAGGAGGAAGAAGCGGAAGCACTGGCTTCTCAGGTGGGTGGGATGGTAGTGTGTGAGGTTTGAGGGCTCCACGTGATATTTGGTGGGCAGGTCCTCATTTTGAACAGAGAAAGGTTAGCCCCATATTCCTTAAGTCCTGTCTGGGATTGGAACTGGCTGAACAGAAGACCCAGGCACCAGGACTTTGCAGTTGGACCCAGGATGTTGGCACCATCTTCAGATGAACCATTTTGGATTCTGAGAGATGGGGAGAGAGACCACGTTCATGTCGAGCTCTGGGGTGTACTCTCTCTGGGTCTTGGAACTTCATTGTAGTCTGTCATCATCATAGGATGTCTTCTTGTGCAGCATGTCCCAAAATTGGTTCTGCCGTGTCCCTTGAGATTCTAATGGGAATTCTGTGTTAAAAGGTTTCCATGCCATTGAAGTCTGGAAAATATGCTAAAATAATGGCTAAATGTTTTTGGAGGAAAGATGGTCATGTGTGTCAGGGAGCAAACCAAGTTGTTGCCAATGAGGTAGGTACCTTTTTACCCTCATGTTACCTGTGAGGAAATGGAACACCAAGAAATAATACTCAGAGAGATTAGTTAACTTATCCAAGATTCCACAGCTAGTGATGGGCAGACTAAGGATTTGAACTCAGATCTGTTGACTCCAGTGCTTCTGTTCTTAATTTGAATTATGAAGTTTTCCATACCTTTGACTTAACAATGGGGTGATCAGGGAATGTACCCAATATCCCATCTAGGAATATTTTGAGCAGAGCAGTAGCCTTTGTTTTTCAAACTCAGAAGAATGTTTGAGTATATGTGTATGTAAATGCGAGGCATGCTCTCTTCCTTTAGGCGTCTTGTGTCCACTTGAAAGGATGGCAGCTGTTTCTGTCTCCAGTCAGTCTGTGCCCTCTCTTCAATGTCCAATCCAGAATCAGCACCCAGAAACTTCTGATGGGAGGGAACCTCTTTATCTTTCTCTAACCCAGTTGATTCCGCCTTATTTCTCCTCCCGAATCCCTTCCTTGCTTTTCATTTTCTTTCAGAGCAATTACTAACACCCACAGGACAAGTATTCCATAAAATGCAGTTTGAGTACATCCTCTTGCAGGGGAGGCAGTTAAGGCTGTGGGTAATTTATTTACTAAATGGAGGCGGGGCACCGCTGCCTGGAACACCTTCATTGCTTATCCCCTGCTGGTAGTGCATAGAGCAAGAGTTCTTTACATAAAGGGCAACATAAAATAAACCCAGACATACTCAGACAGTCTTCTGGAAGATATTGTTCTAGGGATTAGCTGCTTGGAATTTCACAACAGGGATGGCTTTAGAGGGAAATGGCAGATCATGATATTTACTGATGTACCCTAAAATTTCAATGTGTCATAAAGGGAAACTTGACAAGAGGGAACCTCTTAAGCATCTTGGATGAAATTTGCTTGAGATTGGCTTATGGTATTTTCATATTTTCTTTGCAGACCTAGCCCTGTATGACTATGTGAGTAATACCTTCCTTCTGAAAGCTTTTCATTCTTTATATCATATTCTTAGTCCTTGGCAAGATTGCTCAGAGGGCTGTATTCATTTCTAATCCATGGAAAAGAAAGCATATCTCTGCCTAAGCCTCCAACCTCTGCAAAGCATGAAAGATAATGGTAGTGTGAAGCAGTTATACAGACTTTAAGTAGCTATTACTATACATATAACACTGTAAGTTACACGAATAATAGCTCCTTGAACACACCAGAAGGTAAAGGAAGCTTGGGTGAACTTTTGCAAGTACTCAAAAGATATAACCAGAATTAATGGATTATTCGGAAGCAATGTGGCAGGAGTACTAGCTGACCAGCAAATGAGCTTCCTGTCTTCCTAGACACACAGGTGGACTACATTTCCCAGCTCCCCTTACAGTAAGTAGGTGTCACCAGGTGACTTGAGGTGTAGCCAGTGGGATGTAAATAGAAATGATGTGATCTAATTTGGGTGGTTTCCTTAACCTCTCTCAGGCATAGTGTTTTTCCTTTAGAAAGTGGAAATAGTGTTTATCCTGCAGACTTTTTTTGAAAGTGAAAACACATCTAACATTTCTGGCACAAAGATGGGCACATAGATGCTCACTCAGTGGTGGCTGTTGTTATTAACTTTTCCAATCATGTTTTAAAGAATTCTAACCTCCTGTTTGGTTCTGCAGGTTTTCATAGTGACCCAGCCTACTATCTCCATGCTCAAATAAACTAAACAAAAGCACCGAACAATGGAGAGAGGAAAATGTTGCTCCTGTCTTTGTTTTCAGTTCACTATAGTTGTAATGAAATAGTTATTTGAAAAATGATCAGTTCAATGTCTCGCCCTTTCCAGGTTCCTCGAGGGCTGGCATTATGCCTGCGTTGTTCTCACCTGTGTGTTCAGCTCACACAGCTTCACACAGAGTGACGGTTCAATAAATTCTTCTGAAATGCATGAGCTGATGAGGACATGAATCCTCCATTGTAAATCTTTGCAGAGCTCCACAAATACCTAACTCGCAGTTAGGCAGAGGAGAGACACTGCAGGGCCAGCCATCCTAAAGACGTCTTACCATTTGCCAGCTGGAATGGCACCATCAGAGCCAATCCTTGGATCTGAAGTAGAGGTTATAAACTGTTGGTCTGTGTGCCCAATTCAGCTCACTGGCGTATTTTATTTATTCTATACTGTGTTTTTAAAAGTTTAATTTATTGCCAACATTTAAAACCAGAAAGAATTCACATAAAGAAAGCAACATTTTCTGCTTCTGTTGGAAGATTAGAAGGTCTGGGACTCTGAGCTTGATTCTGGCATGGGGAGAGTTGGCTGGAGTTGAGTAGCCCTGTGCCCGTCAGTTCACCTCATCAGGCTTTCTCTTGCCTTCTTTTATTTTCCCAGCCCGATCCTTTGCTACTATCATTATTCCTTAGTTTGTTCTTTCATTCATCAATTCATTCACTCATTCACTCATTTATTCAACACATATTTAGATGTTGGTAAAAATGGATATCCAAGAAAATATTATCCAGGCTTCCAGATCTCAAAGAGTGTATAGGGTGGTTGAATAATAAGAATCATAAACCTAGTCAAACATTAAATATATTAATTATTTGATGATATAGTATAATTGTAGTGGGATAGTGTTCTCCCAGATTTATATCTACTCAGAACCTCAGGACATGATCTTATTTAGAAATAAGGTGTTCATAGATGCAATTAGTCATTTTCGCATTCTTCATCTTTGAGATTCATAATATCTTTGTGAAGTGGGTTGGATCATCCTGTCTTATTCAATGGGAGACTGATGTTCTGGGAAGTTCACCATCTTTTCCAAAGTCAATCTTTTGCCTCTAAGTCTTTTATTCATTCCACCATATGCCAGTGTCTTGCTCCCTGTGGTATGTTCAACTATAGTACCTGGCACAGAGTAGATACTCAAGTAATGTTTCTTGAACAGAATGAAACAAATGCCAGAAAGATCTGGAGGGAATTGGACAGAATATGGGAAAGTCTTCCCTAATGGAGGATGCTGGCATTACCTCCGGCACAATGGCTAAGACATAGTAGATGTTCTCGTTTAAACAGGAATGAATGGATAGGGCTTTGGAGATGGCTTTTCCGTTAGCACAGGGTATTTGATGTGGGGATTCCCAGAAAGGAAACTGCCAGACATAAACCCCGTCTGCTTCCGAGGGCACCCTGGCTCTCTGCTGAGTACCTGATGTCCAAGCCATGTTAAATTAGATATTGGTTTGCAAATGTTAAACAGCTGGGTCTGGGAGGCTGGCGGCTGGTGGCTAACAGGGCTGAGGAATGATCCGAACCCCTGTGGAGGTACCTTTCTGCACCTGATTGTGCAACGCTCCATTAGCTGCTTCCCAAGAAACATGCAAGAGTGATGAAGAGATGGTGTTGGCCTCATTTCCTTATTTATTTTCACTGCAAAGTGTGCTTTTCTAAGGTCAGGCACCTCAGGAGGCCTTCTCACAGTGTCGCTTGGGTCACACTTCGTACTTTATTGAGCAGAGGCTTTGGTGCTGATGGCCTCTCTGCCTGGTTAATGACATCTCCTTCACCCCACTCATGGGCCTTCCATGTCTCCCTGGGTCTCCTGTGGCAGCTGACACAGAGTGACTTCAAATGCAAATTTCAAGGCCACTCCCCATGCACACATATACCTCTGAGAGTCGTTCATTGGAGGCAGCCTCAAGGAACAGCGTGCTGGCTGGAACACTCAAAGACCCCTCCAGAGACAGCATACATACCAGCTTCTGAAGGCACAGGAACTCTCTGAAGAGAACTGGGCATGGGCCTTAGGGGCACAGGCAGGAGACAACGTGTAGGGGGAATGGAACTGGATTCCTAGGTAGTAGAGTGGGACAGTTAAGAGCATGGAGTCACACCATCTTGGGTTTGCCCTTCCTGACTGCATCAACGTGGTCTCTGAGCCTCAAGTCTGACATATGCCAGATGGGGATAACAGTACCAAGTCATAAAGTTACATTGGAAATTAAATGAGATGAAGCATGTGTAGTGCTTTGCAAATAGTAACTACTCAATAAATATTAGCTTTATTATTACTACTCATAAAAATAATAATGAAGACATGCTCCCAAACCTTATGCCAGGGGAGGCAAGCTGTTACTGCAGTCCAAGTGAAAGGACTTCACAGTAGCGATGATAGTGAGGATTTTGCACCTGGCTCACAGCCTTGGAGGAAGAGTTAGGCCTAACAAGCAGGTCAGGAGGCTGTGCAAGTATTGCCAGTGGAAATCATGTTCTTTCATGGGATCACTGTATTGGGCTTGGGCAAAATCAGAAGCTTGTTCAAAATAGCCAATCCATTTCCCCAGATTTCATAGGCTTCTGATTGGTCCACCCCCTAGCCAGTGATCCCTTTCCCAGGTCAGACTGACAGGCCTCTAAGGTCAAGCAGCCCCTCCCCCACATGTGCTTACCTCCCCCTCCTCACCCATCCCTCCACAACCAGTACCAGAGGGTGGGCAGTGCTCCTGGGGAGATTTCCTGTCTTCTCTCAGGGATTAAGGCTCCTTGGTGGCAGCCCCCACGAGTGCGTATGTAAGGCTCAGCGTCCGATTTTGTTAGGCTCGCTAACAGATTGTCCCAGTCTGTTAGGCTCAATAATATCCGATTCTCTTTGCTTCCTTCCTTTAATGTCTAGCTACCTGTGGTAACACGAGGAGGCAGAGACTGGGTGTATGAGTCAGGTTTCAAATCAGTTTTCAAAACAGGAACCTTCTGAGGTCTTCCTACAAAAGGCATTTAGTGCATGACATCAGTTATACAGAGGAGCAGAGAATGCAGAAGCCAACTGGAGTGGTGAGTCAACTCAGAGAGTATAAGAATAATATGTAGTAAAAGTCAGAATAAATAAAGAATTTTTTAGAGAGGTATAATACAAAAATTATAAGTGATAAGAAAGCTTTATGCCATAGTTTAATTGGTAGTGTTTTTTATTTTTTAGGGCTACATAAAATAGTGGCAAGTCAAGGACGAATCTCACAAATATGCTAGTGAATGATAGAAGTCATAAACAAAAGAATATATAATGCATGATGCTATTTACATAAAGTTAAAAAAAATAAAAACAAGCAGATGAAACCAAGATATGGTGTTATAAGTCAAGGCAGGTGTTATCTTCTGAGAGAATGGGGGTGGGGGGAAAGAGGAGGGCTTCTGAAAGGCTGGCAGCATTCTAGTTCTTGACCCGGCTGATGGTCACACAAGTGTTTGCTTTGTGTTTATTCATCGAGTTACACATTTATGTTTTATACACTTTGTGTGCTCTGCGTCAACAAAATTTTTAAAAATGCTGTGTCTTGTAATTACTAGCATCTTAGATTTGATGAAATGCAGAAACGTGTGTGTGGTATTTTATTTTCTCTCCTTCCTAGTATGTATGCTTCCCTAATTAGTCAGGAGCATCTGTCTTGCCTCCAGGAGACAGAGTGGACATGGCAAGAACAGAGTGACACATTTGGGGTTTTACAAAATAGGCTCTTGATAGATAATCCAAAGGGAAGGGCTTGAGAGGAGGAGGGTGTAGAGTTTATGTCACAAGGCATGTGACATGGGATGGAGAAGGAGCAGTGGACATATCCTACCGTCCACCAGAGATGAGAGTCACCATGGCCAGAAGGAAGTGGGGATGGCCACGGGCATGGAAGGGGCATTGAGGAGAGGACCACACCTGGCGGAAACCATGTGGAACAGAGTGGAATTAACATGAAGCTACAGCCAAGCACTTTCCGAGACCAGGGCCTGGATTGGTATATCAGCCTGGAAAGAGTTACGGTGCTTATCTAGGTACTAGTATCCCGTGTTTTAAAAAATTATTTATGCGTCCTTGCATTTTCAAAATCTTCCACAGTGAGCATATACCATGCTTATGTTAAAGAAGTTATTTTCAATTAAAAAATATAGGCTAGAATTCCAACGCCTGTTAGGTGGAATATGGTGCTGGTGCCCAATGGTGCCTGTGGATGCTCCTCCAGTCCACAGGGTGTATTTATAGCTTCTTAAACTTTCTACCCTGCATGCAATATCCTGAGCACCAAAGGCAGAGCGAAGCCAAAGCTTCCGATTGGGAGAGCTGTATGCAGGCCCGTCATTCTGAATGGCCCAAGCCTTCAGTTGCCCCAACTCCCATTCGGTGTCTTTTGTCTTCTGTGGCATAAATGTAACTGTGCAGAATGTTGGGCAGATGCAGTCTGTTGGAGGCAAACGTGAACCTGGTTTAAAATGTTCCCTTATTGCCAGGGGCAGCAGCTTTCATTCCAGCAGAGCGCATCACCACATGGCACCCGCCTCCCTCCCTCTCTCGGTGAGGGCCTCGAGGACACTTAGATGTAGAGAAAAATAAGACATAGTCCATGCCCTCAGGGAGCTCACCGTCTCCTAGGAGAAGCAGATTGTGTACAAGTAATCAAAATACAGTGTGTTGATTACTGCGTTAGAGGAGGAGAGGGACATATTTTTTTTTCCCTTCACTCCCACCTTCCCCTGGCCGATACCAAGGCTAGAATAATAGGGATGGATATTCTTTTGTTTTTAAAATATATTTTTATTGATTTTTCACAGAGAGGAAGAGAGAGGGATAGAGAGTTAGAAACATTGATGAGAGAGAATCATCGATCAGCTGCCTCTTGCACACTCCCCACTGGGGATGTGCCTGCAACCAAGGTACATACCCTTGACTGGAATTGAACCCAGGACCTTTCAGTCTGCAGGCCGACACTCTATACACTGAGCCAAAACTGGTTTCGGCAAGATGGATATTCTTTTAGCATAATAATGCAAAGGGGATGAAGTAGTGGGGAATTAATCTAGGCAGTGTGATAGATCTGATCACTTTTTTGATAATGCATGAGGGAGGCCAGGATAGATACCTTGGCTGTTATAAATACACTGCAATGAACACAGTGGTGCATATATCTTTTGGAATTAGTGTTTTGGATTTCTTCAGATAAATACCCAGACATGGAATTACTAGGTCATAGGTAATTCCATTTTTAATTTTTTTTTGAGAAACCTTTACACTATTTTCCATAGTGACTACATCAATTTTCTATTCCACCAACAATACATGAGGGTTCCCTTTTTCTCCACATCCTTGCCAACACTTTTTATTTGTTGATTTATTGATGATAGCCATTCTGACAGGCATGGGTGATATCTCATTGTAGTTTAAATTTGCACCTCTCTGATGATTAGTGACTTTGAGCATCTTTTCATATGTCTATTGGCCTTCTGTTTGTACTCTTTGGAGAAGTGTCTATTTAGGTCCTTCACCCATCTTTTAATTGGATTGTTTGTTTAGGATCTTATCTTTGAAACCACTGTGTTTTATCCACAATTTTGTAATATAACATGTAACATGTTCCCATAGTCCCCAATTTTCTGTACCCCAGGTGCACCTGCTCTGGGGATGACCGCTGTTGCAGATATTGGTGACACTGTGCCATATACCTCCCTCAGTCCATCTGAAATTCACCTGCAGCCATGGACAATTTCCACCTGCATCTGTCTTCTTTGCCACCAGGCTTTCTCTGAACCAGGGGAACACTCAACTCTTGAGCATGGGGGTCATGGGACAAATGCCCCATCCTTCTCATCCTCCAGGGAGACCACGTAGAGGTGTTGTTTTATGGATTTCTCAGAAGACTTCTGATAGGATTGAGCTCTTGTTGCTCACCATGGTCATCACTTATTAACATGCACTTTGTAGATGCTTACCCCTTACCTGGCTCACTTTCCCTACTTCCTTATGTTTCCTGGGGTCGCCTCCCCAAGTCCAGCACCTGATTTGGGGAAACGCAAACTAAGACATCTGTCTAGCTCTAAAGTAAAATTCATCAACCTTATATAGCCTCTATCTTTTTAGTAGCTTACCCAAAGCATACCTTCCAAATTTAGTGAAAATTTTGCTCTGACCTTTGTTGTTGCACAATATGGTAAGTAGGTAGGGAAAAAATCCTTAATTTTACTAATTTGGATAAAAAGAACTCTATGAGTAAAACTGACTCCTCCTCTGAGTCAGAAGTCTAGTCTTTGGACTGAACAGTGGGCTCAAGAGCACCCCCTTCTGCCCAACGGGCCCATTTTCCAGTCCCGGAAAAAAGAGCATGTGCAGTCTGGTGACGACTGAGTTTGGAAGGAAGTCTTCACAGAAAATCACCGGCTCTTCTTTTCCCGTGTGCTTTGAGGGGCTGCCTTTTCACTCCACCGCACAGATTTGGGAAGACCCATCTGCCTGTTTGATTAATGAGCCCTCTCTGCAAAAGCAGCAGAGATAAATGTCCTGTAGGAACCCAGCAAAGAGAAATGAAGAAATAGGATGGCTAATTTTCAGCCATTATTTCGGAGTCTGAACTCCTTCCCCGCAACAATTTAGCTATTATTTCAAAAACTAATTAATCTTCACTCAGGCAGCTCCCAGGGACCCGTGTTTAGATAATTAACAACCCGTGGATGTGAAAAGTCCCACTTGCAAATTTGGTTACAGTGTTTGGGTAGAAGAACACTTTCAGTATTATTCCATTTAAACCCTCTTCTATCCATCCTTCATTTCCTGACAATTAAGAGCAAATAATTAGCCATGATGGATTTTGCTTGCCTACTTGCTGCTCAAATAATGTTCTTCCTTCTTCTTTGTTCTTAAACCACCTCTGTCTGAGTGTTTTTGACCAGCTTTGTAGCTAATTGCATTGAACAGGTAACAGTGAGCCCCATTCAGTATTAACATGCACCAAGAACATTTGCATTTTGCCTCCTGTGAGGAGGGGGAGGAAATTCCCATGGCTCCATCAGAGAAGCAGCTTGTACTTTCTCCTTGGTCCCTAAAGACCACAGCATTCAGGTATAACTCGATTTGTAAAATCTTTCCTCAGCCAAGAGTAAGGAAGAATTTGGGCTCCATATGAAGGGCATTTTTGTGACTGAGAAGGTTGTGACACTCTAGAGCAGGTTATTAAAAGCAATGTGGGCTTCCAGAAGGAGAGCCACTCCCTTCTGGAAATTTCATTCATTCAGCAAATTAGGTGCCTTCTGTGTGCATCAAAATTTTTGGAAACACCATGAAAAGGAAATAAAATGATTCCCCAAATTAAAAAAGAATTACATCTGGAGAAAGAGAATGATATGGAAGCATTTAATAGGAAGATCCGACATAGTAGAAATGGGAGGAGAGGTTTGGAAGGCTTCCCTGAGCAAGGAAACTCTGAACTGAGATATGAAGGATGAGGGTTAACTCTTGTGGGAAGAGCATTGCCTCCAGAGGGAACAGCATGTGCAAACCTCTGAAGTTTTGAACAAGCTTAGGTGGACAGAAATCTGGGGAGAAAAATCTTTGGACTACAAAGAATTAGGGAGAAAGAGTTTAATTTAAAATAAGAGTTTCATTTTCAAAGTTTACATAGATTTTTCTTCATTTAAAAATTGCTACTCAGAAAGTTAAAACTTAGGAAGGTGAAGGGAAAAGTGGAATACACTCCCAAGAAATTCAGCTGCCTCAGCACACCCCTGGGATTTCAGAATCATAGACCTATCGAGGGCAACCAGGCCAGCAAACTGAAGCTCAGAGCGGGTGACTTGCTAACATCACATAGCTGACCAGCGGCAGGGATCCTACCGGGAGTGTGCATGTGACTGGGGAACTCATGAAGGCTTTAGGATGTGCATCTACAAATATTTTCCATTAAAATAATTAATATCAGGAAAAATATAACCGGTATGTCAGATTTTGGAGCTCACAGATGGTGTTGCTTACAATGAGGTTATGTGGAAACTGGTGAGTTGGTTTAAAGTAAACGGGAGCTTAATACATAATATCATAGTCGACACACAAATGGGGAAAGCCACCAATGTGTTAAGCAAATGCCTGGCAGATGGGAACGTGTGCAGCACATCATGCTGACAAGTGACCCTCTACCCAGAGTAATTTAGCGTCAATTACTAGAGTCAAGAGCTTTCCCAGCTAGCCTCAGAAAGTTCATTTTGGACTTCTGGGTTCAAAGTAGTTAGGGCCCTTTTCAGCATGTCTTTCTGTTTTTCTCTCCATGAAAACATCCCCTTGGTTCACCTCTTTTCAATCTATGGGGAGAGAAAGTAAAAGGTTACTGACTTCATGTAATCCTGGCAATAATAGCCATGGCTGCAACTTGGGTTACGGCAGGCGGGGGATTTGTGAAGGAGGCTGTCAGCATGGTTCAGAGACTGGGCAGTTAATGAATGTGAACTCTGGAAGCAGATTAAGGCATTCTGGCAGATAAACCCCATAGCAGGAATATTATGCTTATTAAGAAGCCCATAATTTACTTGGCTGTCTTTTTCCCAGGTTGGTTCTTCAGGAAAATTGGCCGCCCTTCCTCATGGTGAGGGGGAGGATGGTGTGGAAGGCAGGCACAGGAACAACACTTGCTGATTAGTGGGCACAAGTTTCTGTTCAAAAGGTTTCCTTCAGAGAGTAGGATTGGTCAGGGCTGATTTATCCATTGGCACTGTAGGTGCAAGTCCTACAGGCAACAAAAGTGTTTACATTTCTTCCAAAATCAGAAGAAAACACGAATATCATCCAGCCTGGGTTATATTTGATTTTATGGGAGAATATAATCCTAAATGTGTGTGTGCATTTTTCAATGGAGGAAGATAAAAGTGCCTAAGACCCATAAAAATCAATGTGTTGCCGAAACCGGTTTGGCTCAGTGGATAGAACGGACTGAAAGGTCCCAGGTTTGATTCCAGTCAAGGGCACATACCTTGGTTGTGGGCACATCCCCAGTGGGGGGGTGTGCAAGAGGCAGCTGATCGATGTTTCTAACTTTCTATCCCTCTCTCTACCTCTCTGTAAAAAAATCAATAAAATATATTTTAAAAAGTCATAATGTGGTCCTGGGTATGATAGACATCTTTATTTTTGTCCATCACCACCTATTCCCTCTTATTCTGGTCATAGAGCCTCAGTTTTCCTCCAGGAAACCACTTTTCCTATATTCTCAGTTCTGTGAGATTCAGATTTTTGTCAGTCCTGGCTCTAGAAATGGTCATGTGACTTAGTCCCAGCCAATAAGAGGCCCATATCCTTTGTCCTCTGTGATTGGTCCAGGGTCAGTCAGTAACACAATTGGGCCAATCAGGGCCAACAAGACTCAGTTCTGGGACTTTTTGGACTTATAAGTGAGAAATAGACTGTAGGTGGGAGATTCTAGTCACCATCTTTTACACGGGGAAAGTTAGAGAAAGAAGCTATAAGCAGAATAGTTTCTGGGTCCCCAACAGTAAGAGTTTGAGGACTTTAACTTCAGAGCTGGGACAGCTCCCAATGTCAGGCTCTCTCTGAAGAGAATCTGATTGCTTCATCCTCAGTCAGGTGTTTACCTCTAGTTCCATCAGCTGTGGCCAAGGGGTGGGGTGCAAAGTTCTACAGACCATTGTGAAGAGTCAGTGCTGTGTGGGAGTTACCGGTTATTTGGGGAAAGGTTTTTTTTTTAGGTCAGGAAGCTGTGGAATGTCAGGTGACATAGTTTGGCTTCTAATTTTGAGTGGGAGACTTCAAGAAGCTTTGATCTAATTCAAAATTTCTCAAACTGTATTTCTGAGATACTAGTGTCACTGGGGCGTTTGAAGGATTTTGTGGTAAAGTATGTTTGGGAAATGTCAGCTTAAATAACACCATTTAGACTTCTTTCATTCAGGACTTCTCAGATCTTTAATATGTTCATGTGCATTTTGAATTCATGAGGGGGAACAAGAAGGTCCAAACTTAAACTTGTGTGGCCACCAAACTTGGGATTTCAAGGAATTTTTAGCTTAGAAGGAAACTACTGTTTTGAAGAATAGAGTCTAAGAAATGCTGGTCAAGTTAATTACCTTGAGAGCATCTATACTAATAAAAGAGATGCAAATTGACCGTACCTTAACAGCACCTATCAGCCAATCAGGAGTGAGTATGTGAATTAGCCCATCAAACATGGCAGGTTAATTTGCATACTCAGGCCCTGAGGGGCTGGGGGCAGGATGCTTGCCATGGTGATGCAGGCCTTCCATACCTCCCCAGCAGCTTTGGGCCTCTGGACAGTATGGGAAGGCAGAAAGGTGGCTCCTGGCCAGAGTGAAGGCCTCTAGTTAAATTTATAAAGGAAAATCATTTAAAAATTTAAAACCTTAAAAAAAATGCCTGTTTTCTTAAGAATGCATCTGGAATTTGACAAATTCATTTTTTCCTAAGAGACCTGAAATCTTGTACCAGCTCCATCAATATTAAAAATAATAAAAAGCATCCTTTAATGCTTACTCTGAGCACTAGGAAATTGTACTAAGAGATCTATGTTCACTGCCTTATTTAATCCTTACTACATATAAGGCAATAGATGATACAATTAGTCCCATTTTATAGCTGAGAAAAATGAGGGAGATAGATATAAAGTAAGTAGAATGTAGTGGAAATAGAATATGAATCTAGGCAATCTGACTCCAGAGCCCTGCCCCCAATCTCTTATTGTAATCTACATATATAAAAGCCTAAGCGACTGTTGCAACCGAAACAACTGAACAGACGACTGAATAGGCTGCATAGGGTGACCAGGCCGGCAGGGGGGCAGTGAGGGGCCTCCCAAAGACCAAACAGCAGGCAACCAGGCCATCCGGGGTCCGGGGGGCAATAAGGGGTGACCAGGCTGGCATGGGGGACAGTTGGGGGCCACCTGGCAGGCAGTAGGGGTAGTTGGGGGTGAGACCAGACCATGGGGGGAGGGCAGTTAGAGTGATCAGGCAGGCAGGCAGGTGAGCAGTTAGGAGCCAGTGGTCCTGGATTGTGAGAGGGATGTCCGTCTGCTGGTTTAGGCCCAATCCCTAGGATCAGGCCTACACCTACAGTTGGACATTCCCCAAGGGGTCCTGGATTGGAGAGGGTGCAGGCTGGGCTGAGGGAACCCCCTCCTCCCATGCACAAATTTCATGCACCGGGCTTCTAGTGCTAAAATAAATTGCATATTTTATTAGACAAATCTGTTCTCTTATAGAACCTCAGTTTTCTGATCTGTAAATTGAGGGCATCAGACTGGAGACTTTTAAAGCAATCTTGGCTCTATCTGGATTTTCCATGAGTTCATGATTTAATATCTGTTAACCTCATGAGGAAAGTGGCCATTGATAAAATGTCTTACTTGCTGCAAGATGAGGGGATTTAGGACATAGAGGAGAGTGAGGTAAAACCAGGAAACTCGAAACTGCTTGGAAACAGGAGCAGCAGCCCTGAATGAAGGTATCACAAAAGCAGAGTATGATGCCCATGAGCTCAGAGAACCTGGGAAAGCGGTCTCCTGAGGAGTCTCTAATGACTGCCAGCCTGAATTTAGCTGAGGTATCAGATGCCCAGACAGGCATCAGAGGCTGCTCCAGAAGCCCCAGCTTCTTTCCTGGCATGCAGGAGTTGGGTGTTAGAGCCAATCTCAGCAGTTCATTGGTTTGCCATCCATCAACCTGAGGCAGGTGGGCCTTGAGCCATTTCACGTTCTTCTGGCTCTGCATTGCTTACATGGGACCAATGTCATGCCCCCAAATTGATGCTTCCTTACAAAGCAAGAGGACAGTAGGGAGGAGGCATGTTAAGGAAACCCTTAATGATACTGTATCTCTGGACCATTTCCCACCTTCCATCTCACGAGGGCCTTACAATGACCCACAGAGATGGGTAATAATAAAAACAGCTAAAAAATCTATTGATCAGGCATGGGGATAAATGTTTTCAATACATTATCTCATTGAGGCCTATGTAGTCAGTGACTATATATTCTGGCGTATCTGAGACTATCCTGATTCACACTCACTCCTCTGGGTTTATCATTAATGGCACCCATTTCAACCTGAAAAGAATGGTGATTTGCACAGTAAATTATATAGTCACCTTAGGTGTGGTCAGACTGTCTGGCTTAAGTTCTGGTCCTGCTGTAAGATCGATGCTTCAATTTCTTCACATAAAATGAGGCTAATAATAGAAGTATTTCTCACTATCTAAATTATTTCTTTCCAAATTCAAGAACTGAATAGGTCAATATAGCAAAAATATATCGGTAGAAATCCATAAGATTTTTGTGGTGTGTGTGTGTGTGTGTGTGTGTGTGTGTGTGTGTGTGGTATATATCAGACTGCCTGGCATTTAGCAAGTATTCTGCTATGTGGTAGCTTTTTATTTCTCTGTTTTTCCATCTTTAAAGTGGCAACAATGTATCTTATGCTTCTGACTTATATCAGGGGCTCAGTGAATGTTTATTATTATACCTTAATCTTGCTGTATGTAAGCATTTTTTTTAAAGCTGCCTCTGAGGAGGATGGCTATATTTCAGATAAAGGAACTGGCTGTCTCACCGCATTCAGTGTTTAATTTTTTCCCCTGGTTGATGTCAAGAAGAGTCAGTGCCATACCTGGATTGTGGAAGAGGCCCTGGAGAAGTTGATTTTGTTGACTTGGGTGTTGGAAGTGGGTAGATGGGTGCTCTCCAAGGCCCTGGAGCACTGGCTCATTTTTGAGACACTTGGGTGCATTTTTGGGTATACAAATAGATGGTTTGTGTTTACTGAGTATCTAGGCCCTGCAATTGAAGAAGGAACTAAAATATTAATAGGCATTACCTAACTGCCGGGTGGTTGCAGAGTTAAAAAGGCACAGGAAGCCTTTGGGATAGAATTGCTTTGTGCTAGAACAGAAATGATAGGAAAGGAAAAAGAGCTGTGGGCTGGGGAGAGTGGCCACCCACATTGAGCAGGGCTGTTATCTGAGGGCAGGGGCCACAAATGATCTGTCCTGTGAGGTGACTTATACCCCTTAGGACCATCAGTAAATCACTTAGATCCATGATGAGGGAATTCACCAAAGACAGGGCTGAGTTATATGATGGTCACAGGTAAAGTGATGAACTAGGGATCATTTACATCCTCTCTTCATTCCTACAACTTGTGTCCATTGGCATGCAGGAAGGTTATTAGGAAGAGCTCTTGGGATCAATACTTATGGGGAGAAGGGAAGGAAGCAGGTTGAAAAAGAGAAGAAAATCAAGCTATAATTTAATCTGAACAGAAACCTCAGCAAACCTTAGTGGGAATTCTGAAGATGGGATGATTTTCCAAACTTATCTTTGAAGTCTCAGAAGGAAGGCTGGGCCTGCATACTCTCTGTTAATCAGTGATTGGCAGGCTGCCCAGGAAGAGGGTGTGACCTTGGACATGACCTTGGATGAGGTAGCTCTCCTCAGCTGAGGCAATTCGTTAAAGGGGCAGGTTCCAAAAGGGCTCTCTTTTAGAAGTACTTCAACAGCTGGGATGACACATCCTTCATTTCTGGAGGGGAACTTGGCAGCACCTCCCAGTACCCATCAAACCCTGCAATCAATACATTGTCTACTAGCCCCCCATCCAAGAGTCTTTATCTTAAAGACTTTGGGCTCTCCAAGAACACTCTTTTTCAAATCTCAAATGTCCTTGGATTGGTGGGGAGGGGAAATTTACAGCTTAGATTTTTATTATCAGTTAGTTAACAGTTGCTTTAACTATCAGCACCTCCTGGGGGCTCAGTTGCTGGCAGCAGAGAATAGTAATGGGACAGATGACCAAGACTGGATGGGACAGGTGACAGGAGGTCTATCGGGCAGCAGAAGGTGACGCTGAGAGGGAGGCAATGCCAAGTTCTCTTTTCCTCACCTAGCTCAAGGCAGATTCTGCCCGGGGCTGGGAGCAGGGGGGAGAACAGGACACTGCAGGGTTCTGAAGTCAGACTTTGCCAACCTAACAATTTTGCCTGAGGCCAACCCTACCTCAGACATTTCCTCTTCCTTTAGTTTGAAGTTCTCATTTTCTGTTTACCACATTGGCTGCCTGTTCAGATGAATGAAAGATCACAGTGTGATCTGATTCAGAATTTGATTTTTCTCTCCCTCCCTCAGCCTAACAGCTAATGCATCTGAGGGCTGCAGCTAAGAAGTGATTTTTTAATGTCTTCTCATTGGCAAATAAATCAATGAAGAGAAATCTTTGTCTTTCCTCCCATTTAAAAAAAAATTCCCTCCAATCTCCTTCTTAGGAAAGTTTTGTCTGTGGCTGTATAACATTCTTTGTCAGAAAGTTGCCTTGTTAAGGGTCTGAGTCCTGCTGGGTGAACTTCGGAGGTGGTGAGATTTCCCCCACAGCCTTGGCAATTAAGCCAGCTTGAGGCAGGGGTGGAATCAAAGAACTCCATCAGGAAGATGGAATATTAAGGCAAAGTCATCTCTCAAAGACAGGATTGTTGCTAAAGTAGCTTCACAGCAGCTTGCAAGGAACAAGTGCCCAGAGGGGGTGGCACCCACTAGAGGGAAGAGTCCTAAAGGGATGACCTTTCAAAAAGACACTTCCTTTCAGAAAGAAAGGATTTGGTGGTCCCAGATGCTCTGTACTCCCAGGCTCCACTCTGCAACTCAATTTCTGTGTCATCTTTGGTAAGTTGGTTAACCTCTGAGCCTCAGTTTCCTTAGCTGTGCAATGGGTGAATCCTCTCCACATGTTTTAGTGAGGTAAGCCTTTGAAGCACTGGCAAGAATGTAGGCCAGTGTAAATAAAAGGGGACTGGGCCAAAAAGGTAAAGGTTTAAGAACTACAAATTGGTAGTTACAAAATAGTCACAGTCATTTAAAGTACAGTTTAGGGGATATTGTCAATGAGTAAAGGGAACTTTTGTGCACTGTTGGTAGGAGTGTAAATCTCTAAACAGTACAGAGGTTCCTCAAAGAATTAAAAATAGAACTATCATAAGATCCAACAATCCCACTTCCTTGATCAGTGGCCTATCCTTAACAGATGTATAAACATTCAATCAGGAAGTTTTTTGAGTCCACTTATTATGAATTTAATAGTTACTTCTAATATATATTTAGTGTTTTAGCATTTTCCAAGCACTATTCTAAGTACATTACTTGCATATTTCATTTAATCCTCACAGTAGCCCTCATTTTTCATATGAAAGTCCCGAGACTCTAAGAGGTTAAACCATTTGCTCAAGGTCACAGAGGTGGTAAAAGGCAGATGAATGCAATGATATGACACCAATGAGACTGACACCAGTTCCTATCTCTCAACCACTTCTGCTTCCTAGTTTCATGAGTAAAGATGGGAAATAGAAGGAATGGAGAGAGGAGGGAGGGAGGTAGGAATGGGAGGGAAGAGGGAAAACCTAAGGTTAGATATGGAGGAAGGAAAGAGGGAGAGACACGGGAGGTGAGTTTTGGTGATGCAGGAACTGGTCATTTCCAAATGGAGACATCCTCAGTGGGGGAGGAGTGTACAAGCCATTTGATGGAGACACCAAGCCTGGCAGGGGAGAGGGGGGCGGGGTATGGAGGGGGACTTTGGCAGGCCAACTGGAGAATAGCCCTATAGTCTCCCACAGGGCTATTCTTTACCTAATATTGTCGTAGAAATATATAGAGTGAAGGAGAAGCGTGCATTGGAATAAAATACTGTATAATTCATTTGTCTTCTTGACTGAGGAAATCTCCCTATAATTTATTAGTAGGAAAGGTTTAAGTGAGTTTTGTAGTTCTTTTTATGCAGCCTTAAGAGACAGGTTCCACTTTGCCAATGGAGGCTTTTTCATCATTCCGTTAACTGTCAGTGGGCATCTTGCTTTAGAAAAAGGAGAGGAGTTCTAAGGAAAACAAACAAGTAGAATTTTTGCAATCAAAAGCTACATGCCCAGATGCAAACAGAATGCAAAATGTGACCTAGAATGTAAATTTCTTTTTCTCTACCCAATACAGTATGAGCATGAACACAAACACAGTCTAACACATTTGTATAGCCACACATGTACTCTGACAGTCACTTACACATGCATGCACACTAGAGATGCATGCACATAGTCATGCAAACGGACATATACACACCCACTTACACACATTCACCACTGTGGTTTTCCCGAGCTCTGGGTTTTTTAAGCATCTCTACTAAAATTTTATCAAGTTCTTGGACCTGAGGCTAGTCTTCTTGGGTTCAAATTCGGTTTCTATCTTTTGCTGGCTTTGTATCCATGGCCAAGTTATTAACCTCTCTGTGCCTCAGTTTTCTCATAAATAAAATGGACATCATCATTATCTCTAATTTATAGCGTTGCTTAGATGATTGAGTTTTCGCATGTGTAGTGTTTAGGAAACTGGCTCCTCATGTTAGTGATGATGGTTGCTGTGAATTGGATAACTATCACTAGCATCACCATTGCCATCATCATTTTTTCACATCATCTTCAAAGTCTCCCTTTTGTTGAATTTTGTTGTGTTGGGTCCTGTGCCAAGTGGATTACTTGAATTATCTCATTTAATACTCAAAAGAGCTTCATGAGTAAGCACTAATATTTTGAAACAGATGGATATTGAGGCCTGGAATGGTTAGCTAATTTGCCCAGTG
Organism: Vespertilio murinus; assembly: GCA_963924515.1. Taxonomy (NCBI): domain Eukaryota; kingdom Metazoa; phylum Chordata; class Mammalia; order Chiroptera; family Vespertilionidae; genus Vespertilio; species Vespertilio murinus. The sequence continues at coordinate 4,680,250 of OZ004720.1, read as the reverse complement.
TTACCTATGTGCTAAATATCTAAACTGGGACTTGAACTGAGGTCTGTTTTATTCCAAGCAATAGTTGTTAACTGTATACAACATGTGATCTCAGCCATGGGCTGCTTAGCACAGGAAAAGTCTCCTTTGAAAGGCTATAAGGTCCTCAAGGGACTGTCCCTGTCTTGTTCGTTGATGTTTCTCAGCTCAAAGAACAGAACCCAAGTTCAGGAAATCTACTTTCTTTTGAAATAAAAATGAGCTAATTAACCTGCAAGATGGGGGTGATTATGTCCACCACACAGTGCTGCAGAGATTAAGTGGGGTACTGTCTGTGAAAGAGCCTGGATCATACCAGGGCTTCAATAAATGACAACAGGAGAGCTTTTGGTGAATTCAAAATAGTTTAGACTCAAGCCTAAACCTCCAGGGATGGGGGAATAGTAATATCATCCGTGAAGTAAGGGAGGCCATTTGGGCTGCTTTAAGGGAACATAAAAATGTTGGTTTGATGTAAACAGAACATGAGTTGCCAGCCACCTCCCATGTTTACATGGGATGATATAGCAGCAGTTGGGCATGGAGAAGTGAAAGGGTCATGGACTCTCCTTAAAGTTGATGGGAGATCCCTGAGTGGTTCATAGCCCCTAAGATGGCCCCCATCATGCCTACCTCCTGTATGGCTGTCCTGTGTAGATGGGACTGTTTACTTGTTTGTAATGTATATAATACAGTAGACATTAAGGGATGTCACTTCTCGGATTATGTTATAAAAAGACTGTGATTTCCATGTTGGGTGCTTTCTATTGAATCACTTGCCCTTGGAAAAGTCAATGTTACGTTGTGATGTAGCCCCATGGAGGAGCACATGTGACAAAGAATTGAGGTCTTCTAATAGCCACATGAGTGAGCTTGGAAGTGGATTCTCCCTGTCATGCCTTGAGATTGAGATGACTGCAGTCTTGGCCAACACACAGATTACAGCTGCACAAGGGCCTTTGAGGCAGAATCTTCTGCCAAGACACTCCTGGATTCCTGACCTGAAGGCACTGTGAGAGAACAGATGTTTGCTGTTTTCAGCTGCTACCGGTTTGGGGAATGTTGTTATGCAGCAGCAGATAACTGATACACCTGGGAAAGGTTGAGATCAGGAGGGAGATGTAGCGAGAGGAGCCTAAAGTCAGAGCCTGGGTAAGAAGAAACAGAGGGACCAAAGAAAAGAGAGAGAGAGAGAGAGAGAGAGAGAGAGAGAGAGAGAGAGAGAGAACCAGTGGTATGCTGAGGCTCAGAAGAAAGCATGCCAGAGATCAAGGAGAGGAGAAAATGAATATGTCATGTCATAGACAGCAGCTAGAGACATGTGGGCCCATAGTGTAGGTTAATAGTTTTCACCCTTCAAACTGATGTTCTTTAAGTATTTGCTTGGCATTAACTGGAAGGAGAGCCTGAGCACTGCATGGGGCAAAGGCCTCTCCTCTACCGACCCAGGCAGTCAGCTCTGGCTCTAGTCAGCTCTGGCTCATTCCCTATGAGGCAACACTGAGCCCTGCAGTTAGAGACCAACACTCACAGGAAAGCATCTGTTGTGCTGACTCCGGTGCGCCTCCGGGGGACGTCTCACAGCCCTTCTCCCAGTAACCTAACCGGTTTACTTTCCAGCTGCACAGGGTTCTATCTCTGAGAGGAGTTCTGAGGGGTAAACACAATTTTCTGCATTGTTAAGATTCCAGTGATGTTTTAGAAGTCCTATATGGACTGGAGCCCTGGCCAGCTGCCTGGTTGCCCTGTCAGTGGATCAGGTCCAGGAGGAGGGAGCATGGAGAGAAGCCATTCGATTGGCTATTGATGATGACCTTGGGCAGAGCATTGCAGTGGGGAGGTGGGAGAAGATGCTAGGTGAAGCGAAAAGTCAGATGTGTGCTGAGGATGTGGAATCAGTAAGTGTGAAGAGGTGCTTTTGAGAAGTTTGATAGATTGAGGAGAGAACAGGGTGAAGGGAAATGGCTCTCATTTTTTCTTTAATTATAGGGAAGATCAGACAATGCTGCTCAGCAGAGAGAAAGGGTCCATTAGGCAGGGTGACTTCCACTTTGGAAAGAGCAGGGGCCACTGAGGGGCAAAGAATGTCGAGAGGAGACTGGAGTGTAAAGCGCCCGGACTGGCTGAGCGATTGGGCTTTGGCTTTGAATCCTGGCTCTTCCTCTTTTTAGCTGTTGCTTAACCTTTCTGGGCCTTGGTCGCAACTCTAAAACAGGGATAGCAATGCTTACCTTACAAAGTTGTTAAAAGGGCTAAATGAGATAATGCTTATAGAATGCCTAACACTTAGCAACACATATTCAGTATGTGCTGCTAGAATGAAAATCAAAATCAGAGGTGAGGCTAGGGGCATATCTGGTGACATTTAGTAATGGAGAGAGGCGTTAAGTGCTTGTTAAGTTTTACTCCCAGGAAGTTGAAGAACTTCTCAGGCCAGTGAAATTTGAGGGTAATTCTGCTGGGGCCGGAGCTTAGGAGAAAGGTTTTTCTTCCTTCCGAAGAGGACAGTTGAGAAGATAACGTTCTCTTTTTAATGTCTTTGGAAGCTGTTATGTGAATTGTGATGCCAGGAGCTAACTCAGCCATTTTGTCAACATAAGGTGGGGTGGGGGAAGGGGAGGGGCTGTCTAGCCTGAGGATGTTGAGCCATTGGACACACTATTTATAGTTTTGTATTGTTTAAGCTATTTTCAGTTGAGTATTCTGTTAGTTGTAGTCGAATGCCTTGTAATTGATAAAGTGTCCTTGGAAGAGGGCACACATTTGCACAAATAAGGAGGCTGGAGGGGACATGCGCAGGGAGCTGTGAATAGTTTGGCTGCAGGATGGGGGGCGGGGCAGGTAGGAAAGGGAATTCTGAGAAGTGCGGGAGAAATGTAACCATGGAAGTGCGGGAGAGCTCAGTGTAAATGGAATATTTAATGTTGAAAATATTAAATTCCCTATTATTGAAGAACAAAGTAGAAGGAGTAGGGAGCCACTGAATGATTTTAAATATTAGGGACTTTATGAGCGTTAAGACTTAGAGTAGGTGATGGGGTAAGACTGACCTTTTACTCCTTACATACTTTTTTCTAAATTGCGTTTGTATTCCCTGTTCTTCCTTTGGGGTGAAATCCTAATTTGTCCTAGATGAATAAGCTGCTTATTCCAATCACTCTGTGTAGGTCACAGACTCTGGATAAGGAGGGGCCCTGGTTTTATCATGGGGACAGACCAGAACATGTGTTAATCTTCTGCAATGTGATATTTCTCGTGTACATTCCTTGAGCAGCCTTGTCTCTGATTGAATGTAATTAGTTTGTTAGCTGCTAAGAGACGAGGGCATCCTCCAGTGAAAACGTGCAGCCTGAGCCAGGTTTAGCAAAGAACCTTTCCCAGGGGTTTCTGTCTCCCTTTCCCAGGGGTTCTTTGCTTTAGGGCTCAGGTTCATTGTCAGTTGTTTCAGGACATTGTCTGGTTCCGAAGTTGAGTTCAGGAAACTGAGTCCTGATGAGGGGAAAGCAAAATAGGGCCAAAGGTGGAACTGGAACGCGGGTCCTCTGACTCCCAGGCTTGTGGCTAAATCAAAGCGAATATCAGCTGCGGACTTTCTTTTTTAGTCCTCACCTGAGGATATTTTTCCATTGATTTTTAGAGAGAGTGGAAAGGAGGGAGGAGGGGGGAAGAGAGGAAAAACAACAACAACACATTGATGTGAGAGAGATACACCGATTGGTCACCTCCTGCATGCACCCTGACCTGGTTGGGATCAAACTGCAACTGAGGTATGTGCCTTGACTGGGAATTGAACCTGAGACCCTGCAGTTAACCATTGAAAAAGTCCACAGCTGGCCAGGGCAGCTGTGGATTTTTTAATGCCATCCATGCATGAAAACATTCACTAACAGACTCTCCATTTAAGAAATCAGTCTACATACTGATATTTCTCTTCCCTCCACACTAGTCTGTCCTCACACTCTAGCCACTGTTTCAAACAGCCTCTCCCTCAATGATCAGATGTTTAAACATCCTACGGTGTTAAAGAAATATAATGTGTAGCTGCACTTCTTGCACAAGAGCGGGGTTCTGTGGAGCTGATGATAGTGATGCTGGTGAACTGGCCAAATCTCATGCAAAACCCTTGACAACTGAGCAACTGGCTGAGCCAGGCAGTTAAAGAAGAGAAAAATCCGCAACACACAACCCCACAGCGGGGAGCTGCAAAAAGGAGGGATGAGAATAGCAGAGGATTAAAAGAGACCCCTGGGAAATTTGATGACGCTCATCTTAATGAACTTGCAGTAAAAGCCAAATATGAGGAGAAGCGTCTCCACATTGTACTGGGATAAAATGTGGTTAGAAGAATTATGCTCTGTACCAGATAAACCAATAATACATTCTTGTTTTCATCAGGTGGGATTTTATTCAGCTGCAGGCAACATAAAGCTGATTACAGTGATTTCCTATTTTTTTTTTTTTAATAACATGAAGTTGAGGGAACATAGTTTCTGGCGCTGGTGCATTGGCGCAGTGATTCCAGATTGATGCCTCTGGGGTTCTTTTGTGTTTTCCCTCCAGGTTGCAAGGTGGTTGTTGCTGTTCCAGCCTTCACATCTGCACTCAGCTCAAGGACTGAGTGGTGAGAAGGCTGTGCTAGAAAATCATAAATCAGAAAATCATAGCCTTTCCCAGGGGCCTCATTGAAGATGTCTGCCTGTATTTCATAGGCCATAACTCCCCTATCTTCAAGGGAATCTGGAAATTCAGTGTTTGGCTTTCCAACCCGCAAACAGTGGGAGGTGGCAAGGGATGAAAGGTATTGCAAGTGACCAGTGCCTACCACAGTGTTTCAAGTGGCCTTAAAAAACTCTGGTATTAATTTTCTATGATAGTAAGGCTCACCTGTACCTGGAAGTTTACCTTCAAGTTCCCCAAAATCAGACCGTGGGGCATATTTAGCAGGATTTGAAACTGAAATGGAAATTGCTTTGGGCAGTGTCAACTGGACATGACTCAGGCTTTGAGAAACAGCATCAGCCACAATGTGCAAGCAGTTTACTTCCATGTGTGTGTGGTATTGCATTTGATTTTATCACAACTCCCACAGTGCACATAAAGGAGGCATTGTTACAGTTTATATATCACAGATGAGGACAATGAGGCTCAGAGAGATTGAACAACCTATTCAAGGTAACCCAGCTGGAAAGGGTTACAGTGGGACTTTAACCTTGTCTTGTTTGATTCTAGATGTCTTTCTCTTGCCACTGCCCTATAATGCTACATGTCAGCATTTTCCAAAGCATGTCTCATAGAAGTAGAGAGAGTTAGGGCATTCCAGAAGAGGTAGGGGAGAATATGTTTAAAGAAGACCTTCTGTGATAAGCAGAATTAGACAGATTTTTAAAAAAAATTAATAAATCTTTATTGTTCAGATTATTACAATTGTTCTTCTTTTTTCCCCCAAAGCTCTCCTCCACCTAAGGACAGAGGGTGGGTTCCCATCCCACCCTCTGTCCTTACTCACCCCCCCCCCCTGCACTGTCCTCATTCATAGGTGTATGATTTTTGTCCAGTCTCTTCCCACTCCCCCACACCTATTTCCCCCGAGAATTGTCAGTCCACTCCCTTTCTATGCCCCTGATTCTATTATATTCATCAGTTTATTCATCAGATTTTTTATTCACTTGATTTTTAGATTCACTTGTTGACAGATATGTATTTGTTGTTCATAATTTTTATCTTTACCCTTTTCTTCTTCTTCCTCTTTTTAAAGAAATACCTTTCAGCATTTCATATAATACTGGTTTGGTGGTGATGAACTCCTTTAGCTTTTTCTTATCTGTGAAGCTCTTTCTGTGATCTTTAATTCTGAATGATAACTTTGCTGGGTAGCGTAATCTTGGTTGTAGGTTATTGCTATTCATCTCTTTGAATTTTCTTGCCACTCCATCTGGTTTGCATAGTTTCTGTTGAGAAATCAGCTGACAATTGTATGAGTGCTCCCTTGTAGGTAATTAACTATTTTTCTCTTGCTGTTTTTAACATTCTGTCTTTGTCTTTTGCTCTTGACATTTTAATTATGATGTATCTTGGTGTGGTCCTCTTTGGATTCATTTGTTTAGGGTTCTGTGTGCTTCCTGTACTTGTAAGTCTATTTCTTTCATCAGGTGGGGGAAGTTTTCAGTCATTATTTCTTCAAATAGGTTTTCACTATCTTGGCACACAGCTCTCTCTCTTCTTCTGGCACCCCCATAATTCGATGTTGTTACTCTTGAGGTTGTCCCAGAGGTTCCTTACACTATCTTCCAATGTTTTGATTCTTTTTTCTTTTTTGCTTTTCCAGTTGAGTATTTTTTGCTTCTTTGTATTTCAAATCTTTGACTTGATTCTTGTGGTCTTCTAGTCTGCTGTTAGTTCTCTGAATAATATTTTTTATTTCAGTCATTGTATGTTTAATTTTAGTTGGTCCTTTTTCATATCCTCAAGGATCTCGCTAAATTTATCAGCCTTTTCTAGAAAATTCTTGAAAAACCTTATAACTGTGGTTTTGAACTCTATATCCAGTCATTTGCTTTCCTCCATTTGTGACCTGTTTCTTTGTCTCCGCATGTTTGCTGTTTCCCTGAATTGGTAAAGTAGCTTTGTGTGGTAGGTGTCCTATAGGGCCCAGTGGCTCAGCCTCCCCACTTACCTGATGTGGACACTCTTGGTGCATCCCTTTGTGGACTGTGTGCACAGCCTTGTTGTAGTTAAGTTTTGATTGTTGTTGATATCACTGGGAGGAATTGACCTCCAGGCCAATTGTCTGTGAGGGTCAGCTGGGTCTATGCTGGGAGAACTTTTGTGCTGAGACACCCTTATGAGACAAAACTTGCAAAATTGCAAAAGCCTCTGTGCTCAGCTTGGATGGGGCAGAGTCTCAGGGCAGAGCAGACAGCTTTGACTTCCCGTCAGCCCTGCCCTATAAGGCCTCTGGGTCTCAGTGTCCCTTGGTAATCGCTGCAATCACCTCTGTGAGAAAGTTGCCCTTGAGTTTCGTCCACTGCCAGACCATATTCTCCCCAAATGAGTCTGGGTTCCCAGAAACTTGCCTGGAACTGAAGTTCAGCACAGTTGGAGCTTTCGTCTCCCTCCCGCTTTAGAAAGCCAGCTATGTACTCAACTGCCTGTGCACTCAGCAGTCAGTCCTCTCTGCATGCCTGCGCCTCCAGACCTCTGCCTTCCACAGCTCCCCCAAGTCTCAGTGTGCTTTCTCTTTTCCTGACATTCCAGGTCCCCCCTGAATGAGTCTGGTTTTCCAGAGTCTTGCCCAGGACTGGAGTTTAGCACAGTCAGGAGCTTCCATCTCCCTTCTGCTTTAGAAAGCCAGCCACACACTCAGACGCCTGTACACTCAACCGTCCATCCTCTCCATGGGTATGTTTCCATACCTCAGCCTTTTGCAGCTCCTCTGAGTCTCAATGTGCTTTCCTCTTTGTAGAATTTTCACTCAGCCAGCTTTCCTGTGGTTCTGTATGGTGTCCATTTTGTCTTTTAGTTGTATTTTGATATTGTTGTGCAAGGCAGCAATTTAGGTGTTTACCTATGTCACCATCTTGGTTTCTCTGTCTCTAGACAAATTCTTTAATATTATACTGTAATTCTCTAGGACAGGGCTAGATCTGCATGCTTCTCTCAACTGCTTGATTGTGGAATCATTTTATTTTATTTATTTATTTATTTATTTATTAATAAATATTTATTACTCAGATTATTACAATTGTTTCTCTTTTTTCTCCCCCAAAGCTCCCTACCACCCAGTTCCCTTCTCACCCTCTGCCCTTACCCCCTCTCACCCCAATTGTCTTCATCCATTGATTATATGATTTCAATCCAGTCTCTCACTGCTTCCCCACCCACTTATCCTCCTGATAATTATCAGTCCACTCCCCTTCTTTGCCCCTGATTCAATTATATTCACCACTTTATTCTGTTCCTCAGATTTTTTCCCTTCTCTTTTCCTTTTTTCTGTATATGAATTTCAAGTGGGACACTCTCTCTCATTTGTTTTTGTAGGGAAATACAACAGAGTGTTCTGTAGCTAATGGCTGCAGACTGTCCAAATGTCTCAGGACCACTCGAATAGAATCCGCTCCTCCTCCGGTTCAACCGCCCCCTTCCCCCGGGTCCCACCACTTTCCCAGGGAACACTGCTCTCCCGGTGTACACGGCTCCCCGGGTCCCACTGCCCCCCTTGGGCACATGGCTCCCCTGGGGCACATGGCTCTCCCAGGGCACATGGTTCCCCCGGGGCACATGGCTCTCCTGGGGCACACAGCCCCCAGGGGCACATGGCTCTCCCGGGGCACATGGGTCCCCCAGGACCCACCGCTCACGGTGGGCTGGCTGGGACAGCTGCAGGCATGGAGGCAGGGCTGAGATGGCTATGGGCATGGAGACAACACTCCAAGGGGTCCGGGCGGGAGCGGAAGGTGTGGCTGAGGCCCGTCGTCGGTTCCCTCGCTCCCACGGCGGGCAGGCTGGGACGGCTGCGGACGCTGGGCCAGGCTCTGAAGCAGCCCACTCCCTGGGCCCAGGGCGGAGTGAGCTCTGCTCTGGGTGGGCTTCCCTCACTTGCGGCGACAGTGGTGGGTGTGGAGATGGCAGTGGCTCTGGCGGGTCCATTTACACTGTAGTTTTAAACTCCACATGGCGGCAGCAGCGCTTTTCCTCAGGGGCTTGGCAGAGGCTCTGGCCCGGCCAGGCGGCAGCGGGACTGATGGGTGAAGGGCTCGCCGGGGCCACAAACAGAAAGTGCCACGCCAGCTCCTCACCAGCACGGCGGGCGGGCTGGGTCAGCTGCTGGCACGGAGGCTGGGCCGGGATGGCTGCGGGCGGGGAGACCGCACTCCAAGGCATCTCGTTCTGGGCAGAGGCGGAAGGTGTGGCTGAGGTCTGGCATCGGATCCCTCGCTCCCACGGCAGGCAGGCCAGGACGGTTGAGGACGCGGAGGCCATGCTCTGAAGCAGCCCACTCCCTGGGCCCGGGGCGGAGCGAGCTCTGCTCTCAGTGGGCTTCCCTCACTATCGATGACGGTGGTGGCGGTGGCGGTGGCGGTGGCTCTGGCGGCTCCGGTTCCATCATAGTTTAAACTCCACATGGCGGCAGCGGCGGTTTTCTTTGTCTCTAGTTGTAGCCATCTCATTCCACCAGCTTTCCTGTGGGTCTGATGTGGTCCCTTTGGATTTTAGCTGTTGTTTTTTTTTCCATATTGTTGATGAGGCGGCAGTTTAGGAGAATACCTAGGCCACCATCTTGTTTCGGTCCGTGGAATCCTTTTAAATACATATATCCATTTATTTGTTCCTCTTTTAAAAAATTGTTGAGCTTTCACCATGTTGTAAGCATTTTTCCAGTTCTTGGGAAACATTAGTGATCAAAATAGACCTGATCCCTGCCCTCACAGAATGATCAGTCTAATTTACAGATCATTTCTTCAAACACCCTTTGGCTAAATCTGTGATGCTTAATTAGGTTTACCTATTCCCAGAAAGGAGGCATCTTGAGGGCAGCCAGTGACAAATTCTAGTCCTGTCCTTGAGTAGTCGCCTTGACCAACTTGATTTACTACCTGAAGTCTGCCTGTTGGCTTTCCAGCTATAAAAGAGTACATTCTCTACCTTTCCTGCCCCACGTGGAAGGAGAGAGAGGAGAGTTAAGAGAGGCAGAATGTTCTAGAAAGAAGAGAAATAGGCAGGGAAGAATAGTTGATCAGACGTTTTGGTGATACTTCTGTCCCAAAGCTTAAAGCCCATGAAGGCAAGTCCCTCAAGATCAACTCTCATCCTGGGGTTGTCTGTTCTCCATTCATTGCTCTGACACACACACACACACACACACACACACACACACACACGCTTCCCTTCTCTCTTGTTGCTTTGAGTTGCTTGTTTTCCCTGATGACAGCTGACTTCTCTACTGTCAGTCCATTCTTGGAATGAACAACTGGCCATAAAATATTAAATCCTGGTAAATATTAATGCCCCATCACTGTCACATTAATTCAGCCTTGTGAATTGAGAGGTCAGGATTGGGCTGATGAGTGGGTCTACTCTGTTTACTCATTACCACCACCACCACTGTCACTCCCATCACACATGCTGGTAGCATGGCCAAGATCACCACCATCAGCCACTAGGTAAATGAGAAGGTATCCCTTAGGGAGCCTTGGGGACTTTTCATTCTACTTATTCTCTTTATAAACTACTTTCTAGGGCAGATCCCCAAGGCAAATTCTAATTTGGATGGTGAAACATGTCACTTCGCTCTACTCCATCCTTATTTTATTTCTCATCTTTGTCAATATGGTCAATGGAATTCATAATAATAATAGTAATAATAATAATGTATGATGAATTGGTAAACTTAAAAACGATTTTCTTCAATGTTGATTGAAGCTGCTACATTTCTAGCCGCTTTTATTTCTAGAGGTGGAGACTTTGCTTAAGTAGATTATGTAGATGCAAAGCAAGTGTGTACCCATTGTTTCAGGGGAAGAACATAGCAGGTGTGTTTTGGGATAAAGACTTTTTGTGCCTATACTAGAGGCCCGGTGCATGACATTTGTGCATTGAGGGTGGGGGAGTGGGTCAGTTCCCTCAGCCCAGCCTGCACTTTTTTGCAGTCTGGGACCCCTTGAGGGATATCCACCTGCTGGCTTAAGCCTGCTCCCAACAGAGATGGGCCTGAGCTGGCAGTCAGACATCCCCTGAGGGGTCCTTAGCCCTGCTGCCACTACACTCGTCATCCATGAGACCGGCTTCTGGCTGAATGGCGCTCCAATTGTAGGAGTGCACTGACCACCAGGGGTCAGCTCCTTCATTGAGCGTCTGTCCCCTGGTGGTCAGTGCGCTTCGTAGCAACCGGTTGTTCTGCTGTTTGGTCGATTTGCATATTAGGTTTTTATTATGTAGGATTCTTTATTATATGGACCTTGATGACTTATGGGGAGGAGTTGCATAAATTTGCACATGATCCTCAGAGATTCTTAGGAAAAAAGAGATTGAGGTTCTAACCCCTACCTTTTGGAGTTTAATATTATTAGACCATCTTTGATAGACTAGGGTATTTTGACTAAAGTCAGCTGAGTGCTCTAGGGGGAACTCATTATGAGGGAGGGAGAGAGAAGCGGGGGGATAGATTATCTACAAGGGCCATCTCCAGGCTGGGTAGACATTGAGTTTTCTAACTTGTTTTGTTTTAACTTAGAGAGTGTCTGCCTGCTGGGTTTACCTTGAAACCTTGTCTCAGATCAGCCAAGCTAATGGATGAGGCTTACCAGATGATAGATAGAAAAGCTAACAGAGCAATTGCTTGACACACTACATCAGCAGACTTCTCTGTTTTCTCTGTGACAGTGGCCAAGCTGGCCCTACTTGCTGAGCACAGCGTAAAGGGAGAGGGCAACTGGCAAACTGAAGCCATTAATGGAGTGACTGGGGAAGGACAGATGAAGGAGAGAGCGAGGATAAGGACTTGTAGATGCATTTTCTGATGTTGGATTTATAACTTTGGGGAAAATGAAAGAGCTGCATGCATCAAAAGGGATTAGAGTTTTGCTGCCTGAGACAGTATGAAAATACAGTGGTGGGGCTAGGGGAGGCACATAGGCTCTGCCTTAAAGATTCATGAGATATTTGAGAGAAGATGAATTCTCAGATTATAATGTCACTGTTCGTTTCTGTTCATGTGTTTGTTTTTTCCACACAATAATGATGTTTACTAAGGAGGGAAGAAGATAAAGCATGGAATGTTTTAAGTAGAGGTTACATAAAGCACTGGTTTTAGCTTTAGTATAGTCATGTGTGTGCTTGTGTATATGCATTAATATGCACACATGTACATACACATTCTTTGTACCTCCTCTAGTCTTGTATTAATTAGGATATTTTCATTGAATAGAATAAACTTAACTCAGAGTGACTTAAATAATAAGGACATTTATTATCAGCAGGGAAACCATAGAATTTATCATTCAATCCAGGAAACTTTGGTTCAGGACAAATGCTACAGCAGACAGCACCAGGGCACACGTGTAAACAGGAGAGTTCAGTGAAACCAGAATTGTTAGAGACTCAATGAATGTTTGTGTCCTCCCTTTTGCTAAAAAATGTCATAGGTTGAAATGTGATCCCTCTTGTGATGTTATTTGGAGGTAGTGGTTTGGGGTGGGTAATTAGGTCATGAGGGTGGAGTCCTTACAAATAAGAATTGTGCCCTTATAAGAAGAGGCCCAAGAGCTAGCTAGCCTTTTTTTCATCATTTGAGGATACATGAAGAAGAAGTCTGGCTTTCTGCAATCTGGAAGAGGGCTCTCTCCAAAACCCAACCCCTCTGATATGGGATTTACAGCCTCCAGAACTGAGAGAAATAAGTTCATACTGTGTAAGCCACCCAGCCTATGGCAGTTTGTTGTGTCAGCCTGAGCTGACTAGAATGAGCTGACCAGAGTTATCAAGACATCTCTAGGCAGGGAATCTAGAGGCTCAAAGCCATTGAGGTTCTCAAAGACTGTGGCCTGCTTTTGTCCTTAGGTTCCCCCTTAGAGTTCAGAGATGGCTGCAGCAGCTCCAAGCATCAAGACATAAACAGCATCAAAGGCATTGGCTTTATAAGAGCGAAGAATACATTTCCCAGAGTCCCTAGCAGAATTCCCATCATGTCCATTGGTCAGAATTGTGTCGCATATCTATGTTTCAACCAACTGATAAGGGAGTTACTGTGATAGGGTTTGGCCATTCAATATTATCATCCCCATCCCTTGGGATCAAGAGGGATAAAGCCCTACTTCAAACACTTGGGTGCTAAGAGAATGAATAAACTTGGATTTCTGTTGGGAAGAAGGAGGGGTGAGTGGTTGTAGGGTAGTCAGTCAGGAGGGCTGCTATTCCCCCATTCCAGCTATATCTCCCATCCTGGATCAGTTGAGAAGCAGAGCAGGGAGGCAAACATAGATAATCAATGGAATGTACAAACCATTTTCAGATAATCAAGGCCCCACAGTGTCTGTGCATATAACGGTTTAATGTTACAAAGAACCCTCCCATCCTTTATCTCCCTAGATCCCCACAACAGCCCTATACGATTGGCAGCACAGGTATCAGAGTCCCCATTTTTTAGCAGCATCCAGGGTCCGAGGCTGAGGTGCCAATGGCTGTACCGAATGGAGAAGGCTCAGAGTGGTTATTAATTTGCCATTAATCCCAGAGCTACTAAAAGTCCAAGAAAGGATTGGAATCCAGTTCGGACTCTAGTGTCCATTATCATGCTATAGCTACGCTGACCTCAAAAGTCAAAAGAAGGTTTTTCTTTGGTTGGATGAAGAGTCTAGAAAGTAAAGGATAAACATCATTTATAATTAAGCTGAGATGATAAGACTGGTTGGGGTTGGGAGCCATACCTGGAATTCTATATATTTTTTAATTCCATGTAAGATAGGATATTGGAATGCAAATGCCAGAGAACATTATTAGAGAGACAATGTGAATCTGTTTTAATTAAAATTTTAAAGGGTTGAAGGAGGGAAGGGAGGAAGGAAGGGAGGGAAAAATCATTGTCAGAATGGTAGTTTTTAAAAATATTTTTATTGATATTTTACAGAGAGGAAGGGAGAGAGATAGAGAGCTAGAAACGTCGATGAGAGAGAAACACCAACCAGCTGCCTCTTGCACACCCCCTACCAGGGTTGTGCCCGCAACCAATGTACATGCCCTGTACCGGAATCGAACCTGGGACCTTTCAGTCCGCAGACCGACGCTCTACCACTGAGCCAAACCAGTTTCGGCAGAATGGTAGTTTTTTAAACTGTTGTTAATAATTTTTTAACCACAGTAGGGTTACTTTGACCACATTTCATGACAAATTTCCACACATTACAGTGTACTAACTGCTTTGTTGAGAACTGGTGCTTTCAAGTAACCAGGGGTGGAATGAAAGAAAAGAGAAATGGAGAAACCTCAGTTCCTTAAAAAACACCTCAGCTCTTGGCACCAGATGCCACCACCATCTCTTTTTCTTCCATTCTGCACCCCTCCTCCCTCCCGTTTTTCCCCCCTCCAGTCAAGCCCACTGGGGACGCACTTCTAACCAGGGCCTGTGTGTGAGTGCTTCCTGAAGATTTCATTTTCAACATGTCAGGAGTCAGGAGGCAGCTGGGAGCAGAGCAGCTCAGACATGAGCAGCCCTGGCTAATTAGGTTCCTGGCTGCCTCCTTCCTCCACGCGCCACCCTACCGGTCTGCCGCTCTGTCACACCCTCTGTTGGATTTCATTCCGCTGGTTGTCTTGGTTAATTTGCAGATCTCATTCAGAAGTACAACAGCTTCTCGCTTATTAAAGGTATCTCTGCCGGGGCTGATAATGTCAGAAATAATTAGCAAAGTTTTCATACCCTAGGGGTATCTCCTCCGTGGGTGACTTTGTAATAGGAAGGGAAGACATTGCCAAAGTGACATTTGTCAACGTGTGGGGGTGTTATAGGCTGAAAAGATGACTAGAGGAGGTGGCTGAGCGTCTAGATGAGGGGGCCCAAAATACTAAGCTTCTTGCAAAGTTAGTCCTGCACAATAAGGAATTCTCCCAAGCAGGTAGACATTTCTGTTTGGACAGAAATGAGAAGGCAGGAAACTGGTGCAATGTCACCATGAGCCCCTCCAGCTGACTTAGTGCCATTGGGATAATAGACTTTATTATGGTGGTGAGAGAGGGAAAAGAATTCTTCCCGATATGCTGGGATCCAGTGAAAAATACTGCAAAACGCAGAGAGCAGGAGGGGTCTTTAGCTTCAGTTGCTCTCCTTTAAGAGGCTTCCGGTCTAGAAAGGGGGTTCTGTTCTCTGTCTGAAGGTGTTTGGGGCGCCCATGGATTGTTCTGTTTCATCTCTGGGCCTCTGGGACATCCCACAATGCCGGTCACATAGTCACACTCCATCACACTTCATCAACACAAGTTGTTCATGCTACTTCCTAACCACAGGATTGTCCCTGGCTTCAGTGAAGTGGGAATCGAATGGCTAATGTATCATCAGGGTCCACTGAGGAAGACAGAAACCACACACACAGGTAGTTTAACATAGGGGCTGGCGGTGTGGATTATGGAGGATGGAAAGCAAGGGCAGAACAGTGAGACAGCCCAGAGGTGATAACTGAGGGCCGCAGACACTGACCCCGTAGCCAGGTGAACGCCGGGTGAACAGAGGGAAGAGTATGTGTTTGTCACAGCCCAGAGGCTGGGAGGCCAGGCCTGTGGATCTGGGGCTTAGAGCTCTGATGAGGGGACACCATTGTTTGGGCTGGTACCTGAGAAAGGGCACATGTGGGCTGATTCTGGGAGTGCTGAAAGTAATTGGACACTAGAACCACCTACCAAAGTTGGGGGTCAGGTCATTGGGGTGGTGGTGTGGAGGAAGGGGAGGGAAGGGAAGAGAAGGGGGAGGTTGGAAGGTGTTGTTTCGCTGGGGAGGTGCTTAAAGGGGTAGGGTACCCCTGGGAGAAGGAGCAGATCCCTTCTTCCTCCTCCAGCCTTTGTGTGTTTCCTGTTGATAACACCATCAAGAAGTCTTGCAAAGAACAAATGTCGTTCACAGACCCAGCAGCAGCAGCAGCAGCACAAAGGGGGGATGCAGGGTGCATTTGGAGCTGGGGACAAGCTGAACAGTAACAACCTTTTATGTAGCAGATTCCGTGTGAGGTCTTGGAAACCCAGAGAGTGCAGTCTGGGCTCTCAGAGCTTACAGTCGAGTCCAGAGCTTACATTTTGGGGACTTTACATGAATACTTGCAAACACAGTTAGTTAATTATGATCACATTATGTGTTTTAAAGCACAGAGCATGAGAGAGCACGTAACGGGGCATTTGGGGTGAGATGTTCCTCCTGGGGAAGACACGTTTAAGATGCAGACTGGAAGGTGAGGCGAAGGAACCAGCAGGTGCAAAGGCTGGGAGGTGAGGAGGAGGCTGGGGCACTTGGGAAGCTGATAGGAGCGGATTGATGAGAGACACCCTCCTGTTGTTCATATCACCTTTTCAGCTCCAGGACAGACCCTGAGCGCTTTCCACTGAACTCATCCCTGACCTCCTCTAACACTCACTTCAGTATCAATTCATGCTGCCTCCTGGATGACTGTCTTCTACAGTATGGCCCTTGTGTTGACAAATAACTTTCTGTGTGTAACTCACCCCTCCTCCCAACGCACCTTCTCTGGGCTGAAGTCAGAGCAGTTACTCAATAGGTGATTGATCTAACCTCACTTGAAAAACAAATTGCAAATTAAACTACCCTTGAAACATCATTTCTCATCTCTCATGTTGACAGATATGTAAAAATGACAGCCCCCCATGAGGGCACAGAAGTGAAGAAGCAGGCAGGCTCCTGTGGTGGCGCGGGAGGGTGCGGTCACACAAGCTTTTTGGAAAGGGGTTTGATCACCCAGAGCCTTTTAGATACGCATCCCCTGCCACTGCAGCTCCACTCCCAGGAGTCTGTGCCAAGGAAGTCATCACTGACACTCGGAGATACGTGCTGAAGATGTTCACGGCAGCACTTTTTATAGCACTGACCTAGCCACGGGTTTAACTGTCAGGTCTGAGCCTACAAAATGTGGCATACACATCTGATGGCTTTTGTTGGAGCCTTCGAAATGGTGGTGTGGATTGAAGAACATGGCATGTGCATATGTGTCTTTCCAGGGGCCCTGGAATGTCATGGCCCCTGGCCCCTAAGTGAGACTTAGAGATTAGGAGGGAGAGAGGGAGACAGTGCTTCTGCAAGGCTCCCTGACCCAGACGCAGCAAAGGATGTGAGCACTGGATCTATGTCGCATCCCAGGGGTCAGCCAGGATGGAGGGTGACACTGGCATAGGTTACATCTCAGTGGACGCCAGTAGAGGGCATTTACAGGTAAACATACAGACCTGGCCATACCTCCCCACTCATGGCCTGGGGACATTTACCTCTTCCCTGGAGGTTAACATCTGCCCCTGAGAGGAAAGGAGTGAGAAAAATCCCACAACTGACTTGGTTTAACCTGAAGTCCATGAGGAAAATAAAAATCTCTAACATGATTGAGTTTAGCTAGAAGCGACAAGAAGCAATGTTCTGCCTCAGAGAATTTGGGGGCTCAAGAAGAAATTAAGTCCAGTGGGAACACACACACACACACACACACACACACACACACACACACACACGCTGACATGCTTTCATTCCTGAGAAGGTGCTGGGAAATTTCTAGTCATTGAATTTTGAAAGGGCTGGGTATGTGATAAGTGCTTCACGAATGGGAAGTAAATACATAAACAATAATTTTTTAAAATCTACACTTTTTCATTTCCAACTGCTGGGAGGGTTGAGGGCTGAGGATCAGCCCAGGCTCAGTTCTCTCCCTCCTTCCTAATGGCAAGTCCCTTTATCGGGCCATACCCCCTCCTCGTTGGGTCTTGAGAACAGAGCAGCAGGGAATAGGTAGTGGACTCTGAGTGCCGCCATCCCGTCAATACTTCCGGGGGAAGAGGATTTACGGTGTTATAAATGCCAGCGGCAGGCCCAGTTTGTGTTAATAGCCTTATTAGTTACATTGCTGTAAAGTCCAGCTCTACACACTGTTTAACAGCCGCAGTTCTGCTCAGCAGCATTCTTTCAATAAATCGAGGCCCCTTGACATAAATCTTGAAGTCCCTGGAATCTGATTAGCAAACCCCTCCTGATGGGTCAGAGATGGACACAAGGGAGTGAAGCCAGCGAGCTTCCTGTGGGAACGGTGCATCTTTTTTTTTTTTTTTTTAATATTTTTTATTGCTATTTTACAGAGAGGAAGGGAGAGAGAGAGCTAGAAACGTCGATGAGAGAGAAACATCGACCAGCTGCCTCTTGCACGCCCGCAGCCAAGGTACATGCCCTTGTCCGGAATCGAACCTGGGACCCTTCAGTCCGCAGACCTACGCTCTACCACTGAGCCAAACCGGTTTCGGCGGAACGGTGCATCTTGATGAAGGTGTCTCCTGAGACTGACACTGTGGGTCACCTCCTATCTATATTCCCAGTGGGCTCAACCTTGACCTTGAGCATGGAGGGCTGAGGGGGATTGCTAACCCTCTATGGGAAGTGAACCCAGAGACCTCTTGAGCCCCGACAATAGCTTTGTGGAAGTTAGAGAAAGGCGCCCCCTGCAAGTGGCTGCGGCTGCACAGGCTCATGGCTTGGCGGGAAGGTGGCACTTTTATGAACCCAGGTCCTTGACTCCCTAGAGTGTCCTCTTTCTGTTCCCCTCCCTCCCTCCCTCTCTCCCAAGTGGATTCTGCATAGGCTTTGTGCAGACTGCCCACCCACTGCTGCCCTAGTCTACAAATAGCCCGGGCATGTGCTTGCTTTGGACCATGCAAGTGTGCACTGTTTACAAGTCGGGATATTTTACCTGAAAATGCAGGTTATGAATTTTTTTTTTTAAGTGAAAGGGTTCAATCTGCCAACTCATGACTTGTCCATCTATAGCACGCTCTGCTGATGAGGAGACAATATGGCTGTGCTTTTTATGCGGGGCTCTCAGTTCCTACCTTCCCCTTCTGTACACGTGCAGCCCCTTCCCTCAATTCTGCTGCCTGGCCGGCTCCTGCATTTGAACTGGAAACCTTTACCATTTCCGCACGTCACTCCTTTTTGCTATGTGCAATTCCGAAGGGTCATTTCTAGCTGGTGACCCAGCCTTCATGCTAGGAAACCCAGCTCCTGCGTCTTCCCTTTGCTGATTTTCATGTTTTGTTGGGAGAAGAGGAGGGAGAAGAGAGATGATGTCAGCTAGAGCTGCCACAACAAAACACATAGACTGGGTGTTTTTTGAACAACAGAAATTTATTCTCCCATACTTCTGGAGGCCAGAAAGTCCAAGATCCAGGGTCTTGCAGGGCATGCTTCCTGGTGAGAGCTCTCTCCTTAGCTTGCAAACAGCTGCCTTCTTCTTTGTTTCCTTTCTCTTTTTTATAAGGACATTAGCCCTACTGGATTAGGGCCAAACCCTTACGACTTCAGTTAACCTTCTTCATCTTCTCACAGGCTCTGTTTTCAAATACAGTCACATTAGGGATTAGAGCCTCCTCATGTGAATTTTGGTGAAACGTAGAAATTCAGTCCACAACAGACAGTCTGCCTTTTTGTACCTAGAGCAAACCAGCGCTTAGTTACCGATGATTCCTGTGATCCAGCTAACTCCTTGTCTTTGGATTCTGTATTCTGTCTCTGGATTCTGCAGGAATAACAACCCCCCTTTATGCATAAGTTAACTTATTTGGTGGGTGCCTGCTACTAAGGGTGATAGCAAGGACCAGGAATGATGGTACTGATGCATGGTGGTTAGGGGCATGGATCTAGGAGTCAGTCACTTGTTCCCTGTGCACAGGTGGGGACTTGGGCTCTGGGGTCCTCCGTTGCCTCCTTTGTAAAGTGGAGAGGAAATAGTACCTAACAGGCTGGTTATTGGAAGGATTTAATGATGTGATGTATGCAAAGTCTCAACATAGTACGCACTAAATAGAGGATTGTTTTTATAATCACGATTGTTATTGTCATTGTTATTGTTATCATTATTATTCACTGGGCCAGCTCATTTCCAGATTTCTTCCAGTTCTGACCTTCTCATCCTGGGTTTTAACCTAGCCTCAGAATCTGAGGTTTTTGGAGTGTCTACCATGCTCCTAAAATTGTATTTAACACTTTGTACAAATGTTTTTTTTTTCCTCCTGACTAGAGGAGTCCAGATCTTTCATCAGATTCTTTAAAGGGTCTGTGATACCACTCTCCCCCCAAACAGTTATGGATAACTCTTTTAAAAAAAATCTTTATTGCTCAGATTATTACAATTGTTTCTCCTTTTTCTCCCCCATAGCTCCCTTCCACCCGATTCCCACCCCACCCTCTGCCCTTACTCCCTCCTCCTCATTGTCCTCATCCATAGGTTATATGATTTTAATCCAGTCTCTTTCTGCACCCCCACACTCCTTTCACCCTGATAATTATCAGTCCACTCCCTTTCTTTGCCCCTGATTCTATTATATTCACCAGTTTATTCTATTCCTCATATTTTTAATTCACTTGATATTCTTCCTCTTCTTAAGGAATACCTTTCAGCATTTCATATACTACTGGTTTGGTGGTGATGAACTCCTTTAACTTTTTCTTATCTGTGAAGCTCTTTATCTGCCCTTCAGTTCTGAATGATAACTTTGCTGGATACAGTAATCTTGGTTGTAGGTTCTCGCTATTCATCACTTTGAATATTTCTTGCCACTCCCTTCTGGCCTGCATAGTTTCTGTTGAGAAATCAGCTGATAGTCGGATGGGTTCTCCATAATAGGTAACCAACTGCTTTTCTCTTGCTGCTTGTAAGATCTTCTTTTTGCCTTTTGCCCTTGGCATATTGATTATGATGTGTCTCGGAGTATTTTTCTTTGGATTCCTCTTGTTTGGGGTTCTGTACACTTCCTGTACTTGTAAGTCTATTTCTTTCACCAGGTGAGGGAAATTTTCTGATACTATTTCTTCAAATATATTTTCACTATTATGCACTCCCTCTTCTTCTGGTACCCCCATAATTCTGATGTTGGTGCGCTTGAAGTTGTCCCAGAGGCTCCTTACACTATCTTCAACTTTCTGGATTCTCTTTTCTTCTTGCTTCTCCAGAGGAGTGTCTTTTGGCTCTTTGACCTGATTCTTATGTTCTTCCATTCTGCTGTTGGATCTCTGCATAATATTTTCCAATTTAGTCAGTTTATGTATACTTTTTAGTTGGGTCTTATGAAGTTTATCGAGCTTTTCTAGGATATTCTTGCATAACCTTTGAACCATAGTTCTGAACTCTATATCCTCCATCTCTTTTGTTTGAGATCTGTTTCCTTGTCTCGGCATTTTTGCTGTTTTTCAGAGTTGGTAGGATGGCTTTGTGTGTTTGGTGTCCTATATGGCCTAGTGGGTCAGCCTCCTCAGTTACCTGAGGTAGATACTCTTGGTGCTCCCCTTTGTGGACTGCGTGCACAGCCTTGTTGTAGCTAAGTCTTTATTGTTGTGAATTGACCTTCAGGCCAATTGGATGTGGGTATCAGCTGTGTCTACTCTGGGATAACTTCTGTGTTGGAGACAGTCTGATAGGATCAGACTTGAAAAACTGCAAAAGCCTCTGCTCAGCTTGGATGGGGCAGAGTCTCAGGGCTGAACTGACAGTCTTGGCTTCCGTCCTGCCCTTGTGCACTTGCCTGAGTTTCCACCTGACCTCTGCTTTCCTCGGCTTCCCTGAGTTTCTGCCTGACCATCCCAGGTTCCCCGTGTAAGAGCGTGGGTGCCCCAGGGGCTCCCACCAGACTTGGGCTGGTCTCTGTAGTCTGGAGCTTCTGACTCCTTCTGCTATGGGGAGGCCACCTCCTCTGTCAGACCTGGAGCTTCTGACTCCTTCCACTATGGAGAGGCGGCGGCAGCCTCTGTGATCAGACCTTTGCGCATACTCACTCGCGTGGGACTGTAGACCCTGCCGGCTGTGGCTCTCGGGTTCCTGGTCTCCCAGTCTCTGAGTCTCTGGGTGCCTTTCTCTACAGTCCAGACTCCACCCGTATGAGCCTGGGACCACAGGGTTTCGGCTGGGGTTGGGTTCAGCACAGTCGGAAAGGGTTCCATGCAATTGGGAATTCCTCCCCTCCAGCCAGGCAGGCATTCGGCTGCACTTTGTCTCCTCGCGCGAGCGTATGCCTACCTCAGCGCTTTGCGACTCCCAGTCCGATCCATGAGCCTCTCGCCTTCTTTCTAGTTGTAGATATCCCACTCTGCCAGCTTTCCTGAGGTTTTGATGAAGTCCTTTTTGATTTTAGTTGTTGTTGTTGTTGTTTTTTTAAATTGTTGATGAGACGGTAGCTTAGGAAACTACCTAGGCTGCCATCTTGGATCTTGTCCCCTATGGATCACTCTTGTAAACTATAAGGATTCCACATATTTCAAGGTGACCCCAAAGCAGAAGTTGATCCCCCTGAGGATTAGATTTGTGCTAAGACAGATCTCATTTTACAGCCTTAATGTAACTTCCTGAAAGGCTCACAGTCAACTTTAACAAAGCAATTTAGCAAGGACATAGCTATCTCCCAGTAGCATGCAGCCCCCACGGGGAAATAAAAATTTGATGGGAGTAGCGAGGACTACTCTGGTGTCCTTGTAAAAGGCCAACTTGATATATGAAAGAGCCTTGTGGTATGAGTGGGTGAGTGGAGTGACTGGAACATTCCAGAATGAGGTCATTGGCTTGACCTCTTGTCAAGGTCCACATGGGATTTCAGGGACATTTGTTGAAACCCTTCCCCTGGAGCATCATGACTTAGTGTTACCGTCTGAACATGCAATTGAGATCAAGTTACCCTTTAGTAGCTGCCTCCTATTTAAAGCCATACTTCTCAAACTGGCGCACCTGTAGCTCTGAAAATGGGTGGCAACGAACCAGGAGAGACGGAAAGCTACAGGGTAAACAGGAAGAATTTCCTGGAACTAACAACTTTGAGAGTTGGGAAATTTTATAATTGAGGTCATGTTTTAGCACTTTAGAATGGTCAGCCACCCTGAATTTGTTCTCTGCTGTTTCTAGATACTTTGGTGGGGGAAAAAAATGGATATACGCTTAACTTAGGAATGAAGCCTTCAGGCTTCTTAGCATAGCATAGAAAGCTCTTCACAGTTTGACCCAAATCGCATGAAGCAAACTATCCTCAAGCAGCTGTATGCTTATAGTCTTATTGGCTGAGCCACATAGCAAAAGGGAATGTCATTCCCATGTGGTGTCAAAAGAAGTCTCATGATTCATGTGCATTGATATTAACTAGGTCATGTACACATCCCCAAAACAAATTATTGTGGTTTTGATTGGCCAAACAGGACCTGGGGGAGGGGGAGGTGTTCATCTCAACCTCAAGGGCTGAGCATGCATGGTGTGTGTTCCTTAATGAAAGTTGGGGTACTGCTATTGGAAGAGGACATGGATGCTGGGCAGGCCAAAGCACAAATAAGGCCATATGTCATTCATTATGAGGTCTACTTAGTTCCAGATCCCATACTTGTTAAATCTACATTCTTCTTGTGCCTTTTATAGAGGCAGTAGCTGAGGTCACAGGAAGACATGCTAATGTAATGCATGTCTTCCTGAAAGACATGCATTACATTAGCAGCAGAGGTGGGCTGAGGACATGGGTGTCACGATATTCAATCAAAGCTACACTCCAAGTTGTGCAGGAGACAGAGGTGCTAATTTGCTTGGCGAGTGTAGAGAATGGTTACGGTGCGTGGTGTCATGATTCCGTTTATTACCATGCAGACGTTAAGAATAACAAGAGGATAAATAGCAATGAAAACTGATTGGATGGCTAATGGCAGGCAGCAGCTTTAAACCGAAAAATTGGGGCTGCTCCTGCGCCTTTGCGGTGGGTTGTTAGGATGTCTGCCTGCTGAGCAGATGAGTGGTTCTGCGAAAATGTGGGAGTCAGGCCCAGTGCACCCTCTTCCGCAGACATCCTCTGACCCTTGTTGTTCTCACATGACTATCCCCACATGGACATAGTTTTCCCTAGAGCCCTCCCAGGTGGTGGCTGTGTTTCTGGAACATGCCCCATTCTCTTGGAATATTTCTGGAGTGGAGGTAGGTGACCTTGCTCAGGCTTGCCACTTGCCACTTGCCACTCCTTCTTCGCCCTTTCCCTGCTCTGAATCTCCTGTCATCTCTCCACCACCCTCTGTGCCACCTTGTTGTGGTCACCTGCCCTACTGTCGCTTGTCTTCATTGATTGGTGATTTCATGCCCTACTCACCATCAATGCCTGGTGAGCAGTTCAAATGTACTGTGTCCAAAACTAAGTTCCTGATCTTTGTCCTCTGCCCATCTCCTAGCTACTCCTCCCACAGTGCAACCCATCTCGGTTAATGGAACTCCACCTCTCAGGGCCTCAGAGCAGAATCCCCATCAGCAAATGGGATAGGTCTCATCTTGATCCACTGGAGTACTACACAGCAGTGAAAAAGGAACACGCTGTGAATGCAAGCAACAACAGGATGAGTCTCCTAAGCATAATGGTCAGTGAAAGAAACCAGATGCAAGAGTTTCATCTGTACGAAGCGGGTTGTTCTTTTATAGCTGCATAAACTTTTCTGTTGGAGAAACACCTGGAAATGGAATTACTGGGATTAAGTCGGGATGAGCAGTTAAAGTTTTCATAACTGGAATGTGGGTGGGGCCTGGGCTATTTAAAAAAAAATAGCTCCTGTTCTATGCGATTAGTATTATTACTCTTCACAGATTAGAAAACTGAGGGTCAGACAGGTTAAACTACTTACCCAAAGCTATTATTTAGGAATTGGCTAAGACAAGATATAAACCCTGTCTTTCTGATATTTTGGTTATGATAATGAAGTAAATCACTTAGTGCCCTACTTGATACCGAGTCACTTTTTCCCCCCAAGATATATTCTGAGAGTAGTTTCAGGAATGATGAAATCAATAGATATTTATTGAGTACCTACAATGGACCTACACTGAGTTTGGTGCTGGGGGTGCAGCCACGAATAAGTCAGATATGGTTCCGGCCCTCCCAGAGCTTATATTTCACCAGAGGAGACCAATTTTGGTTTAATAATCAAAATGTGATAAGTACATGGGCGAGAGATGCCAAATTGAGGAGGCATTTGGGGGGGGAGGTAGGCATGTGGCCCCCGTGGCCCTGCCCCCTGGCTCCCAGCACTCTTCAAGCATCCACGATAAGTAGAACAGTCCTGAGGAGTGATTTGTCAGTATCAGGCCTTGGGGACCTGCACTGGGGTCTAAATCAAATCCAGACGCCTAAGAGCCAGCCCTGAGTCTAGTGCGGATTTTACAGGTCAGTGAGGCTGAACAGCAGCTTCCCAGCTGGTGATAAATGTGTTGAGATCCCTCTCTGGCTCTGCCAAGGCCACTGTCAACGGAGTGTCTTCATTTTCCCAGGCTGTTACGGGGAGGCTGGAAATAGTCATCAGGATGGGATCCTGTGCTCTGCCAGGAGAGCTTTCTGGCGGGCTGAGCATCCGCTCCTGGCCCGGGCCCGGGTGATCTGGAGCATCCTGTGTCCTGGGGAGTGGCTGAGATAGGAGGATCTGAAGGTGAGCTCCTAAGAGTAGGACGAGGTAGTACCGTTCCCATGTCCCTGTGCCAAGAATCGTGTCTGGCACAAATACCTATTGGATGGCCACATTTGTAAAGGGAAGGTGCCTTGCAGGAAAATCACAGACCAAATTTGTGAATGTGTGACTCTCCGTTACATTTCCCCCTCCTTCGTTTGGGATGTCTCAGCCTGTCTCCCTGACCCATGCTCTGAGGAAGAATGCGCTAATCAGTGGATGGAGAGCCAGAGAAGAGAGGGTCCGCTTTTCTGCTGAAAAGGGACTTGTCAGAGAGAAAAGAGTGGAGTTGTGTGAGAGGGCAAGGATGGGTGAGGGGTGGGGGTTGGAGGTGTGGGTGTGTGCTGGGAGTGAGGAATGTCCAGATGAGGTATGGGGAAGAGTTAGTGTGTGAGAAAAAGGGGTCCTTTATGAATTCCTTTAAATTCTACAATGCTCCTGGCATGGCCGAGTGGGAACCTGAGTTTGATTAGTTACATGTGTACTCTCATGTAATTGGCTTCTAACAACTGTAGGCCTTGACCATCCTGAGATCCCCTGCAGCTGCTGTCGGTCTTGACCCTTTTGCACAGTACCGACAGCTAACTAATAGCAGGAGCTTACAGAGTGTCAGGCGCTGCCTCGGACAGTATTTTGAGGTAGATACATTATTTACATTTTTCAAAATGAAAGAGAGGTTCAGCAATCTGCCCAAGGTTGCCGAGATAGAAGAGGGGTGTGCATCTGATCCTTCCATTCGAGAGGCAGAGCTCCCCACCTCTCTCTTATGAGCACCGCCCATGTCCAGGCTCTGGAGGCTCACAGTGCCACGGTAGTTCAGTGTCCTGCTATGAAGTGAGGAGATAAATTCTCTGTCTTTCCTGCACTTAGTTTGAGCTTTCACATCAGTATTTCTTAGAGCCCTCATTCTCCCCAGGGCACACACACATTGTCCCGTCATTTGGGTTACGCCGTGTTCTTCCTGTTGCACGTTACCTGGCCGTCCACTCGCTCTGCCCTGCCATCTTAGTGGTGAGTCTTCCCTGTGTCTTTTTTTTAAAAATATATTTTATTTATTTTTTACAGAGAGGAAGAGAGAGGGATAGAGAGTTAGAAACATCGATGAGAGAGAATCATCGATCAGCTGCCTCTTGCACACCCCCTACTGGGGATGTGCCTGCAACCAAGGTACATGCCCTTGACTGGAATTGAACCCGGGACCTTTCAGTCCACAGACCTATGCTCTATCCAGTGAGCCAAACCGGTCTCGGCTTCCCTGTGTCTTTTAGGGTGAAACTTCCCTCAGGACCAGAGCCTTCCCTCCCCACAACTGGGCTTCCATCGCTGCCCCCTGTCCATTTCTGTTCCATTGTTTGAACATGTATAAATCCCAAATGTGGATAGGATGCCTCTGTCATGTATTTCAGTTGGATGTAAATAAATACTTGGAGGGAGGAAGGCTACTCATCGTCACAGGTGGAAGACTATAAACCCCAGCTTTGACCCTGTCGGGTACCCCATGTGCCCAAGTCTGCAGGGTATGCTTTCCAAAGCTCCACAGCAGCATTCGGATGACAGCAGTCCTCAGCGAGACTCAAAGCTCCTTTTTACAAAAGAAAGGTGTTTTTTTTTTTTTTTTTAAATATAACAGCCTCTTTACTCTCCAGAAATGAATTTCACAGATAATAGAATCTATATATGCACATAACTTCAAGAAATCAATATAATACTCTAACCATATTATAACAGAGAATAAAGTGAAAGTAGTGCACAATAGGATAGTGTATATTTCAATATGTAAATGCTTGGATATGACTCTACTATAAAACATAATGATATAGTCAGATAATTGTTTCTATATATAATCACTGTGACTGTTGCAACTACGAAGACAAAGTCATGCAGATGTGTTGTGTCACCTCGAAAGAAATACCTCGCACAGTGCGGCCATCAACGACCCGGTTTTTGAAAAAATGCACAACTTTCGGTAGCGTTCTGAACAAAGCAAAGAACAGCGTTTTCTCAGTTTACCCAGTAGCGGTATTCCTTTAAAAGTCAAATATACTGTAATCACGCAGAAAACAATTTTTTTGCAGACATGTCCAAAGGAGTTAGGGTCGGGCTCAGGTGATTATGACAGATTTCATTTTCAAGGATGGAAACGTCTGGCAGGACATTGATGTGAATGTGTTTCTCATCCCAAATATAGTGACAATCTGCACCCCCCCCCCCCCCCCCCCCCACACACAGACATTTCCAGATCTCCCTTCACGGGCAGCACCAACCCTGCTGAGAACTTTTGCTTTAGGACAAAGGGTGCTTTGGGGCCTGAGGGCTGTTTTGGGCGCTGTTTAGCCAGACCTTACATTGCCACTTGCCCGTACTGGCAGGAGGAGGTTGGTTTGTTTATTTGCTTTTAACAGTGAAAGGCGTTTCCCTGGATGAGGACTTTTTTTTTTTTTGTCTCATAAAGCCAGTGGAGGGAGAAAGATTTATTATCCCAGGCAAGGGAAGCGGTAAAAATAAAAGATCTGCCAAAAGAGTAATTATTTACTTAACAAATATTTAGTCACGATAGCAGCAACAGCCGTCTTTCTTTTTAAAATTTTATTGAGTTATGACTGACATGTGATACCGTGTAAGTTTAAGGTGTGCACCTGAAATCATGTGTGGAACTGTCAGAGCCTTCACTCAGCTGCTTGTCCTCCAAGAGCTGCTTCCGGATTGATGTACACTCTTTGAATCTTGGAGGACAAGAGACTCCATCCCTTGCCGGACCTCTGACTGCCTGATGATGATTGTTATGAAGTTAGAACACCTGATCACTCAGCATTAGCTATACTGCTCATATCCTGAATTCCAGAACCGTGTTGAGAAATGCAATTTGTAGCATCCCAGGTGGAAAATTTCTGATTCTCTCTGACAGAGGATGCCAAGGAGAATTGGTCTCTATCCTGGAGGAAACATAAACATCAATTCTGAGAATGAAGGGGGGAAATGAGTCCTGGAAATTGATGGAAAGCTGGCATCTTGAAATTAACCAGGACTGTCCCTGTTGATGGCTTCTTGGGCTCTGTCTGTGGGTTTCTGAGGCACATTTTTTAATCCTCTTGTCATTTCATTTGACCTGGAAACAGATAGAGATCGTTAGGTCACTTGGGCTGGAGAATTTACACACAGGGGGCATTGACCTGATGGGGGCTGGTGTGGCTGTTCACTCACTGACCGCACAGTTTCGTGCACAGATGATGGACATGTCCAGGACATTGGCTGGCACACAGTACATGTCCGTTTTTTCCCCCTTTCCTTTTCTTTAGAGCAAATCTCATGCTGAATTTGGGAGGTTATTTGCTACGACTGCCTGGCTGGTAGAGGGCACTATGAATGTAACTGGGGCAAATTGAAGAGAGACTATTCTAGGAAGGAGGAAGTAGTACAGTGCAATGAAATGTTGCACTGTGTGGTAATTGTGTTGATTGTCAATGTGTCCAGAGGCACATTCTTCCAGATACTTGGCAACCAGGTCTTAATTACCTACTACATATTTGACCTGGGCGAGGTGCTGGTAAGGTTGTGATAAATCAAATTATTCTCTACCTTCACCAGGTAGAGTGAAGCAGAGCCTACTGTCTATAAGGTTAGGGGGGAGACAAGGAAAATAAGAGCCATAAAGTAATAGCTATCATTTATTAAGTGCTCCTCATGTGCCAGGCATTGTGCTTTTTATATATTATCTCACTGAAGCTTCATTAAGCTCAGAAAGTAGGCCCTTTACAGAAAAGGAGACTGCGGCTAAGGAAAAGAGGTCAGGTAAATACATTGCTGAGTGGCAGAATGGGGATTTAAATACAGGTCTGTACTGCTTCAAAGTTCATGTGTTTAGCTGCAAGTCCTACATGGCCTGGATAGGCAGGGTGGGCAGTGGAGAGCTGTGACTGCAGGGATGATGCAAGGACCCCTTCTTTCATCTCGATGCTTCAGATACTCCTGGGAATTTGGTTTTAAGGCTAACTGTGTGCCTCCTAGCAAGCTGATTTAGGTTGCTATAAGGGGATCACAGGTCTGTAAGTACATTCGGTATATAAAGCAGGAAGCAAGGACACATACACATACCTTTCTCAGTCTCTCTGGATCAGAGGAACAAGGGTGGGTGCTTAAAGAGAAATAAGGTCCTATGCTCCCCCCTCTCCCATCCTATATAATAGAAGCCTAATATGTAAATTGACTGAAAGGCGGAACTATTGGTGGAACGACTGGTCGCTATTACACACACTGACCACCAGGGGGAAGATGCTTAATATAGGAGTTGCCCCCAGCCTGCAGGCCCAAGCCTGGCCAAGGCAGGTGCCAATTGGGGGCCCCCAATCACCCCATCAGTCGCCCCACAGATGGGCCCTGATTGCCAGCCAGGCCTAGGGACCCTACTCATGCATGAATTTTGTGCATCGGGTCTCTAGTCTATATATATATGTAAGCCTAAGCAACCTTTATGACTGGTTGACCTTTATGACCTGTTGACTGAATGGTCAGCTGGTGGCTATGACGCACACTGACCACCAGGGGGCAGATGCTCAATGCAGGAGTTGCTCTTGATGGCCTGTGTGCTCCCTCAGCCAACCTTCCAAGGTCCCTCCTCTGGACCAGGTGGCTCTGATCAGCCCTGATCACCAGCCAGGCTGAGGGACCCCATCTGTGCACAAATGTGTGCACTGGCCTCTAGTTAAATATAATCTGGTGCACCTCAACACCCAACATTTGCACATGAATTGGATATTAAAGAGCCCGAATAATACTTCACATTCATCAGAATCTTAGTTAACTTGTTTATTCATACCAAGCTTATTCCCAACAATATTCAAGGAGGCTTATAAAAATGCACAAAAAGCAGCAGAATAAAATAAATTAAAATGAAGATAATGAAGACAAAGGGAGGAAACAACCCAGAAAAGTAAGGTGGATTTTGGGAAAGATATTAATGCATGGATTATAAGGCAAATAGTGCTATCCTGTCCATAGTCAATGCAAAAAGGGAGCCGTGTCAGTTACAGAACGCATAGGTCAAAAAAGGCCAAAAAATTGTAATGGTTCAGGGGAGGCATCCATTATTGATTCTAAGATTAAGCAGCATTATTTTTTTCCCTCCTGGAGCCTCCTAGAGAAAGCACTGTGTAAAATAATGAATAATATCCTCAGCAATGTTCTTACTGTAAGCCAAATTTAATGTGACTGCTGTGTATGACGCCCCACCAAAGTGCAGTTCAGAAAAGTAAGAGAATCCTAGAGAGAGGAGATAATGTAATAAGTTGCGATTGGTCTGCTCTGTGATGACACAGGGTGCTATTAAGATCATATTGTTAGGGACAAAAAGAGGAAGTAGATAAGATGATTATAATTGTGAAGACTACACAGGTAGCATGCACATTGAAGTCAGGGTTGGAAAGTGAGTTTAATCTTGCCTGGCACCCCCAATCAATTAGTAGTGACTTTTTTCCATGAATGAGATGAGGAGCATTTGAAGCTGTATCTGAGTAAAAGTATGCTGCAATCGATTAGCACTGTCTGCTCCACGTGAGTCATTATTTAGGTTAGGAACTTGTGGTTGGCATTTAGGCTAAGACTGTTGTTGATGCTCCCTAAGGCCCCTCTCTCTGAAGGAGGTCATAGGTCACCTTAGTCACCCTGACCCCTTGCTTCATGACAGTTTTTTTTTTCCTAATTGAGCCCATGTAGATGAGTATCTCTTATTTCGACAAACTTCCTAAATTAGCCAAATGTAGTGCTCCCTGAAGCTCTGGAGGGGAGTCAATAAATCCATCCTTGTGTCTACATCGCCTTTTGCCTTCGATTGTCTGGGGTAAGAGAAATCTTAAATCACTGAATTTCATCCTCTCACCACACAAAGCAAGAAGAAGGGTGGTCAGCAGAGTGCTTTGGGCAAAGGGAGGTGCCTTGTAGAGAGCTGGGTTTCCAGTTTTGGTGTCTTCAAATTGAGGGGAGCTCTCCCTTCTCCCAGGTTTCATCCTAGCCCTAACAGCTTCCTGTGGTAGGGACCGCCTCTGGCGTCCTTCACCATCACAGGTGCTCAGACTTGTGGTGTCGTCAGGATTGACAGGAATGCAGAATCATGGGTAAACATTTATTCTATCATTCATTTACTCACACATTCATTCATTCATAAACAAATACTTTGCGTGCATCTATCATCTGCCTGGGTACTTGTCACATAACTTTTATTACAGTATGTTGTTATAATTGTTCTGTTTTATTATATATTAGAGGCCCAGTGTATGAAATTCCTGCACAGAGGGGGTTGTCCCTCAGCCCAGCCTGCACACTCTCCAATCTGGGACCCCTCAAGGGATGTCTGACTTCCTGGTGGGATTGGGCCTGAACAGCAGCCAAACATCCCTCTCACAACCCGGGACTGCTGGCTTCCAACTGCTTGCCTGCCTGCCTTTCTGATTGCCCCTAACTGCTTTTGCCTGCCAGCCTGATCACCCCTTAATCCCTCCCATGCCAGCCTGATTGATGCCTAACTGCTCCCCTGTCAGCCTGTTTGCCCCCAACTTCCCTCCTCTGCCAGCTTGGTCACCCTTAACTTCCTTCCCCTGTAGGGTTGATTGCCTCCAACTGCCTTCCCCTGCTTGCCTGGTTCCTTTCAACTGCCCTCCCTTGCAGGCCTTGTGCCTCCCAACTGCCCTCCCCTGCTGGCCACCTTGTTGTGGTCATCTTGTGTCCACATGGGGGCAGCCATCTTGTGTGTTGAGTGATGGTCAATCTGCATATTACTCTTTTATTAGATAGGATAGAGCCCTGGTGCATGGGTGGGGGCCTGAAGAGTGTCCTGGGCCGAAACTGGTTTGGCTCAGTGGATAGAACGTCGGCCTGCAGACTTAAAGGTCCCAGGTTCGATTCTGGTCAAGGGCATGTACCTTGGTTGCGGGCATATCCCCAGTAGGGGGTATGCAAGAAGCAGCTGATCGATGATTCTCTCGCATTGATGTTTCTAACTCTATCCCTCTCTCTTCCTCTCTGTAAAAAATCAATAAAATATATATTTTTAAAAGAGTGTCCTGGATCAGAGTGAGGGTTCCCTTGGGGCATGAGGAGGCCTGAGCAAGGACCCTGTGGTGGTTTTCAGGCTCGCCACGCCCCTTGGCGACCCAAGTGGAGGCCCTGGTATCTGGAATTTATTTACCTTCTACAATTGAAACTTTGTAGCTTGGAGTGGAGGCCTGGGCTGGCCAGGATGTGCGGAAAGCTTTGCTTCTTCCATTGCCGGGGGCAGCCCTAACCTCCCACTCTTTCCAGCTCTGTGGCTGCCACCATTTCTGTTTGGATTTGTTTACCTTCTATAATTGTAAGTTTGTAGCTTTGAGTGGAGGCTTAGGCCAGCTAGGGCAGGCAGAAAGCTTGGCTTCTTCCGTTGCCTGAGAAACCCAAGCCTCCCTCCTGCTCTCTGTGGCTGTAGCCATCTTGGTTGGGTTTATTTGCATACTTGCTCTGATTGGCTGGTGGTCATGGCTTGTGGGTGTAGCAGAGTGATGGTTAATTTGCATATTACTCTTTTATTAGGTAGGACTAGAGGTGCAGTGCATGAAATTCATACATGGAGGGGTGGAGGGGGGACAGGGATATCCCTCAGCCCAGCCTGCACCCTCTCCAATCTGGGACCCCTCAAGGAATGTCCAACTGCTGTTTAGGCCCAATCCTAAATGGTCAGTCGGACTACCCTCTCACAATCCAGTACTGCTGGCTCCCAACTGCTTGCCTGTCTGCCTTCCTAATTGCCCCTAATTGCTTCTGCCTGCCAGCCTAATCATCCCCTAACCACTCCCCTGCCAGCATATTTGCCCCTAACTGCCCTCCCTACAGTCCTGGTCACCCCTAACTGCCTTCCCCTGCAGGCCTGGTCCTACCCAACTGCTCTCCCCTGCAGGCCTGGTCACCCCTAACTGCCCTTCCCTGTAGGCCCTGTCACCCCCAACTTCCCTCCTCTGCAGGCCTGGTCTTTACCAACTGCCTTCCCCTGCTGGCCTGATCACCCACAACTGCCCTCCCTTGCAGGCCTGGTCCCTCCCAACTGCCCTCTCTTGCTGGCCATCTTGTGGTGGCCATCTTGTATCCACATAGGGGCAGGATCTTTGACCACATGGGGGCAGACATCTTGTGTGTTGGAGTGATAATCAATCTGCATATTACTCTTTTATGAGGTAGGATAGAGGCCTGGTGCACGGGTGGGGGCCAGCTGGTTTGCCCTGAAGGGTGTCCTGGATCAGGGTAGGTGTTCCCTTAGGGTGTGGGTCGGCCTGGGCGATGGGCCTGTGGTAGTTTGCAGGTTGGCCACGCCCCCCTGGTAACCTAAGCAGAGGCCCTGGGATCTGGTATTTATTTATCTTCTATAATTGAAACTTTGTAGCCTTGAGCAGAGCCAAGCCTCCTGCTTGCTCCATCCCAACAAAAATGGCTCCTGCCTAGCCATTTTTGTTGGGATTTACTTATTTTCTATAATTGAAATGTTGTAGCCTTGAGTGGAGGCCTAAGTTGGCCAGAGTGTGCGGACAGCTTGGCTTCCTCCATTACCAGGGAAACCCAAGCCTCCTGCTCGCTCCGTAGCTCCAACCATCTTGGTTTGGGGTAATTTGCATACTCACTCTGATTGGCTGGTGGGTGTAGCGGAATGATGGTTAAATTCCATGACTCCTTTATAGGATTGTTAATCTCTTACTGAGCCCAATTTACATATTAAACTTTATGATAGTTATATTTGTATAGGAAAAAATATAGTATATGTATGGTTTGTTACTATCTATGGTTTTAGGCATTCACAGATAGGGAATTTACTGTGCATAACACATTGGAAGCTTGAGGAAACAGTGCTGTGCAAGATGTTCTAGATCCCTGCTACTCAAAGTGGAATCTCCACAACTTGGAAGCTTGTTAGAAATGCAGGGTCTAAGGTCCCAAGACCTAGGAATCAGAACCTTCTTTCTCACATGGTCTCCAGGGATTTGTGTGCATATGACAGTGTGGGAAGCACTGGACTAGGCAACATGTCTGGGGGGGATACATGGGGCCCACGATCAGAGTCTCAGGCCTCAAAGGGGCTCCCAGTTCCCACATACCCGAAACCAGTCAAGGGTAATGTAAAAAGTGAGGGCTAAGTTGTTTGCTGCAGACTGAGTGTCTGGGATATAGAGATGGGAAAAAAGTATGTAGCTTGTGAAAGCCCGGGAAGGCTTCCTGGAGGAGGTGAGCCTAACGCTGAAAATCAGAGGACAGGAGTGGTGAGAAGAGATGGGGAAGGCACTGTGAGTTTGAAGAGGAATACAAGGAAAGACTGGTACAGTGTAGACTCAGGTTTGGAGAGGTTTGCCCTGACATAGGCTCCCTTGAGAAGAGGCCTTAACCAGTCAGCTAACTATGTTGACCCTTTTAGTCTGAAAGGCTCTTAAAAGCTACAAATCCTCTGTGTTGGCTGAGTGCACAAAGCCCTTTGGTGCCAAGATACTGTGCACTTAGTCCTGGGCTGGGAAGCCTCTTTCTCCAGGTTTCTCCTGTGACAGGCACCAGTGTGTGTTTTTCATCCTAACAACGTGTACAAAGTATCGAGCACCTGCTATGTGCTGGAACTTTCTACATATTATTTCTGATCTGCACTACAACCCTGTAGGTCTTATTTATTTATGAGTGCAGTTCATTCTTTAAATTTTCCAGAGGCTCTGACCAAGGCTGAGTAAGATGGGGCGAAGTCCCTTCATTTGGGGCATCCCCATCTGTCTCTCCTGGCAGTGCTGAGGTCCTCATTCTTCAAGCTCTCCAGGGCACTGCCCCCTTCTAGCACTGGGTCAGTCTCAGCAGTGATGAAACTTGGGACCAATGTGTCCTAGTGCTTTCTATTGTCTGTGACCTCATCCCTACTCTATTCTGGGTAAAAGAGTAGCGAGGCCAGGGACATTGTGGGTGTTTAGAAGCTTCCTAAGGGTCACTAATCTGCACCAGTTTATTAGGAACTGGGTACTTAGAATCCCTTTAAAAGATTATTTGCAAGAGCTGTTTTCATTAACGTGCTAGATCTAGGTTTCTGTTAAATAACACCCTGTTGAGTGCGTTGGAGGGAGATTTTATTGTCTGTGGGAAAATGCATTAGTCAAGAGTAGTGCTGCAGGGGCGGCGAAGATGGCGGCGTAGTGGAAGGACGCGTCCAGAGCCTAGTCCCAGAGCGGGTGGAGGGAGCAGCTGAAACGAGTGGAATTCAGCCCAAATTTGGTGAGGAGACGCAGCTGGTGAGATAGTTTACACCCAGGAAGGGCAGAAGTTCCGGAAGTAAGGTAAAATCAAAGATCAAAGCGGGAGAATCTGCGGAGCCTCAGCGACCAGAGGCAGGGGGGAATCCACAGGGTGCTGGGCCGCGTCCCTGAGGACAGGCTAAGCAATTCTGTGAGAAAATAAAAGGGAGGGGGACCAAGGGACTTAGGGAGGTCGGGGATTCTGATCCTAAGTGTCTGGATTTAGATCTGAGCAAACTCTGAAAGGTAAACTGGATCTCACAGTGCCGACAAGAGAGAAGCTCTTAAAAACGCAATCCCTCCTCGCGCTGGTGCCTGTGCCTCCTCCCACTAAACCTGGTTCGTAGGACCTTTGAGATACACTTACCCGTGGCGGAGGTGCGGGAGAGGGTGTGGGCTTGTGGAATTGGGGAAGAGTGGGTGATCTTGGGGAGGTGGTCACAGACCTGGTGCTGAGTCATCTCCGTAAGCACAGTCGCCATTTTCTCCCGAGAGACAGCCCCGCCCTCCAGTCTCCAGGCAACCAACGTAGCCACACCCCGATCACACATTGAGTAAAACAAGGAATCTGAATAATCCCTGAGGATATAGCAACCAGGAAACTGATAGAACAATACAAACGGAATCATAACCCAGCCAAAAGAAGACACTCTACTTTTTTCCCCCCACTTTTATTTTTATTTTTCCTTTTTTCTCCTTTCCTTTTTCCTTCCTTTCTTTCTTTCTTTCTTTCTTTCTTTCTTTCTTTCTTTCTCCCTTTCTGCATTTTTTTCTTCTTTTCTTCTTTGTTTTCTGGTTCAGGTCTGTTACTTTTCTTTTATATCTGTCCACCTTATTTCTCATCAGTATTTTTTATTTGCTATTTTTAATTTTTTATACCATTTTTGAAGTTAATTTCTTTATGTAAATTTACCATTTTTTAAATTCTCTTTCCTTTCATCCAATTATTCCCTTTCTACTTCCTTAATACTAAATTGAGGCCTTCCCCATAGTCATCCAATTCTCAATCTTATTTTCACTATATAAGTTTAGCCTCTACAAATTCTGCTTCAATCCTCTTATTCTTCTGTCTTTTATTCCATATATCTTCCTCTCTCCTCTATAGCATTTGTGCTCTCTTTTCGCTGTCCAATATCTCTTTTCTCAGGGGGTCACTTATACTGGGGTTTTTGGTGTCGTGAGTACATCTGTGTTTAGTTCCCTCGGTGTTGAGGCTTGTTGGCCCAGGGAGCAGCAGCTGAGGGAGCATCCAGATCCATAGCAACCTCATAATCATCCCAACACCGCCCAAGGAACAGAAGCTATACGAGCAACCTCCCCCACAAACCAGAGGAGGCACCATTGCTGCGAACAGCACCCACCAGAGGAACTGCAGCTAACTGTAGCTACTGCCATAGGGAAACTGCAGATAGAGAAGCTATTGACACCCAAGGAGTAGCCCCTGCAAAGCTCAACATCTAGATCAGTCAGTAAGACCAAAAATGGGTAAGCAAAGATCTCACCAAAGGAAGGAAAATGAGGAAACACCAGAAAGACAGCTAAGTGACACAGAAGCCTGCAATTTGCCAGAAAAAGAATTCAGAATAAGGATCATGGAGGTCTTAAATCGGCTGGAAGGAAAAATTAACACCATATGCAAGAAACAAGAAGAAATGGATGAAAAAATCAACAACTTATGGAAAAATCAAGAAGAAATGAAGAATGATATAGATGTAATAAAAAACACCATGGGAAGCTTCAACAGTAGACTAGGAGAAGCAGAGGACCGAATTAGTGAATTAGAAGACAGGGAAGCAAAACACAGCCAAGTTGAATTGCAATTGGAGAAAAAACTTAAAAGACAGGAGGAAAGCCTAAGGGAGCTATGGGACAACATGAAACGAAGCAACATAAGAATAATAGGGGTGCCAGAACAAAAGGAAGAACAAGGTTTAGAAGAAATATTTGAAGAAATAATGTCAGAAAACTTCCCTGAGGTAGCAAAGAAAAAAGTCATACAAGCCCAGAGAGTCCCAAACAGAATGAACCCGAATAGACCCACACCAAGACACATCATAATTACTATGGCAAATATTCAGGACAAAGAGAGAATCTTAAAGGCTTCAAGAGAGAGACAGAAAGTTACATACAAGGGAACCCCCATTAGATTATCAAATGATTTCTCAACAGAAACACATCAGGCCAGAAAAGAATGGAAAGAAATCTACAAAGTGATGCAAACCAAGGGATTAAATCCAAGAATACTCTATCCAGCAAGGTTATCATTCAAAATTGAAGGGCAAATAAGGAGCGTCACAGACAAAAAAATGCTAAGGGAGTTTATCACGACCAAGCCAGCAATGCAAGAAATGCTAAAAGGGCTGGTGTAAAATAAAATGTTAAGAAGGAATAGTCTCAAAAAAATAAAAATGGCTACAAACAATTTCATTTCAATAATAACCTTAAATGTAAACGGACTAAATGCTCCACTCAAAAGACATCGAGTGGCTGAATGGATAAAAAAACATGACCCATATATATGCTGTCTACAAGAGACCCACCTCAGAAAAAAGGACTCATATAGATTGAAAGTGAAGGGATGGAAAAACATATTTCAGGCAAATGGTAATGAAAAAAAAGCTGGGGTAGCAGTACTTATTTCTGACAAAATAGACCTCAAAGTAAAGGCCATAACAAAAGATAAAGAAGGCCACTTCATAATAATAAAGGGATCGATACAACAAGAAGATATAACCCTAATAAACATATATGCACCCAATGTAGGAGCACCCAAATACATAAAAAATCTCCTGGAAGATATCAAGGGAGAAATCGACAACAACACAATCATAGTAGGAGACTTTAATACGCCACTGACATCAATGGATAAATCAACTAAACAAAAAATCAGCAAAGAAACAGCAATTCTGAATGACTCACTAGATCAGATGGACTTAATTGATATCTTCAGAACATTTCACCCCAAAGCCACAGAATATACATTCTTCTCAAGTGCACATGGGACATTTTCAAAAATAGACCACATTTTGGGTCACAAACAAAGTCTCCCCAAATTCAAAAAGATTGAAATCATACCAAGCATTTTCTCAGACCACAATGGCATAATATTAGAAATAAACTATAAGAAAAACACCCCCCAAAATTTAAACACTTGGAGGTTGAATAACATGCTATTAAACAATGATTGGGTAAACAATGAGATCAAAGAAGAAATTAAAAAATTCCTGGAGACTAATGACAATAAAAACACAACAATATCAATACTATGGGATACAATGAAAGCAGTACTGAGAGGAAAATTTATAGCTATACAGGCATACCTCAAAAAACAACAAAAAGTGTTAATAAATAATCTAACTCAACAACTCAAAGAGTTAGAAAGACAGCAACAAGAAAAACCCACAGTGAACAGAAGGAAGGAAATAATAAAGATCAGAGCAGAAATGAATGACATAGAGACCAAAGAAACAATACAAAAGATCAATAAAACCAAGAGCTGGTTCTTTGAAAGGATAAACAAGATTGATGAACCACTAGCCAGGCTCACCAAAAAGCAAAGAGAGGGGACCCAAATAAACAAAATCAGAAATGAAAGAGGTGAAATAACAACAGACCCAGATGAAATACAAAGGATTGTTACAAAATACTATGAGCAACTCTATTCTAATAAACTGGACAACTTGGAGGAAATGGACACATTCCTAGAAAAATACAACATTCCAAAACTTAATCAAGAAGATACTAAAAATCTCAATAGGCAGATAACTATGGATGAAATTGAAGCAGTCATCAAAAAGCTTCCAGCAAACAAAAGCCCGGGGCCAGATGGCTTCACAGGAGAGTTTTACCGAACATTCAAGGAAGAACTAAAACCTATCCTCCTCAGACTACTCCAGAAAATTCAAGAAGAAGGAACACTTCCAAGCTCCTTCTATGAAGCCAGCATCACCCTAATACCAAAACCAGATAAAGACAACACAATGAAAGAGAATTACAGGCCAATATCCCTCATGAACATAGATGCCAAAATCCTCAACAAAATTCTAGCAAATCGGATCCAGCAGTACATCAGAAAGATCATACACCATGATCAAGTAGGATTTATACCAGGGATGCAAGGATGGTACAATATCCGCAAATCAATAAATGTGATACATCACATAAACAAATTGAGAGATAAAAATCACATAGTTATATCCATTGATGCAGAAAAAGCATTTGACAAAATCCAACACCCTTTCTTGATAAAAACTCTCAGTAAGGTAGGGATAGAAGGTTCATATCTCAACATAATAAAAGCCATTTATGACAAACCCACAGCCAACATCATACTCAATGGGCAAAAACTAAAACCATTCCCTCTAAGAACAGGAACAAGACAGGGATGCCCACTCTCACCACTCCTGTTCAACATAGTGCTGGAAGTACTAGCTATAGCGATCAGACAAGAAGAAGAAATAAAAGGCATCCAAATTGGAAAAGAAGAAGTAAAACTGTCCTTATTCGCAGATGACATGATACTATACATAGAAAACCCTAAAGAGTCCATAAAAAAATTATTAGACTTAATAAATGAATTCGGCAAGGTAGCAGGATACAAAATCAATGCCAAGAAATCTATGGCATTTCTATACACCAATAATGAACTTACAGAAAGAGAGACAAAGAAAGCAATCCCATTTACCATCGCACCAAAAAAATTAAGATACCTAGGAATAAACTTAACTAAGGAGGTAAAAGACTTATATGCAGAAAACTACACAACACTGAAAAAAGAGATAGAGGAAGATGTAAACAGATGGAAGAACATACCATGTTCATGGATTGGTAGAATCAACATCATCAAAATGTCCATACTACCCAAAGCAATCTATAGATTTAATGCACTCCCCATTAAAATATCAACAGCATATTTCACAGACCTAGAAAGAAGTCTCCAAAAATTTATCTGGAATAAAAAAAGACCCCGAATAGCCACAGCAATCCTGAGAAAGAAGAATCAAGTAGGAGGGATCTCTGTACCAGACTTCAAGCTGTATTACAAAGCCACTGTTCTCAAAACAGCCTGGTACTGGCACAAGAACAGACATATAGACCAATGGAATAGAATAGAGAATCAAGATATTGACCCAAGCCACTATGTTCAATTAATATTTGACAAAGGAGGCATGAATATACAATGGAGACAAGACAGTCTCTTCAACAAATGGTGCTGGGAAAATTGGACAGATACATGCAAAAGAATGAAACTAGACCTCCAACTTACACCATACACAAAAATAAACTCAAAGTGGACACAGGACTTAAACATAAGACGGGAAACCATAAAAATATTAGAGGAATCCACAGGCAGGAAAATCTCAGACATATGCCGAAAGAACTTCTTCACTGATACTGCTCCTAAGGCAATGGAAGCTAAAAATAAAATAAACAAATGGGACTACGTCAAAATAAAAAGCTTTTTCACAGCAAAGGAAACCATCAGTAAAACAACAAGAAACCCCACTGCATGGGAGAACATATTTGCCAACGATATCACTGATAAGGGTTTAATCTCCAAAATATACAGAGAACTCATACAACTTAACAAAAAGAATATAAACAACCCAATTAAAAAATGGGCAACTGAGCTAAATAGACACTTTTCTAAAGAAGACAGAAGGAAGGCCAAGAGACATATGAAAACATGCTCAAAGTCATTAATCATCAGAGAGATGCAAATCAAAACAACAATGTGGTACCATCTTACACCAGTCAGAATGGCTATCATCAACAAAACAGCAAACGACAAGTGTTGGCGAGGATGCGGAGGAAAAGGAACTCTTTTACACTGCTGGTGGGAATGCAGACTGGTGCAGCCACTGTGGAGAACAGTATGGCGTTTCCTCAAAAAACTAAAAATGGAACTCCCATTTGACCCAATGATTCCACTCCTAGGAATATATCCCAAGAAAATGGAAACACGGATCAGAAAGGATATATGCACCCCTATGTTTATAGCAGCACAATTCACCATAGCTAAGATTTGGAAACAGCCGAAATGCCCATCAGCAGATGAATGGATTAAAAAACTGTGGTACATCTACTCAATGGAATACTATGCTGCAGTAAAAAAGAAAGACTTCCTACCATTTGCAGCAACTTGGAGGGAGATGGAGTCCATTATGCTAAGTGAAATAAGCCAGGCAGAGAAAGATAAACATCACATGATATCACTCATTTATGGAATATAGTGAATGGCATAGACTGATGAATAATAACAGACCCAGAGACTGAGTAATATTGATCAGAACCCCAAACACCAGAGAAGGAGGGGATCGCTGGGAGTAAGGGGGAGAAATCAACCGAGAGACTTGTGGGCATACTTATGAGCCTCATTAATGGCCACAGATAAATGGGGGTGGAGTATAGGTGGAGGGTGGGGGATAAGGGAGGGATAAGAACACATATGTAAAACAATAATAATAATACTATTATAAGAGAGAAAGAGGAGAGAGAGAGAGAGAGAGAGAGAGAGAGAGAGAGAGAGAGAGAGAGAGAAGAAAGTGTGAGGTAACCAGAACCCCAAGAACACCTGAGAACGCCTTTACCGCCAGGCTAGCAGGCATCAGCTGTACGGTAATATAACCTGGGGCTATTGGGTAAGTATTTCTGGACCTATGTTCCTAATCCTGCATGGGTGGGAGCCCTTACCTGGGTTGATCCTCCTGCCCAAAGTAGTCACTGATGATACCAAACACCTTAGTCATCCAGGAGGACTACTGGTGGGACAAGGAAGTATAACTACATAGAGCACACCACCCAGCTCCCCTTTTGTAGGACACAAAATTAAGCTACTGCTCCTTTGTGTGTAAAATTAAATAGAAGATTCTGGCATGTGAGGACACCAAAGGAAGGGACCATCACTACTTCCTCCTGGGAAAGGTGTAGAAAATGAAACAAAAACCTTGCCTAAGCAAAAAGAAATTGACAACCAGTTTAAAATGGAATTTCCATGACCTAGAGCAAAGAATATCCTTACATGATATTATTCTACAAGGTCATTATAATTGTTCCCAGATTTGGGTTATCCCCATTACCTATAATAGTATCTCCCATCAAG
This sequence comes from Vespertilio murinus, assembly GCA_963924515.1. Lineage (NCBI taxonomy): Eukaryota > Metazoa > Chordata > Mammalia > Chiroptera > Vespertilionidae > Vespertilio > Vespertilio murinus. The sequence goes on along the minus strand of OZ004720.1, from coordinate 4,637,685 downwards.
GACTATCAATAAAGAATGATTTATTTTATTAATACACACACACACACACACACACACACACACACGCACACACTTTGTTGGCGGTTGGAGACAAAAGCAACACAGCTATAGATATTTTAGAATTACAACAGCATATTGTACAATTATCCCCAAAAAACATACAAACCAATCCTTTGAATGTCTGACAGCAATTTAAAAACTACATGAAAGGACCTCATCCCTTCCACTATGCAGAGGGCCTCCTGAGAAGGCACCTGAGCATTCTATATTGGCCTGTCTTGCCCTTGTGGCCAAAAATGAACCTTTTCTCATGGTACAGATGCCCACAACTGTTACCTGACCTTTTAGTTCATGCCAAGGCTGAAGCACCAACGTGGCTGGCACCACGGACGTCCCACCCGCCCAGTGGGGGGAGCTAGGCCCTCTCTGGAGAAGAAACATGGAGTCCCAAAAATATGAGCTCAACGCCCGGACCTTGCCAGCAGGTGAGGGGTTCCCGAGGCAGGTGCTGGGTGTGGAGCCCATGGGGCATAGGTCACCAAGGAGACAGAACTAAACCTCACATCACCCTGCTTGGCCCCGGAGGATGGCTGGTTAGCCAGAGACGGGTAAGATTCCTCATGGAAGGAACAACCTAAGACAGGCACAGTCACAGAGGGGCCATCAGGAGAGAACTTGGGGAGCAACGGAGGTGGGGCACAGACCCTTACTACCCCTCCTGCAACCTGGCAGGCGCCTGAACATTCTCCCATTCTGAGGGAGGTCTCCTTCCCCCATGGCTGCTTCACTTCCCATGCACAGCTCAAATTGGGACCCATGTAACAGAGACGTGGCTGACAGCAGCTGCCATTTCACTGCAACAAGACTTGTTTGAGAGGCCTTGTACCCATGGTGGGGGCAAGTGGGTTTCTAATTTCCAAGTCCAGCCTAATAGCTGGAATGCTCAGGCCCTTCTCAAGAAGCCAAACAATCAATTCCACTAATACACACATGGTAAATAAGATAGTTGCTAGAGTGTTGAGTCTGACATATGAATAGTACCCAATTTCTCAGAGAAAATCAATGTGGCTAATAGAAGTAAATTAATATTCCAGAAAAACTGAGTGTACTGTACAAAATGCTGTTCCTATAGTATTAACAAAAATTCTTATTGGCAGAGCGCCTCATGGTAAAATTGCACAACATGTTATGAACCTAATGCAGTCATAGTGTAGCGCAAATAATTAAAATGTAAAAGATATCAAGACTAACAATAAAATCTCCAGAAGTCTCCAATTATTGAAAGTAAAAAAGGGGGTGACAGTGGAAGAATATCATGTAAGGAAAAATATACTCAGAATAATTTACATCTAAAAACTTTTTTTGTACTTAAGAAAATTAACCTTTATTTGAAACGCTAACAGCAAGATATCCATAAAAATACACACATGGAGTCAAAATAAGCAAGAGGAAAATTATTTGGGGGAGTGGGGTGGGGATGAAAAAGAATCCCAAGTCAAATTTAAAGAGAATATCTCTGTATTAACTTTTGGTCGAGAATATGTTTGTATAGTTTCAGAAAACAACTCTGAGACCACCTGGAATCCAGTAACAGAGAGGAATAGACAGAAGTGCTCCACCCATGAAAACAGAAGAGACAATTCAGAGATGGAAGATGCTGAGGACGCCTCACCATACCAACAGACAGCGGCTGCCTATTGCTGAAAGATACCCACGATCAAACAAGAGATGGTCGGACCTGCATTACCACCATTTGTCCACCAACCAGATCTGAAATATCATGGCTGACATGTACACATAAGGAACTATTTGACATTGAAAGTGGGACTCAAAAGAACTGCTGGCCCAGAAAGGAACTCACTACAGACTGATTCATTTGCCTCTCAGGATAACCATTAAGGCTTATCGCAGTTTAGGTTTTTATAAGGGTATTTCTTGGATCACATGACCTCACACATCTAGACGAAATAATGAACAACATAGATTGGTGAACAAAGATAGACTCAGAAAAAGAGAAGCAGCGATCAGACTCTCAAACCTCAGAGGGAAAGTAGGGGAGGGTGGGGGTAAAGGGAAGAGATCAACCAAAGGACTTGTGTGCATGCACTATGGACAATAAGGGGGTAGGGGAATATGTAGGGAGGGGTTTGGGATGGGAATGGGGGGATAAGGACAATTATGTGATACCATAATTAATAAAAATCAATTAAAAAAAAAAAAAAGAGTAGTGCTGCAGACAGCGCTGGATTAAAAGCAGGCAGTCAGGGCAGGGGGCCAGCTTCACGAGGGGCTAAGCCTCACTGGAAACAGAATAAGATGGAGGAAATTGTGTTGGCCGGAATGTCTCTCAGAAACACTGCAGTACATGGCTGGAAGGAATATTTGGCTCAGTTGCTTTGAGGGGGAACATTGTATATACTATTGTATATGCTGCTGTGACAGTAGAAGCTCATGCAAGCCTTCTGGATAAGTAGTCTCCTTACCCCCTGGCCGTGGCCTGGTGGGCTAAGCAAGTTGGAGATGAGCTTTCTGGGTGATGGCAGAGAGGTTGCAGTGATGTAGATTCGGTTTTTTGTAAACCTGTTCGGTTCGTTCGCTCATTCATTCATTCATTGCATCAGTCACTTCTTCAAGTATGTGTTCAATAAATACGTATACAGCTCACATTGTATATACTATTCTAGATGCTGGGGATAAAAGAATGACCAAAGCAGACAAAGTTCTGCTCTCTCAGGAACATTCTAGTAGAGATGGGAGCAGACAATAAATAAATAAACAAATAAATAAATGGGGGTAATTTCAGGTTGCACTGAGGAGTGGGCTGGCCAGTGGCTTTTAATGAAGAAAGACTCTGTTCAAACAGAGATGAAGGCGAGTGTCCCGGGCCAATCAGGTCCTTCCTCTTGAGAATTTGAACTAGAGATATGGGCAACATTGGTCAGTTTGTAGCTTAGAAGAAAAACATTCCCTTCTCCTGTCTAGTCTTCCTTGGCCTATTAAAATAACAACTTCCACCCCCCAGAAGTGCTGGGAGGGCATCAGTCCATCCTTCCTCCTCCCTTCCTCGCTACCCGAAAGGGTGAATAGGCAGACAATCTGTGAGTCTGGGAAAAGGGCTGAATGTGGTCAGCTCAATCTCTTCTCAAAGCTCTGGATTCAGAGTTGCACAGCTGTATGGAACATCTGTTCTTGCCGGATGTTTGTTAGTGAGATGACCTATTATCCATCCCCCCTCAAGTCCCTTCTGGCTCAGCAGGTGAACGGCAGGCTGGTAGGGGAGCTCATACTCTTTGCTCAGGGAAATCCCAAGATCTAGATTGAGGAAGAAGGAATTGAATTCTAGTCTCTTATCACAGGTCTACACTTTGTTCTCTGACCCAACTTTACCACCTCTGAAGCTGGTAACTACATCTTGATTTGACTCCTATGACCATTTTTCAATTCTCAAGGTGGGAGGCAGGATAAGAGATATGACTGGAAAATCAGAGATCTCAATGGGACCATGAAGCTGTGAAAAGAGAGGTGAGACAGAGAGAGTAGATGAGTTGGGTTAGCAATAGGTCACTGGTGAATGCGTCCTGCAGCTCAGAAGGGGTAACGGTGACAAGAAAATCTAATCACTAGGGCTGTTCTCAGAATCCAGGCCACCTTCGTAATCCCCATTATGCTCCTGCTTTGGTATAGTCTGGGGGACTGGTGGTTCTGCAGTTCCTGGAACATGCCTGTCTCTATCCTGCAGGTACATCCTTGAAATAAGCTACCTGGTTTGTGTTAGCTTGCGTGTGTTCCTGGGAACCAGAGGAACCTAAGTAACATGGAATGAAAAGACTTAACCTACAGCCTTCCTCTATTCCCAGAGATTCAATATGCTTCAACCAGCAAACATTTTTTGAAGCACTAGCCTATACCAGGTCCTTTGCTAGATCTTAAGAATAATAAGACCTACTATTTATAGTGTTCTCTGCTTGCAAGCCCTTCTCCAAGCTTAACTTAGCTCATGTAATTCTCATAATAAAACTTGATAAGTAAAATGATTCCCAGTTACAGATGAGGAAACTGAGGTACAGAAAGTTGAAGAAACCTGCTCAAAAATCTCACAGGTAGTAGGTGCAATGTGCCTTAATTTAAATTCTCCTAGAAGCAGCCCCTGACACAGGGATTTGAGAGCAAGGTGAAGAAGCAGGGGAGTGAGACAAAAAAGGGAAGGCAGCTACTCAAAGGTATGTTATCAATGACTGGAGGCCCAGTGCATGGGTTCATGCCCAGAGTGATCCCTCAGCCTGGCCTGTGGGGATTGTACTGAAACCGACTCTCCAACATTCCCCGTGGGGTCTCAGATTGTGAGAAGGAGGTTCTCCGTTGACGCACCCAGAATTGGGCTCCCTCCTTCTGGTTCTGAGTGCATCACCCGAGAACCACAGCTGCCAAGTCACAGCTGCGTTGAGCGTCTTTCCCTGGTAGTCAGTGCATATCATTGCTACTGGTCGAAGCGTCTGCACCCTGATGATGGTCATTGCATGTCATAGCTACTGGTCAGAGTGTCGAATGGCTAGATGGTCACTTAGGCATATATATTGTTAATTTTATGGGTCAACTTGGATGGGCTAAGGGGTGCCCAGATTAAGGGTAAGCATTAGTTCTTGTTGTGATGGTGTTTCTAGAAGGGATTAGAATTTGAATCTATAGACTGAGTAAAGATGTGCCCACCAATGTAGTAGGCATCATTCAATCTCTTGAGAGCCTGAATAGAATAAATAGGTGTGGAATAAGGATAACTTTTCTCTCTCTCTGCTTGAATTTAAACATTCTTCTGCCCCTGGACATTGATACTCCTGGTTTTGGGGGCTTTGGATTCAGATTGGATCACATCCCTGGCTTCCTGTGTCTCCAGCTTGTAGATGGCAGACCATGGGACTCCTCAACCTCCATAATCATGAAAGTCTGTTCCTATAATAATTATCCTCATGTAGATATAGATATAAGTCAATCTATATCTATAAACTATAAAAGTATATACATGGATCCATATTATTTGTAATATATAATATGTTTAGATCTACATCTATCTATCTATCTATCTATCTATCTATCTATCTATCTATCCATCCATCCATCCATTATCCATCTTATTTCTCTGGAGAACCCTGACTGGTACACCAAGCCAGCTACCACTCTGCTCCACACTAGGGTCGTGCAGGTCCCGGAAGGAGCTCACCAATGGGGAATTAGGTAGGAACCTGACTTCTTTCTTAGACAACATGGCTTTCATACTTTGATGGAATGGGAGGGAGCACTGGGCAGGGAGAGTTGGATTTTGCTGGAATCAGGCTAGGGGCTCCAGGAGGCTTCTCTAAGGAGATGACCATGGGGCTGGGCCCAGATGGATGAACAGGACGGACTGGGAGGTGGGAAAGCTGTAGAAAAACATATCCCAACTGGCAGAGAAGAAGGAGCATGGCAGCGGCATTGGCATTTGGGGGGCAGGGTAGGGTTGAGGTTGGGAAGGACAGAGAGGTGAGTTGACATGCATATTAGCACCAGAGCGGAAAGAATAATAGCCACAGTAGTAGCAACAGTACTGAGGATATTAACCGAGGTCTTGCTCTGTGCCAGGATTTCCAATAGATAACCTTGCTCAGTGGTTCCTGGCCACCTCCAGGTGTGGGTTGTCCTTTAGTTCTCATTTGTGGAGGTGGAAGGTGAGGTTCAGCAGGAGATTGAGTGTTTTCTGAGGTCAAGCAGCTAACAAGTGGTACTGTCGCAATTTGAACCCAGAGAGGCTAGCTTCTGGGCTCACCATCTTACTCTTAAACACATCATGCTTTCTCGAAGGGCCTCATAGTTCATAACAGAAATTTGAAGGTGACTTTTTCAAATGGGGCTGATTCAAGAGATTTTTCAGTGATGAAGCTAACAAGATATGGTAACCAACTAAATGGGGACTGAGGGAAAGGACGTGGGATTTAGAATTTGATCCACCTGTAATATTGGTGATTGTTTATTATAATTATTATTTTGTTTTGTTTCAATGCTGTCATGACCCAGTTTTGCAGTCCTGCCTAGAGGCTGGTCAGTTCTTTTTATTGAGCAGGTGATTAAGGTCAGACTTGAACCACTTCCCTTTTTTGGGCTCTCACTCGTGGGGTCACTGTGCACCTGCTCTAATCATGCCAGAGTCAAGTACTAGACAACAGGGACAGCGCCTGTGCCCCAGAGCCCACCACAAATTATTCAAATTAGCCAAACCACAGGGAGCCAGAGAGACCTAGATAACCCCACTCTGCCATCCATAAGCTGCCCTGTGGCAGATTCCCTGGTATAACCCTCTGTGGCCCTGCATGGTGGTCTTCTCTCATTTGAAGCTGGAAAAAACATATTTCGCCTGTCCTCTATCTGAGTGTCATTGTGCTGTGTCCTGCCTGAAGTGTGTTTGAAGCTCACACAACTCTCCGTGGCCTTCAAACCCTGGTTCTGCCACTTTGTCACTGAGCAACCCTGGGAAGTTGCTTCACCCCAGTCCTAAGGTGGGGTCAATAATCCATGCTTTGGCCGAAACCGGTTTGGCTCAGTAGATAGAGCATCGGCCTGTGGACTGAAAGGTCCCAGGTTCGATTCAGGTCAAGGGCACGTACCTTGGTTGCGGGCACATCCCCAGTAGGGAGTGTGCAAGAGGCAGCTAGCTGATCAATGTTTCTCTCTCATTGATGTTTCTAACTCTCTATCCCTCTCTCTTCCTCTCTGTAAAAATAATCAATAAAAATATATATATTTTAAAAATCCATGCCTTGAGTGTACCAAGGAGAGGAGGAAAGGAAATATTGTACACAGTGTCTCTGACTGGGTTAACTCCCTTTGTTTCCAACAAGGGCCATTTTGGGAATTAGGGAGACTTCTCAATAACCTGGTAATTCCGGAATGAAAGACCATCTATTTCCTCCCCTGGGAAGACGTTGGCCAACTGTGCCTTATAAATACCAGCAACTGAGATTATCCTGGGGTTGATGAGAGATTCAGGAGGCTCAAGAGAGAACCTTAGATAAACAAATAAGCTATTTGTGACTATATTGCTTTTTTGGCACCTACATGCCTACTCACCCTGCAGATTCCAGAACACAGCGAAGCAGCATGCCGTTCAGCTTCTGAGATGTTTATGCTCCAGGGCAGGAAGCACAACACCTCCACAAGGCTGTTAAGGGGGAGAAAGCCAGCAGGAAACAGCATGGAGACACCTCCCATCATGCATCTCACTGTCTCCTTCTCCAACACAAACTGTAGAGGGAGACATCCCCCTGAGACCATCAAATGAAAATTGCCAGCCTGTTTTCCACACATGGGGTGACGTCGATGCATCCAGAGTGAACTACTTTGCAACATGTTTGTCTGGGATCTTATATCTAAACTAGAGGCCCAGTGCATGAAAATTCTTGCACTGGGTGGGGGGTCCCTCAGCCTGGCCTGCCCCCTTTCACAGCCCAGGAGCCCTCAGGGGGTGTCCTACTGACAGCTTAGGCCCGCTCCACATGGGGAGCGGGTCTAAGCTGCAGTCTGGCTTCCCTCTGTGGGAGGTGACAGGCCCATCAGGGGAAGGCGCCCCCCCCCATCACCCCGCTGCTGCTGCCACTGTCGGCTGCCGTGGCTTTGAGGCCTGAACCCTGGGCCTCGTAGCCACTGAGCCGCTGCCTGAGCCTTGGCCCTGCACTCGCAGCAGCAGCCGCTGCAGCTGTCCAGATGGCAGCTGCTGCTGTGAGGGCAGGGCCGAGTGTCAGGCTTTGTCTGGAAGGACATCTGGAAGAACGTCTGGAAGATATCCAGTTAATTACCATATTACCCTTTTATTAGTATAGATTATGTTCCTCAAGAATTAATAAATGGAGGTGTTGTGTCAACAGTGGCAATTTACAATGAGTCTGAAGGGTCTGAGCACTGACTGGCCAGCAGGGGGCAGACACTCATTCCAACCCTCCCTCCTAATTCCATCTAACTTCCATCATGGACCTGTCCAGAGAGGAGCAGCTGGTATACTGGTTTCATTTTTGTGTACACAAACTTTACACGGTATTATAAAAACACTAGAGTCTTGATTCACGATTTGTGCATGGGTGGGGTCCCTCTGGGTGGCCTGCAGGGATCGGGCCAAAACCTGCAGTCCAATGTTGCCTGCAGCTCCTACCTGCCGCTCACACTCATCCTGGTTCCACTCCAGCTGTGGGCTCGCGCCCAATCAGTCCTGATCTGGAAAGGCTCCCACCTCCTAACCCTAACCCTAACCCTAACCCTAACCCTAACCCTAATCCTAACCCTAACCCTAACCCTAACCCTAACCCTAACCCTAACCCAGCTGTGAACCCTGTGTCTGGTGCCCATCAAGGGGAGTGGCCTGTGGGATCAGGCAGAAACTGGCTCTCTGTCATCCCCTGACAGGTCCTGGGTTGCAAGAGGGCACAGGCCAGGCTGAGGGACCCCATCAGTGCACAATTGGGGTCAGGAGGGACTATGGAAGGGCTCCACAGCATGTCTGGCCCATCTTGCTCAGTCCTGATCAGCCAGACCCCAGCAGCAAGCTAACTTACTAACTTACTGGTCAGAGTGTCTGTCTCCTGGTGGTCAATGCACATCATAGCTATTGGTCGACCAGCCAACTATCTGCATCCTGGTGGTCAGTGCACATCATAGTGAGCAGTGATATCATCATATTACACTTTGATTAGTTGAACAGTCAGCTGGTAACTGGACAACCGGACACTTAGCATGTTAGGCTTTTATTATATAGGACTAGAGGACTGGTGCATGAAATTCGTATGTGTCTCTCAGCCCAGCCTGCACCCTCTCCAGTCTGGGACCCCTTGAGGGATGTCCGACTTACCATTTAGGCCTGATCTCACTGGGTAGTTGGACATCCCTCTCACAATCCAGGACTGCTAGCTCCCAACCGATTGCCTGCCTGCCAGCCTGATCACCCTCTAACCACTCCCCTGCCAGCCTGATTGATGCCTAACTGCTCCCCTGCCAGCCTTGATTGCCCCTAACTTCCCTCCCCCGCCAGCCTGGTGGCCCTCAATTGACCTCCCCTGCTGTCCTGGTCACCCATAACTGTCCTCCCTTGCCAGCCTGGCCACCCATAACTGCCCTTCCCTGCAGGCATGGTTGCCCCTAACTGTCCTCCCCTGCAGGCCTGGTCTCCCCTAACTGCCCTCCCCTGCCAGCCCTATTGCCCCTAAATGCCCTCCCCTGCTACCTGATCACCCCTAATTGCCCTCCCCTGCTGGTCTGGTCCTTCCCTACTGCCCTCCCCTGCAGGTCTGGTCCCCCCTAGCTGCCCTCCTCTCTAGGCCTGGCCACCCCCAACTAGATCACCCCCAACTACCCTCCCATGCAGGTCTGGTCACCCCCAAGTGCCCTTCCCTACTGGCCTGTTTGCCCACAACTGCCCTCTCCTGCCAGCCATCTTGTGATGGCCATCTTGTGTCCACATGAGGGCAGGATCTTTGACCACATGGGGCAGCCATCTTGTGTGTTAGAGTGATGGTAAATTTGCATATTTTCTTGTATTAGATAGGATATTTATCTTCCATTGTGTTCCTATAATCACAAGCAAAGATCCTTTTATGAGAAGGGATTATTTCTAGGGCTGTGCAACATTCAAAAGGATCTATGTTTCAGAGAGTCCAGAGTCCATTAAAATCCAATCAATCTTTCATAGGGAAGCCCTGGTCCCCACAAGACTGCCTAGAGGAGAGGACCCTTAAGTGAGCACACGGCCTGGGAGCCCGAGGTGGAAAGGGCTGCTGACTCTCCGGGGGCGGTGCCTGTGGAGTCACTGGGACACGGCGAGGCTGGCTCCTGGGGTTCTGGAGGAAGGGGTGTTGCTTAGGGGCGAGCTGGGCCCCTGGGGTAGGCTCCGTCCTTAGAAACTGGGTTCGGCTTTCCAGCACTGGCTTTAGTTGTTTGGGGCCAGGCTCTGCCCTTTGGAACTGGCATCCTAACTAGAAAAAAAGTTAATAAATGTGGTCTAATGCAGTGTTTCCCAACGTGTACCCCCAGGGGTACGGGAAGAGTTTGGTGAGTGTATGTGTTACACCGGAGTTTGGTGGGGATATACACTACACAGTGCTTAACTGTGCCTAATTCTATGTTCTCATGAGTCAAGTCAAGACAGTCTTGTGAGGCGTGAGATGGTCCAGTGTGCAAATAAATATTATTTATAATATAACTTTTTAAGAACAACCAATGGACACAAAACTCTGGGGAGGGAGGGCATCTATGGGGGGGGCAATGATAAGCTTTGTACACAGATAATACCTTAATAAAAAATATTTTTTAAAAAATAAATAAAAAAATAAAAATATAATATAACTTTTATTTATATTTTATTATGAATAATTTTATTTTTCATTTATTATTATTATTTTGTGAATGTACCAAAAATAAATATTTTGATTGTTATTAAAATACATCCATTTTTTTTTTTTTTTGATGAGAGGTACTCAGCGTTACGAAAATTATAGAAGGGGTACACATATGTCAAAAGTTTGGGAAACACTGGTCTAATGGAATGCATTCAGGCGGCACTGATGAAATCTGTTGTGTAAAATATTGTGATTTCATTGTTTTTAAATGACTTCCATGGAACCTGCTTCTTGCTATTTTCATGACTTCTGCTTTTCCTCTCATTTTCAGGTGTTTAAGTTTTTGTTTAGTTTCGGAATCTGGCAAAACTTCCTGGAGGGTGATTCCCTCTCTCTCGCCTGCATTACCCATAGCAGGGAGGCGTGGGGTGTCCAGGCCCAGTCTTTGCAGGAGTAAACAAAGCTGTAAATGGTTTATTTATTTTTATTTTATTATTTTTAATACATTTTTTAATTACAGAGAGGAAGGGAGAGGGAGAGAACGATAGAAACATCAATAATGAGAGAGAATCATTGATTGGCTTCCTCCTGCACGCCCCCTAATAGGGATTGAGTCTGAAACCCAGGCATGTGCCCTTAATCAGAATGGAACCCGGGACCCTTCAGTCCACAGGCCGAAACTCTATCCACTGAGGCAAACTGGCTAGTGTGTAAATAGTTTATATATAGTTTATATAGAGTGTAAATAGTTTACATATTTACACACACACACACACACACACACACACACACACACACACCTATTTCAGAGTGAAAGGGAGAGGGAGAGAGAGATAGAAACATCAATGATGAGAGAGAATCATTGATCGGCTGTCTCCTGCATGCCCTCTACTGGGGATCAAGTTGGCAACCTGGGCACGTGCCTTTGACTGGAATTGAACCTGGGGCCCTTCAGTCCACAGGCCGACACTATCTACTCTGCCAAATCAGTGGGGCTGTAAGTGGTTTTTTAAACTATAGTTGGTTTCAGATGAAAGACTGCTGTAGTTGATTTGTTTTCTGTATCTGGAAAGCTACAATAGCACTTCTGCCCTATGGAGTTGGATATTTCAGCATTGGTATACAGCCATTCACCGATGTCATGGAAATCCAGTGCTTAGAAGGCAGAGAAAGGATGATCTCCACAACCAAGAACTGCCCTCATTGTGCCAGGCAGCCTGCCAATGTTTAATCCTTATGCTAGGTCTCCTTATCGTCACCACTTACTGAGGAAGAAATTGAGACTCAGAGAGGTTTAGTCACTTCCTCAAATCACACAGCAACAACTGGTGGAGGCAGGATTTGAACTAAAGTTGCTCTGAATTATTCAAAGCCTGTGGCCTTAGCTTCTTTACAATGCCACCTTTTAGTCTCATTTTACAGATAGGGAAACTAAGGCTCAGGAAAGTGAAGTGTGGGTAATGGTTAAGAGCTCGGGTTCTACAGGTCAAATTAATACTGTTTCATCTTAAGTAAATTATTTACCCTCTCTGAGTCTTGATTGTTCATCTATGAAATGGGCTGTTGTAGGAATTGGGAGAGAATCGGTGTAATAAGCCAAGTACATGCTTGTCACAGAGTAAGTGCTCAACAAATAATTTAAAAAAGAGATGGCTGGCTCCAGATCAGTTAGAATTGCAAGTGACTGAAAGTAACAGAAAGCCTGTAAACTTATCAGGGGTTTTATTTGGTCCATGAAACAAGAGACTTGCTGTTAGCTTTTGAAGATTTCATTCACAGGCTCATCCTCAGAGACCCAGGCTCCTCCTAATCTTCCCGCTTTACTATTCTTGATTCTCGGTGTGACTTTCTTACTCACAGTTGCATAATGGCTGCTGCTGCACCTTCAACCTCTTGTCTATGATCCAGGCAATAGAAAGGAGACATGATAAACCCTTTCTCCTCTTGAAGCTTTGTCTTTTCATTCTGGAAGAGGTACTCTCCCTAGAGGCTTGTGTTTCCTCACTGGCCTTAGGTAACTTGATCTGCAGGAGCTTCTAGGAAAGGTGAGGACTTCCCTTTCTTGCCTCTGTTGAAGAGGAAGGCAGGAGGAAGGGCTGTGAGTGGCTGTGGGGGTGAACCCACAGTGTGGTCCACATGGGCTAACTGTGTGTCTTAGTTGGAACTTGAATCCAGCTCTTGCTGTCACCAGACTGCTTCACGTCGGGGCTATCCCTGCCTCGGCATAGTCTGGGACCTTTGGCATGTCAGATGATCTCTGGATCCTTGACTGATTCAAGGATAAATAAGAGAGAATAAAGCAAGTTTTATTTAGATAGAGAAACGGTAAGAAGCTAGGGCATGGATGCTGCTGTGAAAGAAGTAAAAAATATACGTCCAACTGGACTCGGGCCAATTGGAGAGTGAGTTGTGCCTTCAAAGTCTCACAAGAAAGTTGGGTCCTCAAAAGAAAGAGCAAAAGTCTGGAAAGAGTGTGTCTATAGAAAACTAAAGCAAAATGGGGGAGGGAAAAAAATCCATTTGGACATCAGGGGCAATCAGGCCCTGGCTTACTGGATGCCCTCACTCAGGGGTCACTTGGGGAGGGTCATGTGGACGAGTTACCCCATGTCCAAAGGGCAGTCTTACCTATGGTCTCTGTGCTGACAAGGATTCACTCTGCTGTTGACAGGGGCCTTACCCAACACCTACAATGAGAAGTGACAGGAAAGATGAATTAGAGTGACAGTAAAGAAGAGAAAATAACTCCAGGTCCCATCTGGGTCTCTGAAAAGTATGTCACCAGAAAGGGACTGGGACAGAGGCAGTTCTGCCCTGGCACAGTCTGGAATATGTAGACCATTTGCTCCTGAATGTCCTTGATTAGGAAAGATAAGATCTTGAGATTTACTAGCTGGCTGTAAATTGCTTGGCCATTTGATTAATTATCTGCCTCAGTTTCCTCACTCCACTTGTCAAGCCATTTTCCTAACTTCTTACTAACCTGCCACATTACTAAGGCTAAAGCTTCAGGATTTGCCATAAGCACATCATTCCTCTTATTGTCCTTTGTGTGGCTCAGTTGCACATGGAGAAACGGGCCCTGAGAGGCAAGGTGACAGCCCCAGAGCCACCGCATCACAAATTAGAACTAGAGCCAATTTTCTGACTTCAGTCCAGCCTTTTCATTGTGCTGAGCCATCTTGCCAGCGAGGGTATTATATTGACATACATTGAAAGCCTCCGGTCTTAACCCCCAGAATGTATCTTCAAAGAAATAGGACAGAGGATGTGACAGAGGCTGAGGACAAAGTCATCTCAGGGGCAGTGGTGGCCTTGGCCAGAGTCATTGTCACCTTTCTTTACCTTCCTGTTCTTCATGCTCACAGCCTTTTGGTGCCTCCTTGATGCCTCAGACCATCATCACTCTATGGCCAATGCCATGTTACATGTCATCCATTCCCATCCTGCTCCTCATTCTTTGAAACTCTGCCTCCAAGGGGCACTCTTATCACAAGGTATCCCCACACCTGCATCCCTTTGTGCACAGGAGACACTGAGGAATCAATAAATGAGCTCATTTGATCAATTCTCTTCTGAAAGGGCATTTTCACAGGGTCTTCTGAAGACAATTCCTTCATACAAAGGACTGATTTCAGTAGGAAAGATTCTGATTCCATAGCAAGTGCCTGGTTGGGGTGGGGTTGGGGGGTACTTCTAAGGGTTCGCAAGGTTCTCAGACTCGCTGAAACCAATTTGGCTCAGTGAATAGAGCATTGGCCTGTGACCAATATTGGCCAGGGTTCGACTCTGGTCAAGGCATGTACCTTGGTTGCAGGCACATCCCCAGTAGGGGGTGTGCAAGAGGCAGCTGATCAATGATTCTCTCTCATCGATGTTTCTAACTCTCTATCCCTCTCTCTTCCTCTCTGTAAAAAATCAATAAAAAGTATATATATTTTGGGGGATAAAAGGTTCTCAAACTCTCCTATCTCTTGGTTAACTGTCAAGCTCTTGTCCTATTCTGGCTGGGAGGTTGGGACAGCTGATCTGATAGGACTGAGGTAAAGATATTGCCGTGAATGGTCTTCAGGGCTGTGTGGCACCAAAGAGAGATCATGGCAATAGTGTGTGAAAGGCGAGGGGATATTAATAGAGGTAGGCAGCCAGGCTGTGGGTGCCCAGGTGTGTTGAGGGATTGAGCTTTGGACGGAGAGGGCTGTGTATCCCAGGATAGTAGTGCATCTTTCCATAATGTGCCCCTGTGACTAGCACACAGGAGAATTGTTCCCTGCTCCCTGCCCCCACCCCAACATCCCCAGTTGACTCAGACACTTTTCGTGGGAGTCTTTTTGGGAGGTTCTAGGACATTTGGTTAGGAAGGATCATTAAAAAAAGAAAAAAAATTTTTTTCTGTGTATTTCGTAGTGTTGCCATTATCAACAAGGGTTCTAGAATCTTCTGCTTTGGCTCTAATTCCATGTACACTATTTATTGTGTGACCTTGAGGACAATTATAAAAACTAGAGGTCCAGTGCACGAAATTTGTACATGGAGTGGGGAGTGTCCCCGAGCCCAGCCTGCACCCTCTCCAATCTGGGATCCCTCTCACAATCCAGAACTGCTGGTTCCCAACTACTCGCTTGCCTGCCTTCCTGATTTCCCCTAATTGCTTCTGTCTGCCAGCCTGATCACCCCCTAACCACTCCCCTGCCAGTCTAATTGATGCCTAAATGCTCCCCTGTCAGCCTGCTTGACCCCATCTTCCCTCTTCTGCCGGCCTGGTCACCCCTGACTGCCCTCCCCTACAGGGTTCATTGTCTCCAACTGCCCTCCCTTGCAGGCCTGGTTCATCTCAACTGCCATCCCCTGCTGGCCATCTTGTAGTGGCCATCTTGTCTCCACATGGGGGCAGGATCTTTGACCACATGGGGGCAGCCATATTGTGTGTTGGAGTGATGGTCAATCTGCATATTACTCTTTTATTAGATAGGATAATATCATATGACTGTTGTGCGCTTTGATTGAGATATTTTATGTTTTTTAACACAACACATATTTTATGTTTGCTTAAGTCAGGGTTCTTCAGATATCTACATAAAGAGACTTATTAGAAGGAATTGGCTTATATTATTATGGAGGCTGAGATGTCCCGAGACCTGCAACCTATAGCTGGAGACCAGGAGAGCCCATCTGTACAGTTCCAGTACAAAGAGTTCCAGTACATCTGTAGAGTTCCAGTACAAAGGCTGGGCGTTATGTGGTGCTGGAAAAGCCAATGTTTCAGTCCTCAGGCAGGAAAAGCCAGTGTCCCAGCTGGAAGGCAACCAGGCAGGAAGACTTCCCTCTTGCTCATGGGAGGGCCAGCCTGTTTGTTTTATGCAGGTCTTTAATGGATTGGATGCCCCACCCCACATTGGGGAGGGTGATCTGCTTTATTCAGTCAGATGACTCAAATGTCAATCTCACGGGAATACCCTCACAGACACCATCACAATGTTGTTTGGTCAAATGTCTGGGCACCCTGTGGCTCAGTCAGGTTGATATACCCATCACAGTGTCCAAAAATTGTCAATCGATACCATTGTCTTTACATTCTAAACTGCACTTCAGTTTCTATATCTCTATCAGGGGCATATGAATCCTGTTCTCTCTCACCCTTGGATATATTAAGGAGAATAAACAGACAAAGTTTATGAAGGTGCTTGATATCTTGATAATATTGATCTGTGGCTCCAGACCTATTTAGGAATTGAAAGCAAGGTATTGGCCCAAATGAGCTCTGAAGATTTTCTTTGCTTCTGGAATTTGTGGCCATTGAATAACAAATCAGTCATATGCTAAGTACTTTCCAAGGGCTGGGGAGACTGATGAAAATAATAATTTACCCTTAGGAAGCTTATGATCTCACTAGAGGCCTGGTGCACAAAATTCATGCACTGGGGGGTGTCCCTCAGCACAGCCTGCACCCTCTCCAATCTGGGACATCCCTCTCATAATCTGGAACTGCTGGCTCCTAACTGCTCGCCTGCCTGCCTGCCTGTTTGCTCCTAACTGCTTCTGCCTCCTAGCCTGATCACCCCTAACTGCTCCCCTGCTGGCCTGATTGACATCCAACTGCACCCCTGCCAGCCCGATCACTCCCAACTGTCCTCCCCTGCAGGCCTGGTCACCCCCAACTTCCCTCCCCTGCCAGCCATATTGTGAAGACGTGGGGGTGGCCATCTTGTGGCAACCATCTTGTGATGATGTGGGGGCAGCCATCTTGTGACAACATGGGGGTGGCCATGTTGTGACAAGAGTGCATGAAGGTCAATTTGCATGTTACCTCTTTATTATATAGGATTGGGGGAGCAAAGTCTTTGAGGATCCAGATGTGCTTGATTCCCTCTGAGTCAAAGTGGAGATTGGGTATATGGCAGAGATAGGCTAGATGTTCAACAATCCCATTTGTTCTTGGGATCAGAGGAAGATCAAATGTCCCTGCCTACTTTGCAGTTAAGTTTGAACCCTAGGACTGGCTGTAGCCAATGAAAAGTGGGCATCTCTTTGATGTTTCCTCCATTGTTTCTCTCTCCTCCCATTTCTACAGTGATTGTGGTCGCATCTTAAAGACTGCCCTGGCTCATGGTGAAAGGAGACTGGATCCCAGAGTCACCACTTGGAGGGGAGCTGCCGGGAAAGACTCTGGATCTGTACCAGACTGTGAGGTCAGTGGGAAATAGACCCTGAGATCTGGGGTTGGTCTGTTATAACAGCTAGCAATGCCTTCTTAAGTCATACAGGGAACACGGCACCAGAACTGCCCTTCTCTCTGTTTATATTTACTGATTTGCACTGGAGGGCTCTGTAAAATAAAATAAAAAAGTCACCAGTTTCAATGATCAAGATTCAAATACAACAACCTTTCCATACACGATAGTGTATGTGTGGGGTGGTAGTGGTGGGATGGCGGTGGGTGGGGGTGGGGGGAGAAGAGGTCTAAGGAAGAGATTGTGAAGTGACAAAGGGATCTGTTCAAGTGAATCTGGACAGGGAAAGGTCAAAGGGCATAGTGACTCGGTCCAGCAGAAAGTGCGGGGATTGAAGGAAAAGAGTAATTCTGGAAAGAAGAAAGGAAATGTGGCTCTTTCTTTTGGCATCCTGATCTTGCACTGTTCACAGAAAAGGGCTGTGAATGTCAAAACATGAAGGGCTGTGCCCTGGCCCATGTGCATTGAGCGTCATCTCATGCACCGAGAGGTAACAAGTTTGATTCCCAGTCAGGGCACATGTCAGGGTTGTGGGCTCAGTTTCCCCGTAGGAGCTGTACAGGAGGCAGCCAGTCGATGTTTCTCTCTCTCATTGGTATTTCAATCTCTCTCTCTCCTTCTGTCTTCCTCTCTAAAATCAATAAAAACATGTTTTTTAAAATGGGAAGGGCTGCAACACTGGTCCCAAGTACCAGTACTGTGGGGGTAGGGTGTTGGGCACATTGCGTACAGCAGTAGGGAGGTTAGTGCCAGTCAAGGGAGCTCCGAGCCCCACAACTGGGAAGCAGTGGTCTGGCAGGGGTGGTTGCAAAACCAGCAGCTGCCCACAGTGCCAAAGCAAATGAGATGTCACCCCCTGGGGACTCCCCAGCTTCTAGATTGGCACCGGAGCCTGAAGGGGATCTGAATTCCTCCCCTGCCAGGGGAAGAGGCTATGGAGTCATAGGACCGATGGGCGAACTCCTCAATGCCCAGGTCACTTACTGTCCACGCCAGGAGCATATTGTGGAATGCAGTTAGCACAGAGCAGCCCGAGCAGAGAAATATGATGGGGGATTTACAGCAAAGAAATCACAGGGACGCTGGCGGGCTCAGCCTTGCTGCCTGAGGACCTCGGGAGATGGATTGCGTCTCTGTAATGTCGCAGCAACGCCCCGCTGGTGGGGGCCTTTGCTCCTCTTGCTTCCTTGCTCCAGACTGCTTGCCTTTCCAGACCTAGCTGTCAGTTCCATTCCCCGGCCATCTCTCTAGAATATCGCGGCCCTCCATCCAGCACAGGGTTCTGTCTCTCCCCAGTTTTCAGTTGCTCTACATGTGAATACAAATGGGGGAAAAATGCAATTTTAAAAAAATACGTGGCTGTAACTGATTTATTAATAGGCCATAATGCTGGTAACAGGCAATCTATAGGTCTGTTCTTAAGAATTTATAGGGCAGATATTCCAGAGCCTTATTAAAGACACCGCTCATAAATGCCTGCGAGCCCCAGCCTATTAACTTAGGCGGCAGGAGGATGTGATTATCTGGAGGAAAGCAGAGAGCCGGCCCCCAGCTTTGATTTCCTCCGACGATCCAAAAATCACACAGTAAGGAAGCAAATTGCACGGCACGCCGTAGGCAGAAGTGTCCCGTGCATAGAAATCAGATGTTGGCTTTCTCAGTGTGTGTGTGTGTGTGTGTGTGTGTGTGTGTGTGTGTGTGTGTGTGTCGGAAAGAGCCTGGGCTCAGGAGTGCAGAAGTGGGGCCGGGGAGTCTGAGTTGGGGGGGTGGGTGGAGAGATGCAGAGGCTGGAACTCAGGCAATTCATGAGGGCCATTTCCTTTTCTCTTTATTCATTAAAATAATTCTGAATGTAAAGTAAACATCCTCACTATTGCACTTTTGACAAATACTGACAAGTGTTTAAAAAATGGGGGGAAATTGCCTATAATCAGGCAAGCGTGGATGACCTCTTTCTTTTAAGAGGACATTTTTTTAGAGGCCACTTGCATCAGAATTTCTGGGGGTGATGGATGGGGCCTCATCTAAAATGGAGATTTCCAGGCCCCAACCAAATCTACTGAATCAGAACATCTGGAGGTGGGGCTCCAGCCTCCATTGTTAGAAGCTTCCCCTGGTAATTCTGAGTGAGGCACGTAGAAGTTCAAGAACTGTTTTTCTTAAAGTCACTGTCACCTGGCTGGTGTGGCTCAGTGGTTGAGCATTGACCTATGAACCAGGAGGTGATGGTTCAATTCCCGGTCAGGGCGCATGCCCTGGTTGCAGGCTCAGTCCCCAGGAGGGGGTATGCAAAAGGCAGCCAATCAAAGATTCTCTCTCATCCATGATGTTTCTCTCCCTCTCCCTTCCTTTCTGAATTCAAGAAAATATTTAAAAATAAATAAATAAAAAGCCAATATAAAACACACACACACACACACACACACACACACACACACACACACACAGTGATCGCCACCTCAGTATCGGTACTCAAATGGCAACTTTTCAAACCAGTGACATCAAAATCGCTGGGGAGAGCAGTATTCAGAGTAGCCAAAAGGTGAAAACAACCCAAGTGTTCATCAGCTAAGAGTGGATAAACAAAACGTGGTCTGCCCACACAAAGCGATATTGTTCAGCGTAAAAAGAGATGAAGTACTGACTTATGCTACAACGTGGATGAACCTTGAAAACATTATGCTGAGTGAAAGAAGGCAGGCACAAAAGGACTCCTATTGTATGATTCCATTTCCATGCACTATCCAGAACAGGAAATTCTTAGAGACGGAAGGCAGATTAGTGTTGCCAGGGGCTGGGGGAGGTGGGGAGAGGGAGGTTTCCTTCAATGGATAGGACTTCCCTTTGGGGATGGTGGATTATGTGGTGGATTATGTTTTGGAACTAGATAGAGGTGGTGTTTGCCTGACACTAAGTTCACGGAGCCACCACCATGGGAGTAGAGCTCTTATAAAAAGAGGGAGAGCCCTAACCTGTTTGTCTCAGTGGAAGGAGTGTCAGCCTGCGGACCAAATGGGTCCTGGGTTCGATTTTGGCCAAGGGCATGTGCCTTGGTTGCAGACTCCTCCCTGGCCCAGGCCCAGGCCCTGGTCAGGGCTCGTGTAGGAGGCAACCAATGGATGTTTGTGTTTCTCTCACATCGGGGTTTCTCTCTGTCTTTCCCTCTCTCTTCCACTCTTCCTAAAAATCAATGGGAACATATCCTTGAGTGAGGATTAATGAAAAGTATATAAATAAATAAGATAGGGAGACAGGATCTCACTCTCTGCCATGTAAGGACACAGGGAGAATGCAGCCGCCTGCAAGCCAGGACGAGAGTTCTCACGAGGAATTGAATTTGCTGACACGTTGGCCTTGGCCTTCCGAGCCGCCAGGCCTGTGAAAAGTAAATGCCGGCTGTTGAAGCCACCGAGTCTGTGGTAGTTGTGGTGGCAGCCCAAACTGGTCTCCTAAGGCTTGCCATGCCTTTGCCGCGCAGTAGCCCTGCCTGGAGCGCCCTCCTTGGCCTCTCCGAACGTATCCTAAGCCTCGGTTCCAGTTCCAACCTCAGGAGACGTCTGTGCAGTGTCTGCTCCCTTCCCAGGGCTCGGGCATGGCCTCACTGCCCCAGCATCTAGCCAGTGGAATAGGTCAGACCTTGATGACTTTGCTTTTGCTTCTTCCTGCGTCTGGTTCTACTGGCTGCATGTCTTTCATCATATGTTAGTTTCATTTTTTCTTCATTAAAAAAAAAGCCCTGCCTACACCGGTTTGGCTCAGTGGTAGAGCGTTGGTCTGTGGACTGAAGGGTCCTGCGTTTGATTCTGGTTAAGGGCATGTACCTTGGTTGCGGGCACATCCCCAGTGTGGGGTGTGCAAGAGGCAGTTGATCGATGATTCTCTCTCATCGATGTTTCTAGCTCTCTATCTCTCTCCCTTTCTCTCTGTAAAATATCAATAAAATATGTATATTTTTAAAAGCCCTGGCTGGTTTGGCTCAGTGGATAGAGTATCAGCCCATGTACTGAAGGGTCCTAGGTTCAATTCAGGTCAAGGGCACATACCTCAGTTGGGGTGCATGCAGTAGGCAACCAATCGATGCATCTCACATCAATGTTTCTCCTCTCTCTCCTCTCTCCTCTCTTTCTCTCTCTCTCTCTCTCTCCCTTCCTCCCTCCTTCGTTCCCTCCTTTCTCTCTCTCCCCTCACCCCCCACTCTCTCTAAAAATCAATGGAGAAATATCCTTGGGTGAGGATTAACAAAAAAATGAGTTTCATACTTTTTTCTTGGGTGAGAGTTCATTGATCTCGCTCCCTCACCTCTGAAATTCTGAGCTTCTTTAGGGCAGGATCCCCACCTTGTCCCTCCAGCCCCCCCCCCCTACTGGCCCACACATGTCCCAGTGACTGCTTGTCTATAAGCTCTCATTTTCAGTCAGCAGATCATGTCTCCCTCTCACCTTCCGCAGTAATAACAACAGTGATAAAAGGAAGAGTATTAATAGTGCGGTTTATTGAGCATTTGTTATGTCCTAGGCATTGTATCAATTCTTTACATAAATCTTCTTGGAATCTTGCAACAGACTTACAAAGAGGCTATTATAATTATTACCATTTTATAGATAAGGAAACTGACGCTCAGAAAGCCATTTGTCCGAAGTCCAAGATAATAAAATAAGAAATTATGCCTTTAAAACTTGATCTCAGCTCTGGCTCCTAAGTCCATGTTTCTAACTGTGGCACAATACTGCCTTCCATTGTCAGTCCTAGTGCCTTAGTTGGAGCCCTTAGCACTTCTCGCCTTGAAAGCTATGGTTTCCCATTCATTCATTCATTCATTCATTCTGCAGACTTGTGAGACACTGAGTAAAGTGCTGGAGACTCAGAGAGGAATGAATGAGAGAAAACCCCTGTCTGTATTTGAGATAGACTTGTTGTTTGTTCACTGACCAGCACCCACTTTTATTTCATAAATCACCTCCTTTATGGGGGTAACCTTTCCCCAGTGGACACGGAATGGTTGGGCCATAATTGGGGGCTCTGCTGTAACCTGTGCCCGCCATCATCTTCTCCCTGGGATTTGAGTCTGAGCAGAGGGACAAGGTGCCTAAGAGGGTAAAGGTTCTATTTCCATCCCAGAAGTGGTGTCTCGCTCAGATTCTAGTTCCCAGCTCTATGGAGCATCCTTGGTTCATCACCAAGTCCCATTTCCCCAGCTCTCCTTGATTTCTTGAGCTCTGACAGCCTCCCCATAAACTCTCTTGCTGCTTAGGTTAGCCGAGGCTGTCTCTGTCACTTACAACCAATGAGCCCTCATTTGTATCAATGGAAAAATATGCTCAGGGGAGAATTAACAGAAAAATTAGTTGCACACCAATGAGTTCTCACCCAAGAAAAAGTGTGAAGTAGTGTGTAAAGTGGGAGCACATGACATGGGCACCCAGTTTAGCCTGGGGTGACAGAGACGCACTTGGGAGAGGTCATCTCAGAACCAACTCTTGTAGGATGAATGGGAATCAGTGAGAGGTAAATGGGATGGGGGAAGGTGCACAGGCAGAGGGAAGGGATGCTGGTTCATAATAACTATCAGGGCTTGTATTGGGTGCTTTTCTCACTCAGTCCCCACAATAAGCTCTCTGAGATTGGTGCTGGCACTCTTTCTATGTTAAAGTGAAGCTCAGAGAGGCGGTGTAACTTGCCCAAGGCCACCCAGCTAGTGAACGGGAGAGATGGGATTTGAACATAGCTATTTCTAGAGGCCTAATTTCACCTTAGAGGTTAATGCTTGGTCCCCAGAGTCAGTCAGGGGTTCATTCCGGTCAGCTAGCCTCCCCTGTCCTGGGGCAGTGGCCTTCCTGGTCATGTGATTTCCAACTCTGCCAACTCCTGGCTATTCCTCAGGGAGGCCTGCTCTGCATACGTGTGGGACTAATGGCTGAGATGTTTTTATTTTCCTCAGAAAGAGCCATCATTTATTTCTTTTCAGGAGTGCGGGCAATTAGGCCCCTGCTACTTGCCTTTATTTTCAGTCTGATGCATCTTCCCTTGTGGCACAGGCAGGAGGGGCCTGCCGGGCATTAGCTTCTGGGAGGATGTGAAGATGCTGCCAAGAGCACAGAGAGCCTGGAACAAGGCCAAAGGCAGGGGCAAGGAAGGGAAGGAGGCATGTGTGTGTGTGTAGGGTGTGCATAGACTGGATGTCCTGTAGCCTGAATTCATCTCTCCCCTTCCTAGCTCCTTTTCATTCCTCATCCAATTGATTCATTTGTTGTTTTTGTTTTTATCCTTTCTTATACAAATATCACAAGCTCTTTTTTGGGGGAAATATTTAGTTAGAAAATCAGGAAAAAAATATACACAAAACCAAGGCCCAAATTTATTATCCCAAACCAATCACTGTGAACAATTTTTGATTACCCAGTTTTCTGCTCTTTTCTCGTGTTCCTTAAAAAAAACCAAATAATTAAGTGGCATATGTATCACAAATATCTTTCTATGGCAAGGATTTTTGTTTGCTGCATTGTAATTTTTTTTTACCACCGTTTATTGAGTGCCTACTATGTGCCAGGCAGCATTCTAGGTGTTGAGGATACATCACTGAACAAAAAGGCAAAAAGCTCTGCCCTCCAATTAAAAGCCAAAGTCCGCACAGTGACCTGCAGAAGGCTGCACCATCTTCCCGTTTACCCAGGACCTTTTTACCCAGTTGCTGACTGTATCTCGCCTTTTCTGCTGAAGAGCAGTTGGAGGAAGAGTTACATCACCTGTGCGGACTGGCCAGTAAGCCAGGGGCCAGGGACCACTTGAATTCCCCCTTTCCTTTCCAGTTTTAGCTAAACTCTGACTCACACTAAGAAAGTAGGGACACAAAATGGGAAATGGACGCCGTTGCTGTCCTCGGGGAGCTCACTGACCGTTAGATAGCTTTCAATTTCCCCGCCGTTAATGTCCTTCAGCGAACACTAGAGGATCGTGTTGGTAGAAGGCAGGAGGAGATACCGCCGTTCATCTGGGGAGACTGGGCAGATGGATGGCATGCCATTCTGAGTCTGGAATCAGCAGTGGAACGTTGTTCCCGGAGTAATGAAAGCTGGGCTTTGCTGCTTGTTCAGCTCCTACCTCGGAGCCCCGGGGAGGATGTTGAGCCAAGCATTCTAGCTTTCTGAGATCCTCCAGAGCCCCCTCTGAAAAACGGGAATGATGCCATGAGGCGTACATATCAGGATAATTTTCTACAAGTGGGATGGATTTTCCCCCGTTAACCTAAAAATAAGAAGCCAAAGTGAGAACAATAAGAGTTTATTTGGGATCAAAATGAATTGCAATTCTGGAAGCACAGATTCAGGCAGAAACCCAAATAGAGTTCCAATCAGAGGGCGAGAGCAAGGGGTTTTAGGAGAAAAGGAGGGGAATAATTACCTGAATGGAAGAAAGAAATTCCTATTGGTGCTAACAAGCTGTACATGGCTGTTTACTGAGTTTATCCTCAGAAAGAAAGTTCCTAGTCATCAGTCCTTGTGATCAGGTGTCTTCTTTCCTGATAATTTTGCAGTACACCTGTTTGCAAGACAAAGTTGGTTTGGCCCAATCCAAAGTCCCCCCCCCCCCCCCCAACCACCCCCAGTCCAAACATTCCCAAGTTTCATGGAGCAAGACATGTAAGACAGTTCCTCTGGAATGGCTGCTCTGGCTCCATATTAAAATGGCTCCACTTATGTCAACTTTTCACACACCCCAGATGACTGCTTCTCAGTTATGCGAATTTAATGCTTTTTCTTCACGATTTATTGTACCAGGCACTTTACTATCGCATTCAATCCTGTGAGGCAGGAATGATTATATGTCTTCCTTTAAAGATATGGAAACCAAACCTCAGAGGTTTTGAATAACTCACTCAAGTTCACATAGCCAAGAAGAGGCAAGATGAAATACCTGCACAGCTCTGCTGGGTGCAGGGCTGGCGTGCTTTCCTTTTTGCTAGACAGACTAAACACCGGTTCCTTTTTCTCGACAACTCTCTCAGGATGAAATACAAAATTCTTCAAGAAAGAGCTTAGCATTGCAAAACCAAGCATCCTGGAAAGAAACGCTAAAAAAATAAATAAATAATCTAACAAGGCTTTTTAAAAATGTACTCCTTTTTCATTGTTTTTCCTTTTCCCTCATTATGAAAGCAATTCATGTTCACTGTGGAAATTTGGAAAATACAGAGAAATATAAAGAAGAAAATAAAAATGCACTCTGATCTTATTACAGAAAGAAAATTGCTGTTAACATTTGTTTTATATCCTCCTGGTATTTTTTCATAGGCCTAAAATGTACATATGTATATTTTAACATAATTGGGATTGTCCTGCCAAATTGCTTCCCAGAAAGGTTGAACTAATTTACAATCCCACCAGAGTGTTTTTTAGAGTGTTTCCTTTAGTCCGGCCAGCGGAGAGGTTTTCTTGTCTTTGCTAATTCCTTGCTTCCATTTGCATTGTTTGATTACTGAAAAGGCTGAGTGTTTTTTATTTTATTTTTATTCCATAAGCTTATTACACATGTATTTATCCTACTGAGAATTGTTTTTCATGTCTTTGGTTCATTTTCTTTAATTGGAGTTTTAGTTTTCATTTATATTTCTTATTGATTTGCAAGAACTCTTTATATATAACAGAGTTTTAAGATTTGGAGGTAATTTGGGGAATGCCTACTTTCTCCTTGGTTTGCTGTATTTATTCATTTCTTTTTTAAAACTTGTTTGTCTTCCTAATGTGGCTTATGATTTTGGGGGAACAAAGGAGAAGATTTTAAAAAATGTGGCCAAAATATCATTGTTTTCCTTACAATAATGTTTTGAAATATTGATTGAAGACTTTATTTACCCTATTACTGTAGATCATTCATTACCTCTATTTCTCTAGCTTAGTGGTCCTGCAAATTATAATTGCCTCAGTTAAAAAAAATTAACTACCTAATGGTTAGGCCACACCCAAATGAATTAAATTAGAATCTCAGGAAGGTAGTTGAGCCTGTGCATCAGTATTTTAAAATCTCCCCTGATGAGTGCAGTGAGCAGTCATGGCTGAGTACCACTGCTGTAGCCTCATTCTTTCCACAGTGGGAAGGTCTTTCTAGGTGCTGATGTAATCAGTAACCAGTAAAAACCAGTAATAATGCAAAGTCCAACTACTACCCCCATTTCCGGAACACTCAATACCAAGATGGACCTCTATCTTCTTGGAGCAAAAAACAGTATGATGAGGCTAGGGCAGATCTTGGGGGATGTGAAAGGGACCTGTATGTTCTCAGGGGAGGTGGGTGTGCTCTTTGATAGATCCTCCCTTCCTTCAATTAATGGACAGAAGCAATCCCCACCTGTGGCCAGACATTCCTGAGCTCTGAACCACCAATCAGCACCTGCCAAATACCCCCGTTCCTACCACCAATCAGTGTGCGCTGAATACCCTAAGTCTTGTCCCCTATCCTCCCCTTAAAAGTAGACCCCTCGGTGTCTTCCGGCCTCTTTCTCTCTGGAAGCAGCCGGCAGAGGTACCCTCTCTCCAATAAAAGCCTGTGTCCTGGCATCCCAGTCTCAGCTACCTTCTTTAATTAATCTATCACTCTTCAGAAAGGCAGAGGAGAAGAGCAGGGATCTAAGTTACTTGAAGAAGAAAAGGAAATGCAGAGGAAGAAAAGCAGTGCAGAAGTCTGGTACTCTGGTTTCCATTTTAATCATGAAGAAAATGAGGGAAGTGAAGCCAATTGCCCAAGGTCACCCAGCAATGTTCTGAGTTTTGAGGAAGAGGATGGGGCATTCACTAGGTATTGTGCCATCCAGCCTCCTTTGGGAGGGGGCTCGATGGGGGTCCTTCCTCCCAGGGTCTTGTTTGCCTTTAGAACAACTGAGGATGCTGGGTCAGTTGAATCTCCTTTTTCATTCTTCACCTATGGTGCGTAAGTTCATGAAAACAGCCAACAACATGCCGAAACCGGTTTGGCTCAGTGGTAGAGCGTCGGTCTGCGGACTGAAAGGTCCTGGGTTCGATTCTGGTCAAGGGCATGTACCTTGGTTAAGGGCATATCCCCGGTAGGGGGTGTGCAAGAGGCAGCTGGTCGATGTTTCTCTCTCATCGACGTTTCTAACTATCTCTCTCCCTTCCTCTCTGTAAAAATTAATAAAATATATTTAAAAAAAAAAAGAAAACAGCCAACAACAAATAGGCTGTTTTGAGTTACTTTTGTCTAGGATTGCCCAAACCAGCATTCTTTTCTGGTGACACAAGTAGTTGGAAGTTGGTTTTAGATGATCATCCTCTGTTTTTGAAGTATATGGGTCTATTGCCACGTTGGCAGAGACCAGGGTGGCCTTCTTGAGTTCTTGTAGAGTCCTAGCCAACGTCCTTCAATTTGAGGCTGAATTGGAGCTGTTTTGAAGCATGAACTAATAAGAATTTATTCAATTTTTACTACAGCTCTAGCAAGCAAGTAACAGTTTTCTTCCCATTTTGTAGATAAGGAAACTGAAGCAACAATGTAAACCACACAAAACTCAAGGTCACCTGTGCTGATGAAGGTTGGAGTGGACACACTGGCAAAGGATGGCATAATCTGCCTGCCTGTTCCCAGCCTGACTAGCAGCAGTTCCCCAGTTGCCTATCTGTTTCACCTCCCTTCTCTTCTCATCACCTTTCTACCCCGCCCTCCACCTGGCAAATCTGACTCTCAAAACCTTTTCCTCATCAGAGAGTGAGTGTTTCTCTCCAGAGCTGCTCTTGGCAGGTAATTACTAATCAGATGTAGACAATCAAGCTGCATTTCCAAACCCCCTTTTCCTTCTCTCCTCCCCTCCTCGGACACCTTTCTGGGGGGAAGGTGACTCCTTCAGGAATTCAGATTAACATCAACAACGGGGGTGGGAAGTGGGGAGAGGATGAAGAAAGGCATCAAACTCATTTGCAAATTGCAAATGTCAAGGCATCTTCTGTGCTGGTTTGCTCTCTGCTATTTTAAGGGATCTCATTTAGCATAATATTTGCATCCTGTGTGTCTTACCCGGTAATTAGGAGTAGAGACAAATTCTTCTAGTTCCCAGACTACGGGCATTGTGGTAGAGAATAAAGGAAGCTCTAGGGATAGGGCTCAGGCAACAAAGCCTTTAAAAGTAACTTTTTCAGTCCCACCTTGAAATTCGTGGAGCACCGAGACATTCTGAACCTGGGTCATGCTCATTGTTTGGCTTCAGGGGGCCTATGACTCCTCCACAATTCTAAGCAGAACTCTGTTTATGTAACTGCAATTCCCCCCACTCCTGGGGTGGAAGTGTATAGCTTTCCTCAGTCTCAGTGGTCTGCAACTCTCAAAACAAGAATGACTCACAGTGGGCATCTGTTTTGCTTCCCGTTCACCCACTCTTTCAAGTCCCAGCAACTTGATTTTCTTTT